>OX589607.1:25815753-27015753 GCA_951329385.1 Polia nebulosa | reverse complement strand
AGCCTCAAAAATAGGGAATTTGAACGTAGTTGGTGAAATTAGGGTGTATCAGGGTGAACTGTACAAATCTGTGTACCCCTTCAGAGCGCATCAGCGTGATGTAATGTTGTGAAGTGGTGAAAACAATGTACAGACATGCGATTGCAGCAATTCTGGAAGGTTTGCTATCATTTATTGAAGAGTTCCATTGTGTATCTCCGAAGTCCTTCATCAGATCTTCACCAAATTAAAATGGGACCAAATGTGAAGCAACAGCTTTCAAATAAAAAAAAAATCTTGAAAATCGGTTCGCGTTGTAAGAAGTTATGAGGTAACACACATAAAAAAATACAGTCGAATTGAGAACCTCCTCCTTTTTTTGAAGTCGGTTAAAAATAGGGAATTTGAACATAGTTAGTGAAATTAGGGTGTATCAGGGTGAACTGTACAAATCTGTATACCCCTTCAGAGCGTATCAGCGTGATGTAATGTTGTGAAGTGGTGAAAACAATATACAGACATGCGATTGCAGCAATTCTGGAAGGTTTGCTATCATTTATTAAAGAGTTCCATTGTGTATCTCCGAAGTTCTTCATCAGATCTTCACCAAATTAAAATGGGACCACATGTGAAGCAACATCTTTCAAATAAAAAAAAATCTTCAAAATCGGTTCACGTAGTGAAAAGTTATGAGGTAACACACATAAAAAAAAAAAAAAATATACAGTCGAATTGAGAACCTCCTCCTTTTTTTGAAGTCGCTTAAAAAAGTGTAAAATAACTTTAATTTCGAAAGTCGTGTTTCTGGTTTTGTGTCTTCGTTTTTTGACACCGACTTCCGAAACTAAAGTTATTTTGCACTTTTTTTGCAAGTAGATTCTATTTTTTTGTAAAAAGTTTTTTTTTCCCTTTTTTGTTGTGGTTCCCCATTAACGGCCTACCTCCCCATAAGTGGCGCTCATTGAATAAAAAATCGTATCTTAGCATAGAAAATAAAGATTAAAGAATCGTATGTTGCGTTTGTTACAAATAGGTTAAGGTATTTTTACATTGTTAAAACAGGACTCAAAGTGTATCGTATCCAAAGTAGTAAGCAAAAGTGTCAAAAACGGCCGATTTTGGAACTTTTGCTTTTACTACTTTGGATACGAAACATTTTGAGTATTGTTTTAACCACGTAAAAATCCCTTATCCTCTTTGTAACAAACGCAACATAGGATTCTATAATCTTTATTTTCTACGCTTTGCTACGATTTTTTATTCAATGAGGGCGCCACTTGGCGGATATATACGCCTTAAACTGTGTTAACAATTCATAGACATACAATCGCAACAATCGCAGTTGATTTGCTGTCAATTTTTGAACCCATCATCAGATCTTTATGAAATGGGACCATTTCGGAACAAAGTCCTGTCGAACAAAAAAATAATTTTGCAAATCCGTCGATACATGGCCGGAGTTATGCCCGAACATAATTGAAAAAAAAAATCTACAAACATCCGAATTGATAACCTCCTTTTTTTGAAGTAGGTTAAATCGGTGACTTGTTTGGAACTTGTTTTCAATACTTTTTCTAAACACTACCCATTTCATTATTTTTTTTTACCAACGGGCCTCTGTCAATGTCCTTGTGGCAGTGTCTCTAAAGGCAAAGTAGTAGATAGTTTTGTAGCTTAGGAACAATTTGTCAACCTGCAGATAACATTTATAAGGAATAAAAATTGCGGCTTGAAAATGCGTCAAACAAAGATGTGCAGAATCAATACGTTTATTCTGCAGAATGGTTTAATCGGAAATGAACATATAACTACAGCCACCACGTAATTATAATTATAATTACATTGAATAAAAAAATAAAAATAAACCCCTAAATATTAACAACGTCCATTTATACTAAAACAAAACTCATTCAGCCGTCGAAGTACTCTTACACATTGCTGTCATTTTGAAACGTGCCCAGAAGACTGGCAGCATTGCCACGTTGAATGGCAATGCTAATTCTTTGGGCAAAGAACGAGCCAGCCCTCTGGTCACGCAAAGTCGATCAGTCGGCGAGAAGTATCCTTGAAAAGGAGACGCTCACTCGGACCCCTTGAACTAAGCGAAGAACAAGCCATCCCTCTGGTCACGCAAAGTCGGTTAGTCATCGAGAAATATCGTTGAAAAGGATACGCGCACGCGAACCCCAAGCATTTCTGCAGATAAGTTATTTGACGCTTGAAAAAATGGCTTTAGTTAGAAGGGAACCGAAGACAGACTGGCCTTTAAGCAGCTCGTCAGTGAATCCGTGAAAGCTATAAATATCCTTCTAAAGGAGACGAGCACTCGGACACTCGGACCCTATGACCCAAGCGAAGAATAAACTTGCCCTCTGGTCCAAAGGACACGGTGGAGCATACGGTGGAGGTCTGCCCCGCTTAGGCGGAGCACCGCCGTATCTTCGTGGAGGCGGTCGGCGACAGCGACCTTAGCGAGCCCGGCCCTGGATCAGGCCATGGTACAGAGCGAGAGAGAATGGGAAGCTGTCACCTTCTGCGAAACAGTAATGCTCGCGGAAGAGGCAGAACGCGTGAGGGGAGACAACGGAGACTCCCGCCCGGACTAATGGGTAACTCGCCGTCCAATAAGGAGCAGGCCCGAGTCGACGGCTCGTAGTGTTTCACGCGCGCCTCAAAGAGATGTCAGCAAAAACTGATGGGGTCCGCCAGAATCGATGCCTGTCTGGGTCGCGAATAAATTCGAAAGAGTTACCGCGGCCCTGGCACAAGCACCTGAAGAAATAGGGAGTAGGTTTTAGTAAGAGTCTGACACGCCCTCCCGCTCCACCCAGAGTGGGGAAAGTCATTGGATGATTTCCCAATCCCCAAAAAAAAAGCCCTTTGGTCACGCAAAGGTCAATCAGTCTACGAGAAACATCCTTGGAAAGGAGATGCCCACACGGACCCCATGACCCAAGCGAAGAACGAGCCAGCCATCCAAAGTCGATCAGTCGGCGAGAAACATCCTTGAATAGGAGACGCACACTCGGACCCCACGACCCAAGCGAAGAACAAGCCAGACCTCTGGTCTCGCGAAGTCGGTCAGTCGACGATAAATATACTTGAAAAGGAGAAGCGCACTCGGACCCCATGACCCAAGCGTTTCTGCGGATAAGTTATTTGACGCTTGATAAAATGGCTCTAGTTAGAAGGGAACCGAAGACAGACTGGCTGCTTCAAAGCTCGTCAGTGAATCTGTGAAAGCTTTCAAGGGCAGGCACGACTTTCAGCAATGAAGAACAGGATAAAGAAGATAGAACACAACAAGGGAAATGTAATGTGGGAGGAAAGTAAACGACAAAATAAAAAATAACTCTTTATTATCATAGGAGTTCCTTGCCATAATTTTAGGTAAATAAGTTAAATAATAAAATCACAACTTAACGAATACTTAAAATTAACTCGAACGTCGCTCGTCAAATTTGAAATTTTGAATTTAATCACAACTCACCTGTATTTACCACCGAAACTAACTCTCAAACGTTGACGTCGTAGGCAATTCACTTATTTCTATGGCAGGTAAAATGGACTCAAAAATTACTTTAAAAAATATTTAAATACCAACGTGGAACACCAAACGAAACAAATTAGATAAAAAATGTTTTTGCACGTACATAACATATTATTATAAAGACAGTTCTAAGTTTTGAAATAAACGATCGACTTGTAAGAAATTCCATTCTAACATTTCAAATAACGTTGTAATTCATATTATTTATTTGCGTATTCGAACTTCTTACAAGTTGATGCGGCATATTTTTTCTGAAATAATTTTACGCATTTTTTAAAAACATTAATGTACAGCATTATTAATAAATGACATGGCGGAGGTTTTCCAAGACAACTTAAACTTTTAGGATAAATTTTTTACACATCTACTCCTTTCTATTTACATGTTTCAAGAGAATCGTACAACTAGTAATTGAGCGTGAAAAACGATTCAAATTATCAACTTTTACCTAAACATACATCACAGATAGAGATATAAAAAGAACTAATACCTATTCGGCGTGTTCGGTGCATCAGATAAGGGCCTCTTGCGGTGGCGTGTTTGGTAATCATGGGACAAAGAAACTAAATTACAACTGACGTCGCATCAAAACATAAATTTGTTTTTCTGCACATTAAATCAATACTGATTATTATTATATAATGAAGCATTGGAAGAAATAATTAAATTGAAATGTACAAAACGAAATTACAAACTAATCGTGCAAGGAAAAAAGACGAGAAAATCAATAGAGAACGAATCGAGTTCTGCTCCGTTCGGAAGCTAATAAAGTCCATTCGAAAAAACTGGCAAGCACTTACATATTAAATTGATAATCTTATTTATTATAAGTTCCGATAACGTCACTGACATTTGTTTAAAAAATAATTTTCTATTTGACTAGAGGTTGCTTATTTTAAACCTACTCATAGTATCGGACCAGTTTTAGAATCGTACAAAATAGAATGATGATCGCATTTTTTACGTGAGTAACCACCTTTTTGACGACCTCGTCGTTGAAACAAATAAATATATAAATAAAAAAATGTTTAAACAAAAAAATAATACTCGAAAAATTTAAATGGCGAAAGTGTTCCTCATGACAGGAAGATTTTTACCAGAACCTCACCAAAAGATATGTTGAACAAAGTTTCACTTTTTATCATCTCCACTCGTTTTTGCATCGTTTTTCTTGTTGTCCTCGTGTTTGGCTTCAGCGATGTTGTTATCGGAATCTTTTTCATCCTTTTTGTTGGAGTTATTTTGTGATTCGACGACATCCTGGGACTTGGTCTTGGATTCCCATTTAGATTGAAACTCTTCATTTAACATTTTCTCGAAATCATTCGAAATTTTATTCACATTCTTTTTCATTGTTGGATCTGGACAGCTCTGAAAGAATCATTGCTTAATTTCACTCACTTTTCTCAGGATTTGGAAATAAATCAAGTATAATTTTTGGCTTTTATATGTTACCTTTAGGTAAAGTCGCACATTGTTGAAAATTCGTCTAAAATCTTGAACGACCTGCTCGTATTCATTATACGATGAATTCTTGAGTTTAGTCGTTATATCATGGAGACACATTGGATATTTTACAACTTCGTAAAATCTAGGAGCCTGGAAATATAATTATACTTTAGGACAGACCTTAAGTACAAAGAAAAAAAATACAACCGTTAAAAATTTACTTACGACTTTTATGTCCATATCATGTTGAATAAAAGCAGCTTCGTTGATTTGTGATAGATTAGAAACTATTGCCTCAAACTTTTTGACTGTATTGGCTGGCAAAGGCTTCTTTTTCTTAGGATGATACCACATTCCTGACACGGCAACTTTTGGTTTTCCGCCAGATTTCTTGTGATTCTCATCTCGTACATAATTGCCAGATTGGTCAAAGTTAGGGCAGCGAGTATTCTCCTTTTTTTCCTCGTCGTTTCTACAGTCAGGGACATCTAACGGATCGTCAGGTTCAAGTAATTTGGTTTCAGAATCAAGCAGTTTCACTGTATCGTCTGTAAAAATTGATTGATCTTGAGTCTTGCTTAGAATATATTCATTTTTGACTGATTGTTGATTCCATACACAAGTTAAATCTTTGGACATAAAATGATTCAGTCCGGCAGACCATGCGTCATTCTGCTCCATGCTGAGTTTGACTTGCTTCAAATCTTCAGAGAACTCGTCAGTGGCACTTAGACCTAACGCGTCATATAATCGGGCTGTGTCCGATTTAGAACCTTCGTGAATAAAATCCATCAGTTTGGGTGCAGACTGTTTAGCTGCTTCCCAAGCACGATCTGAAGTCATTGAGCTTAGGAGATCAAGCGAGTCTGCCGCCCTCATATCCAAGCAGGGAATGCCATGCCGAGGCATCATCTTTTGATCTTCTCCGAAGATATCGTCAGAGCGTCTGGACATTAAGCAAGGCCATGATTCAAGATTATACTTCGGCTGAGGTGCTAATGTGACAGGCGGAAACGGAACTTTCATCTTAAGTGCTATGTCATCCCCCACAGAGCTGTCGTACACTACATCTTGAGCAGCGCTTTGTACGAATGGAGAAATTGGATCTGCAGGCTTTATTGGCACCTTGTAGCTGCCGGGCTTCATATACACTTTCGACATTTCGTGAAACTCATCATTTTCTGGGTCTAGGAATTGTACGGGGCCAGAGATATTATTTGAAATCGTCACAACATTTGATGGGATTTGAATGTTGTGACTGTGATGAGTTAAAAAATCGCTAGGTTCTTTTTGGACCATCTGACCCCATGCCGCAAAAAAATCGGCCTCTTCCTTTGTATCGCCACAGCTGTTGTTTTTCTGAACGTAGCAGCCCCTCATCTCGGCCGCTGCAGCCATGCTCGGTATCAATGTCTTCTCCACATGGCTTAAAGGAATCATTTTAGCCTTCAATTCCATGTCTCTGCGTTGCAATAAATCGCAAGGCATATTTCCTAGAAGTGGTTGTCCTGGAGCTTTACCGAGTTCCGCATCCATTTTATGTTTCAGTTGAGTATACAATTCTCGTTGCTCCGCGTGACACATACCTTCAAGAGCACGGAAGTCTGGCACATTGGTAATAGTCCATGACTGGCGTGGCTTTGATTCACGAACGCTGCACGGGTCACATTTGTACGGTGTCTTCTGGTAACTGTCTATTTCAGTTTGGTCGCTCAAAGGATAGAAGTTATGCGAGTTCGGTGGCGGTACTACAGGATACTTCTTATACGCGACTCCTCCTGATCGTGCGGGCCATGGACCTTCGTTGAAGCTCTGAGAAGCCGCTTGAGATTGATTCTGCACCCATGGCGGTTGAACAGCGTTGAATGGCTGCGGAGAAGCATTGACGGGCCGCGGAGTACTAGCGTGCGATTTAGCTGGTTGGAATTTATTCTGATTTTGATTCCTCGGCGCAGCCGAATTAGTGGAGTAGTAATTGTGTGTAAAACTTTTTTGTTCCATAGTAAAGCCGTGATCTAGACACTTAAATGTTTTATAGATGTGAGTTAACATTTCTTTTGTAACAGCCTGCCATTGCACAAAACATTCTCTTATGTTAGGGCTGTAGTATTTATTTTCAATTCTCGAAAACGTGTCGTGCTTCTCACTGAGCAGTTCTTTGACACCTTTCCAGCCATCTAAAATTCTGACAAAAGAGAAAATAAAGTTTTTGATTACCCACGGTATGCCTTGAGAATGTAAGTTAGCGACAGCGCTGTCCGGTTTTTGTACGTTAGATCTAGTTTTTGCGCAAATCGAGTGTATATTCTTAAAACAAGGTCTGTTGTGATGAGCAATCGCAATATTTTCAGCATCAGTGCAGGCTTCCACAGCTAGCTGAACGATTTGATTCGGTATTTGATCATGTATAACTATCTTATCGAGCGCAGTGAGCAGAACTTCCGACGACACGGAAGACTTATTCTTGTCTTCGTCCTGATTAGTTTGTTTCTGATTTTGATTCTGCTTTTGATTATTGGAATCCGATCGTGAGTCGGGTATGTTGCACAGCTCCGACACCATTCTCTCTCCTTCAACAAAGAAATCGAGACTAGAAGTGGACTCCGAAGTCAAGTTCCTTTCCTTACGCTGACGGTCAGTGTCAGGGTTGTCCTTGTACCTCTCATGATATCGAGGGTCGGTATTGTAGGAGTTGCGTTTATCTTGGCTTTTAACTATTTTCTTCTTTGCGCCAGTTCCGATCGGTTCTTGGTTGGAAATAGACCAGGAGCTCTGAGCCCGTCTGTCGCTGTCGGATCTTCCTCCCATCATCCCAGGTCCGCTGTAGTTGGGTGAAGATGGATCAAAAACAAGGCCAACGAGAGGGGAATTAGGCGGTGAACTAAAAGTCGGGGCCGATGGGTTGTTATATCTGGAAATAATGGTGGAATTCAATATTTATTTTATGAGACTAAGACTTCATCGAGTGAACGCTTATACCTTGGATTCTGGTACTGTTGGCTGGACGCGGTGGCTTCATATATACCGGTCGCGACGCGGCAGTAAGTCGCCATGTTTTGATCGGACAAATCTTTGCTGGAACATCCTGAAACCGTAAGAAGAATAAACACATGAATATAGGAAAATAGTTAGTTAATAACATCCGATACTAGCTTTGTACTGAATCCCCTAAGCCACCCAAAATTTTGATAATGAATTAAATAATGCAACAAATTAACCGCACGCACTCCGCGATGACGTCATAAATGCAAAAATTTGCAGCTCTTTTTGGTACCTGCTTAATATTAATAGCAATAAGGAATTGTGTCGTGTTCGGCTCAATACAAATTATCGCAGAGTTGAAGCGAAGCGTCGTCGCCTCATGTATGTATCATACAAGTATATTAAATTCTGTCTTTAAGAAAACAAAAAGATGCATTGAGATGTGCCCGACAGCGCGTGAGTTGACCCGTAAATGGGACGATTTGCGTTGCTTTAACTCTGCGGCAATGTAACTAAATTCAGTCTTATAGTCTGATCTGGTGGATAGGGCCACGAAGTGATGAGGTATGGTCTTAGTAAAGAAATATAAAACTTTTATGATTACATCTATCTACTTAGTTATTCCATTACTACTTACAATTGATACTACATCTGGTCATCATTAGTTCTTATAGCTAAGACGACTTGGTTCTTCATCTACGTACCATAGTTCTTTTGCTGGATCACGGCGTACTGGTGCTGGGTCTGATAGCCGTCGCTCTGGTGGGCCATGCCCCGCTCTCGGCTCCCATCTGGACCATTGTCCCGATACTCCCCCGTCTTGCTCGAAACGCCCCCACCATACTCTTGCATTGGGCTCGCAAATTTCTACAAATGATCAAATATTAGTTCGTTTATAATGTATTCAGTGTCCTATGTTTAAAACTTTTCCAGTGTATCCTTGATCTTTCTTCTATTTCTTGTTGTTTGATGTGTGACAATGATATCGTACTTTAAACCTGAAACCTGTAGAGGTAGGTAGGTTTAGAATTTTAAATCGTTGACAGCTTGACAGGAACACCTGCAAAGCCAAGATGGCAGATAACTGCCATGTTCCTGTTCAGTTTTGTGATATTATGATCTGCTCTGGAAGAAAATCATCTTATGAGAGACTCAGTTTAGAAATTAGTACTACTGTTGCTCCGATGAATATATGTATACAAGTGAACGCAAAATAGCTCAAATTATATCCATGGAGATTTAACGCGTCAACATTCTGCCCTCCAACCACGAATATTTCAATTTTATTTGCCTTAATAATTTCGATTTGATAATATCCTAAGACATTTGCTGAAAATTCTAAAATATCTCGTACGATTTTCATTTACTTTCCTAAATTCACCGGATCTTGATCTTCCAACGAACGGTGATAACGTTGATTACAAATTAATAAAGTTTTTGTATTATTTGCTGAAAATTAAACTGGTTTGATTTCAGACGTGATTTTTTTTTAATCGAGTACCTATGACATATAGAGAATTATCTCACCTAGATCTAGTAGGTGTCCGTCGCTCATACCATAAAATAAGACATTTGATGAAAAAAATACATATTTTCTCACTTTATCTCTTCTGCAGCAGTGTTTATCGAGGAAATACTATACTACTTTGCAGTTTGCTATGAAACTTCTATAAAGTGTCTGAACCATAGTTTAATAAGTATACTCCCAAAAATATATTTTTATTGAACTCACCGATTTGTTTGCACCCTTGTCCTTCCCCTGGAGGCTCTTCAATATCAAAACATATTAGGTACTATAAATAATACCTATAAGTGATTGTCAAAGTGTCCGTGTCTATTTTTACAACAATTATTTTTTTTTATTCTTACGCCTTAACCAATATGATTTAACACGGTTTGAATGATTCCAGCGTTTCAACTATTGCTTATTTCCTAGATTTCTGAGAATTGAACATTTAAAATCATTATATTTTTTATTCACTACCTTCGATGTAAGTTGGAAAATGTATGACTTGCCAAATAATTGAAACCAACCATATGATTTTGTTCATTTGTTTCTTGACGTTTTCCATATTTGCTTTTCTAAAGCGAGAATGAGCGGCCATATGTTTGCATGAAAACTCCGTGCAGTTCCGTATATTACTTTGTAAGAAATATGCTCAAAGTGCAGAAGCAAAATGTGATGTGTCTATCTTGTGACATAATTAAAATTATATGTTCCTTGTGTAACACTCTCTAACAACTTCATTGTTGCGTTGGCAAAGAAAGCTATCTAAATTACCATCGGTATTTAATTTTGTTTGCGCATGTAGGTTGCTCACGTTACAGTTATGCTTATGGTTGCCGTCTAAAATGCACCATCGGCATCTTTCCGTGGCTGTTGTAAGAGGTTGCCCAGATCGATAAACTTTAAAAACCTGGTTAAGCACCATTTTTTCACTTTTATTTAGGAGAATTATGTTAAAAGCAGGTTTAGTCTGTTCCTTACATTGAAGACCAGAGAGTAATCTAAGCCAGTGTTTAACTTTGTAACAATAAAAGGACTCACGGGTTTGTCTGACAAGGGTCGATTTATTTGATCCATATCTTATTGAATGATTAATTAATTTAGAAAACCACTAGGTACTTAAAATTATTAAATCATTGACAGATAATTTTTCCGATAATCATAAGGGTAGTGGTGGCGAGAAGAGCGGTGGTGGATGTGGTCTCAGGGACACCGTTGCAGAAGTCTGTGAGACAGGAGCACACTTCCTGCCTACCCCCGTAGCCGGCACGGTGGTAGCACTGACCCTGGAGGAAACAGAAAGAAGTCAATTAATAGGTAGTCGAAAATTTAGAACAAGTTGGTAAGAACTACGTTATATCTACTTTACAGTTTTCATGTTCTGATTTGATATCCTTTGCTTCAGGTAATCTTCAAAATAATCGTTACATTCATCCACAATCTAACTTTGTACGCTGATAGGCCTCTCTGTTTTAGTGCCAATCTCCACGCTACTGGGCCAATCTCATTCAGATTCTACCCGCGATGTCTATAAAGTCGCTTTGCCACCGGTCGACGAACACATCTTCCTATTCTCCCATCCTCATCATATAACTTTATAAATTGGTGTCAAGTCCATTTTATTACTACAACCGACGATCGTGATCGTCAAATTGGTCCTTTAAACCACAACGTGCCATAGACGCCATAATGATTATTGCCGTTTATTGTATAGGAGTCTCTTTTACCTATGGATCATCCCAAACCTTGGTTTCTGATCTTGGTCCCAATTAGGATGACAAATAAGAGCTTCACAGCAGCATTACCATAAACTTGGTGTCATTTTAACCACAGCTCCCTGCTGTTCGTCAGCCTACCATTGACACTGTAGACGACATGCTGCACGAAATTCTGACACGGGGTAGGTGACTCCGCGGTTATACTTAGACGGAGCAGTATTAACCTTAAATAACTACAAGAGTTCTTAAATCGGGTCTCATCCCAGCTACAGATCCGGACAGCCTTTTTTTATTTGAGCGTGGGAAATCATCAAGGCTCCACGCCTTGACTGACTAAAACCCACCCATGTTGCTTCAGCTTCCTGTACGTCCCAGGGCCGCTTTCAAACACTCCCGTGACCCTAGATCTAGACAGCTTGCTGCTACCTCCATTTGGTTTGTGACCTGTTGGTGTGCAAGATGCTAATGAGTTCCTATAAAAAGTTCCTCTAGCATCCTTACCTTAAACTTGCTCTCATCCCATCCACAGCTCCTGATGACCCTGCTCTCCGGCAGCCTGCCATTGACTCCATAGTCGACATGCTGCACGATCTTGCGGCAGAGGGTGTGGGTGACTCCGCGGTCGTTTTCGGAACAGTTCCTCTTCAGGTTGTCCGGTAGCTTGGCGTCCAGGCACATCGAGTTTGTGGCGCTGTTGCATTCATAGCACATTATTGTTGACCCTGAAAATAGGTGAAAAGTTAAGTGAGATTCAGAGTTTTTTTACCCGAGTTTGAGGTGGCAATGAATAAGAAAAGATAATTATTCCAAAACCAATACTTCTGACATTTATGTAACGGAAAATTATAATTACTGCTACTGCAACACTTGTCTAGTATATATATATCTATCTAGTAGTCTATGAGCACTTGCTTCTGTGGTGTTTATTACCCAATGATGAACTCTTTCTGTCTGTGTTAATTACTATTTGGCATCTCCTTCTTCTTTTCGTGTCGTGGTACATTTAAATATGTAGTTAAACTGTTTGGGCCCAGTAACTGGTCACGTTTATAGCGGCATCGGAGGCCCTGTTCAGATCATCGAGGGTGCAGGTGAAAGCACATTTGTGACACTCCAGCAGATGGAACATAGTTTGAACAGGAGCACCGCACTCGCACTGTGTATTAGATGGATCAATGATCCCCCACTTCGCCAGATTGTACTTGCAGCGGCCCACTTGGGTACGCAACCTATTCAGGGCCCTCCATATAGGCCACTGCAGTTCTCGACCGAGAGGTAACTGTTCCTTGGGCTTTACGAATTCGTAAGGTGGTGGGTACTTCTCTTCCCACAATTTCGTGGTACATTTTGCATACAGGGTGGAAAGTTCAAGTAAGCGTTAGTGGAATAGTATTCCAAATATTGATGCTTCCAAAAACCTTTCCTCTATGGCCCTTTTATACCTTAAACCTTGTTTAATGTTTTTTAGAAACTCTTTAAATCCATATGACAAAATTTGGTACCTTTTTTAATAATGTCCTTTAACTCTTCTTTTCGAAGAATTAAGGGAAATCATACATTTTATTCTTAATTATGAAAGTAATGGCTATAATTTTTTCTTTAGCCTGACCTATCCCATTCCTGGGCAAAGGCCTCCCCGCATTCCTTCCACTTCTCTCTGAGCTGTGCTTCTTCACGCCATTTTGCCAGGTGCCATCCAAGGCGTCCCGCCATCTTCTCTTCGGTCTACCGCGACCCTGTCTAGCTATGTCAGAGCTCCAGTCTTGTGATATACGGGCACACTGCTTTGACGGCATTTGACAGACATGACCGGTTCAGTCTCATTTCTGGTTTGCAGCTTTTTGATCTACGTTGAAAATTTGCGTTCTAGAGCGCAGCGTGGTGCTTCTTATACGATCAGGTAGTTTAACATTAAGTATGCTTCACTTCATCGCCCGTTGGCAGATCTTGAGCTTGAACTTCTGGATGTTGGTCAAAGACCAAAGTTGTGCACCATAAGTAAAGATATGAAGAATGCGCATGTCCATAAGTCGGCACGGTTGGCGTAGTGGTTGAGCGTTCGGCTGCTGCGCTGCGTGTCGCGGGTTCGATCCCCGCACGGAACAAATATTTGTATGGTCTACAGATAGTTGTCCCGGGTCTGGGTGTCTTGTGTATGTGAATTTAAATGTTTGTGAACGCACCCACGATACAGGAGTATTAATTCCTAGTGTGGCGGGCAACGTTTTTTTTTAAAAAAAAAAGCTGTTGGTCATGAGCGTCATAGTATTTGACGTGTTCAGTTTCAGTCCAACCTCAAGGATTGCATTGCTAAGGTGTAGCATCTTCTCCAGTTCCGAAGCTGACGAGGAAAAGAGGTTTACTATCATTAAATTGCTTTAACTGAAACATATTCAAGAAATCATTTTTCAAACTTGTATATAACAGCGCTGGGAATGGTCCTACAGATTTGGTCCTGTAGTAAAAAATGAAAAAAATAACTTATTCTTCCAAAATAAAACTTTTCTTTTTGGTCACCATTTTTTATTCAGTCCAAAAACGAATGGCTGCTGTATGATCTCCTTTTCAACAAATCTGAGATCCCAAAAACCAAAAAAAAAAATATATCATCGAGCTATCAAACCACAGTACCGTACATAAAGTGATTCAATTTCATTCTCTTCGCTATCGTTCATGTCACCACTCAGCCCGGCTGACGTAACACTTGACCGGGCTCTCAACTATAATTGCTTGTGACCTTGTGAACCCTTTAGGTTACAAGGGTCTTTTCTTACAGCAGCTAAATTGAGCCATGTTTTGTGCTCTCTTATTTCTGATTCCCCACTCAAATGACAATTGTTTTTGTTTTTTAATTATAGTCTCGTGTTTAACCGCTGTCTCACCTGATGGTAAGCGATGATGTGTTCAATGATGGAGCAGCTATCAGGAAACACAGACTCTGGCAGGAAATTCCACTTCTTAGCTGTACGCACAATGAATGTGTGCCCAAAACGTATTGTGCGTATGGGTGGATTGTCCACCCTGTAAAGGCTAAAGATAATTAATTGTCTAGTTAAAGGGGTGCTATCCAGTAACTAAATTGTGAAGGTCAGTTGGGTAGTCCGTCCATGTTGCTGAGTTATTCACCTGAAAGCTGACCCTAACAGTTGGGAAGAAAGAGGCTAGACAGATGGTGTTGGTTAACGATGATTAATGAAAGACTCATGTGAAGAGGTCTCAAGAGTTTCTTACGATCTACACAGGCGACCCAGGATAGACTACTAAAACAGAGATGCAAACTGTGGGAAGAGAAGTATCCACCTTACGGCTTCGTGTAGCCCAAAGAGCCTATGGATCGAGAACTGCAGTGGCCTATATGGAGTGTTTTGAATCTGTTGCGTACCCAAGTAGACCGAACACAATTTGGCGAAGTGGGGGATCATCGATCCATCAATTACTCAGTGCGAGTGCGGTTCTCCTGAACAAACGTATGTTTCATCTGCTGGAGTGTCCCAAATGTGCTTTCACCTGAACCCTCTATTATCTGAACAAGGTTTCCGACGCCGCTATAAACGTGGCCACTAACTGGGCCCAAACAGTATAACTTAAATGTACCACGACGCGAAAAGAAGAGTCAGAATAATTGAGAATATCGAAAACCAAGTCGAACATCATCATCATCATCATCATCATCATCAGCCTTTTTATGTCCCCACTGCTGGACACAGGCCTCCTCTCTGTGAGAGGGTGCGGGCCGTAATCCACCACGCGGGCCCAATGCGGATTGGTGGATGTCATGTCTTCGAATTTTTGGTTCTAGGACATGCCGGTTTCATCACGATGTTTTCCTTCACCGTTTTGAGAGCAGTGGTGATGGATGAGCAGTGGTGGCCCAGTGGGGAGCAGTGGTGGCCCAGTGGGGAGCAGTGGTGGCCCAGTGGTAACAGCCGCGACTTACAAGTTGTAGGTCGTGAGACCAAACCCAGGCAGTCGCTTTACTTTGTGTAAGTCTAACATACACCCAATAAAATTGACTTCATGCGTAACCCTTTCGGTACCACTAAGCTAAGACAAAATTAGAACCAACTCAGCTGTTCATAACACCGATCAAGAAACAAAATGTGGCCGTGAAACAGGATGTAGTTTTATTTGCTATTAGACGCCCTAGATATTCGAGGAAGCTTGCCTAACGTATACAGAGCAATTTAAAAATAAACCACTCAGCGATCGACTCAGTACCTCGTAATAAAATTGCTACAATTGTAACGTAACGGTAAGCCAATTTGTGGTTTAACGTTGGGTGACTTGGTTGGAAATTTTGCGAAGAATAGGCCGTTTCCAGTGGTTATGATGAATTTTTCAATGTAGGTTATGTCATTGGGTTTTGTAGGGGCAACTTCTAATCTGCTATAAATAACCAGTCATCAGTCGAGCTACTAAGCTTGGTGATTAAAAACATACCGCGAATAACCATTGCTTATATTGATCCTTGGATAATCTCGGTATCGAAATTGAAATCCTAACCCTAACTATACATCATGAAATTCATATCATATTTTATATTCATTGGTAGGGGTACAGAAAGGACATAGAGTACCTTTCATCCAGAAAAATTGTACTGTTCTCCAGGGAAAAAACAATAACTTTCGTTGGTCACAGTTACTTTAGGACGCTAGATGGCGCTACGTGTCTTTCAAATCATCTTGCTTCTGTGCAAAGCCGGGGCGGGTCGCTAGTATTTAATGATTTGGACTGACTGACTAAATAACAAAATCAGAATATTT
Organism: Polia nebulosa; assembly: GCA_951329385.1. Lineage (NCBI taxonomy): Eukaryota > Metazoa > Arthropoda > Insecta > Lepidoptera > Noctuidae > Polia > Polia nebulosa. Next base: position 26,999,805 of record OX589607.1, on the reverse strand, counting down.
AATAATTTTCTATTACAATAAATATAACAAAGTGCAAATATTTTAACGACACTTTTCCATTATCTCCTCTCAGTTCAAGGGAAAGGGTACAGTGATAATACTTCCGTTGCTTTGTGGAAAACACCTATTTTTATCGGCGGATAGGCACAGTTATAAACATCCATTCCCATAGTACAAACCAATACTATGGCGTCAAGTTGGTACACTTATTTGTAAAGTTCCAACATTAGGAGACATCTAACTATAACTAAGTTGAAGAAGAGAACCAAATACCACCACTATCCACAGACACATTCGCATAAACGAAATTAAATAATAAATCGTAGGAAGCAATAAAATAAATCAAACTAACCGTATTGAAATAGTCCGCAGAGAACGATAAAGATGAAATAAAAACTCGCCATGACCCAGCCTGGGTAGCAACCACAGCTTTCTATCAGGTACACGCCACTTGTGACTTTGAGAGGGAGCATCAACGGCGCAAGGTTGGATCCAGTGCAACCCGCCTTACTTTTGTAACAGGATGAGCCTCATTGAACACAACAGCGGAACACGCCAATTCAGATTGTTAGGTGATTTTATTAGGTCATACTAGATTACGACAATAAATCGAGGCAATTGTCGTGATCAATCTGATAGATTTGACTATTGTTGAGGTTTAGATCTCGAAGGTGATGAAAGAGTTCGAAATGAAAATCAAGATCATGAAAAACTTTTAATAAATACATTCGCAAATTACAAACACAACAATGAAGCGTCGCTAAACAAAATGTACAATGATTGCGGCTCTGGTAACTTCATCAATGCTATCTGCATTGCTTGTAATATAAACTCTGTTCTTCTGTACATAAAGTTCAACTTCGTACTTATGCTTCTAACGTGTGAATCGTGTGTGATTATCGTCTATTTACATAGATTTGCTAAGTTCATTAACGTGTTAACGCCAAACATATTTATCTACAGAAACACGTATTCATATAAATAAATTACACACACCTATACATATGTACTTGCTATATCTATTTTAACATCTAAATCTATCAGCCCATTGATTTCGCCAACTATATTAGCGCTCTCAAAATAGTAAGCCTCAATAGTTAACGATACAACAATAGTTTCTTTGGTACGTACGAGTATTTCTAATATCTTTGCAGCAAAAGTGCTTTGTATATCATTTTGTTTCAATAATTACAAAATTCTTAATTTGGCAGTGACCTGGGTGTTTAAGACAAGCCTTTGAGAAAACGAGTTGTGCTTCTTCTGCTTTCTGATGACCTTACTTCCAAACTTCATGATATGTTCTCCTTAGTGGCACTACATGGTGGTACTGATGCTATGGACAGTTGGCGAGGGTGTCCACTAGAACCTCAGCAGTGCGAAGGTAATAAGCATGAGGAAGGTGGCCCCGATCGGGATGGAGGCGGCGTTGCAGCCGTCTTCAAGGCAGGAGCATACTTCTTGTCTGCCGCCGAAACCTGAGCGCTGGTAGCAGCGACCCTGGGGAGGACGAACTCACAGTTATACTCATGTTAAATGTTTTTGTCGTACACTTTTTGATTTATTATAAAAGTCAATTTATCTTTCTTAGGATTACTCCTATTCCACTATTCATATAGTGGAAAAGAGGATATGATAGCCAATCTAAGCGAGCTGTTTCAATCATGTCTACTACTGTTTTGTAATTATTGGCAAATGCACAACCATATTTTATACAGGGTGTAACGGAAAGGTGTGGTCATATTTTAGAAACCGGTTCTGCCCATGGATATGAACAATATTCTCTAAGAAAAATATGAAAATTCCCAAAAAAAAATTTGAACTTTCCATACAAAGTTATCATCAGCTGATCAATATTTGTATGGGAGGTAAAAAAAAATTGTGAATTTTCTCAGATTTTCTTGAAGAAAGTTGTTCTTATCGATGGGCAGATGCAGTTCTTAAAATATGACCACACCTTTCCGTTACACCCTGTATAAAGATCGAACGTTCTAACGCTTCAAAATTAGCAGTCCGTTGTTAACATAATTTGTACTATGCAAAAAAAACTTTAAGTATGTCAATTTCAGTTGGTAATTTGCATGTCGTTAGAGCCAGTAAACGAAACGTAACTACGTATTGTATGGACTCTTAATTATTTGTTTGAACTCACGTTAATTAATTCCACGAAGGTTTGGCATATTTAGAAGAGAACACTAAACATTTCGTCGAATATTAATCTGTCAAGTGTAATAATTAGCTCTGAAGTATATAAATAGTTTGCTTGAGAAATTCAGGGTTTTTGACCGGGAACTTTTGCACTAGCAGAATCTGGAATTATGACTCTTAGGACAATTATTTTGTGTTGTATGTTTAGTGTATCTATGAACAGAATAGTCAGAATGTTATTTATGTTGCTTCTGATGAGCCCTTTTTTGACGTCGAATACACCCGAAGGTAAGCGATGGATGAGTTCTACGATGGAGCTAGGGAGTCCAGAATCCTAAGATCCTTCTTTAGGCTTGCATTGAATGCTGAAGGGTCATAGCTGGTAGGGAACACAAATTCTGATAGATCAATCTCACCCATTTTTTTTTTTGGAGTTTGGGTAATCATCCAATGACTTCGAGGACTACGGAGGGCGTGTCAGACTCATACTGACTAAAACCCACCCCTGTTCCTTCCCTACCTGAGTGCCCAGGGGTGCAGTAACTCATTTTCAGAATTGTTCCGCTATTGAGGCGCGCGTGAAATACTACGCGCCGCCGACTCACGGGCCTGGTGCTGATCGGACGGCGAGCTAGATCAATCTCACCTTGTAACTGCTATCATCCCAACCACATCCTCGAATAACTCTGCTGTCAGGAGGCATGCCGTTCATCTCGAACTCCACGACCTGGGAGATCTTCCTGCACATGGTATCTTTGGGACCGCAGGGCTGTCGCAGGGAGTCTGGCAGCTTGGTCATCAGACATCGGGAGTCGTTGTGGCTGTTGCATTGGTAACATGTGATTGCTATGCCTGGGGGAAGAAGAATTAGATAAGATTAATTTTCTGCATGAAGATCCAAAATTTTGAAGAAGAAATGAGTAAAGATCTAGTTTAATACTGATGAACATGCACGAGTTTACAAATTGTCGCTTCACTGGCCACTGCAAAAATTGCTTTATTAACCTCTAATCTTGGTTTGGCAGACTGATTAATTGCTTAGTTCTGATAGTCTTTGTAGTTAGTTTTTTTAAGACATCGACACACATAAATTGAAACGTGTATTTTTTCGACCAAACATATGGTCACAATTAAAACCAAAACATATGTAAGATATTTAAGAAAAACGCAGAAATATGATTGCAGTTAAGCCCAGCTGTTTATTGACAATTGATCTCAGTGATCTCATCCTACGTTAAGTCAGTGCCGAATTAAGCCAGTGTGGGATAAATCTTTATAAAATGATAACGAATTATAATATCTTTGACTTATTTTTCTCATAAGCCGCGGGGGTATTAGATAGCAATGGGCCCATAGGCAGTTGCCTAAATTGTCTTTTTGGATAATCAGAAATTGGTTAGCTTTCTTAAGGTATAGATATCTTGACTTATTTTTGTACGTCCAAGCAGGACCTAATGCACGGGGCTCGTATAATTTGCTGCTCTAGCTACGTGGCTTTTTTGTTTTGGGTGGGTAATTATGAAATAACTTCTCCCACTCTGTGGTGAAGCGGGAAGGCGTGTCAGACTCTTACTGACTAAAACCCACCAGTGTTCCTTCAGTTGCCTGTTTTTTTTTTTTTTTTTTTTTTTTTTTTTTTTTTTTTTTTTTTTACCAGGGGTCACGGTGAATCTTCCAAACACAAACCCCTGGCAGTAGCTACGTGGCTAATCCGGCACTGCGTTAAGTACTATAGAATGGTGTGAGGACTGACTTGGTGTTCGTTTAGCTTGCCACGCGTGTTCTCTACGGGCGTGTGTCTGACCTTTGGGATGAAATGGGAAGATATGCGATCAAACTGTTAATGCCATAAAATTAGATCTGGTATTATACTAGACGTCTGAAGGTTATATTACTCGTCAAAATTCCAAGATTATTTTATTGAAATGTAGGATCTGAAGGATGGATTGTGTGAAAGAGGTGTGGCTTGGAAGGCGACAGCGATGCGTTAATAGCTATGTATGGGAGAAATTGACGATGAAAATGATTAATTAGAATAAGGGTAGGAGGAAGATATTGAAAGTGAAAACAGTTTCAACTAATGGATTTTTCTAGAAGAAACACCAATTTTTTACTCATTAAATGTTTGCATATCAGATATACTTAAACAACTGGTTTTTTTTAGTGGACTATTCAAGAGGAATCGTGCATTTCTTCGACATAATAAGTAGCCTATGGAACTCAGCGATAGAGTCTTGAAATAATTTTCATAATCAGATCATTAATCCTTCTCTGGATGTCTTTAAGAGTAAAATAAAAGAGCACTTCCTTTCTGAATGATATAATATTATTAGTGTATGTTAGTCTTTATTAGTTTAGAGTATGTATGTATTATAAATATTTTTATAGCCTTATTTACATAGGTTTATATTGTACACGATACTACCCTCGAAAGTGATCTCTCTCTAAAAACTCAACTTTGAGTTAAGCTCGCCTTTGTACTTGAACTGTGTAATTACTGTGTTCTGTGTTAAGATGTGGTGTACATTATAGAATTAAAAATTAATTTAAAAAAAACCTAACAGTTTTACGTTTTTTACCCCTGAAGGCGGGTAATATATTTTTCGACAGTTTGTATGTACTCGTATGTATAAATGTTTGTATGGCTATTCTTTGGTGCGCTCTGCAGCCTAAGCGGCTGGTTAGATGATAACCTTCCTCATAAATCACTCTGTCTATTGGTGAAAACCGCATGAAAATCCATTCAGTAGGTTTTAAGTTTATCGCGGACAAACAGACAGTCAGACACGGCGGGGGACTTTGTTTTATTATTTTTTTTTAATTAAAATAAATCCAGACGTCGTCGTTGGGATAAGAGATCTTCAATTTTCAACTTAAATATTCCGTAGTCAATTATAATAAAACGGCAAGAAGTACCGAACTGATATGATTAAAGAAAGGAAGTGAGCAATTGTTGAGCTGAATACATGGTCCGTACGAGTTCAATCTGTGCCCACGCACCTCGGTGATACCATATAAGAGCCATTCAATTATTGGACGGGATGTTCTGAAAGATTTCTCAGCGAAATGTGACTTGGCGTTGATAATAAAACAATCGCTTTATATGAAGCCATTTGTCACAATTATGAGCATAGCATAAGCATGAATGTTGCACTGCTGGGACACAGGCCTCCACTCTTTGAGAGAGTGGGGGCCGTAATTCACCACTCGGACCCAGTGCGGGTTGGTGGCATGTCTTCAAAGTTTTGGATCTAGGACATGCCGGTTTCCTCACAATGTTTTCCTTCACTGTTTTGAGAGCAGTGGTGATGAAATAATTTACACAAAGTAATGTGCCTGCCTGGATTCAAACCCAAGACCTACAACTTTTAAGTCAAGGCCGTTACCACTGGGCCACTAGGTACTGCTTTCATAAATATTAGTTACAAAATTTTATGTTTATTTAATATTATTTAATGTTACTTTGCAAGTATATTGTAAAACGTCGTGATCATTTTTGAATTCACTCTCGGCTCGTTAATTCAATCCCGCCTCGAATGCAATGACTTTCTCATTGCAATCTGACTTTTAAAGTGTCTTGTCATGTGGAATCAATTCATAATTCCTTGTGGAAACTAGAACGAATTTCCGTGCGTTCAAACGGTTTTGCCATACCTACTCGTATTATTGGAATCAAGTGTAACAGCTCACAATTTTAGGACCCATTAATATTAGTGTTTTTAACCAGTGGTGCTTGGCAACTGGGATTACCCCAGTTTTAAATACCCCCTTTGTACCTAATGGCCTAGCTTTGTTCTGTCCCTCGCTTGATTAGGAGGGAAGTGGAAATTATGTTTTTCTTACTCCTCCGCTTTCTTTTCTAATTAATTTCGTTGCGGGACCCAAGACAGTATAATCGTTTCTCTGGGACTCGTCGAGCTTCATTACCTCGGCGTTTTTTCTGGTGGTCGCCACTGTTGATTTTGGCTTACAGAAGTTACAGTGGTTTGGGAATAGTGTGGCGGGCTTGTCACAATTCCTTGAACTTTGGGTTATTAGTGCCTTTAAGGTAAAAGCTCCAGAGTAGCCCGCGAAGCACTAATTTTCTTTTTTTGCAATTTGCAGGTCAGTATCTTTACGTTGGTCAAAATATGATTTGCGGCTGTAGCAAGTAAGTATTTACAGAACTGTAATCATTAAAATCATCAATACCACTCTCTCAGTCAGAAGTGACGCCAAATGTTATGATTCCGTAAACATACTCGTATTTTGACCAAGATACAACCTGACACTGACCTGCAAATTGCAAAAATACGTAAGAAAATTTGAATTTCGCGAGCTACCCTGGCGCTGACCTTAATATAATAAATACTTTACTATTTGTCCTGCTCCAAGTACCTTATTGCCTTTACTGAATTCATCAGAATATACTGTTTTTTTGCGTCCAGGTAAAATCTTATTGTGGGCTATAAAGTTCTAATTATATAAATCTTAGTTTACCTTTCCGTAAACTCAGTGAAAAAATGTGGACAGAAGAGCTCTACATACTCATAAAAACGTGTACAATTAGTTAATCTACCGCCTGCAGATCATACGCGCCCATGTTTCCCGTCGTCCTACTTTTTTTATCGATTTATGAAACAACAGAAAGCTACAAAGTAGGGGCGTACTTACGGGACTTCATCGAAAGAAAAAAGTATTTTATGCACAATTTCTTTGGATCTACGAGGCTTCTACGCCGTAGACCGTAGGGTCTACGATTTTTCGTAGCTAATAAACCGTCTTTGGCCTCTCTGAGGATGTATCTAAGAGTATGACATGAGATATGGCAGTTCTATTGCAATAATGTAACGTTTTCTCCGAAGGAGTAGACAGATATTATATACTCAAATGCCAGTTAACATAGTCAGACCATATTTTAAAGAAAATTTTTTAAAAGTTTTTTTAAGCAAACAGTCTGAAAGCACTGACATTTAAAAACTTGTGTTAGTCGAATAATGTTGTCCAGATAAGAAAGTTTATAACTTTACATAAGCTACCCACATAATAAACCACATAGGTAAACATACGCTACTTAATCACACTAATATTATAAAGGCGAAAGGTGTTTTTCACTTCTTCAAGCTCAAACGGCTGTACCGATTTGGATGAAATTTGGTATGTAGATAGCTTTTACCCAGTATTAACACATAGGCTTTTTATCCCGGTCTACGCGGGTGAAACCACGGGGCGCAGCTAGTAATATGTATTATAAATGTGAAAGTGTGGATGGATGTATGGATGGATGTTTGTTACCCAATCATGCCAGAGCGGCTGAACGGATCTGGAAGAAATTTGGCACAGATATAGATTATAGTCTGGAGCACCTTTGCTATAGTTTATAATGAAGGGAAATACTAATTCCACGCAGGCGAAGCCGCTGGCAAAAGCTAGTAATATTACAAAAAAAAAAAGTATCTAGTGTTTGTATATTACGGTTCGCCAACATCAATATCACAAATGCAGATCTTTAAATATAAACATTCTCAATACGACTATATTTACGTAGAAGCTTATAAAAACATAAATTCTTAGATAGTTTACAATATGAAAACTGTATTGAGGTTAGTAGTGACTGCTTTAAAAGAAAACAATCTGATAGCAAAAGAAAATTATTCTACAGATGAAAATATTTAGTGGAAAACTCTTAGTTCAAAATATTTCTAGGTACATATTATAAATTGAAGACAGACTCTTTCCGCGTCTGTCTATTTCTCTGCTAACTCCTAAACCACCCAACATATTTTAATGCGGTTTTAACTTATATAAAAAGCGATAAAGGAGGAAGGTTATAGTGTATAATTTGTACCTGTGCGGAGCCGGAATGCTTCGCTAGTGCGTTTCTAAAATCGTAAACTAATCAAGATGGTCAAAGACATTTTCATCAATATAAAAGCTGATCTTATTTAAGAATCTCGCAGTATAGATTGAAGAAGTCATTGTGAATCAGCTGACAGCTGTTTATCTCCCCACGCTCCACTTATGTTATGTTAAGGTTATTAGTTTAGTGTTATAGTGCTCCTCGCAGAGAAATACAGTTTACAGCAAATTGTGTGCACTATTGTAAATCTCAAAACTTTAAAGGGAAGTTATTTAGAGGTTATAATAAGCCAACACTATTATTCCTCGCAGTGAAATAAGATCTTTCAGCATACTAAAAGCCACTCCTATTAATTCAAGAACACTGAGTGATGTAGGCGAAGTTATTTAAAGGTTAAAAAGTCAACACAGTTATTCCTAAACGTAATTCTAAATAGGTTTCTTCGTTTATCGTACATGAGGACCACATATTGTTCACTTTAATATCTATTGACAAACTATGCGTTTTGTTAGACTTCCTGTGTGTCAATAGAATGATTGACATTGAAGTGTCAATATGGACTGTTATAAACAGGATATATTAGATTTACTGTGCTATTGAATCGAACATAAGATAATCATTTTGTAATTGGAAAGATAAGACAGCCTAAGTGAAAATAGACATACAAATATGTTAGTATAGTGTGAAGTTATGGACTAATAAAATTAAGTACGGATAGTACTAGAATTTCACTGAATTCTGATCAAGCGTAAGATAAATATTCTGTTATTGAAAAGTTAAAAAAGCTTCAGAAAAATAGAAAACAGTTTGGAGGGCCAGAAAAATGCGCAATTAAAAATGACTAGAATTGTGATCACAGGGATAAGGTGTCTTAATTCAATAGAGCACAAACCTTGATGTAGCAAACTGCATATTACCGCCAAAAAGCAAATTAAAACGAGCGCCATTTTATGTTAAGTTGGAACAGGTAACCGCCGGTTCTAGTCGCTGCGATCCGCACACGGTTGCGATCGGCGGTCCACTGACTATTCACACTACGCTAGATGGTATATCTACTACAGATGTGCACCGCTTATTCAATTGGTGTAATACCTTAACAAATTGACTACTGTGTATCGTTGAGTATCGGCAATTCCTCGTTTAGAACAGATTAACGGTCGGATAGGGGCTGAAACTTCGATGTAGGTACGAGTTTTTACTGGTTCAGATTATTGCTGTCTTCAAGGTTGGCTTCATGATCATGTACGATGGAAGATCGCGTGATTACCTGTAATTTCGTTGTTTATAACCGAAGACATGTGGGGCTTATGTAAGAATTCGATCGCTTGTATCTAAGGCGGTTTCAGTGGAAGCTTCAGAGCTTTTCAGTTGAGCTTTTATTTGAATAAGAATAGCAAATCAGTTTTCGTAACAATTTAAACAATAATATTGTAACAAGTGTATAACAATATTATGTCTTGAAGCCTATATACCTGTATACTTCGAAATTTGTTGGGTCAGAGGTAACTAAGTATTCAATTTTATTTTTCATCTACATATTTGTATACTGACTTCTACCAGCGGCTTTGATCGCGTTGAATTAGTACTTCCCGCATTATAAATAATTATAGCATATTTGCTATTCCAGACTATAATCTATGTCTGTGCCAAATTTCATCCAGATCTGTTCAGCCGTTCTAGCGTGATTGAGTTACAAACATTTATCCATCCAAACTTCCGCATTTATAATATTAGCTAGATTGTAATTTTTAGTTTTCACAGTATTTTTGTTTCTCAGCCCACGCTCTCCCACTGCTGGGCAAAAATCTCCCCCACATCTTTGCGGCTCTCTTTGTGTCCTGTCCTCTGTCCTGTTTTATATTTATTTAAATTTAGTACAGCCACATCATGTTCATTACACATTAATCTTTTTTTTTTAAATTTCGTTTCTGTTTCATTGTACATTTATATCATTTAAGTCAAGAGTGACTAGGTTACTTCTAGGCAAGCGTGCTCCATCTTCGACCGCATCATCGCTTGCCATCATGTGAAATAGTGGTCAAACACGTGCCTATAAATGATAAAAAAAACCCTGCAGGTCGCTAGATTTTCTTAATTTTACGACAGTGGTCTAGTTGACCACTTATGGTAACTGCGACGTTGTCAGTCATCCATCATGCATTCAGAAGCAGTTCATTGTTAAGGATCATACAATGACTCGGGGCCGGGACTATCAATGGATGGAATGTAGATTGTAAACTAAGCTTATTTATATCTATGTCCTTTAGAACTATTTTGGAGAGGGTAGGTAATACTGCTCTACTAACTTTTTTTTTTTGGATGTTGGATTATCAACTGACTGGGCGTGTCAGCTTCTTACTGACTAAAACCCACCCTTGATCCTTCATTTGCTTATGCCAAGAGACACGATAACTCTCTTTCGAATTTATCCACGACCCCAGGCAGAGCTCTACCAACCTAGGTTATTTGTATGAGTAACTTGGCAAAAAAATAAAAATTTTAAAACAACTAAAAACTAGTTAACAAGTCACTTTTCAAGCAGTCTGGTGGAATTTATTTTAGTTTCATAATTTTCTTATTTTATTACTCAATCAGTTTTGATTGTCAGTCGGAGTTTTTGATTCTTTTTTTAATTTGTTATTTACGACCTTTTACTGAGTTGTTGTTGGAATCGTCTCCTCGAACCCTTTATTTTGATACTCCGCATTAGGAGTGAGGCGTATTTATCGTAACAGATACAAATCACAAGTATTCTTAGATACTATATAACAGTTGTTCCTGTGATATCATATATCTGTTCAAAAATATCTATATCTACATATATCATAATTCTAAATACTCTATCACAATCTACACTACACTCTTCAGTCTCAGTAGCTACTCAATAACAACTGTTCCTGTAATCTGTTATTTCTTCTTCTTATGTATTAATCTATCTCTCTAAAACAAGCAGCACCTACCTAGTATTATTATCCGAAAAATAAAATTGTAGTCTTACAAGAAGATAATTATCATCCTTGAAAAGTGACAACTACGAGTAGTGGGTAACTCGCCGTCCGATCAGCACCAAGCCCGAGAGTCGACGGCGCGTAGTGTTCCACGCGCGCCTCAAAGAGTTGTCAGCAAAAGGACGGGGCCTGCCACGGTCGATGCCTGCCCGGGGGTGGAGGATAAATTCAAAAGAGTTACCTCGCCCCTGGGCACTCAAGGCAGGGAGGAACAGCGGTGGGTTTTAGTCAGTAAGAGTCTGACACGCCCTTCCGCTCCACCCTAGAGCGGAAGAAGTCATAGGATGATTTCCCACCCCCCAAAAAAAAAAAAAAAAACTAGTCGATCTGCTCCTAACTTTCAATTCGGAAACACTGCAAGAATAATGTTATTATTACGTAACAGTAACAGGAATAACAGATATCTTGTTTGACCTGTCTACATAGCGTATGCCACTTTGGCTGTCAAGACCAATCTAGTAATACTTCATTTGTCTAAGTTCATCCAGCGATATGGCTACAGGACGTGCCAAAGAAATGGATACACATACATACATTGTACATATATAATCTCGAAAAACATTACCCTCCTCTCCTCCTGAGACAGTTGGGTTAAAAAGAAAAACTTTCCAATCTTTTTTTGAAATGATTAGACACTCCTTCTTTGTCCTCGCCTTTCCCACTTTAAGTGGAGTCGGCTGCCTCCTTAGCTCACGGCATCAATACGTTTTGTCAAGGGTTGTCGAGTCGAGTAGTTTCTCCTACTGTGTCGATAGGCTACTACTCAAAAATACTAATAAAACGTTATTGAACTCCCATAAAAATATTTTAAAGTAGTTTTTTTTATCTTTCATAGGCTAGCGCTTGACCACTATCTCATCTGATGGTAAGCGATGATGTGATATCCATTAGGCTATGGGACGATTGTAATTTCCCAGTCATCGTGATGTCCTCTAACCTACATACTGTACAAGTTTAATTACAACTGTAACATCAGAATACACACATTTTTTTTTTTTTGGTGGGTTGGGAAATCATCCAATGACTTCTCCCGCTCTGGGACAGACTCTTATTGACTAAAACCTACCCCTGTTCCTTCCCTGCCTGAGTGCCCAGGGGTGCGGTAACTAATTTTCAGAATTTATCCGCTACCCCTAGGCATAGAATCCACACATTAACTTTTCCAAATACATCTGCTACCAAATAGATGTACGCCGAAAAGTAGGAGTTTGGTCGAAACGACTACTTTTTGCGGTAAAAAGACACGCCTGTGTTTTGGAAGCGTTAAAAGAGACCAGATTGTCACCAGGCTGACCAGGTTTTTTATGTTTGAATTAGTTAGGTTTCTATTCTTTATTTATTTATACACCCTGTGTCTACGTCTCATATCCAACTTTCCAGTCGCAGGTCTGCTGGAAGAAATTTCTTTTGAAATAAGCAACACCTTTGTACTATTATTTCTGTAATTGTTCTTTTTTTCTCTTGTAAGTGTTTTGTGTGTACATAAATAATAATACAATACGGTGGCAAGGTTTCAGAAAAAAGGCGCCTCTGAAGAGACAGTTTCTTTGTAACGTTCAAAGAGTTTTCGTTTCTCCCAGATATCTAGTGTGTGTGTGTAAAAGTTGAGAGAGGAGCTCGTGGCTGAAGTAATAACAGCCGCACGGGTCGATCCATCAGTTTAAGCTACGCTTGCCGGGGTTGGTCCATGTATGGGTGACCATCTTTAAATACCATGACTCGTCCGTGCCTCAGAAAGCACGTTAAGCCGTTGGTTCCGGGTGTCAATCGTGGATCTTTGATAGTCGTTACGGGTCGTCAGAAGCCCGAATCCCCGAAAATCTGGAATTCAGCTGCATCCGGTTAGACTGGAAGCCGATCCCAAGATAGTTGGAAAAAGGCGCGGGCAGATTGATTGTATGTAAAAGTCGAAGTTTGAAATATGTCAAAAGTATGAAATTCCTAAGCAATTACTAAACATCACTCCAAGACAAATCTCCCAATCTTACATAAGATGGTAGCAGAGGTGTCACAAGGCATAGACACGACATTGTGTCTATTAGTGTCCTCCTGCGCTCGCCCGCGATCCTCACTTAACGTTGATCGTATCCTGCGCACAGGCACACGACATACTGGAATTTGAGTTTTTTTGTCCCACTGCTGGACTAAGGTGCTCGTGGAATTTAATGCATGCGTGCTCTCACTCTCTATTTGCTGAGTCAGGTTGACTCAAACAGCTCTAAAACATCATCAGATGACTTCTGGGCGTGTCAGCCTCTTTCTGACTATAAACCCACCCGTGGTCCGTCAGTTGCCCTTAGCGTTCCAGTCCCTTGGTGATTCTTTCGAACACTCCCGCGACCCTGACAGGCATCTCTTTGGGGCGCGCGTGGAACACAACGCGCCGTCGACCCGGGCCAGGGCCTGCAGTCTCGACATTGATAGCGAAACTTACGTTAGCTACCGATCGCTAAATTACTAGCCGTAAAAAACTCCCTCATTTGTGAGGAAAAATTTTAGATCGTAGCCTGAAAAAATAATTGATTGTCTTGAAATATCTACAAAGACGCCGTAAATTTTAACTTGCAAGCACTATTTTTCGGGAAAACTGTTAGTTTATTAAATTTTGATGAATAGATGTTGCCGCTTGTAACAATTAAATTAACTTGTCAAAATATTAAAGCACGTAAAAGTTTGCCTCCTTGCAACATTATTTTTTAAGCGAACGAATTCTATCGTTACGCGATCGCTCAATGTCGAGACTCAGGGCCAGGGGGCTTAAACAAACTAACAATTTAAAAACGATAACGAAGTTAGAAAAGACTAAAATGTATGAGATTGACATAAACCACGCTAAGTCACGTGGTCAGTCGACTGTCGACATCGTTATCGCAAGTTGGTAGACAATGTTATAATTCGTAACGAAACCATAAAGAAACGAATTGCTATCGTGTTTATCCCATACAAATGCGTAGACAAGCAGCGCTTTCAGAGTTCGCCTTCGCCTCGATCGTGATCGCCAAAAAAGATAACGAAGGAACGCTAACGCTAGGAAATGTTTATCGATATCTCAGAGACGATGACGAATTTAAATATCGTTTCGCTACGAAGCGATGTTACTTTGTCTACAGGGCCTGGTCCTTATCTGACGGCGAGTTTCCCATTGCTCGCCGTTCACAACGTCCAGCAGGCGTATTCGCTAACTCTGTTGATATCAATTCTTAGGCACTTTACCGTACATTGCTACAAATCATTTATTTCAGGTAGAGCATTAAACCCATATTCAATACAAAAAAAATACAAGAACATAAAGTAACAATTTGTCATCAATTATCTTAAATTTATTACATTCCGTGCCGTTCGGGTGGGTTGTTCCGTTTAAAACTGTAGTGCCTATTATAATCGATGTCCACCGAGCAATGTACTACATAGTGCCTATTAATTGATGTCCACTGGTTAGCGAATACACCTGCAGGGCGTCTTCTGCATCGGTCAGAGGTACGTGTACGAGTAAATAAGTTGGCAACTTTAAGGAGTGCTTTAGATCATCGAACTGAATAGCACCAACTTTGAAATCACGAAAAAAAAATTAGCTGTTGCCTACATTTTATGTTCGCATAACTCGTCAAAATGTACTGAATCGCTGATTTTTTTCCCGATTTCAAAGTATACAAAAACTAAAATAAAAATTTAAATAAAAAGTAAAAAGTATAAATACTGTAAAACGGAGGCGTACTGAGTTTGTTTGGAAATATTCCAAACACACTCAGAACTCTCGAAACTCGAAAGAATGTCGAAAACAAAGAGCTTCAAAAAAATTACGTAAAGTGATTTTAATTTTGTTTCTTTTCATAGAATATTGCTGACTAGATAGAAAATTACAAAAACTTAGCAACCTGAAAATCTTCAAAATAGTGTGTGTGTGCGAGCTTTGCGTGCAAGCGACATAAAATTCCACCCTTCTTGCGAGTGTTCACCAAACCACAGAAAGACTTTTCTTTCCTTGATTTATGATTGAACATGGTGGGGAAGGCTTCGTGACTGATACAATAATGTAGTTTGTAAAACTTAACTGCCCCTTTTTGTTTAGCGTAACAAACATCACAAAAGAAAAACTACCTAGTGGAAAACTAGATAAAACGAGAAGTTAAATAAAATGAAACAATCAAATTAACACTTTTGTCTGCCTGCTTACTCTGACAAGGATGTTTCGTGAACAATCTTTCTCAAAAATAAGGCAACTAGACCAGGTAAACCTACTTATATCTTTACTAGCTGAGTCGGTGAACTTCGTACCGCCTCAGAATCTATATTTAAACAAAAAATAAAAAACTTTTTTACAAAAAATACAACCGACTGCCGCAAGTCGGTTGTTTTTTTTGTAAAAAGTTTTTTATTTTTCACTTTTTACTAAAAAAAAACCCAATAAAATGGAACGTGGACTTTAAACATACTCGTAAGTTGAGAAAACCAAAACGTCATCGAGGTATACGTATTTTTCGTTTTTGTTCAGTTTTTCTTAAAGCGCTGAAGCAATTTCAATAAAATTTATATGGGACAACTGACGGAGAAATCGGTGGACAAACCTAAAAAAAAATACATAGAGTCGAACATAGAACCTCCTTCTTTTTCGAAGTCATTTAAAAACAAGCACCGACTTGTCAAACAGTTCTTTATTTTTCACTTTTTAAAAAACCCCAGAACTAAAAGTAAATATTAAATTTACGCCCGAATTGATAACTCCAATAACATGGAACATGGAATTTGAACATAGGTACTCGTAATTGGAGGAAAACAAAACTTCATGTACACCTATACATATTTTTTGTTTTTGTTGATTTTTCAAAAAGTGTTGAAGCAATTTTCATAAAATTTATATTTTCTTCATAATATATATTTTCATGAATTTTAATAAGTTTTATTAGTTATTCTGCTATTGGGGCGGAGACAAATCCTACAAATCAAAGACCATCAAAATCGGTCCAGCCGTTCTTGAGTGGTGTAACTAACCTGATTTTGTTTATGTTTTGAGCGATAAGTTTTGAGTAAAAAAATATTTAACTTAGTCAAATTTTAAAGAAAATGGGCAAAGAATTGCTTTTGATTTCCGCTACTTAGAACTCTCGTTCACAAAACCAAAACAGAAAAAAAAAATTTTAATACAACCTAAATCTCGACTTATAATACGCGAAGCAAGCCTCGAGTCTAGCTCATTCATTAGATCATAATTGAAAGGATATTTTTCATGTAGTGTATTAAAACTAAACATTATTTTAACTGTAAAATCACGGAAATCAGCGGAATCGGTAAAATTTTGTATACGGCCTCTTAAGAGGGAACAGGGGCTGGGATTCTCCAAACAAATGTATTCCCCTTTTTCTTCCTGAATAATACCTCTAGAGCAATCATTTTTTTTTCATAAAGTCAAGGTCTGCTGTTGACTGTGATCCCTGTCATTTCCTTTTTTTCAGCAACTAATAAGTAAAGAAAATATGACCCTCCAAAAATGACAAAAAATGGCCCTATTTTTACTACCGTTCTTAGAAGACTACCAGACAAATTCGAAAAGTTTTAACATAAAACCTTTAATACCTAGACATACTCTTTCTTAAAAATTTGGTGCCAAAAATAATTGAATCGGCTCAGTTTTCGAGGTGTAAAAAGGGGAATACGAAACGTCGATTTCGTCAAAAAAATTGTGACAAAATCGGTATGAGTGGCAGCTGTCCCTATCGCACTCTACAGGGGCAGGCTTGATAGCACGATGGCAATACTTTCTTCAAATACCTATTTTTTAAATTCCACGCAGGCCCTGTTCAAATCATTTAAAACAACATTTATTGATTCTGAGGCGGTACAAAAGTTCAACGGTTCAGCTAGTAGGCAATGTATAAAACCTGTTGCCAAGTCCGAACGCAAGAACGTAATGGAAGTGCCACCAAAAATAGAACGCTAATTAATTTGTGTAGATTATCAACGGCTTTTAATCAAACGTTGACTGACTTTACTGTTATTACTCCGTATATTGTGCTAACTCAATTAACTAGTAGTATTTACTTCGGTGTAAAACTAACTTCAACTAATTACCGGTAGGTGACGGGAGTGTTTGATAGAGTTTTCGCGGCCCCCGATAGGCAACTGAAGGAATATGGGTGGGTTTTAATCAGTAAGAGTCTGATACGCCCTCTCGCTCCACCCAGAGCGAAAGAAGTTATACGATGAGTGTCAGGTATCGGCCTAAGCGGACCCCGTCAGTTGCTGCTGACATCTCTTTGAGGCACGCGTGGAACACTACGGATCGTCGACTCGGGCCTGGATCTAATCGGACGGCGAGCTACCCATTACTCACTGTCCGCAAGCCCATTGATAATACTCTTTTTTTTTTTGGCGGGGTGGGAAATCATCCAATGACATCTCCCGCTCTGGGTACCCGCACCCCTGGGCACTCAGGCAGGGAAGGCCCTGCCTGAGTGCCCAGGGGTGCGGTAACTCTGTTAAGAATTTATCCGCTACCCCTAGGCATGCAGGCACCGGCCACGATGTACCCCGTCAGTGTTGGATTGACCCCTGGAGTAGCTACGGAGAGAGCAGTGGTGGTGCAGTGTGAACATTGCTGGCCCAATGGTCACAATCATGAATTACTATTACACTATAAACTTATACTGATTATTGTATACTTATTATTTAGTCACAACTTAAACGATGAAGGCAAACTTCACATCGTGAGGAAGCCGACATATCCTAAAACCAAAATTCGAGGACGTATGATATCCACTTTTCCGTACTGGGTCCTTCTGGTGTTCTATGACCTCCCACAGACAGGAGTCATGTGTCTCAGCAGTGGAACAATTAAAGTCTATTTGGTAAGGAAGTACCAGCTGTTACCAGACAGATTTTAATGCCTCAAGAGCGATCTACACGATCGTTTACATGAGCAAGTGGAAGCCAACGCGACTACCGATGACGACTTAAGCTGACTTAGAAAACCTTCGATGAATAGATATGTATCTATCGTAATCTAAACGTGGGGTTCACGGCCAATCATACTGCTTTAGATCTGCTGAAGTGGACAAAAATAGACTTGCTAAAAAGGGACGAAAAATGATGATCAGGATCACCTAGTTACAAACGTAACTTGAAAAAAAATCTACGTTCGTTTTTGTTCGTAATGTGATAGGTATAGTGGTGGATCTTAGGCATTATCTTAGCTTCAAGGTCCCAAAAGTCGTTATGGTCCAGTGGTCAAGTCCTCGCTTCACATGCTTCAGATTGTAAGACTAATTTATGAAAAACCCATGTGAAATTACGAGGGGTGACACCGGTAAAGGAAATTAACGTGCGGGAACCTGGACTTATCATTACTATCATCATCATCATTGTCTTCATCATCTTCCTGCCCTTATTACTCCTCACACAATCCATGCATCTTTTCTTTGGCCTCCCTCTCCCTCTCCATCTATCTACATTTATATTCATAACTCTTTAAGTTACATGTGTTTCATCTCTCCTCTTCACATGACCATATCAAGATAAGCAGTTCCCTTTCAAGTTTTCTGTGACTGGCGCCACTTTTAAACTATCCCTAATCTACTCATTTCTCACTTTATCCATATTCGTTACTCCACACATCCATCTCAACATTCTAATCTCCGCCACATGCAATCTTTTTTCATCCGTCTTTTTCACAGCCCAACATTCTGATCCATACGAGTACGACAGGTCTAATCATAGACTTATAGATTTTCCCCTTTAACTTGAGGGGCATCCGTCGGTCGCAAGTTCTTCCAGTGACTTATCGCCATTTCATCCATCCTGACTTCATCCTGTGCGTTATGCCTGTGACTTTTCTGCATGAGAGGTCTTTTCCCTGGCAGTGGAGCGGTTACCAAACCGGTGAGTACCTATTGTAAGGTGCCAAATGCGGCTAAACTAACATACAACAATTTAGCGTATTGTGTGCACATTCATCTTCTAATTAAACACATTAGCTAATCATAGACTCGAGAGCTATAAATATTCAACTCCGGGAGTGTTACCAAATCAAAGAGTCGTTACTTGTTTAATGTACCACCCGAGACGTAAAGTGAACTGAATCAAATTGTACAGCACGCTTTGTGATTGTTATTTGTGCATAACTCTCAAAATTCAGAGTCAATTTGTGGCATTCACTAGTAGCTTACACGTGGTAACAATTTAGGCTACATAGCAGCATTGAAAAGCTCCAGAGGGAGTGACTCCATCGAGCGTTTTGTCGTGCAAGGCAAAGTGGAGGGCGAGGAAGGTCACCCTTATCACGGGATCTCATCTCGAACAAAGAAAATTTAGTTCAAATAAATTTCAATAGATGGCGTAACATGCATCGATTTCTTATAGTAGTAACATTAATATTTTGAAAAAAAAAATGGTTTAAAACTGTATTTTCTTATTTAATAAATTACCCTAAGCAATAAATTGTGGCATAATTTGCTCCTAATTCAAATTTAGATGTTTAGTGGAACGAATCCTTAGGCATTTATATTTCTTGTACCAATAGATGGCGCTGTTTAAAGTTTTAGAGTTTACCCATTCGCCTCTTTAAAATTTGTATAGTGACACATTTTGAAACAGTAAAACTGTTATGAAGTGCCAAAAATACTACAAAGTAATTCCTCAATGTGTGAGAAAATATTGGTAAGACTTTATGTAAATTCATTCAACTTGCAAGCCGTCGCTGCTAACACCATCTAGCGAGGTGTAGAAGACTGGCCCGAATGAAGAACAAAAGTTGCTTGTGCAAGTCTAAAAGCCGTAGTTACGGCGGTGCCGTTTCTTTGTATGGGATGAGGCATCTGTACGCTAGTATTATATTATCTATATCCCATACGATGGATCGACCAAACTAAGTCTGCTGTAGGCGGTCCCTTGCACTAGTGCACTGACCAGGATGTCGGACAGCAGGGAGATAAGTGGTGAATGATCGTGAGGCGAATCATATCTGACTCCACAACAGTCGCTACGAGATGATCACGAGGGTTTCGACAAGAGTATCACGACAAAAGAAAACATGCAGCACTAGTTACTGATCTATGTAGATTCTATAATTTTTTTGCCATCACGCGGTATACTTATAGCTTGGAGACGCTTCAAGTCGATTGAGTAGTCATATAACTCAGAGTTTATCTTTACGGGTAAAAGCATCCAATTCACCACACCACTTACAAATACGTCATCATTAGGGCAGGACGGCATGTTACGACACGTGCCCCCGTCGGTAACCCGATCACCCTTAGTAACCCACAAACGGTCACCCTGGCAGCTTCGTTATGGGTGTCAAACATGTGTCAAAAGTTTTGGGCAAACATACAAATCTAGGTAGGATTGAACGTCTATGAATATTCGAGTTTTATTTGAGTACTTCTAGTTAAAGTTCATAATTTGTATGTATGTAAGTTCTGCGTCAAAAATACTTTTTTTGATTTTTTTTAAATCGTTACCACAGATTATAAAATACTAGCGTAGTTACGTAAAATAGATAGAAATTCAGAAGTTACTAAAGTCATTCTTTGAGCGCAAATTGGATTAAACACATAAAATATATGCCTACCCAACCCTTCAGTAGGTACACAAAGGCGTGACGTCATCTTTAAGATATGTTTTGTATGCCTTTTTTTGGGTGGGAAAATCATCAAATAACTTCTCCAGCTCTGGGTGGAGCGAGAGGGCGTGTCAGACTCTTACTGACTAAAACCCACCCCTGTTCCTACAGTTGCCTGTCCTAGGGCCGCGGTAACTCTTTCAAACACT
Source organism: Polia nebulosa (assembly GCA_951329385.1). NCBI lineage: Eukaryota > Metazoa > Arthropoda > Insecta > Lepidoptera > Noctuidae > Polia > Polia nebulosa. Next base: position 26,979,051 of record OX589607.1, on the reverse strand, counting down.
TCCGTGACTTATTAAGCAAACTCGAAAAAGGAGGAGGTTCTATGTTCGACTGTATGTATGTTTTTTTTTTATGTATGTCCACCGATTTCTCTATCAGTTGTGGACCGATTTTCAAACTTCTTTTTTATCCGAAAAAATATACTCCTGAGGTGGTCCCATATAAATTTGAAACTGAACAAAAACGAAAAATACGTATACCTCGATGACGTTTTTATTTTCTCCAATTACGAGTATGTTTAAATTCCACGTTCCATGTTATTGGGGTTTTTAGTTCTGGGGTATAACAACTAAAAAGCGAAAATAAAAAACTTTTTTACAAAAAAAAAAACAACCGACTTCCTTTTTTTGTAAATAAGTTTCTTTTATGTATTCCTTCATGGCCAATTCTTCGATATAGCACATTGCTCGGTATTTCCCGGCAAGATCAAGTCAAACTCTTTCATGATTCACCTTCGAATATCGTAGAGGAGATTCGCAGGTACTTGATTTATCCAACGAAATATCATGCACAAATATAACCGGTGTTCAATTAGTCTAATGCCTGTATCGTGTATGTCCTTTGGGTGTACACCGTCACGTTCACCTCTGCGCGGGAGCAGAGGCAGACGACACAATTGCACGGACGCGCATCCGCCGCCGCCCCCCACCTTTGCTGCGTTACACAACACCTCACCTTATTTGTCACATGTTCGCGCGTCCACCGGCAGGAGGTGAGCTGTACTCTTCTTGTAGGTTCCAAAACGGTAACAAGATTTCTGTTTATCCGTTTTTTTTTAAAGAAAATCAAATAATGTAGGCTTGTGCAAGGTCATGCATAAATGATTTATCAATCTGCCTAGTGGTTCCCTAACTATAATATGGTGAGGTCGGCTTCCAGCCTAGCTGGATGCAGCTGAATACCAGTATTTTGAATAGAGCGACTGCCTCCACAACCCCGTTTATTGTAGAGATGTGATCCTTAAGGGTCTACTACCGGCAAAGTGGCGCCCTCATTGAATAAAAAATCGCAGCATAGCATAGAAAATAAATATTAAAGAATCCTACGTCACATTTGTTACAAAGAGGATAAAGTATTTTTACGTCGTTAAAACAGGTCTCAGAATGTTTCGTATCCAACGACGTAGGATTCTTTAATATTTATTTTCTATGCTATGCTACGATTTTTTATTCAATGAGGGCGCTACTTGGCCGGTAGTAGGGCCTTAAGGTTTACCCTTTCGAGTAGTGTCACAAAATAACAGGTTTCTTTTTTTAGCTTTTGCGTTATTGGTTTGATCTACGATTCAGGCAGGCAACAATTAAACAATTTTTTTGCATATAGTAAGTATATAGTTTAAAAAGTTCTGCCTTAGTAGACATGCAAAAATTACATAAATTAACACTACACCTAACAAACAAATTTTCAAGAAAGTAACACGTCATAATTATACCTATAGATCATACAATTTACATAGATACAATTGAAATAAAAAAAAAATAGATGAATGGAAGGATGGATGGATGGGTGGTGGTGGGATTAATAGAATGAGAATTCGTTCTCAGTTAGAAATTCACTAATTGTATTGCAGATATTATGCTTTGTCTGCTAAAAATGTTGCGGAGTCCGTTTTTAAACATCTCTTTAAACAATTATTTCCAGGCATGGAGCCATGCAGATGACACTCTTGCGTATTAGTGCAGTCTTAGTGGAACGGAGACATAGTAGTCTACGTCATCCAGAAGATTTGCTAATTAAAAAAAAGTTATTTCTTATTTAAGTTAAAATTGGTAGCAAGAGCATCATTGAAAACGGTGAAGGGAAACATCGTGAGGAAACTGGCCTAGGACCAAAAATTCGAAAATATATGATATCCACCAATCCGCACTGGGTTAACGTGGAGGATTATGGCCCATTCCAATAAACTTTTTCTTTCTTTCATTCATTCCCTCATACCTGGGTCCCAGTTTATATAAATTATAAGGCTGATTATAATATGTTGTAATTGAATCTCTATTTTATTTTATTATGGCTTATGGCCAGCATCGTTTATACCTTCTGCTCTCGATAGCATGGGCCAAACCAAGACTTTGTGGAAACAATCAGAATCTTCTGAGGATTAATAAACTAAGCACAAGTGTCCATTACGTGATAAATGAGACTGACAGGCAGATAGTAGATAAGGCTATTTCAGACAATGGTCCAAGTCTCAATAGTATTATCTCATATCCGTAACTTGTTAATGTGTTACGTCTCTTACGGATAATATACACGTAAATAATGTCTTTCCGGAATTCCTGAAGTGTTAGAGTGTTAAGCCACATTTAGTCAATGCAAGAACTTGCATGCAAGTTTCACTACATTGCGGTATTTGTTTAATCAACTGAATTCGTTGTCTCTCAATAGTCCGCAATATAATGCAACTCGCATGCAGGTACTTGCATCGTCTAAATGAGGGTTTATACTGGCTATGGCTTGCACTGGTAAGTGTTAAGCTGTTGGCGGCAAACATTGTGAGGAGACCAGCATTTATCCTAGAACCCATTACTTCCACAAAATTTCACCATGACTGCCACCAACCCTCACTTCCTACCAGAATAAATACGAGTAGGTATCTTAATATGAAGGCAAGACCATTATGTTGGTAGCATTTGACCCACGGTGGTAAATATAATAGAATAGAATAGAATGCATTTACTTGACACAGACACAACACAACAGCAACAAACACAACTTAAAAATAAAAACTTTTTTACAAAACAGTAGAATCGACTTCCAAAAAAAGTATAAAATAACTTTAATTTCGGAAGTCAGTTGGTTTTGTGTCTTCGTTTTTTGACACCGACTTCCAAAATTAAAGTTATTTAGTACTTTTTTTAGAAGTCGGTTCTATTGTTTTGTAAAAAGGTTTTTTTATTTTTCACTTTTTAGTTGAGCTTCCCCATTAAACTGTGTTAACAATTCATAGACATACGATAACAGCAATCGCGGTTGATTTGCTGTCAATTTTTGAAGAGTTCCGTTGTCTGTCTCCGAAACCCATCATCAGATCTATATAAAATTTAAATGGGACCATTTCGGAACAAACCTCTTTCGAAAAAAAAAAAAGAATTTTTCAATTCCGTCAATATATGACGGAGTTAAATGCCCGAACATACATAACAAAAAGAAATAAAAAAAAATACAAACATCCGAATTGATAACCTCCTTCTTTTTGAAGCCGGTTAAAAAAGAAAAGAGATATGATAAGATACAATAAATTGCGCTGACTGTGTCCAGACCGAAACGGTTACCATCTCAGTATTTGCTGGGCGTCAGACATTATTTTTTTATTCTTTCAAAGAGGCCCAGCAACTTCAGTAGTACCCACATTGTAGACTGATTACTTTTTAACTTGCACTCTATAAAATCCTAGTTTCATTGTCTTTCTTTCTACTATCTCATTCAGTGTAAAAATGGACAAAGAGGCACACCCACATTGATTTAAAAGATAGATTACATCAAGAATTCTAGACTAATGTCTGTATTAGATAGGTACTATAACCTAGTGTGAACTCCTTGTTCTTTGTGAGTTACGAGACTGGAATGAGGGAAGTGGTTTAGTCACGCCAAGCTAGTTTGCTTGCGTTATTAACTAATTTGGACCTAAGTCTACTGATTACAGAGTACAGATTACGAGAGAGATTACGTAGACGAGTTCTTTGTGAAGGATCTCGTCTAAAGTAGAACTACGTATTATTACTGTTCCTATTAATGCGGCCAAGGAAGCTGAGGAGTGGGATTCCCTACCGAAGTCTGTGTTTCCTGATACCTCTATAATGGGGTCACCTCTATAATGGTGACCCCATTATAGAGGTATGCGGAACAGAGTGTAAAGTCCCGCAAACCTCCATTGAAAAGGGAGGATCCTCCGACCAGACGGGTGTTGTGTCTGGTCCGGGCAACTGCCCGATAGTTGATTTCGGGCTGTTGTATATGTTCAAATCGCGCGAAGAACTCTGCTTGCGCGATGTAGGAATTTGCTGTTTTTAGTTCGTATGTAGCGTCATAGATGTCGCCACAGTCTGTTGTTCTTGATCCCCCAGACAGAAAACACTTTAAGTCAAGAGTGATTATGTAAGATTTAGGCAAGCGTGCTCCATCGTCGACCACATCATCGCTTACGAGGCGAGCTTATCAATGATAAAAAAGTATATTTGTGTCTGTGAGTTGGGATCATAATACACCTAGGATGTTGGGCATCTAGCTATCTATTTTTGCCAACCAAAAATATAAAAAAACTAACCAAGTACGTGTCTGATTTCGCACATTAAGGGTTCCGTACCAAATATTGGTATTTGCCACCAAATTTCAAGTTCGTAGGTCAAAAGGAAGTTAAAAAATTCTTCGTAACAAAATTTTGTGACAGCTAGACGACGGACCGACGGACAGAAAGACGGACACGTGAGTGACAACAATAGGGCTCCGTTTGGACCCTTCGAATACGGAACCCTAAAGGCTGGCCATCAAAGTCGAGTACGATCCGTACGATGTTCATCATCATCTTGCCAGATTTCATGCAACATGGGAACGGCACAACACGTTTTTTCTTCCATTCTGGCCTGTCATCCCGACGCTATCATTGACTCTCTTTTCTTTCATACCTCTTGGTACAATGACATAGCCCTGGAATCTTGATCCAGATTCGTTTAGGTTAACTAAACCCGAAATTCATTAACATTTTAGAGCTACAAGAAAACCGCAAATCTATACACAAAATAATATTGGCGAGCCATAAACATAAACAAAGTTAGCGGGAACTAGTGAAGTGAATAAATCATAAATTCTATAAATATTCGTCCAGTTTTGTTGGGTGACGTAGCCGGGAGTTACGTAAGCAATGTTATGTGAACTGAGGAATTGGTTCATGGTGGTTTCATGGAGAGAAACTTGCCGTAGATAGATATGGTTCATGGTAACCGGCACGGATTGGCACCGGTTTATTACCGGGGACGTGGGTAAAAGAACACATGATGTAAACTTTTGGTTTTGTGTTCCGGAAAGTAGATCAAAGGGTGTGTGATATTACTTTTTGAAACTTTAAAAAAAGATTTTATCTTCATTGTCGACTGTAGCAATAAATAAGTAGTGTACGACGAAGGTTCGCTTTCGGTTTAGTCCAAAAAATCTGGTTTCGGTTTCCAGAGTTTATAGTTTCGGCTAAAAAGTGGCAGAATAGTCGGCACGACCGATACTGAGCTGAATGATGTGATGGGGACCTAAAAACACATAACTTTGACATAACTTTACAAAATAATTACACTATGTTATAAAAATATAATATCAAATATTTTTAGATCAAATTATGACGGAAATTATCTAGAGAAACATACATTTTTTTCAAAAAAATAGGACTAATCGTTTAGACGTGATGTTCAATTAAAAACCATTAAAAGTCGTATAACTGCGCCTTAATATCGACTCCAGACGACTGCAGCAGGCCGCGTGAAGTTGATATCACAACTGTACGAAGTCGAACGTACAACTGCACGCAGTTGAATATATCCAGTGGCGTATTCAAAGATTTGGCGCCCCGGGCCAAATATTTGTGCTGCCCCATAGTTAACAAAAAAAGGGAATATTCTTTTTTGCTTTTGCTTATTTAAAATTTGAGCTACACGATTCGGATAGGTAAGATTTTCTTGTGATAGACAGGAAGTTACGGGGTGGCAAGAAAAGTAGAAATAGTAACTACTATTTGTACTTAGTTCTACTACGTAGAAATAGTAGTTCTTAACCACCTTGAAAAAACGGCAGCAGGTAGCATTCGTCGCCCCTGGTAGTCTGCCGTCCCGGGCCATTGACCTCTTGGCCTAAGGGTAAATACGCCACTGAATATATCGAGTACGTGCGGTTGCTGCGGTGCAGTCCGTCTGATGGCAGCCTAAGTATGTCATTGTACGAGTATATTGTGAGAATTGGAATCAACTTCGAGACTACGACCTGTTTCAGGGCATAGGCAGGGACTTAAAAACACCTTCATAAAGGTTACAGAATTATAAGTGTTACATATTGAATGGGTAACAGAATCAAAAATGTAACACTTTTCAATGTGTTTTTTAATGTGTTTACCCAAAACACTTACAAAAGTGTAACCGTATTATATCTGTAACAGATATAATAGTGTTAACAGTGTTAATAAGTGTACCAGGTAAAGGCGACGTTGCCAAATTTACTATTAGACAGTCGCAATCCAGTCGCCGCGCGCCGTCTGTTATATCCGTGCAAAACACGTACTCGAAGTATTTAAAATATTCGCTGCAATGGATCAATCAATGCTTTCTTTAAAAAAAAAACTTTTTACAAAAAAAATACAACCGACTTCCATATATAATACTAGAAAATGCAAAATAACTTTAATTTCGGCAGTCGGTGTTTCTAGTTTGGATTCCTCGTTATTTCACACCGACTTCCGAAATTAAAGTTATTTTGCATTTTTTAGTATTATATATAGAAGTCGGTTGTATTTTTTTTGTAAAAAGTTTTTTATTTTTCACTTTTTAGTTGTTTTACCTCATTCTAAAACTAAATGAATAGTAAAGTTTTGCCCGAATTGATAGCCCCAAAAATAGGGAATTTGAACGTAGTTGGTGAAATTAGGGTGTATCAGGGTGAACTGTACAAATCTGTATACCCCTTCAGAGCGCATCAGCGTGATGTAATGTTGTGAAGTGGTGAAAACAATATACAGACATGCGATTGCAGCAATTCTGGAAGGTTTGCTATCATTTATTGAAGAGTTCCATTGTGTATCTCCGAAGTCCTTCATCAGATCTTCACCAAATTAAAATGGGACCAAATGTGAAGCAACAGCTTTCAATTAAAAAAATCTTCAAAATCGGTTCACGTAGTAAGAAGTTATGAGGTAACACACATAATAAAAAAAAATACAGGCGAATTGAGAACCTCCTCCTTTTTTTGAAGTCGGTTAAAACCGTCCAAGTGCGAGTCGGACTCGCGCGCAAAGGGTTCCGAACGAATCACATATTTTTTAAATGGTTTATAGTAAAATCTTTTTAAGACTAACTTTTACACGAACTTAAAAATACTAATTAAAACTTAGATACATAGGTATTTATGTTTTAATTAGTATTTGTATTATAGCGTACAACGCTTATGCGTATTTTTTTTTTGTGTTCGGAAATCCTCCTATGACTTCTCCCGCTGTGGATGGAGCGGGAGGGCGTGTCAGATTCTTACTGACTAAAACCCACCCCTGTTCCTTCCTTGCCTGAGTGAATTTATCCGCGACCCCTTGGCATGCAGGCATCGGCCATGATATGCCCTGTCAGTGGTGGCTGACATAAGTACATCTCTTTGAGACACGCGTGGAACACTACGCGCCGTCGACTCTCTGGCCTGGTGCTGATCGGACGGCGAGCTACCCATTACTCGCCGTTCGCAGACCCGCGTCTACGGTGGCCGGAGATCGTCCTGCGACCCCCGACGCCCAAGGCCTCTCCTGCGGCGGCTGCGGCTGGGGACGTGAGGCCATTCCGTTGAGTCTCCTTCACCCGTTAAGCCTCCTCCTTAACAAGCATTACTGATTCGCAGAAGGAGGAGACTGCTTCCCATTCCCTCTCGCTCCGTACAATGGCCTGGACCAGGGCCGGACGCGAGAAGCCGCTGCCGCCTATCGCATCCACGAGGACACGGTGGTACTCCGCCCAAGCGGACCAGACCTCCACCGTGTCCTCTGGACGCTTATGCGTACCTACTACTATAATATTTAGGCTTATCCTTAAGAGGCCGTACACGAAATTTTGGCCGATTTCACTGATTTACGTGATTTTACAGTTAAAATTATGCATTTCTATGAGTTTTAATGCACAACATGAAAGATAATTTGAATTATGATCTAATTAATGAGCTAGATTTGAAGCTTGCATTGCGTATTATAAGTCGAGATTTGGGTTGTTTTAATAGATTTTTTATTGCCAATTTTTTGTAATTTTTAAATTTTTTCTCGAGAAATGGATTGATGGTGAACTGGAGCACAGATAATATAAAACAAGCGTAACTGAAGTTTATTTTTTGCTGTTTAAATTTTATGAACGAGAGTTTTAAATAGCCAAAATCAAAAGCAATTCTTTGCCCATTTACTCTAAAATTTGACTAAGTTAAATATTTTTTTCTCATTTCTTTTTAATAAAAGTTGTAACAGTGATTCATACATTATTTAAACGACCTTTGCAATAATAAATTCAAATTCTTTCATACCTTTTATACGTCAAAACGATTCGTAATTATGTGATAGCTGCGCTTCGCAGTTTTACCCGCCTAGACCGAAATAAAAGGTAGCCTATATGTTATTCCAGGCTATAAGCTATCTACATACCAAATTTCATCCAAATCGGTCCCGCCGTTTGAGCGTGAAGAAGTAACAAACATACACACTCACAAACTTTCACATTTATAATATTAGTAGGATTCTAAACCCCTTACAGCAAAAATTCATAAAACCGTCGTCGGTTTGTGGTCGATTAATCGTAATTATAATAAAAATAAAAATAAGTAGCTCATACATTAGATCATAATTGAAATAATCTTTCATGTTGTGCATTAAAACCTTTACAAATACATTATTTTAACTGTAAAATCACGTAAATCAGCGAAATCGGCAAAATTTCGTATACGGCCTCTTAAAACAGTCCACGCCTCACGCTTTAAAGAAATGTTAGAGTTACAACTATAACATTTTCAGTTTACGTGGTGTATTTTCGTTTATTTTCTTTAATAACTTTAAAACAATTTATTTTAAAATTATGAAAAAAAAATATTTGAGACCCTCACAACCAGCCCTTTAATTTGATATGTCACAGGTACAGTTAGAAAAACTTTATTTTTAAATTGTCCGATTTTCCCCCCAAAAGTTACCCCCATATTCCAAATTAATTTATTTACGTTACTTATCCGTGTTAGGCTCATAGAAATACACCTGTGTAGCCAATATTACCTTAATCGGGCCAGTAGATTCGGAGGAAATTGGTTGTGACAGACGGACAGACAGACAGACAGACAGACGGACGCATGAGTATAAGGGTTCCGTTTTTACATTCAGATGTTTCGGGAACCCTAAAAATGGCGCGCGCACGATAGGAAGTAGGAATCGCAACTGCAATAATATGATCGTCTAGTCGGCCTCAACGCCGCGCCGTCGCGCGCGTTGTTGCCATACCGTGCAATTATATCTAAAACCATGCTAAAGCTACTTATTTCTGTTACACATATTAACACTTATTAACAGATATAAAAGGTTACACTTTGATTCGGTAACATTATTGTTTCTGTTACATTTATAAAGGTTTCTTTTTAAAACAGTTTGAAAAAAACAGTGTTAAAAACACTTATGGCGGTTACAGTTTGAGTCCCTGGGCATAGGATCCCGGTAGTCCCATGGGATGATTTCTAACTTTCACGCAGAAAGTCCCTAGCAAAAGATATGTTCCATAAACTACCTACCTATCTGAAAAATGTATGGCAATGACATTACCTGCGATAAGTCACGTGACACTTATCGACGCAGGTAATGTCATCGTCATACATTTTGTACTAAGCGTTAGCGTAAACGATAATAGAAAAGTAATATGGCTAGAGGGGAAGGGCATCAATAGCTACATCAGTCACCCTACTTACTTCACGACTACTGAGGTTTCATTTCATTAGTACAGTGTTGAATCAATCGTCCCTACAAAGTTATTACTTGCACCAGAGCATTGAACTTTTGAACTTTTAGTCATACAACGGTGTCAACAATCAAATAGTATTGAGCTATTGTTATCTAAGTACCCACTTACATATCGTACCTAATTGAATAGACAGCCCTCCTACAAACACTCACTCATCTACATTCTACACAAAAGGAGATCACCACTTTACCTTATTGTACTTTAGTTTTCATTTCTTTTATTTGCTCCTATATATGTTTAATGTGTATTTAAAGTAGGATTAATATAAACTTGCAAGCTTTCAGATGTATGAAGAAGAGGAAGAGCGCTGTTGTCTGAGATTATCTAGTTCAGACACAGACGTCTTGTGGAATGTTTTGTTAGCTTAATCTCATAAAAATAGTTTTGACATTGTATGTACTTAATGTGAATTTCAATAAATTAATATTATTATAATCATTTTTTTTTTTTCTTCGCCCTTTCTCGGGCAGGCTAAGATCATAAACCATACCGCCTCGTCTTTAGTAGTGTATTTTTACTTTTTTTTCCATTAGAATGCAGATGTAACACATTCTAATGTTTTTTGCAGTAATTGGCAACAAATGTGTCGAGTCAGCCTTCTCGGCAAACTTCACTGAGGTAGTCAATACTACAATAAAATTCTCAGCTCTATTTTACCGAGATCGCGCCTGTTTCAATGATTCCACATATTGTCCAGTCGCGTAGACACTTGAGACACAAAACTACACCAATTTTACATCACAATATCCACTAGGAATCAATAAACGAATAATTAAAACAGCCACTGAACTGCACTCGAGAAAATCCCGCCAAAAACTCTCTTATTATAATCAATTCAAAGTAAGTTGACATTTTTAATTTAATTTTTTTTTTTTTTTATTTTTTTTTTTATTCAAAGTAATTAATTTTTTGACATTTTTTTTTTTATTACTTTTTTTTTTTTTCATCTTTGAATTTGTTTGGCATCTGTTATTTATTTTTATTGACGAATGTAATTTAAAGTTTTGAATATATGTATGTATTTGAATTTTATGGATTTATAGCCTGAAATAAATGAAATTATTATTAAGATTATTAAGCAGACGACACCAACTGCACGAGAGCAGTCGTGTCGCGGTCGGGGCCATAGATAATACACTATTTATGGCCTCCATTGACAGCCTTCTTGTACATATTTAGCTATGGAAACAAAGAACTGCTTGAGCGGTCCGTGTCAATCTTCAATTTTGGAGTGCTAAATGCACTTTATTCGCCAAGGGTACTCAACAATCAACCACATACACACCTTAGAGCGATAATAGAAAAACACGTAGAATTTAAAAAAACATCTATATCTTGCATAATTATGTAGATTGCGCGAAACCGTTCGACTCTATCTCGCATAAGAGTATCTGCTGGGACGCATTAGAATATCAGAATCTTCCAAATTATACATCAATATTATATAGGATATATATGGAAAAAAACTCAAGGAGTGTAAAGCTAGACAGACTAGGCCCAGAATTTAATATTCGCAGAGGAGTAAATCAAGGAGACCCGCTTTCACCAAGAATCTTTATAGCTTTCCTACAAAATATGATGAAAGACTTAGACTGCATGGGACAGGAAAGGAATAGATGGAGATGGATTGAAGGATTGAAGTGGAAATGGGCCGGACACAATGCCCGCTAACCACAAGAAATCTTGGTCTAAACGAGTAACAAAGTGAATAGGCCCTGGAAGTAAAAGAGCAAAAGGTAGATCACAAGCTTGCTGGATCGACGACAACTTAAAAAAACAGGAAGTGACTGGTTGAAAGCGGCGAACACCAGAAAAAAATGGAGGCAATTGGAGGAGGCCTATCCCCGAAAGGGGCCATGGCAGAAACATTTTGTTTTAAAAATTGTTTCATGTACCAATTATATTTATTTATTTTCTTTTGTTACTGTCTTGGAAATAAAAAGGCCTATTATTATATTTATTTTAAAAGCACTTTGTTTGGAACTTTTTAGTTGTTTTTTGCAGTCTTGTTTTCTGATAGTATTTATTTTTATATTTTCTACATTTTAATGAGTTTTAACGAGCCTTTTATTTTGATACCCCATATGTGCCCATATGATCATGCCATAACAAAAAAATACGACCTCACTAACCTAATGGCTCAGTTACACCTTCCGATTTCAAGGGACCCAATTTAGGAACAAACTAACTAGGAAGTAGGAAGCGAGCGATTACACTATCCTAAATTGAACTCCTAAATCGGGCTCCTAAGTCGGCAGTGTTGCCAACTCTTACAAATTCGAGTCCCTAGACAGAATATCAAAAGTTGCTGTAAAGTCTCTTAAAAACTGATTCTACCAGGAGCGGACTCAGATTCTTTTTCTGGAAAAGGGACTTTGGGAAATTTTATTTTATTTTAAACACATACAAAAATACTAATAGCCTATTTGTAGCGACAAAGTCGCTAAATTGGCAATACTTAGCTCTAAATCGGAGTGATGCGATTACACTATCCTAAATCGTACACAATTTAGGAAGTCAAATCGGGACCTTTCAATCTCACTAAATCGGACACTAACTGCTCTAACTGCTATTACACCTTCCTGTTTCCTAAATTTGGTCCCTTGAAATCGGAAGGTGTAATTGAGCCTTAATAGCGGCCACCTCTTTTTTTTTTTTTTTAATTCGTGTACCTATCTTAGGTCATTTCGGCTGTCAAACCCAATCTAATGAAACCTCATTTGTTGAAATCCATCCAGCGGTTTAGGCTACAGGGCGTCCCAAAGAAATAGACTTACAAACAAAATACAGGGTGTAACGGAAAGGTGTGGTCATATTTTAAGAACTGCATCCGCCCATCCATATGAACAACTTTGTTCAAGAAAATCCGACGAAATTCTAAAAAAAATTGTTTACCTCCCATACGAATATTGATCAGCTGATGATAACTTTGTATGGAAAGTCCAATTTTTTTTAGGGGAATTTTATATTTTTTCTTAGAGAAAGTTGTTCAGAAGTAGTTGGGCAGAACCGGCTCTCAAAATATGACCAGACGTTTCCGTTACATCCTGTATACTCGTTTATTTTTTACTAGCTGTCACGGTGATCTTCGTACTGCCTCAGAATCAATAAATAAACCCGTTTCATAGAAAATGTTTGTGAATTTAATTTTCTTCATAATTTTTTTTCCTTGAATGTTTTCGATGTTTTAATAGTTATTCTGCTATTCGGAGCAGAGACAAATCCAACAAATCAAAGATCCAGCCGTTCTTGACTTTTAAACGGTGTAACTAACTCGACTTTGTCTTATATTATCTACCCAACTGCATAGTATCTACATAGTGCGTATATCCGCTCAACACGTAGGTATGTCCATCTGTAAGATGTCGTTGTCGAGCCTATTGAGAGCACAGCTGAGGATGCGGGTGATTGAGATGCATTTAACTGTCGCTTCCCTCTCATGGCCTGCAGCGTACACGGGGTGACATGGAATAATAATTTTATGCATTTTATTACCCTTTTATCTGAACAAGGTTTTTACCCGAGTGCGCGACGGAAGGGACCCTCCCTTCCGTCGCACACTCGTGTAAAAATGTGTTTATCAGCCTACGTATGTATTACTTTTTTTTTACTCTTTATAGGCATGCGGTTGGTGGAGGATAAATTCGAAAGAGTTACCTCGCCCCTGGGCGCGTAGGGCAGGGAGGAACAGGGGTGGGTTTTAGTCAGTAAGAGTCTGACACGCTCTTCCGCTCCACCCCAGAGCGGAAGAAGTCATAAGATGATTTCCCACCCCCCAAAAAAAAAAAAATAGGCATGCGGTTGACATCTATCTCACCTGATGGTAAGCGATGATGTGGTCGAAGATGGAGAATGCTTGCCTAGAAGTAACCTATTCACTCTTGACTTAAGACTCCCAGGTCGTAGGTATATTGTATGTTTGTTCCTTTGTGGCACTATAGAAACAAAAATATAACTAACTAAAATGTAGAAAATAAATAAATTTAATATTTAAAAAAAACCGGACTGTAAAGACAACTAAAAAGTTGCAAACAAGTCATTTTCCAAGCAGTCTGATGCAGTTGGTGGAATGAAATCAATAATTGAACTAAAATAACTGCCACCAACTGCATCAGACTGCTTGGAAAGTGACTTGTTTGTAACTTTTCAGTTATTTTTACAGTCGGGTTTTTTTTCTAGGTTATTGTCGCTGTCACCGCTTTTCATAAGGCGCGTGGTCAAATACGAGACTATCAATAATATTTTTTCCACCCGAAAACCCGCTCCTACCCTTACCTCTTTCAGGCTTGCAAATGGGTGTATTTCGCATTCTAGTGCAGAAAAGTGGTGCCAGCTCCCGACACAATTTATTATATTTTTTGTATCTGGTTGGTCACCCGCAGCCCGCGCTGCGATGGGTGTTAAAAACCAGTGCCAAGCCTTTCAGGAACTGCCAGGGTCGCGGGTGTGTTTAAAAGAGTTACCGCGGCCCCTGGCACAGACAACTGAAGAAACACGGGTGGGGTTTAGTCAGTAAGTCTGACATGAAGAGTGGGAGAAGAAACTTGATTCTCCACCCTCACTTCTGGACATACATCTCTAATCGGAGACACAAACCTGAAATAACAGCTAAGCTTTATTATAAAAATGTTGATACAAGTGATCCTACTATGGCCTGCAACTTGTTCTCCGACTTTTTCAACTCAGTTTATGAACCTTCGTCCCCTTCGTTGTCAAAATGGCAACCTCCGTATAATTACAATGTACTGCACGATGTCTCAATTTGCAACCTTTCTTTTAGTGAAGATAACATAGTGAAGGAGATTAAATCTCTAGACCCAGCGAAAGGTCCTGGACCCGACGGACTTACGCCTTACTTCCTTAGGAATACCGCAACTTCCATCAGCAAACCTCTATTTATTATCACTACATAGTATAAAACAAAGTCGCCTTTTCTGTCCCTATATCCCTATGTGCGCTTAAATCTTTAAAACTACGCAACGGATTTTGATGCGGTTTTTTTCAATAGATAGAGTGATTCAAGAGGAAGGTTTATATGTATAATACATGCATCATATACTAAGGCAACATTGCTAATTTTAGAGGTTTCTAACGTGATGTCGTAAATTAACCTATTTTTTTGGGCTTATTTAGCAATTTAGCAAAAACGCTGCCTAAACCCTACGAGTTAGATCAAATTAATGTACTACAGTATTGTACACCATAAAAAGGTCTACAAAAAAGTCCGCGATGGTATATGTTTATATTTTAGGGATAACCCACATTAACCATTTTTATTGTTTACTTTTTACGTGAAAAAATGGCTTATTTACTAAGCTATTTTAAGCAATACGGCATTAATCCTTATCGAATTAAGTACCTTAAATACAGTGTGCAATTAATATAGATCAATATGGTTCCTTACAGCATGTAAATTAAACAAATATTTTCGGAGATATTACAAATTTAAAATTTGCGTTTGCGGCGGGCGGTACCGGTCGGACGGGGCAGTGCGGGGAGGCATGCCTGTAAATAGCGCGTCGGAGGCCGCGGTTATATAATTTTTTTTTAATTTAGTATCAGCATTGCACCCGTGCGAAGCCGGGGCGGGTCGCTAGTTTACAATAAATTTGTTTCTGAGGGAGTTGTACTTAAACTGTGGAAGCACGCGTATATTGTACCTGTTTACAAAAGTGGTTCCAAACGTGACGTTGAACACTATCGTCCTATTTCCATCATGTCTGCCTTGTCAAAACTCTTCGAAAGGTTGGTTCATAATGAAATTTACCCTGTACTCCACAACATTATTATACAACAACAGCACGGTTTTGTCAAACGGCGATCGACAAATACTAATCTGTTGCTGTTTTCTAGTTTTTTGTTTGATAATTTTGACAGCCGCATGCAAGTGGATGCAGTGTATACTATAGGGACCTGGAGCAGCTTCTCTTAGTGCTAGGTCCCTGGAGATTCCTTTCACGTTCCTGGGGGTTTGTCTTACTCGCTGGCGGTGCGAGAGTGTGGTGTACAAGAGTGACTGCTTATTTGTGTCGTGTTATAAAAGAAAGAGGGATGGCACACTAATACGTTATATTGAATAATAAAATTAATACAAGTGCCCTCTTCGAGCGGGCTAGGAGAAGTCACATTCAAACAAAAGTCTTCCTTCTTCTTAATTTTCAATCGGCGTTCCAAACTTCCAACGTGCCAGTCTCCACCATAAGGTCGCCAACATAAGGTCGTCACATGAGCTACGCCCCTACGAATAGAAGCGCAGACGCTAGTAAGTCTTCTATTCAACTAAATATTTGAAAAGCCGATTGAGACCTACTTAACCCTATCCAGTTTTTCCCTGCCTGTGTGAGGAGTTATGGAGATGCAGAAGTCCATCTATGGATAGCCATACTGCACCCCGAGTGATGTGGTCAACTTTCTTTTTATTAATTTGAGCCATTCGGCACACCACATATCCTGGCAATGCACATGGCTTCAGTGAGGCAAAACCTCACTAAAAGCCACACTGCTCTGCTAAATTTTCTGACCTAAGATGCTCTAGTTAGCATCTACCCAGATGGGGTTTACAAAAATAAAATTCAAAACTGTACTAATTTTAACTCCATTGGACGTTTATGAAGACCAGGAGAAAAAACGACCACTGTTCTGAACACCTACTCACTGTTCCTGAACTTCCCCCAGAGTGCTCCATAAATATAACTTGAAGTATACTCTCTAAATGAATAATACATAAAAATTGTCATGGGCTCGGTCACACCATACAGAATCAACTCGATCCCACTTTGCGAAGGCATTATACCCCATAAACAAAGCTGGTATAAACCGACAAAAACCCGGACACAACTTTCCCTAGGAGAGAGGATCGCAATTCCCTCTACCTCCTAACCGTAGTAACATCTTTATTAAAATTGCACTCTGGAGAAACTCATACCTATTTCTCACTAATAATCGCCTAACAAATTTTTTTTTTCTCATAATATGTGGTCACATCTCCCATCAGTCTTCAGTCACGTCCGTGCAGCTCATCATATCGATTAGGTACATGAAACACACAAAAACACAACGATTAATATCACATATAAACAAAACAAATGAGAACCTCCTACTTTTGAAGTTGGTTAAAATTTAAACTTTTACTATATTGTCAACCGTACTAACTTTGACGTACCAGATATCTGACAATTATTTGTTACGTCAAATGACATCTGACACCACTGTCTATTCTCTAAAAATCTTTTTAAAAATAAAATAATTTTCAACAAACAATTTATAAATTTTTTCTTAAATTTCCAACACTTATATTTATTTACAGAATATTGCTTTAATAAATAGTTTACAAGCAATTCTTTACCTCTTTCGCATATTTTTATTTTTATCGAAGAATTTGGGTCATCGTAATTACTACGTCCATACCTTATATTTATGGTCGAAAACTTGTTTGTCACGTTGCTATGACAATGCATGTCAGCTAGAATAAATAAAATTGATACAAAAATAATTTTATGTTTAGCAAAGAAATGGAAATTATCCTTCTTCGTATAATACGGGAGGGCACATATCTCCTCCTCCAGCCTATTCTGTGAAAAATGCTGTTCCGCTTGCTGTGAAATGTTGTGATGTTGTGAAGTGATATTTATGATGCAGTTTTCATCCCGATAGATATCCGCTGGACCATCACCTATTGGAACAATAATAGCAGGATTTTGCATGACTTCCACTGGTACGCACAGCTCTTTGGACTCCACCGCCATTTCGAAGCTCTCCTGCTCACAAACATCAGCAGAAACATACTCAACCTGAACAAAAACATCGTCACAAGAACCATGTGTCTCCGACGGAACTTCCACCTCACAGCTTTCCATGCCGACGACATCAGCCGAAACAACTCCCAAACAAATAAAATTTTCATTCGACTCGTGCTCGCCAAATGTTTCTTTTACTACAATTATCTCTTGTTTCTCTGAAATATTATTACTAGGAATAATTGTAAATAACCGACCCGATTCTGCATCTTCATTATCATAGCTTCGGTCATCATCGCCTAGACCGCAGTCTTCATATTCCTGGACATCATTGATTAGGCCGGCATCAGCGCAGCTCTGGTCATCATCGTCCTCCTCCTTTGCTTTAATTGTTGAGCTAGAAAATAATACTACTTGATTATCTTCGCTCACATTATCCTCGGACTGTTCATCCGCCTCGGATACAACGTCCGGCCTCTCAAGATTATAAAAAACACTGATTGATTCTCTGCTTGCAAGACACACACTTGCATGGGAATTCTCTCCTAAGCTCCGCGCACAGCGTATCAAATTCCATCTCATACTGGAACGTATATTTAAAAAAATAATGCGCAGCTCCTTTTAACCAAATACCAAGAATTAACGAATAATCGCTTTTTCGCCACCCCTTGGCAATGGCCATCGACACAAACTCGTCGATAAATTCTTCGAGGCACACCTCATACGTGTGTCCCGAAAAGTATCGCATTTTGCTCTATTTATATTATTTAACACTTATTAAAACAGAACCACTCAGCTTGGACTATACTCCTCTTATCCTGGTGGCTGTCACTGCATCAGTCCTCAGTTTGTCCACCGCACACCGTTACCGTTGCCGTCACTCTTACATACGGCGCTCGTTACCGGCGCTCGCCGCCACTTATAGGGACCTGGAGCAGCTTCTCTTAGTGCTAGGTCCCTGGAGATTCCTTTCACGTTCCTGGGGGGTTGTCTTACTCGCTGGCGGTGCGAGAGTGTGGTGTACAAGAGTGACTGCTTATGTGTGTTGTGTTATAAAAGAAAGAGGGATGGCACACTAATACGTTATATTGAATAATAAAATTAATACAAGTGCCCTCTTCGAGCGGGCTAGGAGAAGTCACATTCAAACAAAAGTCTTCCTTCTTCTTAATTTTCAATCGGCGTTCCAAACTTCCAACTTGCCAGTCTCCACCATAAGGTCGCCAACATAAGGTCGTCACAATACCGACTTCTGTAAGGCTTTCGACAAGGTTGACCACCAAATACTACTCAACAAAATTTTTTTCAATGGAATTCGTGCAATCTCTTGAGACGGTTTGCTTCGTATATTACCAATAGGAGTCAAAGGGTTGTTTTCAATGACCACCAATCAAAAATATCACAGGTGACTTCTGGTGTCCCTCAAGGCTCGATACTTGGTCCCCTTTTATTTATTTTATATATCAATGACATCAGTCAATGTTTTTATAGTACCAAGTTTCTTTAATATGCCGACAACCTCAAGATATACAGAGCCATTCGACATATAGATGATTGCATTTTACTTCAACAAGACTTGGATCAACTTTCTTTATATTGCCAGAAAAATAAGCTAAAACTTAGTGTACCAAAATGTAACTTCATAAATTTTACAAAAAATAAAACCATCATAAGATACACATACACACTGTGTGATGCCCCTCTGCTTAAAGTTGACTCTATTCGTGATCTCGGTGTTATCATTGATTCTATGCTTTGCTTAGACTTACACATAGAAAAAATTGTAAGTAAAGCCTATCAACTATACAGCTTTGTAATGCGTTCTATAATAGATTTAAAAAATACATCCTCTTATCTTTGCCTAATAAATCCCTAGTATGCTCTCAATTAGAATATGCCGTGTCCGTCTGGAGTCCATACTACAAAAAAAATGGTGATATGATTGAGCGTGTTCAGTACAAATATTTACGAACCATGCATTATAGATGCTACGGGTATTATATATCATACCAAAATTTGCTTGACAAGTACAAGCTTGCAACACTGGAAAGTAGACGACTATACTTAGAAGCCGTAAAATATAAAATTGTAAGAAATAATTTTGACTGCATTGACTTGTCTTGCATGGTATGCTATGTGGTTCCTAGAACCGTCCATAGGCGAAAGGTGCGCGCTGGTATGTTATTTTCAGTGGGCTCCTGGAAGTCAAATTCTGGGATGCGTTCGCCTGTTCGTCGAATGGTCGATACTTATAATAAGACGTTCGAACATATAGACATTTTTGCATGCCCTGCCCATAAATTCAAACGCCTTATACTCAAGAAGATTTCATGAGTAATTTTATTTTTCTTTTCCTTCTATTTAATTGTACCCTACTTGGCTGTATTATTTCTTTTTTTTTTGTTTTGTTTGTTATCTGTGGCGCGATAGTTAAGTAGTTTTAGTTTTATATTTGTTTATTGCATGTGTCCACCTAGTGATTATTATAATAATCATGCTTATTAGGATTATTATAATTATAATAAGCATAATCCCACAGTTAATCTGTGAACAGCGTTGTGGGCTACCATATTGTTATTTTCTACCTACCAATATCTGATTTTTGTTTTATATTGTAGCTGTTTGTTGTTCCTATGAAATAAAAAATAAAGTGAAAATGTTTAATTCTGTATCGTCCAGCCGTTCCATACAAAACTTTGGTGAAAATTAATTTTCTTCTTGCATTTTTCCTATTTTTTAATAGTTATTCTGCTATTCGGGGCGGAGACAAATCCAACAAATTGAAGATCATTAAAATTGGTCCAGCCGTTCTTGAGTTTTATATGGATATGTTGTAACTCACCAGACTGTTTTATATATAAAGATGGAGGTATACCAGTTCGATTTTACAGGACGTATTGCGGCAATCCTAAGATTTCCTCAAAATGTTACGTAACGGTTTCTTACTCCACCTTAGGTTTGTCCAGACTTGATGTTCTTGAATCAGCGGAGCCAATAAACATGTGAATTAAAACGTTAGTCTCTTTGTTACGTTTTCAAGCCTAAACCTTTCTACCAATTTTGTTGAATCTAATCTATCTAATACCTTTACCCGTGCAATTCTTGTATATATGTAAATATATAATCTCAATCTCGGAAACGGCTCCAACGATTTTCATGATATTTTGTATGCAGGGGGTTTCGGGGGCGATAAATCTATCTAGCTAAGTTTATCCGTGTAAAAACCGAGCAAAGCTCGGTCATCCAGGTACTTTCAGTATCTAGATATATTGGGCCTTGGAAAAGGATATAGGATGTTGTAATTTTTTCCCTAGAGTGTGTTCCCTTGAGATAATTTCAGTCTTAAGACTCGCTGGCACAGGTTACTAATGTATGTACATTACTACAGGCTAGGTACTTAGCGTTCGCATTAGTCATGCGCAGACGCAGTCATCATTACTCTTTAAACAAGGAGTTGGGACGCTACTTGATACTTCCTCTTAAATTCGTCACAAGAGTCCTTTCTTCTTGGTTTAAAATGGAGATTAAAATAACTTGACCTTAATTTTTAAATTGTCTTTTGGTCTTAGGGATGTCATTGAGAGTAAAAAGAGAACTAAAGCGGGAGTGAAGTGGTAAATATTCGAAGTTGAAAAATATGCTGTAATTTTATTTAAGTAGCTGCACCGAACGTAGTAATGATAATGGCAATCAATTCAAGGCACGTAGGTACATACCTACCCAGTTTCTAAAGAAACCTGAAAACCTCGCGTGTAATATCAGTTTATTCCAGAATGCACCACCAAGAACGCCGTTATCTTTATTGATGTTTCCTTGCAACCCTGGACACCTTTCTACCGCGAGGATTAGATCCGAACTTATCCAGTTGCTCCCTTTGTGTGCCAGACACAATCGCTGACCGACTTATAAACTCAAGTTAAATGAACGAGAATGACAGTTTGTAAGAGATCCTTGAAGAAGCAGAACGAATATAAATAAATAAAAATCAAAATATTTTTTTAAATTCGTTTAGATTTAAAGTTAATTCAGTAAATTAAAATAATAATTGTAAGCGCCCCGTAAGAAAATAGCGGACGCAAAGTGTACTGTGAAACTTGTTGCATAAATAATTCTAGCAGGCGTTAATCAATTAACATACAATGGCTTTGCCACGAATTAATAACATTGTTCTTAGTGTTTTGCTGCCTATAATGTTTTCTAATACATGTGAGTACTTCTTTGATTGTAACAGTTCTTAAAGTTGGAAGTTTAACGACCCCTTCATTACGTTGAGTGGGTCGAGTATGCAAATCATTTTAAATCACAGCTGCTTGCTAACGCATATATCCTGTGAGAGCGTAATATTTCATTCATGTTTTTAGACTGGATTATGACTATTATGTGTATACTCACAATGGTCTTAATCCATTCTAAAGTAGCATTATAAAGCTATTGTTTTTTATGGTCATTTAGGTATGTAGTAGGTAAATACCTTAGGAGTTTTATGTGTAAACCTAATAGTTGTGCCCTCAATATTTTCACAAAGACATTATAACTTAATTTAAGAATTAAACTGCCAGACAACAGTCTTAAATCGTGATGCGATTTCGATTCTCAATCGAAAGATACTTTTTTTTAACATATTGAAACAATTTCTTAATTTGTTTCTTAAGGACTTCATCTTAAAAAAAAAATAAGAGCTTGTTTGAATTTTCCTTTCAAACTCTAAAATCGTGTTCTAATTCCTAGGTGAAGCCATAAAATGCTTCGACTGCAACAGTAAGAACAACTCAGCCTGCCTTGAGATGCATATCCCGAAGATGCACGCAATCATACCTATCGTGGACTGCACTGAAACTATGAGCAACTCCATAGACAAGAAGGAGTTCTTCTGCCGGAAGATTACACAGACAAGTAAGTTTCCCATTGAGTAAAGAAGACGAGACCACTCTGTGTCTCAAAGGGGTATTTAAGGCATAGATTGGTGCGGAATTAGAAGGGGATTTATGTTTATTACTATGAACATATTAATTGAGTTCACGGTTTGACGAATTAAAAACGAAAAAAAGATTTTATTATTCTAAAATTTTACATTTTTCATATCCGTTTTAAATATTAAATAAGTAACAACTTCACCTAAGTATTATTTTTCTTAGGTTTTTTTGTTTTGTACGAAATTTGCCAATTAGGTACATTTTATAAGTTGGGCTACTATTACTCTTAAGGCGTATATATCCGCCAAGTGGCACCCTCATTGAATAAAAAGTCGTAGCAAAGCGTAGAAAGTAAATATTAAGGAATCCTATATTGCGTTTACTACAAAGAGGATAAGATATTTTTACGTTGTTAAAACAGGGCTCAAAATGTTTCATATCCAAAGTAGTAGGCAAAAGTGTCAAAAACGGCCGTTTTATGTTAAGATATGATTTTTTATTCAATGAGGGCGCCACTTATGCGGAGGTAGGCTCTTAAACTAACAGAGGTAACTTAGCCGTGATAGTTTTCCTTTAAAGTTCGTTATCTAAACTACAATCACGATATTTTTTAGATTTTTCAAGCCAACAGTTTAACTTTTAGTGGGGGGGAGGGGGAGGACACTCGACTTGAACAAAAAATTTCACTTTAATGTTTAATATTTCACAAACGCATCACTGAAACGAAAAATAGTCTGCACACTCCCCCAGTTATTTTAAAGACCTATCCGACGATACCCCACACTTTACAATAGGCGAGGTTTTTTTTCCACATAGCTGTCATAAAAAAATACGTTTCAAAAATTTATTGTTTCCTTATCCTGGCGTGATCAATATTATATATCCATACAAAATTCTGCGACCTCCCCATTGGCGTCAGCGTAGTGTGCTACGCTGACGACACGCTAGTCTTAGCGCAGGGGTGGTCGCACGAGGCGGCGGCCGACCGTATGACACGCGGGGTTGCGACAGTCATAGGGAGGATCCGGCAACTGGGACTCGAGGTGGCTCTGCACAAGTCCGAGGCCATGTGCTTTCATGGCTATCGGAACGAGCCACCGGAGGGTTCCCAGATCACGGTAGGAGGGGTTCGCATCGGCGTCGAGGGTACGATGAAGTACCTGGGACTCGTCCTCGACAGCCGGTGGAACTTCGTCGAGCATTTTCGACGTTTGGCTCCCAGATTGGACAGGGCCGGGGCCGCCTTGAAGCGGCTCCTACCCAATCTGAAGGGGCCAAACGCCTCCTGCCGGAGGCTCTACGCGGGGATCGTGCGGTCCATGGCCCTCTACGGGGCACCGGTGTGGGCGCGTTCATTGACGCAGCGTTCAACGCGCCAGATGAACGCGGCCCAGAGGGTCATGGCCATCCGCATCATCCGCGGATACTGCACGATCTCCCGTGAGGCGGCGAGCCTCCTTGCCGGACTGTCACCGTGGGATCTGGAGGCAAAAATCCTCGCGCACCTGTACGAGTGGCGCGAGGAGGCCAAACGCCGGGGCGAAACTCCGCTGCCGCGACAACTCGCGGCTCGGCGGACAGAGCTCCGGCAGGATCTCATGGTGACATGGAGAGAGCGACTGTCGCAACCCAGCGCTGGGCACGCCACCATCGAGGCGGTAGTGCCCCTCTTTGAGGAGTGGCTGGAGAGGCGCCATGGCGCCCTCACCTTCCGCCTGACGCAGGTGCTCACCGGACATGGCTGTTTCGGGAAGTACCTGTGTCGTATCAAGGCGGAGGTGACCCCTGCGTGTTTCCACTGCGAGGATCGCCCCGTGGACACGGTGGAGCATACGGTGGAGGTTTGCCCCGCCTGGGCAGAACACCGCCGTGTCCTCGTGGATGCGATAGGCGGCAGCGACCTCTCGCGCCCTGCCCTGGTTCAGGCCATGGTACGGAGTGAGAGGGAATGGGGGGCCGTCTCCAACTTCTGCGAAGCAGTAATGCTCGCGAAGAGGGAGGCGGCACACGTTAGGGAGATTCAACAGAGACCGAATCGCCCTAGCGCCCCCAGCAGCAGCCGTCGCAGGAGACGCCGGGGGATGCGAGACGATCTCCGGCCACCGTAGACCCGGGCCTGCGGACGGCGAGTAGCGGGTAACTCGCCGTCCGATCAGCACCAGGCCCGAGAGTCGACGGCGCGTAGTGTTCCACGCGCGCCTCAAAGAGTTGTCAGCAAAGGACGGGGCCTGCCACGGCCAGTGCCTGCCCGGGGGTGGAGGATAAATTCGAAAGAGTTACCTCGCCCCCGGGCGCGTAGGGCAGGGAGGAACAGGGGTGGGTTTTAGTCAGTAAGAGTCTGACACGCCCTTCCGCTCCACCCCAGAGCGGAAAGAGTCATTGGATGATTTCCCACCCCCCAAAAAAAAAAAAAAAAAAAAAAAAAAAATCCATACAAAATTGCAGCTCTCTAGTACTAACAATCTCTACGCTATGCCTCGGACGGATAGACGGACAAACCGAAACTATAAGGGATTCTTGTCCTTGTTAGGATTACGGAACCTTAATAATAAGCGATGAACGGGTTTGTGCATAATTTGCACACGTACAAAACTGCAGTGGGTTGCTAGTTATTTATAATATAAACTTTCAAGAAAGATTCCTGAAACTAACTCCTAATTTACTGAAGCCTTGATAGAAACTGAAGATTTGATAGTTATTAGGTCATTGATGGAATAAAGTATACTATACTGCTAGTACCTGTATAAGTGGAAACGGAAATGCAAAATGACCGTATGTACAAGTATTTGCGTTCAGAAATAAATAATTGGCTAGTAGAGAGCAGAATGATGTGCCTATAGTGATGTGATGATTAAGTAATAGCGTGATTATCAGTGCGTGTAGACGGCCCTATTCTGGTGATCGTCATCCCGCCACAACCGATTTTTATTCGGTTTCATTAATTTATTGTACAATATTGAATCCACACACATAATACAACCCTATTTCTAACTTTATACAGTTTTGCAAAAAAAATGTACTTTAGAATTTTAAGCGGCTTGGTCACATAGTTGACTTTCCATCTTCCTGCAAATCTAGCAACAGATTCAGTGAGATCTCTTTTAGGAAACAATAAGGAATATGCATGAAAAAAATATCTGTTATCTAACCGGCTTATCGATCAATATACTAAAATAGAGTACGAACAGTGAAAGCAGAATCAAAATCGATCGAAAATTAAATGAGATATAACAATTTTAAACAAATATATCTGTCCTTCTCTCGAAAACGCTGTTTTCTATGGCAGTTATATGGGCGTCATGTCCTTTGACGTCAAAAAACATGTCGGACTTCTCTTTCTAATTATCAACTTTAAAGCTTTATAACTTCGTCGCTGATGATGATATTTTGAAAATTCTTTCATATTTGTTTACTATGGGTTTATAAGCCTTCAATTGAACACATAAAAAAATATCATGCATATTATACATATCGTTAGTACATATAGTTCCATTTTTGTCGTTTCAGACGAAATAGATCATGTTTTGTTTTTAACCGACTTCGAAAAAGGAGGAGGTTATCAATTCGGATGTTTGTATTTTTTTTTTATGTATGTTCGGGCATAACTCCGTCATATATTGACGGATTTGCAAAATTCTTTTTTTGTTCGAAAGGGGCTTATTCCGAAATGGTCCCATTTAAATTTCATAAAGATCTGATGATGGGTTTCGGAGACAGACAACGGAACTCTTCAAAAATTGACAGCAAATCCACCGCGATTGCTGCTATCGTATGTCTATGAATTGTTAACACAGTTTAATGGAGATCCACAACTAAAAAGTGAAAAATCCAAAAAATCCAAAAAAAGTGCAAAATAACTTTAATTTCGGCAGTCGGTGTCAAAAAACGAAGACACAAAACAGGAACACCGACTTCCGAAATTAAAGTTATTTTGCACTTTTTTTGGAAGTCGGTTCTATTTTTTTGTAAAAAAGTTTTTAGCGTGGGAAATCATCAGATGACTTCTTTTGCTCTTTGTGTCAAACTCTTACTGACTAAAACCAACTCGTGTTTCTTCAGTTGCCCTTCACCCCAACAGACTCCTGCGGCCCTGGCAGGCGGAATAGTGCTTAATACTGTGTTCTTCTTTCAGTCTTGGACCCTGAACACAATCCTGAGGTCCGCATCACTCGTGGTTGTGGCTGGGTCAAGTCCAAGCGAGAATGCTACAAGGCAGACAATATGGACCACCTCGAAACCGTCTGCCAATGCTTCGGCGACCTGTGCAACGCGGCAACAACACTCGAATACGTCAAACTGACAGTTCTGGCAACCGTTGCCAGTCTTTTCGCTGCGTTCAAATCGTGGAGGGGGAGTGTTTAAATAAAGAACTTTAAATTAAATTGCAACGTTATGATACTTATGTTCGAATGTGTTATAGTATTCGTCAAACTTAATGGCGTGTGTGAAGTTAGCTGCGAGTGCAACTGAGCGCAGGTAGAGTCAAGTCGACAGTAATTTAGGCCATTTAATGATTTTTATAACTGTGTGTAAGCTGTGTGGATATTTTTAGGGGTACCTACTTATTTGTCAGTTTGGAAGTTGGTGGTATTGCCACACGCAATTAAGTTTCACGGATACTATCCAGGACTAATAAATTGTATATAGTTTTTTATAATTAGTTTTAGCCTAACTAATACAGATGAGGCCTTAATTGCCTCGCAATTTTTGTTTTCTATAATCGCCACAAATTAAATATTCATTCGGTAAGTGGTTTAATGATTTATCAAGTTTATAATTAATGTATTTTCTTAAACGTAAAGCCAAAGGTTATCGTCTCCATGTGCTACCTCAGATACGTACGATATTCTACTTATGATAGTATGATTATAATATAACAAATAAACTATATTTTTGCTATCTGTCTGTTTGATTTATGACAGTTATTTCCATGCTTCTTTTCTAAAGAGCTAAACTAATGTTGAGGTAAGCTAGTTGATTACAGAGTCCAATTTCAAAAACTTACCTGCATTGATGTGACTCAAAGACAGATAAATTGGGAGTTAATACAATGAGTGAAATCACTAATAATGACAATGCAAGTACTCGTAGGTCTGTATGCATGCCGTGAATGAAACTGTTGATGCTTCTATTAGAAACTAGAACTAGTGACCAGGGGCCCAATTCTGTAAAATAACTAACTTGTCAATAGTGTGTCGGTAGTGTGTCCGTGATGTCTCAATAGAATAGTCATTGACATTTAGTATTCTACAAATTATTTATGGTCATTGACTTGCCACTGTAGTGCCATTGAAACGCCATAATATGACTATTGTAATAATTGGTAGTCTGGCCTACTATAATATGTCAATAGCATTTTGAAGTTTTTGCAGAATACCAAATTTGCAACAGTGGCAAAATAATGTCTGTTGTGTGTCGATAGAGTGTCGATGGCGTGTTGCTTAACTCAAAGTTCTTTACAGAATTGAGCCCCTTCTTAACAGAAGGGAGAGAACTTCAAAACGTGCACTCTCTTTCACTTGATCTTTCCACATTTTCAACAGTCATGTCTGTCTAACCCTTATTATTAATAAAATATTATAGTTTAAACTAACGACACGCTTCATTTTATTTTTCGTTTTATTTTCAGAAAACCTTTTCATTTAATACCCATGTCATGGAAATACATAAAAAATAACTAGTCCGCCATATTGTATTTAGAATGACGTCACTTAGCTAATCATGAATTGTCATCCAAATTAAATCGCAAACCGGGCAGCGGATCTAATTTAACTTCTAAGATTTTTACATAGTTACTGTTGAAGGTTGAAGCTAATAGAATAATAAATAAAAGCGTGTTAAAAACAGAGTAAAGCTACGTTTCCATTATGCAAGTAGCTTGCATGCAAGGTGCTAGTTGCACGCAGTTTGAGTAATGGAAACGTAAACATACATGCAAGCTGCAAGTTGCATGCAAGTAGTTTTGAATTTGTATTCAAAATGCGCAACTGACGCTTGTATGCAAGTGTCATGCAAGCTGCACGCGCAAATATCAGTAAATTGCGAATTTTCAACTAGTTGTTGTACAAGCACTGATACAACACTGATACAAGCCCTGGCTCAAACACTTGCATGCTAATAACCTTGCATGCGAGGTGCAAGTTCTATAAATAGCTTCCAATTCAAGTAACTTGTACGCAAGTGTGACGTCATGCAGTTGCATATTGGAAACGTGACAACCTGTATAATCTCTATAAGATTCAACATACATTTCCTATTGTTTTGAGACGTCAGTTTGGCATAATTTACTACTCGTTTATTTATCAGAGGGTCTAATCTTATGGTTGGTATGGTATGGTATTCTGTGAAACCTGCTACGTATCCGGGAAAACCCGCGAATAGACCTTTTTTTGAGGGTGGGAAATCATAAGATGACTTCTTCCGCTCTGTGTGAAGCGGCAGAGAGTGTCAGACTCTTACTGAATAAAACCCACCCTTCATGTTGCTTCATTTGCCCTTCCGCGGTGACTCTTGCAACCCTGAGGGCTTGTACTTACGAAGTTATGATATTCTGCGACAGTCTGCATCCAAAGAACGAATTTCAACCATCCTTAAAACCTACTCAGTACCCGGGATAATCCGAGAATAGTCTTGAACTTCACATTTCCGATAGACTCGAGACCTGACCGTGTGGCATCAATTGACATCCGATAACACAGAATAAGTCCGCGCGTCAGTAAGTACTTTATAGCAAACGTATTAATGTAAACAGTTAGTGGTCGACTGTCCGGGGTTTAACTCGCGATTTTAAACTTCACATAGTTTCTGCCGATTGTGGTTTGGTAATTGTTGCAGCAAAAAAGTTTTTCGAAATGTTGAGGGAGTATTCAAAATGTTTGGTCGTTTTCGCGTTGTATTTTAGATACGGTAAGTATACTAGGCGGGAGTTTGAAATAATTTCTTCAAATGAGATTTTGTTTAGTATTTTACCACAGTGACTGTGCTTAATGCAACTCAAGTGTTGTGAAATTTATCAAAAAAGCTAAACACTAGAAGAAGTCACCTGAAGAAGGATGACCCATTTTATTAGATAGTATTCGGTTACTGTTAAATTAAATTGGATTCTAGCAACTGAAATGTTACTTTATAAATTGCAATTAGGGCAAAGAACAGGAAAAGTCACAATTTTTATAATTGTTGTTTTGAACTGGTAACACACCTATGTGCAAGGTAATATCATTCCCAACTACAAGTGTTCACAAAAACTCAACATATGTGGTTATAACTACGTTAATGCATACTTCGATCTCATAACCAACTCATTAGGACAGTCCCTGTTCTTTACTGGTAAAACATAATATAATATGTGTAAGGTAATTATTTCATTTCCAACTATTACTACTAGTTTAAAAAAAAAACTCAACATAATGTCGCTAAAACTACGTTAATGTATACTCTGATCTCATTAAAAAAAAAATAGTGGCTCTCCGGGAAGGCCGACAGAAGTAGCACTGGTAGCTGATCGCGTAGCGGTGTCGGTAACAGTGTCGCGAGTTCAATTTTTATTCCCCATCTCAAAAACGCCCAACGCACCTATTGAAGTTTTCACTTCAATAATATAACTCCTAAACTTTAAATGCGTTTTTATCAAAATCAGTTCATTAGGTAATTCCCTGTTCTTTGCCTGTACCTTTCAAATAGTAGTTTTAGAAGCGTTACAAGTAGACTTGTAATTCAAGCAAAAATTTATTCCTACTCAGATCTAACTGGAACCCAATGATATTTAACTGAAAAAAAAAACCGTTGAAATGAAACATAATAATGGCGAGCCGAATGAGGCCCGTAAAGCTCACATCGTGCTGAAAGTGATATTTTACCTGTATCTAATAAGAATTACATAAACACATTCGTAGATCTGTGTCAGTAATAACGTTTAGGGGTGGTCTATGTTTGAAAGAGTCTCTGCGACCCCTGGCACAGGCAACTGAAGGACCACGGGTGGGTTATAGTCAGTAAGAGTCTGACATACCCTCTTGCTCCACCCAGAGCGGCCGAAGTTATTTGACGTTTTCCCAACCGAAAAAAAAAGGGTGGTCTTTAATGAGATCACGGGGCCCCCTTCCATTTGGTGAAGGTGATCCTCGAGGCGGTTTTAGTTAGGTAAAAAACCCACACTACCTGGTCTTCCCTAGGGCAGTGGTGGCCCAGTGGTAATGGCCGCGACTTACAAGTTGTAGGTCGTGAGTTCAAGCCCAGGCAGGCACTTTACTTTGTGTAAATTATTTCATCACCACTGCTCTCAAAACGGTGAGGGAAAACATCGTGAGGAAACCGGCATGTCCTAGGACTAAACATTCGAAGGCATGTGACATCCACCAATCCGCATTGGGCTCGCATGGTGGACAACGGCCCACACCCTCTCACAGAGAGGAGGCCTGTGCCCCAGCTGTGAGGACATTATAAAGGCGGATGAAGACTTCTCCCCCAAAAGTCCAGATGACTTTCGATGGTTTTCCCCGAAAATAAAAAAAGTCAGCAGCCCAGAAGTCCGATAACCTATCTTCCAGGGGTATAAATCATAAAAAAAAAAACTTGCACTCCGGGAATACCGACAGAAGTGGAAACTTGAACAAAATCCGCTACGCGATCCGCTACACGCATCGTAGCACTCGTAGCGGATCGCGTAACGGTGTCGGTGTCGGTTTTCACTTTAAATGAAAACAATCCGCTACGAGTGTTACGACGGTCGGTGACGGTGACGCGCGAGTTCAATAGCTTTTTCCATCTCAAAATTGCCCAACGCGCCTAAAAAAAAATCTTACCAGGGGTACCGCGTGTCGCTATCAGATAGGCCGTCGCTTTATGTAAAAAACTTTTTTACAAAAAAAAACAACCGACTTCTAAAAAAGAAAATACTGCAATAATTTTAACAAAACACCAATAACATGGACTTGGAAAACCAAAACAAAACCACCCCAAAACGACCCATTCCCCAACCCCCCCCCCCTCCCCCTCCTCCCCTCTCCTCCTCCCTCGTAATCCTCCAATTACGAGTATGTTTAAATAAACCTACTCGTAATTGGAGGAAGCCAAAACGTCATCTATGTATACATATTATTCGTTTTTGTTCAGTTTTTCAAAAAGCGCTGAAGCAATTTCGATAAAATTTATATGGGACCATTTCAGGAGTATATTCCTTCAGACAAAAAAAGAATTTTGAAAATCGGTCCACAACTGACAGAGAAATCGGTGGGCATACATAAAAAAAAAACATACATACAGTCGAACATGGAAACTCCTCCTTTTTCGAAGTCGGTTAAAAAAGAAGAAAGCAGCACAGTTGGAAAATAAAAAATACATTTTTTCCACGTTCTATGGTAAATTACCTGTTTTCAATCTTCCTTCTCCAGCTGCCTCCATCCGCTGCTTCGACTGCAACAGCCAGAACAACTCCATGTGCCTGGACCCCACCATCTACGACAAGGAGACGCTCAACAACTTCCTACCCATCGCGGAGTGCGGTCATGGCGTCTACTCCGCCAATAACGACTTCTTCTGCAGGAAGATTGTGCAGACCAGTAAGTAATTGAGAAGACAGATATAATATAGGTACCTACTTTGTTGTAAACTCTAAATTGTAACACATTTTTAATTTTTTTTAATATTTGACATGTTTCCAAGAATTCTATCATCACTTATTAATTTATTATATATTCCATAGCCCAAAAAGCACTGAGGTGACCAGTGGTGATGGAACAGTGGTATTAACCGCGAGTTACGAGTTGTAGGCTGTGGGTTCGAACCCTGTCAGGCGCTTTACTTTGTGTAAATTATTTCATCATCGCTCTCAAAACGGTGAAGGAAAACATGAGGAATTCGGCATGTCTTAGAACCAAAGAGAATTAAACCACTATAGTCATTGCCTAGAACCAAAAAACTCCAACCAAAATTCGAAGACATGTGACATCTACCAATCTGCACTGGTCCCGCGTGGTGGATAACAGCCCATTCCCTTAATTTAACATTAAAAGGCTAAATAAGTATGCTTAAAGTCCAAAAAAAAGTAAAAAACCGGCCACGTGCGAGTTGGACTCGCGCATGAAGGGTTCCGTACCAGGCGTATAAGATTATACGCGTCTACTAGTTGCCATTATTAAGATCGAGCAAAACAAGCCAAAAAAAAAAACACGTTTCTAGTAGAGTCCCTTTTAATTTTTGTGATTATTAGTTGTTATAGCGGCAACAGAAATACACATTCTGTGAAAATTTCAAATGTCTATGTATTACGAATCATGAGATACAGCCCATTGACAGACAGACGGACGGACAGCTGAGGCTTAGTAATAGGGTCCCGTCGGTTACCCTTCGGGTACAGAACCCTAAAAAGACATGCATGAATGCTGCCCTGCAATTGATGCTGTCGCCTTATTAGACTTAGGTATATTAGCAGGTATTTTCCATATCTATACTAGCGAGTCTACTCGACGAATAACCACTTTTCAGGAAGATTGTGCAGACTAATAAGTGAAAAAAAAGATACTCAAGGTCCATTAAACGAACATTTAAAGAATGACGAGAGTGACGATATTCTGCAGTTAGGCATCCTGACCATGGGCACGCCAAAATTGCGGCGGCAAGGCCCCTCTTTGAGGAGTGGCTGGAGAGGCGCCACGGCGTCCTCACCTTCCGCCTGACGCAGGTCTTCACCGGACACGGCTGTTTCAGGAGGTTCCTGTTTCGGATTAGGCTGGAGGAAACGGCCGGGTGTCACCGCTGTGTGGATCGCCCAGAGGACACGGTGGAGCATACGGTGGAGGTTTGCCCCGCTTGGGCCGAGCCCTGCCGTGTCCTCGTGGAGGCGATCGCGGGAATCGACCTCCCGCGCCCGGCACTGGTCCAGACCATGGAACGGAGCGAGAGGGAATGGAAAGCTGTCACCTCCTTCTGCGAAGGAGGATGCGAATCGCGTGAGGGAGACTCAACGGAGACGCCCTCACGCTCCCAGCAGCCGCCGCAGGAGACGCCCTGGGCGTCGGGGCTCGCAAGCCGATTTCCGGTCACCGTAGGCGCGGCCTTGCGGACGGCGAGTAATGATGAAAGATCGCCGTCCGATAAGGATCAGGGGGCTTAGACAAAGTAACAATTTAAAAACGATAACGAAGTTAGAAAAGACTAAAATGTATGAGATTGACATAAACCGCGCTAAGTCACGTGGTCAGTCGACTGTCGACATCGTTATCGCAAGTTGGTAGACAATGTTATAATTCGTAACGAAACCATAAAGAAACGAATTGCTATCGTATTTATCCCATACAAATGCGTAGACAAGCAGCGCTTTCAGAGTTCGCCTTCGCCTCGATCGTGATCGCCAAAAAAGATAACGAAGGAACGCTAACGCTAGGAAATGTTTATCGATATCTCAGAGACGATGACGAATTTAGATATCGTTTCGCTACGAAGCGATGTTACTTTGTCTACAGGGCCAGGTCCGAGAGTCGACGGCGCGTAGTGTTCCACGTGCGCCTCAAAGAGATGTTAGCAATATCTAACTGACGGGCCTGCCAGTGCCGATGCCTGTCTAGGGCTCGTGGATAAATTTGAAAGAGAAGAATCACCACACCCCTTGGCACAAGCAACTGAAGGAACAGGGGTTTTTTTTTAGGGTTGGATTTTAGTCAGAAAAAGTCTGCTCCACCTAGAGCGGGAGAAGTCATTGGATGAATTCCCACCACAACCACAATAAAAATGGCATTCTGAGCAGTCAGCATATTGATGCTGACTGCTCAGGATGCCATTTTTTTTATTACGATTATTGAATCGTCATCATTACAGCCGAAATCGTCCACTACTGAACATAGGCCTCACCAAGAGTCACCATATCTCAATTTTACCTACCCTTGTTGATTGGCAAAGCATAGATTCTGCAGAACAGAATATATATCTTGCTAAATTATTTTTTCGTGCCTACGGTTTGTGCATTAGATGCAAAGAGAAGGTTCCAGGTTGGTCTTTTAAGAGTTAACGGGGGTATGGGGCCCCTGCCATGTCCTGATCACCGGGGTGGTTGTAGTGAGGTAAGAAAGAATCCCACACCACCTGGTTTTTTCCCTTAGAGTCCAGGCGCCTTAGGAAGGCTTCCCCCGAAAAAAATAATAAGTATGTATTAAAAAAAAACAACTTTGTCAAAAAGCTACAATTTTAAATTTATCATTCATAAGGATACTAGCGGAAACTTATCTTAACTAGGGCCATCCAATCAATTACTTATAGTAAACTATCCTATCAGAAAATCATTATTCACTTTATAGGCAATTAAATAGTTACTTGAGGGCCACAACAAAATAGACGTAGTTAATTAATAGAAGAATGGTTAATAGAATAGGCATGCTCGTAGATACTTACGTGTTCGTAGTATTAACTAGAATCAAGGAAATACAAGTATGTCAACCCAAAAGTCTACTTTTAAAAATATGCAATAACTAGGGAGCAGTGGTAGGCGATCGGCGGCAGCCACCTCTCGCGCCCGGCCTTAGTCCAGGCCATGGTACGGAGCGAGAGGGAATGGGAAGCAGTCTCCTCCTTCTGCGAAGCTGTAATGCTCGCGAAGGAGGAGGCGGAACAGGTGAGGAAGGCTCAACAACAGAGTCGCCCTCACGACCTCAGCAGCGGCCGCCGCAGGAGACGCCTGGGGCTTCCGGCGCCGCGAGACGATCTCCGGCCACCGTAGA
Organism: Polia nebulosa; assembly: GCA_951329385.1. Taxonomy (NCBI): domain Eukaryota; kingdom Metazoa; phylum Arthropoda; class Insecta; order Lepidoptera; family Noctuidae; genus Polia; species Polia nebulosa. The sequence continues at coordinate 26,943,990 of OX589607.1, read as the reverse complement.
CCTGGGTCTGTGGACGGCGAGTAATGGGTAGTTCGCCCTCCGATCAGCACCAGGCCCGTGAGTCGACGGCGCGTAGTGTTTCACGCGTACCTCAAAGAGAAATTGTTAGCCACCACTGACGGGGCCCATCATGGCCGATGCCTGCATGCCTAAGGAGTAGCAGATAAATCCGTAACAGAGTTACCGCTCCCCTGGGAATTCAGGCAGGAAAGGAACAGGGTGGGTTTTAGTCAGTAAGAGTCTGACACGCCCGCCCGCTCCACCCAGAGCGGGAGATGTCATTGGATGATTTCGCACCCCACCAAAAAAAAAGGGAGCAGAGATGGTCTCTCGCTTGCCCTGATTTTCGAGTTGTATGTTGTGGGTTTATTTCAGGCACCTTATTTTGTGTAACTTATTTCATCACCTCTCAAAACTGTGAAGTAAAACTTTGTGAGGAAACCGGCGTGTCCTTGAACAAAAAAAGTCGTGTGGCACTCGGAGACTGCCGCGGTAAAGCATTTTTATCAACTTATGCAATTATAATTATTTATTTTATTTATGTGTGTGTGTACTTATGTACGCACGTAAGAAGCTACACTTCTTTGGCGTAACAAGATAAATATCATCATCATCATCATCATCATCATCATCATCATCATCATCACCACCACCATCATCATCATCATCATCATCGTCATCGTCATCATCATCATCATCATCATCATCATCATCATCATCATCATCATCGTCATCATCATCATCATCATCATCATCATCATCATCATCATCAATATCAACAACACAATATCATCAAAAGTCAAAAGTTCTGCCATTCATCGATAGATGGCAAAACTAAAAAGTATCACCGCTGTGCCGGTCGGAGTGGGGGGTGTTAGGTTATTTTCGTTACGGAATTTCTGGATTCGGTCTCCACGCTCAAGGCCCGCGATAGAAGCTATGCAGTAGCTTAAAAAATTCGAAGACTTGTGACATCCATCAACCCGCACTGAGCTCGAGTAGTGGATTGAATACGGCCCTTTCCGCCTGAGTCCCAGTAGTGGGAACATTAGACTAATTTAGTTATAATATTGTCACAGATAATATAATACTAGCGTAGTTATGTTAAGTGTGTAATGTTTCTATGTTGGAAACGTTTTCATAGTAAGTAATTGCATTTTGTAAATCAGATGTGGCAATTTTTGATGAACTTATTTAACTAGGCATAGTAATAAATATCTAGTTCTTGATACAAGTTAAACTTGGGAACCCACGATGCGCGTGCGCTTATAAACAACGTTTCATTTGAAACAAATCTTGGGACAAGTTAGTGTTTAATTAAATGTATATTAAAATATCTAAAGAACTTTACAGGTTTGCGAATTGAAAGTTTGAAATTAATTCCCTCAAATGCTGGCAGGTAGTTATTTGTTGACTGTACGAGCGTAGTCCTGCGGAGGCGCATAGCAAGCTAGTAACAATGAATTGATTTAAATATTCCTCTAGTTTTTTCAATGCGAACATGATACATATCTACGATTTAATTTTGAGTCTGCCGACCTGTACTTATCTAAATTAAATTAAAACCGTAGGTACTAACAGCCTGTGTAGTGTATATCTATGGTTTATGCGTTTATGAATCGCAAAGCACAGTCAAACAGTCAATTTGAAAAGTCTTCATTCTTCTTCCAGTCCTCTCTCTCTCATAAGGATTACGAGTGTGAGGTCCACGTGATCCGTAGCTGGTGAGTGCACCACAAGCCCTGCTACAAGACTTTGTCTTGTCCTTTCTAACTCTTCTTCATTCTTCTTGCATCTCAGGCTCATTATACCTTTGCGAAGGACCACAAAGGTATAACGAGCCTGAGATCTACGTAACCCGCAGTTGTTGGTGGGTGCACCAACACAGGCCCTGCTACTACCATCCTTATTGACCCCAACCCTGCTAAGAACCTTAGTCTTCTCAAATTCTAATTTTTTTTGAAGCCTGAGCCTTCGTGACCCACAGCTGTTTCTAGGCCGCCCAAGCCCTGCTACAAGATTAAGTCTTCTGCCTTCTTAACTTGTCTCCATTCTTCTCCAGTCCTCCACAAGGGTTACGAGCCAGAGGTCCGTGTAACCCGCAGCTGTGGTTGGGTGCGCCACCACAAACCGTGCTACAAGGCTGACAATGAGGACCACCTGGAGACCGTCTGCCAGTGCTTCGACAACGAGTGCAACGCTGCTGCCCCACTGAAGAGTGTGGTCGTGATGGTTCTGGGTCTGTTGGGGGTGAAGATGTACCTGTGATTAAATGTGACAGTATTATTTTACGTGATTGTTTTATTTGGCTCAATAAACTAAACAAAAAAATGTCATGACATGATTGACATGTAAAAATATAAAATGATTAATTTGACAACTACCTCGCTGGTATAGTAGACGGCGTGAGTTCCTAACTTCGATTTCCAGGTAAAGTGTTATTGGGTTTTTCATTTGGAATTTCTCAGTAGCAGCCAGGAGTTTGGATTTGTGTCCGGTGTACATCAATAGCCTCGCCCGATATTACCTATAACTAGCAAAATTTGAGTGTACTGTAGGTAGGTACAGCACTGCCTACAGGTTCACGCACGTGCTGACCGGACACGGTTGCTTCGGTGAGTACCTGAATAGGATTGAGCGAGAGGCCACGGCAAATTGCCACCATTGTGGAAGCGACCTGGATTCTGCCGAGCAGAGGATACTGGTCGCCAGGATCGGGCGAGACCAGTATCTACCAGCAGTAGTGAAAGCTATGCTCGCAGAGACAGAAAACTGCAGGGAAGTTGCCTCCTTCTGTGAGACTGTGATGCTCCATAAGGAGGCCGCTGAGCGGGATCGTGAGAAGGCCGATCCCACTCGGAAAAGTAAGCGTCGAGGAGGCAACTGCCTCGACTCGACCTAACACGCCGAAACCTCATCTGCATCACTTAATGCAGGCGTGACTTTAAAATCTCGGGCTCTCAGATTGGGGATTCTGATTGCCCACCGAAAGATTCCAGGAAATACGGTGGCACTGTGATCACGTGCTGCTGCGCACAGCGAGGCTCTCAGGGGAGATCCCTTAACGGTCTCCTCAGGGATGTGCCCTAACAGGTGTTGCACAGAGGGGGTCCCGGAGTGGTCTTCTAAGAGGTAACGGAGCCTCCTCCATGTGCTGATGGTGATCACCGGTGTGGTTTTGGTCGGGTAAGAATCCCACGCTCCCTGGTCTTTCCCCCAAAAGTCCAGGCGCCTTTTGAAGGCTTCCAACCGAAAAAAAAAGTAAACCTCTGCCAGACCCTTCAGGGAATACAGGCATCATGTTATGTTACGATGTGATTTTTATCAAGTACAAGCGTGATACATGAGACCTGAAATCTATTTGGTACGTCAGTTAGATTACCCATACGTTTTTAGGGTTCCGTAGTCCTAACAAGGACCAGAAACCCCTATAGTTTCGGTCTGTCCGTCTGTCCGTCCGAGCCATAGCTGAGAGACTGTTAGTACTAGAAACCTGATATTTTGCATGGATATACATATTTTATATTAATCACGCGATTATATTCACTTTTTTTTTTAATTTTAATTTATATATCATTTAAAGCACTGCACGCGCGATGTTGCCACATTTATAGTTCACATAACATAGCTTGCGAGAACAAAACAATAGAGGTTTTTATTATTATTTATTTGTATTATTGTTGGCCACACGGGTTTGTCCATTAGAATTCCCGGGAAGATCCATATTAATATCAACATTTCGATGCAAGTACCTACATAACTCTACCTAATTCCGACCTCTGATGGTAAACCAAGGTACTCGTAGTTTTATGAATACTCGTAAGAGTAATATAATTAATACCTACACTGCAACAGTTACATATCTGCATGCAGTACTATCAAGTGCATTGTCTGATCTGCAACAAATGCAGGTACTCAAACTACAACAAAGCTTAAATAATCATTGCCCGACTGTGACAAAAGCGGAAACTCGGTCAGACAGACCACAGCTTCCTGTCACAATTTAGACATGCATTGTAAATTAAGTACTTCGTGAGTAATGTAATTATTTTATTGATGTAGCCTCAGATGACATTGGCCCAACCGATCCACTGTGTGAACTGATAAACTTTGGAACATACCAGTTATCTCCAGCAGTGGCAAAGACCGTGACATTCCTAGGTCAATGTCAGTAGAATACTTTATTAACTGCATCAGAAGCTTGGCAAAAGTACTCAAAATATACAAAAAGATGATGTCTTAGTTTGAATACCGAAAAAGGTTATTTTTAATTGTATGTATGTTTAATTGTTTGCGCGTCTAGCGGACACATGGTGGGCGAAACACAGTTAAAATCTATTGTGTCTGCTAATTGGATGCGCCACGGGTTAATAACAAAAATATTAGGGAGTGTCTCCGCAGCCGGTGACGGCACCCAAAAATAACGCCGTTTAAGGGTCTACTACCGGCCAAGTGGCGCCCTCATTGAATATAAACTCGTAGCATAACCTAGAAAATAAATATTAAGAATCCAACGTCACGTTTGTTACAAAGAGGATAAAGTATGTTTACGTTGTTAAAACAGGTCTCAGAATGTTTCGTATCCAAAGTAGTAGGCAAAAGTGTCAGAAACGGGCGTTTTTGGTACTTTTGCGTTGGATTCTTTAATATTTATTTTCTATGCTATGATTTTTTATTCAATGAGGGCGCCACTTGGCCGGTAGTACGGCCTTAACACCAAAAAATTCGAAGACGTATGACATCCATTAACCCGCGCATTGGGCCCGCGTAGTGTATTACGGCCCACACCCTCTCACAAAGAGGAGGCTGTGCCCCAGCAGTAGGGACATTAAAAGGTTGGTGATGTTTGTGGAATCTTATGGGATGAGCAATATTGCATTACGTCGGTTTTAAACGACACTTCACCGCGAGTTCGATTCCCAGCTACATTTTTTACCTGACTGCGTGACGCAAGGGAGGGTAATGTGTCTATCAGCCTATCTAAGTATGTATGTATGTTTGTTCCTTTGTTGCACTATAGAGACTAAACGCGTGGGCCAATTTTGATAATTCTTATGTCAATTGATTCGTCTTAATCTTGCGAGTGCTACTAAAGACATGACAGTAATCAAAATACAATATAGCGACAATAAGACGCCATATTATGAAAAAGAAAAAAATTAAAGTCGACGAACTATATTAAGTGGGGTATCAAAATAAAGGGTTCGAGGAGGTGATTCCAAAAATATAACTCACTAAAATGTAGAAAATAAAAAAAATAATATTTTCAAAAAACCCGACTGTAAAAAGTAACTAAAAAGTTCCAAACAAGTGACTTTTCAAGCAGTCTGATGCAGTTGGTGGCATGAAATCAATAATTGAACTATAATAACTGCGATATGGATTGCTGAACTTTTACCTAAAATTTTTACACTATATGTTTACAGCAAAAACCGCGAATGAGTATTCTTAAAAAGTATATCATTATTGTAAATTAGGCTTCTTGGTTCAATAAATTAATACACTCCTTAGTTTAGTTAGTGAATAAAAGGTTTCGTTTTTTTTTTTTTAAGATTTTATTATGTTTTGAAAATAATCAACAATTTGAGTGAGTTTAGTAACGACTTTAGTTCGGTTGACGCCACCCTTGCTCATTCGGTCACGAACTAACGAACTATGGAGCGGGAATGACGGAACTAGTTCGCGTAGCGCTCTTACGACCTAGTTCGTTCGCGAACTACACAAGACTACTGGCTAGTCCGAAGATGCATGTTCGAATCCTACACGTATTTTTTATCATTTGTTATTTTTTTATTTATTATCTTACTAGCTTCTGCCAGCGGCTTCACCCACCTGATAAAAGTAGCCTATGTTTTAATCCAGGTTATAATCTATCTGTGTGCAAAATTTCATTCAAATGCCTTCAGCCGTTTTTGTGTGATTGAAACACATACAAACATACAAACTTTCGCATTTATAATACTATAATAAGATTTACTGCTCTAATTTAGGGCGCCAAGTTAGGGCAGTTAATATCACCAACAGAAAACATGCAGAAAGAAATCGAAAGGCGAATAGCTAACACTTGGAAGAGATTTTGGTCGTTAAGAGCGTATACGCGGTCCGCGCGCTGTTTCGTTCAAAAACGTGATTTTTCAAATCAGATTGACCATCAACCACTTTACTTACAAACATAACAATTACTAACAATTTTAGGAAATGTTGTTGACCATATTGTTAATTAGACTTTTTTTTCGATTAATAGAGTGTTTCTGAATACCATCAAGATAACTGAATAGAGTTTTTCTTGATTACACTTTCCGTGTCAACTTCGAAGCTGAAAATATCTGAAATTACTGACAGATCTAACAAACAAATATTTTTAACTAACTGCAAAGATCCTTAGGAAAATAGTTAGTTAAATGGATTTTTTTGTTTTAGGCTACTTACATAACAAATTAAAATCCAAACATTGTGTAAAAATGCAGAAATTACATTATTAATAATGAAAAATAAAGAGTTGCCAATGTCGGCGAAGCGAAAAGTGTTCAATGCTTGCATCCTGCCAAGTCTGACGTACGCAATCGCATGCCAAACCTGGGCCTTAACCGAACAACAACAAAATAAAATAAACATTTGTCAGAACGGAATTAAGAGTAGCGTCTTGGGAGTAAGGAGAAGAGATAAAATTCAGTTAAAAAAGATAAAAGAAAAGACCAAGTTCAAGACAAAAGTCCAATCAGTATGCAGAAAATTGAAATGGTGCTGGGCGGGACATATGATGAGAGACAAGAAAGAGAAATGGACTAGAATAATAACCGAATGGTACCCTAGAGAAAGCAGAAGAAGTAGAGAAAGACAGCCAAAGCGATAGGAAGACGACTTGAAGAAAGTAGCAGGCCCAGAATAGTTACATACAGCAAAGGATAAAAACAAGTGGAAAGCCTTGGAGGAGGCCTTTGTCGAAAGACAAGCTGTTAAGAGAGGAGACCAGTCAAATGGCGGAAATAAGATTAGTTTAATTTAATCAGTTTTCTTACCTCTATTTTTAAATTTAATTAAATACTCGTATGTTTGTCAAATAAGTTAAAAACGGCAGCAATAAAGGCTTATTTTATTTTTTTAGTTTAATAAGATTTACTGAAATTCTTACATATTTTTCCATTCTTACAACTTTATAGAGACAGTAAAAATTTATGACACAGCAAAGGTAAAACATCGTTCAATCAGTGTCGTTCCTTCGTGACGATTAAATATATTTGTAAAAGATATGCAAATAACGGCAGCGACAAGGCTAGGCACTTTTTGCAGAGGACTGATCGAGACGAGGTGACCAAGTTCTAATCTACATCAGCACTTCCGAAGCAGTTTGGCGGATGCTGGCCTTCTGTATACATGACCAAATCCAACAGTCACGCATTGCAGCATTCATTTAGAGAACGGCCTTCGCATTTTACTGATCCTGAAAATGTCTCAGAACGTTTAGAAAATCCGCACAAAATCAAATCTCGCCAGTTTTAAAACTATGTGGGGAAGATCGTTTTGCAAAGCCCCTTACGTATGACGAAGTGGCTGTCGTACTATACACGTCGGCGTGGAAGCTATAGGGGTGGAGTCCTGTAATTGCAACTAATATAAATAATAACTAGGATCACCGTTCTGAACAACGACACTCTTGATATTGTTCTTCTACTAAAAGTATTGATGAAAAAAATGAGGTATTCCACATTGGGCACCCGCTTTAACGGCACCTGTGAATGGCACCTTAGGTATTCCACATACGGCACCGATCGATATTTTTCGCAGGTGCCATTAGTGGGTAGCTGACGCTGATAGTGATGGTGATAATAGAGGGAGTTATTATATTAGTTGCAATAACCAGGATAGTTGCAATTACAAGACTCCGCCTTAACTCTTAAGATTGAAGTTAGGTATGCAAGTTAGGTGACCCACCAATTAAAAACCTCTGTACTAATTAATTAAGTTCTAATTTAACAAATAATGTAAGGAGTGCATTAGTAAAAGGTTTTCATAAAATATTAATCAACTTTTACTGTGTAAAAGTGTATGTTTTTTTAACCGACTTTCGAAAAAGGAGGAGGTTCTATGTTCGACTGTATGTTTTTTTTTTATGTATATCCGCTGATTTCTCCGTCAGTTGTGGACCGATTTTCAAAATTATTTCTTTATCCGAAAGAATATACTCCCGAGGTGGTCCCATATAAATTTTATCGAAATTGATTCAGCGCTTTTTGAGAAACTGAACAAAAACGAAAAATACGTTTACCTCGATGACGTTTTGGTGCACTCCAAATGTTTAAATTCCACGTTCTACTCGTATGTTATTGGGGTTTTTAGTTCTGGGGTATAACAACTAAAAAGTGAAAAATAAAAAACTTTTTTACAAAAAAAAAAAACAACCGACTTCCAAAAAAATACACTAAAAATTAAAAAATAACTTTCATTTCGGAAGTCGGTGTCAAATAACGAAGAAGTAAAATACAAACACCGACTTCCAAAACTAAAGTTATATTTTAATTTTTAGTGTATTTTTTTTTTGGAAGTCGGTTGTTTTTTTTTTTTACTTTTACTTTAAAATACTTATTTAACTACTTTAAATTTAACTACATTATTTTTAAGATTTTAGTGTTGTACCTACCTACTCCATATTTGTCACGCATATCCAAGTCCTATACTTAGCTAAGCTATGTAATGCCAGATAAATCAAACATCTACATTGATAAGGAGATCTAACATATCTTTCTCCTAACACAATATTTACTATCAAATGAAATTAATCAAAAACAGTAACAAATAACAACCCTATGCAAGAGTATAAAATTACAAACATGTATCACTATCAGAAGACTAAAAAAATCCCCAAAAAAATTTTGGTCTAAACCATTTTTATCGGATAAATAATTCAACGACATCCTTTTTTATAACAAAATAATAGCGTGTTAGTGACCAGACTTACAAGGATTATTTATACAAAATTTGAACAGGATCCATTCACTAGTTATAGCGCCAAATGGAAACATCGCTCCAAACTACTGTTTTATTATATGAAAACAGTGTGTGTTTGAGTTTTATTAGATATAATAGACATAGAAAATGTATCAGGAACACCGTTATCTATATTTGCGTTTCCATGGACCCCATTATACCGTGAGGATTAGACCCGAACTTATCCAGTTACTCCCCTTGTGTGCCAGACACATGCACACAAATACATGAACGAGAATGACAAGTTGTAAGAGATCCCTGAAGAAACAGAAATAATATTAATAAATCAAAAAAATAATAATTTTACTTCAATTAGTAAAATTAAAGTAAATACAGTGAAATAAAATAATAATAATTGTAAGCGCCGTAAGAAAATAGTTGACACAAAGTGTAGTTTGAAACTGGTTGCATAGATAGTTGTAACAGGCGCTAATCAATTAACATAAATGCAAAGGTTTTGGCAGGGGCGGATCAATATACGGGCTTTTTGAGGAGGGAGAGAGGGAAGATTACCATAATAAGTACTTTTTAATTTTCAAAGAAATTTTAACCTGCGGGATGTTAAAATGTTCGTGCTCGCTACGCCCGCTCTAGCATTTCCTCGATTTCACCGTTTAACAAACCTGTAATATGTAGAAAAACTTGTACAGGCAAAAAAAACATACAAAATGCTTTACTATCTAAGTTAATTTTCGATTGGTATAATATTTAGTACGAGTATTATTCATTTATTGTGAACTAGCGACCCGCCCCGGCTTAGTACGGTAGCATCAAGTAAGCCCCGTCCCGTCGTCGTCGTCGGTGTGAGACCGCTTTTTTTTTTCTTTTTTTTTTTTGGGGGGTGGGAAATCATCCTATGACTTCTTCCGCTCTAGGGTGGAGCGGAAGGGTGTGTCAGACTCTTACTGACTAAAACCCACCCCTGTTCCTCCCTGCCTCGAGTGCCCGGGGGCGAGGTAACTCTTTCGAATTTATCCTCCACCCCCGGGCAGGCACCGGCCGTGGCAGGCCCCTTCCCTTGGCTGACAACTCTTTGAGGCGCGCGTGGAACACTACGCGCCGTCGACTCTCGGGCCTGGTGCTGATCGGGCGGCGAGTTACCCACTACTCGCCGTCCGCAGGCCCGGGTCTACGGTGGCCGGAGATCATCTCGCGGCGCCCGAACCCCCTGGCGTCTCAGGCGGCGGTCGCGGCTGGGAGCGCTAGGGCGACTCGGCTGTGTTCGAGCCTCCCTAGCGTATGCCGCCTCCCTCTTCGCAAGCATTACTGCTTCGCAGAAGGTGGAGACGGCTTCCCATTCCCTCTCGCTCCGTACCATGGCCTGAACCAGGGCACGGCGCGAGAGGTCGCTGCCGCCTATCGCATCCACGAGGACACGGCGGTGCTCTGCCCAAGCGGGGCAAACCTCCACCGTATGCTCCACCGTGTCCTCTGGGCGATCCTCGCAATGGAAACACCCGGGGGTCACCTCCGCCTTGATCCGACACAGGTACTTACCGAAACAGCCGTGTCCGGTGAGCACCTGCGTCAGGCGGAAGGTGAGGGCGCCGTGACGCCTCTCCAGCCACTCCTCAAAGAGGGGCACTACCGCCTCGATGGTGGCGTGCCCAGCGCTGGGTTGCGACAGTCGCTCTCTCCATGTCACCATGAGATCCTGCCGGAGCTCGGTCCGCCGAGCCGCGAGTTGTCGCGGCAGCGGAGTTTCGCCCCGGCGTTTGGCCTCCTCGCGCCACTCGTACAGGTGCGCGAGGATTTTTGCCTCCAGATCCCACGGTGACAGTCCGGCAAGGAGGCTCGCCGCCTCACGGGAGATCGTGCGGTATCCGCGGATGATACGGATCGCCATGACCCTCTGGGACGCGTTCATCAGGCGAGCTGATCGCTGCCTCAACGAACGCGCCCACACCGGTGCCCCGTAGAGGGCCATGGACCGCACGATCCCCGCGTAGAGCCTCCGGCAGGAGGCGTTTGGCCCCCTCAGATTGGGTAGGAGCCGCTTCAAGGCGGCCCCGGCCCTGTCCAATCTGGGAGCCAAACGTCGAAAATGTTCGACGAAGTTCCACCGGCTGTCGAGGACGAGTCCCAGGTACTTCATCGTACCCTCGACGCCGATGCGAACCCCTCCTACCGTGATCTGGGAACCCGCAGGTGGCGCGTTCCGACGACCATGAAAACACATGGCCTCGGACTTGTGCAATGCCACCTCGAGTCCCAGTTGCCGGATCCTCTCTATGACTGTCGCAACCCCGCGTGTCATAAGTTCGGCCGCCGCCTCGTGCGACCTCCCCTGCGCTAAGACCAGCGTGTCGTCAGCGTAGCACACTACGCTGACGCCAGCGGGGAGGTCGGCGCGCAGCACCCAGTCGTATCCGATGTTCCACAAGGGCGGCCCCAGGACCGATCCCTGTGGAACACCGCACGACATCTCTCGCCGGTTCCATACTCCCTGATGACCGGGGTAGATGACGGCTCTGTCCGTCAGATACGCCTCGACTACGCGACGGAGGTAGGGCGGCACCCGGTGATACCGGAGTGCCTCCACTATACAACTCCAGGGCAGGGTGTTGAAGGCATTGGCGATGTCCAGAGACACCGCCAAGACGACCCTACCCCGGGCCACTGCATCCCCCGTCGTGAGGGCTCTTACGCGCATGACTGCGTCCACCGTGGAGCGCCCCCTGCGGAAGCCGTACTGGCTCTCCGCCAGGTCCGGCCCCACCCGCACCAACTGCCCGACGAGGCGGTCTGCAATTACTCTTTCAAAGAGCTTGCCCACCTCGTCGAGCAGCACAATGGGCCGGTAAGCGGACGGAGAGTCCGCAGGGCGCCCCACCTTCTTGATCAGGACCAGCTTCCCCGTCTTCCATCGACGTGGAAACTGGCCCCTCGTGTGAGACCGCTGGACTTTATTTTCTCACGCACATCGATCACTAAAGAACCGCGCGTTAGTTTTTCTTTAGTAGTGATCGATGTAAGTAACTCTCAAGATATTCATTAAAATTGTATAATGTGCGTAAAATTAAGGTAGGTAACTAACGTATTTAATTTGATAAGGATTAATACTGTATCACATTATAATTAAGTGACCATTAGTTTTGAAGTTAGAATGGGTATAGTTACTATACTTTAGTAATCTGTCATTAAAGATAGACATTAATGCAATCGCGGACTTTTCTGTCGACCTTTAAAAGAGGAATCACAATCCCACCATATGTATTGTTTTGTTATATCTCAAAGGGATAAGCCAGCGTTATCGATGAAAGCTTTATTATCAGTTATAATCAGCCGACTTCCCGGCTGATTATAACACACTTTTACTAGCTTCACCTGGACTGACTAAGTAAACAAATCTTAGAAGTTAAATTTGACCCACTGCCCGATTTCGATTAAGTTGAAATTTTACGTACATGTTAAGTTTTGATGACAATGCATGGTTAGCTAAATGACGTCATTCTAAATTGAATATGGCGGACTCCCAAAGATGGCGGACCAGTTGTTTGTATGTGTCGCAGCCATCTGGTTGAATTAGCGAGTTAATTGGACGCTTAGGCCGTTCATTAAACCCCACTCGATGAGATGCCTATTAGTTGAACTAGAATCACTCAACGTTTAACAACTTGGCGTATTGAAAGTCAGCCCTTTGAAGATGACTGACCAAGACTTAGCCAAGTGATTCAAATTTAGGTCAAATAAAATGAAAAATTATTAAATGGATCTTTTGTGTGCACTAAATAAATGTTTCATCAGATCTATTTAGTCTAACCTAACCTATCCGAGTCGGGGTGCCGCATGACCCGAGCTCGCAACGCTCACTCTTGCATCCTAATATTGCCTTTTGTACGTGACACACATAATTATGTTCAGTGATATCAGAAAATCATCAATACCAATTTAACTAAATGACTACACGACCTCCAGCCATCTGGTTAGACGTTGCGTTCAATGACATGGCTAGTTGTTCTTCAGCCATTTAATTGGATACTAACTGGCTACGATTTGAGATACCTTCAAATAATGTTGAGAATTGAACATAATAATTGTATTGACGCTGCGAATAGGCATTTATTTTACGGGGTTCCTTTAGATTATCTAGAATATACACAATCAATTAAATAATTGTGTATATTGTTGTTATTTAGTAATTGTGTGTGGTTGTGTTAATAAAGTATATTATAAATAAATAAATAAAATACAGAGATGTTCGACGCCAAAGTTTATTTTTTGTGGAGCAATTTCCAAATTTTTTAACCGACTTTCGAAAAAGGAGGAGGTTCTATGTTCGACTGTATGTATGTTTTTTTTTTTTTTTATGTTGTCCGCTCATTTCTCCGTCAGTTGTGGACCGATTTTCAAAATTCTTTTTTTATTCGAAAGAATATACTCCCGAGGTGGTCCCATATAAATTTTATCGAATTTGCTTTAGCGCTTTTTGAGAAACTGAACAAAAACGAAAAATACGCATATCTTGATGACGTTTTTGTGTTCTCCAAATGTTCAAATTTCACGTTCCATGTTATTTTTAGTTCTGGGGTAGAACAACTAAAAAGTGAAATATAAAAAACTTTTTTACAAAAAAAACAACCGTCTTCCAAAAAAAATACACTAAAAATTTAAAAATAACTTTAATTTCGGAAGTCGGAGTCAAATATCGAAGAAATAAAATACAAACACCGACTTCCGAAATTAAAGTTATTTTTAAATTTTTAGTGTAAGTATTTTTTTTTTTGAAAGTCGGTTGTTTTTTTTGTAAAAAAGTTTTTTATTATTGAGAATATCAAACAGTTTTTACTATTCTATTCGTTTAATTTGTTTCTTTAAACCCTTCTCTGTCCACTGTATTTCTTGCAAAAGATATTTTCATTGCATTACGTCATACTCGACTACCCCAGAAACCAATTTTTTACTATTGAGGTAATACCGCGCCTTAATGAACGGCCCAGGCGTCCAATGAACTGGCTAATTCAACCAGATGAAAGGATTTTCCGAGAAAAACACGAAAAAAAAGTGTGTTTTTTTAAACTACAGAAAATTGTTTTTCGATATCTTCAACAATCATCACTCTGTTTGTTGGACAAAACCGCATTCTGAGAACCCTCCTACTAGTCATAAGTTACCATGACTAACTTGTATGTCTTTTTTTATTGTTGATAGGCAATCGTTTGACCACTATCTCACCTGATGGTTAGCGATGATGTGGTCGACGATGGAGCACGCTTGCCTAGAAGTAATCTATTCACTCTTGACTTAAAGACTCCCAGGTTGAAGCTATCAGGAAACAGACTCCGGTAGGGAATTCCACTCCCTAGCTGTACGCACAATGAATGTGTTCTCAAAACGTTTTGTGCGTGTGGATGGGATGTTCACCATGTACCGGTGGCTCATCGCCGTACGTCTTGTGGTCCGATGAAGGAACGGGCTTGGCGGAATCAAATTATGCAATTCCGTCGCACACTCCCAAACTGCAACCGATAGAAAACCGACAGGCTAGCAACTCGGCGTCTATGCTCAAGACTTTAGAGCTTCGACTCGACGAGCCTATCATTGCCGATGATCCTCTTGGCTCGTTTCTCAATTGTCTCGGGCATCAAGCTGGTATCTGGCAGATCCGTCCCAAAGATGAGAGCAGTATTCCATAGACGATCGAACTTGCGCTTGATAAAGTTTGAGCAGCTGTTCCGGCGTGAAGTACCGTCTCACCTTTGTGAGGATCTCCAACTTTTGGGCAGTTCAGCCTTTTCCTCTATGAAGGGACCAAAATTGAGGGTAGATGTTAACGTAACACCAAGAAGATCAAGTATCTGCTTCCCTCAATTCTTCAGTTGAGGCGAAAAGGAGGTGAGAGCTAGTTCTGAAGAACTTGTAAAATAAGATGAGTCAATAAAACAGGTCCTGCTCAGCCTGGTGCTCATTTAAATGAAATGTCAAGTCGCCTCGACTTTTGACAAACGTTAAAATGGTTCAGTTGTTCCATACAGAAAGATCAAGTCGTCTCAATTTTTTCAGAAAAATAACAGTCAATTCAATCAACTTGCTGCCAAATATCATGCTCTTTAACGCCTGAGTTTTTTGTTGTTGTAGGTTTTTCTTAAGAGCCGCGTCTACAGGGTGTAAAAAGACACATCACAAAGCCGTTAACTACGCATACGGTAAGTCTAACAAAGTAGCTTTGCGCAAAAAATATTGCTGGGAAACGACTTTAATTTTTGTATGCAAATAAAAACAATTTTTTATTGCGCGCAATGTAACGCGAACCCAAGAAAGTGGAGTTAAGCTCACCCCTTTGCTCTAAGCCGCGTAGGTACTTGTCGGATACGTTTGATATTCATTGCGTTTTTGTTACTGCAATTGCGTAATTTCGAAAATTCGAAAACAAAAATTCGAAAATTCAGGTAATGTTTGTTTGGAAAAAAGTTTACTAATAACACTTTTTTGTAAATTCATTTGCGTAAAAAAGAAAAAAAAAATGCGACTTTGATCTTCAATATCTCCAGATTTCCAGAACCAGTGGATTCCCAGGTATTAAAATTAAATTAAATTAAATTAAATATAATTTATTTCAGGTAATTATTAAACCCATATCATACAGAGACATACTCTTAACTACTACTAACTACCGTAAACATTAACAAAAATAATACAGATAGAATATTAAAATAAGTACACAAATACAATTACTAAAAATATATATTACAAGTCTTTACATCTCTTGCAAGATGGACGACACGGTACACAGCTTTTAAAATTTCATTCCTACTCAGGGTTACCCTTGTGTAGAATGACTCTCTGAGTTTACTTAGCAGCGCGGCAAAGCCGGCAATGTTGCTCTCGGCGAACATGTCAGTCGCACTACACCGCCAGGGCAAGTTCATCATAGCCCGGAAAGCATTATTATACTGTACACGAAGAGTGTTATAAGCACTCCTCGTGTACCGGTACCAAAGTTGGCTGGTGTATAACGACTGACAGTAGGCTCTGAACAGCGTCACCTTAACTTGATTCGAGCGGTGATAAAAACGTCTAGCTAGCATATTGCTTCTACAAGTAATACTGCGTCTCTGTCGTTCCAAATCATCAACATCCGATAAGTTTTCTGTTACAATATGCCCGAGATATTTAAATTTTGTAACTATTTTTAAATTAGTTCCACCTAAACTAATAGGGAGTATTACATCAGGGCCTTTCTTATATTTAAAAATCATAACTTCCGTTTTATTTACACTGTATGTCAGGTGGTGTTTAGTTGCGTATTTCTCACAGATGTCTATTAGTTTTCTGAGGCCACTGACCGACGGACTAAGCAGCACCATGTCGTCGGCGTAGCTAAGGTTATTAACGCGCACACCGCCGACTTGGCATCCGACTCTGGTGCTGCTCAGCTCCTCGATCAACTGGTTTACATACAGGTTGAACAATACTGGTGACGTCAGACCACCCTGTCTCACTCCACTAGTTAGCCTGTAATTCTCTGACAGTGTATTATTACACTTAACCTGATTGACTTGATTAGCATACCAGAATTCTAAAATGTTTACTATTTTCGGTGGTACTTCTGTTTTTCTTAATTTTTCCCACAGTATATTATAATTAATTGAATCAAATGCTCGGCCTAAGCCGACACAACAGTACAACACAACAGACACAACAGTTACAACAGATACAACAGTTACAACCACAACACAACACGACACAACACAACACAACACGACGACACAACAGACGATACAACAGTTTATTCATGCTTTCTAGACCTAAGTCTAGAAAGCATGAATAAACTGTTGTATTCCTATTTAAGTACTCGTAAACTATATTTTTTAAAGCAAAGATAGCTAGGTCGGTGGATGAGCCTCGTCTGAAACCAAACTGAGCGTTGTTTAGCGGTATGTTCTTTTCATTCAAATGTTTCATAATTATGTTTTCAAATACTTTAGAAAATATAGTGGCTAAGGAGATAGGTCGGTAGTTCGATGAACTGGATACGATACGTATGATCTAGTGGAAAATATTATCCAAATAATGGGTAGAATATGTGGCTTTCGAATTCGGAAACTAACTTTACTAAACTTTACAGCCGATATATTAACAAACCCATAACGTTAGATCACCAATAACTCAAGCTATCGCCGAGATATCCCTCTAAATCGACGAAAACCTCGTCTAATACGACCTTGAGTGAATCAGCTAATGATTGAACTGACGTCAACTTCTCTACATAATACAAAACAAAGTCGATCCGTCTGTCTGTACGCTTAGATCTTTTAATACGCTACGGATTTTGATGCTGTTTTCACTAATAGAAAAACCGGCCAAGTGCGTGTCGGACTTCGCTCATTTAGAGTTCCGTACCAAATGAGAGAATTTCAAGGAAAAAATCTGATTTATCAATATATTGGTATTTGTTAGTAAAATATACGTAATCATAAACATTTATCACCCAAGTTCATAGGTCGATCTCCGACCACCGTAGACCCGGACCTGCGGACGGCGAGTAGTGGGTAACTCGCCGCCCGATCAGCACCAGGCCCGAGAGTCGTGAGAGACGGTGCGTAGTGTTCCACGCGCGCCTCAAAGAGTTGTCAGCAAACACGACGGGGCCCGACGCCTACCCGGGGGTGGAGGATAAATTCGAAAGAGTTACCTCGCCCCTGGGCATTCAGGGCAGGGAGGAACAGGGGTGGGTTTTAGTCAGTAAGAGTCTGACACGCCCTTCCGCTCCACCCTAGAGCGGAAGAAGTCATAGGATGATTTCTCATCACCAAAAAAAAAAAAAGTTCATAGGTCAATTGGACGTTAAAAAAATCTTCGGAACAAAATTTTGTGACAGACGACGGACAGACAGACAAGTGAGTGACAGCAATAGACCTAAAAAGGGATAAACGAGGAAAGTTTGTATATACAAATAATTGGCTAGTTTTGAGACCAGAATGATGTGCCTATAGTGATGTGATGATTAAATAATAGTGTGACTATCAGTGCGTGTAGACGACCCTATTCTGGTGATCGTCATCCCATCACAACCGATTTTTATCCGTTTTCATTCATTTCTTCTACAATATTAAAGCCTGATAGTTAAGCAAGACTAATACAGCTCTATTTCTAACTTTAGACAATTTTGCAAGTAAATTTCTTTAAAATTTTAGGCAGTTGGGTCTCATCGTTGGCCTTCCGGCTTCCTGAAAATATAGCAACAGATTCTTTTGATCTCTTTAAGGAAACAATTGCTATCGTACCTTTCTTCATTTTATAGTACCTAAATAATGCCTAATTCTGTGTTTTTCTTCCAGTCTTGACCCTGACCACACCCTAGAGGTCCGCATCACACGTGGCTGCGGCTGGGTTAAGTCCAAGCGGAAATATTAAAAGGCAGACAATATGGTAAACCTCAAAACCGTGTGACAACGCTCGAATACGTCAAACTGACAGTTCTAGCAACTGTTGCCACTCTTTTAACTGCGTTCAAATCGTGGCACGGAGTGTTTAAATTTGAAAGAAGAATTTTAAATTAAATGCGACGATATGTTTTATATATATGATATGTTTATTTTAAATTAAGTGTGACTTATGTTCTAATTGGTAAAAGGACTATAGAATTGTACATAGACATAGTATCCAGTTTTAGCCTGGATAAGTCCCAGACATATGGTCTTTATTGCCTTGCAAAAACTACCAATCAAATGTTAATTATATTTATTTTCCATAATCGCCCAGCGCCAAGATTCATTTGGTAAGCGGTTTAATGATTAATCAAGTTTATAAATATAATTTCTTAATTGTAAAGACAAAGGTTATCGTATCCAAGTGTTTTCTCAGATACTTATTATATTCTACTTATGTTAATAAGATTATAATATAACAAATACACTATATTTATTGCTATCTATCCGCTTGATTTCTGATATGTCCATGTTTCTTTCTGAAGGGCTAAACTAACGTTGTAATAACCTAGTTTATTGCCATGCTCCTTTAAGGGTCTACTAACGGCCAAGTGGCGCCCTCATTGAATAAAAAATCGTAGCATAGCATAGAAAATACTCGTAAATATTAAAGAATCCAACGTCACGTTTGTTACAAAGAGTATAAAGTATTTTTACGTTGTTAAAACAGGTCTCAGAATGTTTCGTATCCAAAGTAGTAGGCAAAAGTGTCAGAAACGGCCGTTATAAGTCTGAAAGTAGCATCACTGACTGAAAAGTTGTGTGGAAAATCGGTTGTCGTGGTATGCGCAAGTGATGCGAAGGAATGAAGAAAATGTCATGAGGAAAGTTTTGTGTATGGATGTGAATGGCTATAAGAGTAGCGGAAAGCCAAAGAAACAATGGATGGACTGTGTGAAAGAAAATATGAGTAAAAAATGGGTGACTACAGAGATGACGACTAATAGAGGAGTATGGAAGAAAAAGACATGTTGCGCCGACCCCAAATAAATTGGGATAAGGGCAGGAGAATGATGAATCAAATCGTACACTTGCTCACGCCACTCTCGCTGCCAGCGAGTGAGACAGCTCCCCACAACTACAGCAGCGCCTCTGGAGCCCCCGCAGGCTCAACACTACCTACCTGCTGTTATTTCCTGATTGTAACATCACGACGTGCACTCCCTTTCACAAGTGGAAACATGTTCATCATCTCTGTCTAATCCGCATTACAAATAAAATATTATAGTTTAAAAAAAAAAACTAAACAACACGCAAGGTACATTTTATTTTTTGTATTCTCAGCAAATCCCTTCATTTGATACAAATATCATGGGAGTGCATAAAACTAGGCCGCCATCTTTGGGAATCCATCATCTTGCATTTAGAATGACGTTACTTAGCTTGCCATGCCTGTCATCCAAACTAATCATTCATGCAAAATTTCAGCTCAATCGGAAATCGGGAAGTGGGTCAAATTTAACATCTAAGATTTTTTTAAATAGTTACAGGTGAAGCTAATAAAAAGCGTGTTAAACAGTAAAGTGACAACGTGTTAATCTCCAGATGCACCACAAATTTTCTGTTATTTTTAGAGGTTTTAGTTTGGCATTTAACTTACTTCTCGTTTATTTATACTTAGTTTTATACTTAGGGCTTATACTTAGTTTTTTTTTACTCTGGATAGGCACGCGTTGGACCACAATCTCACCTGTTTTGGTATAACCTTTTAAGTCTTAAGTATTGAGCTTATTTACCTACATAAAATATCAAATTTTATAAGAACTTAATTTGAGTCGGCGCCAAACAACAATCTGATTATTATATCTAAATTTTATATGTATACGTAGAAATGAAGAAGGCTAGATGTAGGTAATTAATCATATTTTAATTATTTGGCGCCGACTCAAAATTAGTATTTACTAGCTGTGCCCGCGACTTCGTTCGCGTGGTTGTCGAGAACAAAACAACGTCGTTTAGATAAGAGTATATCACCTTTTTGATGATTTAGATAAGAGTCCTGACTTTGGTATAGTTGATTACGTTAATGCTTCTCTATATACTATGTTAGCGGTGGAATTACCCGGAGCATATACAAAAAGGTTGTTTGGGTTGCTAACACGTGATAGAGAAACATAGAGTTGGCCGTGTGAAAAACAATCAAAAGTAAGGTCTACACCCGCAACGGATAACGTCTGGCCTTGGGCTTTATTAATAGTCATAGCGTAACAGAGGCTTACAGGAAATTGCACACGTTTGAAAGTAAACGGAAAATTATTGGGGATAATGGGTATCCTGGGAATGAAAACAACATCACCGGAGCCGCAACCTGTTAAGATTTCGGCTTCGTTGGAGATTTGTTACTCTCAACCGAGTTCCATTGCATAGTTTTGGTGGGCTTAAATTTCTGAGTAGAATGATTGGTACTCCGACTTTTAAATAAATTTTGTGTGCTGGAAGACCTGGTGTATTTAGAGAGTCTAAAAACTCTACTGGATAGTGGGTGGCATCTCCTTCTTCTAAAACCGTGTTAATAGATAAATATTCCCTACTTTCTCCAGAAACATGTACCAATATTTGAGAATTTATTGCTGCTGCTTGGTCGTTGCGAGGTGCCAAAATAGCTCGTTGGCATAGCCAAGCAGCGTCATGGTTCGAGATCTCTGATGGATCTCCGTATACAGAGGAAATGAGTTCCTGCTGTGAGGCAACAGAAGAACACAGGCTTTCGACTAAAGTTACTTTACCTCCTTCTTGAGTCGGGTATGTGCCGTTACCAATTTGAAGTAGTAAATTTGAGAAAACCTGCGCGTTTGCGTCACCTCCCAAATATGCTCGCATATTAAAGCTCAAATTAGTTAATATGACACTACGCCATAAAATAGAGCTCTTTAAACAGGCACCTATTTCATCGGCCCTCGTTCCTCTGGGTATTATAGGGAGTGTCTGCCTGAAGTCTCCACAGAATAGCACCGTTAAGCCTCCCATCGGTCGGTCATTTTGTCTTATATCTCGCAACGTTCTATCTACAGCTTCCACAGCTTTACGATTTGCCATCGTACACTCGTCCCAAACGATAAGGGCGCAATCGCGTAAAACCCTTGCTTTATCACTATTGCGAGACACGTTGCAAACAGGGTTTTCTGTGCGGTCCAAGTCGATTGGTATTTTAAATGTTGTATGTGCAGTTTTTCCTCCTGGTAATAAAGTGGCAGCTATTCCTGAGGAAGCGACGGCAAGGGCAATTTTGTTTTGGCTCCTTATTTGAGCCAAGATAACTTTAGTGAGGAAAGTTTTACCTGTTCCACCAGGTGCATCTAAAAACAGCATTTCTCCTAATGAATGTTCTACACTACAGCATACTCTATCAAAGATTTGACGTTGTTCTGTCGTCAAATTTGAACAGCCATTTCGCAATATTTCTGCTAACTCTTCGGGGTTGTAATTTATTTCAGATGTATACTCCCTATTAATTCGTTCCCCACCAACTGTCGGTGTCGGCAAGCCGTATTGACTGAGGGGGTTCCCTCCTATACTTGTAACTATATCTTGTATAGCCAGCAAAGCCCTATTATGGCAGCTTTCACGTACTTGGTCAGAAGTTTCACTATTTATATTTTGCTGTCTCAAAAAATCTTCGGCAAACGCGTCTTTATATTTTTGCCACAACTGCCCAGCGTCCGATAGGCCACAAAATGTCAACAAAATGGCAAATAAATGGCGCAAACGATGTGGACTATCACTGACGCATGCTTCGGCTAAAGCATCATCCCAATGCTGATCGCCATCTAATAAATGCCGTGCGCGGCAAGCAGCTTGAAATGTGGGATATTCTATATCGTCCACTTTGCGGAGCTCAGCAAAAGAAGTAGGTCCTCGCACTGTGTGAAGAAGAAGGCGTAAATAATAACACTCTGCATTATTTGGGTGCACCGTGTATACTCTTCCAATCACGTGTTCTTTAAAAATGCCGGACTCGCCTTCTACAGCAGTTCCACGTCTCCTGCGATTAAAAACACCTTGCTGCTTGTTATAATATAATGTGGCACTTCATTGTACAACAGAGACTTAGCGAAATTGTCTCTTTCGCAAAGGCGAAAGAATGCGAGCAAGGTGGTTTGTCTTGGGTTGTTCATTCTTTCTGCCACATTTTCTGGCTGAAAGTAAACTCGCTGCCCGCCTTCCAGGTGCACGTCAAGATGGATGACTGGCGGATACCTTTCATGAATAGGGAAACTCAAAATGCGCCAAACTGTCTCCGAAGAGCTTATGTATCGGCCAGATTGATACCTTGTCACTTCATCAAAT
This sequence comes from Polia nebulosa, assembly GCA_951329385.1. NCBI lineage: Eukaryota > Metazoa > Arthropoda > Insecta > Lepidoptera > Noctuidae > Polia > Polia nebulosa. The sequence goes on along the minus strand of OX589607.1, from coordinate 26,921,287 downwards.
TGGTTGTTATTTCTTAGTGCTATCATGGCTTGATCACTACCTTTATTAACATATTTACATATATATTTTATAGATTCGACGCTATTACAAATTTCAACATTAATGTGTGCTTGAAAAGCGTTTGACAAAACTGGAGAATACGGTACCACCCAACTATTATTTAGAATTATTTCTTGTCCACGGAATCTGACAGTAGCTGTGAAACCACCTTGTGACGGTGATCTTCGCCGGTATTGCGGATACCCATTTTCCCCAGCCATAGTTAGTTCTTTCAGTGCTCTGGGGTATTTTTTTGAGCATTGACCATCTTTCATGCACGGTGATTCCCTGTTTAAGAGGCCACATGGCCCGTGAACCATATGTGTTTTTACTATGTCATGCAAAATCGGATCTGCATTATAGTCCGGAAATTCTGCACTTATGACACTGTCTATAGCATCGGGACGAATTTTTTCTTCCAGCCACAGAAGAATGTGCGCGTGGGGTAAACCACGCTTTTGCCACTCGACGCTATACATAAAACAAAGAGTTGAACCGAAAACTTTCTCCTTTGTAAGTAGATTAATCAAGACTTTGAGTTTTAAATGAAAAATCCTAGCAATAATGTCATGTCTGTCGTATGACGCCTGTCCTGTGAGAAGTGCCTGGCAAATCTCCGTCCACTTTGGATTTGTTGTAAATGTTATAAAAAGGTCCGGCCGGCCGTATTTACGGACGTAACAAAAAGCATCTTGCGTTCGTTCGTGCATATACCGCGGACCGCCTGTGAAACTGGATGGCAAAATAACCAATCGACCCAAGTTTTCGACGTTATTATCTGATTGCATGGCGTCCCGCAAGTGCACGTATTCTTCAGCGCGTAACCGTCGCTGGTTAGTGCGAATATACACTAAACGTTCAGTTTCTATTTTTGCGTACATGTCCACAATAAATTGGCTGAACAAACCACGAAATCGTTGCAAATATACGAAACTGTTTTGCCTTATTTGTAAAAGGTAGGAATAGTATTGTTGAGCAGATATTTTTTTTTGATAATTAGTGACTCTCGTAGTAGGGTTCACTTGGTACAGCCCAAAATTGTACCCATCTTCACCATGACAATAAATTAGTGGATATTGCAGGGCGTCGTAAGCTCGGTGGGTTTCCAAAATGCGTTGAAGGCGATCGTCGCGTGTACGCAACACGATATCACGTCTCTCACACTCCTGGTCGACTAAAACAACTGCAACTTCATCTGCGACGGGTGCATTGTGTCTTCCACGGTGTTCACCCACAGGACGTCTATCGGCACTTATAACAATTTTGAAATCATTGCTGCCTTGTGGAATTGACTCCAATGCAGCTTTGAATTCACGAACGTACTGGTTAACGTGATGCAGCAATTCTTGAAGTTGACCCAAAAGCTCAGCATTGAGCTGGGGAAAATTGTGATTTCTAACATTGAGCTGTTGCGTGTAATCGGATACAAAATAAATTTGGAGAAATTTGGGTTCATTTTCTGGCAGCAAAGATCCAATAAGGTGATAAACTTGACCTTGTACTTTGAAGGTTGGCATGAACGGTCCTTCCGTTATTTGTTTTGCCCCAAAGGAAGTCATTTGGAAAGCACTGTTATATAAACGAATATTATCCAAAAAACGGTTCGACTGGGGATGATCGCCATTCAGGAGACTTTTAAGTAAGTGTGGTGGATCTTGGAAATTTGGAAGAACAATTTTTCCATTTGAGCAGCACATTCCATCTGTCTCTTTCCTCCATTTCAAAGCATGACAAAAATTACAAATTTCTCTCATGTCACCCACGAAAGTAAAGCCAGCATAATTAATTCTAGACGAATATGTGAACCCTGATTTTTCCCTATTGTCCCAAGGTAATAAAATATTTGCATCGTCATTTTCCATGGACTCATCAGCTCCGCTATTTGTTTCTCTATTCATATGGTATCGAGCTCGTTCTATTTCTAGGCGAGATTGACGTTGTTCTGCTGTTTCTGCTCGTCTTAGTTCATCTATTCTTTCCCTTTCAGATGCAAGATAACTTTCATTGTTTCTTTGTACACCTACATAGTTATGTCTAGCTATTTGTAATCGTTCTTCTCTTTGGGAGAGAGATTCAGACTCGCGCGAGAGAGCGTGTCGCTCTCGGTCAGATGACAGACGTGCTTGGCGTTCCTCGATACTCTCTTGAGAACGCAAAGTCGCGGTCCGAGTTCTTTGCGAACTTAAGCGCGACTCCCTTTCTGTGAAAGTCTCTGACTCGCGTGAGAGAGACTGGCGCTCCCGATCAGCAGACAGCCGAACTTCGCGTTCCTGGATATTCTCTTGAGAACGCAAAGTCGCGGTCCGAGTTCTTTGCGAACTTAAGCGCGACTCCCTTTCTGTGAAAGTCTCTGACTCGCGTGAGAGAGACTGGCGCTCCCGATCAGCAGACAGCCGAACTTCGCGTTCCTGGATATTCTCTTGAGAACGCAAAGTCGCGGTCCGAGTTCTTTGCGAACTTAAGCGCGACTCCCTTTCTGTGAATGTCTCTGACTCACGTGAGAGAGAGTGGCGCTCCCGATCAGCAGACAGCCGGTCTTCGCGTTCCTGGATACTCTCTTGAGACCGCAAAGTCGCGGTCCGTGTTCTTTGTGAACTTAAACGTGACTCCCTTTCGGTGAACGTTTCCGATTCACGTGAAAGAGCGATGTGCTCTCGGTTAGCAGATAACCGTGCTTCACGATCTTCTTCCGATTCCTGAGACCTACAAAGTCTCATCCTTTTCGCATTTCGGCTACGCAGCGAAAGGTTAGTTTTTTTTCTTTGAGGCATTTTCAAGGAAAATTAAAGCAATAAACAAAACTAACAACACTTATGACTGAATAGCCTACAAACTTAAAAGATCGGTGCGTCGAACAGTCTAGTGTGACAACGTATCGTCTGTTCGTGGTCGTGACTCAACGAATTGGCAACACTAACTTACTGTATAACGATTGGCACTATTGGATTCAAACTACGAAGTAAATCAAATACAATCTTTACTTCGTACTTCAAACCAATGACCAAAGTTGACCAAACGAAACCAATAAGATAAGCAAATACTTTTTTTTCGACCAATTTAGAAAATCGATAAACCAAGCAACCAAAGAACTTTTACGACACACGCAAGAACTTTTAAGACACCTAACGAAACCCAATTTGCCTAGTAAACACGGTGGACGTCATCCTCGCGCGGAAAATCTTAACACCGCGATTCAGAAAATGACGTCATTTGCACAACGCCATCTATCGGATTTAGATTTCAACTATCAACATTAGTTCTATTTTTAGTCTTAAGATGTCGTTGCAAGTACTATACTTAATTGCGTAACGTAATATTTTACTTCTTGAACTCACTAAATTAATCATATCTTTTGATAGAGTGAACCGATTTCGATGAAACAAAAACTAAGTTAATCCTCAAGTTGCGTATAATTTTTGTATATAAACATTGTCAGCATTGAATTCGTAGATTTTACGTGATGTGCGCACAAACAAACAGACAAACAGACAAACAGACAAACAGACAAACAGACAAAAATTTCAAAAATGATGGAAATGGGTTCTGTTACTTATCTTTTCACACGCTGGCTATTTTTTGTTTCAATTTCTTCAATGTACAAAAATGACTTTTCTACAGATTTATTATATGTATAGATAAAATTTGATATTTTATGTGGGTAAATAAGCTCAATACTTGACTTAAAAGATTTATTTATTTTATGCTTTTTAGTTATTTTTCGTCGGTTGATTTTTTTGTTAAAAAGTTTTTTATTTTATGTTTTTTTGTGACTCGCATCATCTTTTATTACTCTGAGGCTAATTTCTAATCCTTCATCATTCCTCTTGGCACTGAGCTGATGATGTAACCAACCTTCCATGAGGTCCCCAGGATATTGACCAGTTGAGGATACCTCCAATATTCTAAAGATGTCGTTTCTTCAAAGCATATTAAGTGGTATCTGTCACTAAAGCCAGTTTTTTATATCTAACTTCTATTGTTTAGGAAAGGTATGGTTTTCATCATCAGCTCAGTTTCATGATGTGATGATTCCTAAATGCAAATACCTGATTAAGTTATGAAAAGTAAACAGAAACAATATTCGTGCCCAATTTTCGAGGGTTTCTCTCAATTTTATCAGAAATTCATAACCAGATCCTGATCTCCTTGACATCGGACAACCCTTAAAATATACCCTATCTAAGAAAAAAAGAATCATCAAAATCGGTTCATAAACAAAGGAGTGAGGGCCGAACATACGTACAGAAACGCTAAACGTGCCCACAATTTTCGAGGTTTTCTCTCAATTTTATCAGGATTACATTATCAGATCCTGATTTCCTTGACATGGGACCACCGTTGAGGTATACCCTATGTAACAAAAAAATAATCGTCAAGATCGGTTCATAAATGACGGAGTGAGGGCTGAACATACACAAAAAAAAAAAAAAAACATATATACGGTCGAATTGAGAACCTCCTCCTTTTTTTGTCGTCGGTTAAAAAACCCTGTCCGTTCCTGACGGGTATTACTTGGTATTGTACTGCGTACAAATGTGCGTAATCATTTAATGGATACGAGACAAATAACTTCTCCCGCTCTGGGTGGAGCGAAAGGGCGTGTCAGACTCTTACTGACTAAAACCCACCTGTTCCTTCAATTGCCCTTTGCGTTCTGATCCGCGCGGTGAATCTTTCAATTAAATACGCGATTCTGCCAGGATTCATGAAACCCGCTACGTACTCTGGCAAATCCGAGGATAAAAGTGTGAAGTTCAAGAACTTCACGTTTCCGACAGACCTGATTGTGTCGTCAATTGACATCCGATAACACAGAATAAGTCCGCGTGTACTTTATAGCTAACGAATTAATGTAAACAGTTAGTGGCCGAATGTCCGGGGTTTAACTCGCCATTTTAAACTTCACCTATTTTTGTTTTAATTGTTGTAGTAAAAAGTTTTCCGAAATGTTGAAGGAGTATTCAAAATGTTTTGTCGTTTTCGCGTTGTGTTTTAGATACGGTAAGTACCTGTACTCACTGGAAGACTTAAATAATTTCTTCGTATAAGAATTTGTGTACTTAGTAGGTACTATATCAAAGTGACTGTACTTAATACTTTTTTCAAGTTAAATGAAGTTTATTAAATAAAGTTAATTAACTCGAACTCGAAAAAGGGTGCACAATAATACATTATTCGGCAACTTTGAAAGGAAATTTAATTCAAGCAACTGTATAGTTATTTTTTTAGTTGCAATTATTAGTGGTAGTTTTAGTAGCGTTACAAGTAGGAATATCCAATGATATAACACTTTAATTTCGGAAGGACTAACTGAAAGAAAAAGCACTTTAATTTCGGAAGTCGGTGTTTCTATTTTGTTTCTTCGTTATTTGACACCGACTTCCAAAGTAAAGTTATTTCACAATTTTTTGTGTATTTTCTTTTTTGAAAGTCTGTTGTAGTTATTTTACTTAAAAAAGTTTTTTCATTTTTATTTTTTAGTAGTTAACCCCAGAATTAAAACTAAATATTAAAGTTATGCCCGAATTGATAGCCTCAATAACTTGGAACATGGAATTTGAATTGAATATAATTGGACGAAACCAAAACGACATCTGTACCGAAATACATTTTTTGGAACGAAGTTCCTTATCGCGCGTTGTGAAAGGGGGCTAAACGGAAAAAATTCTTACGAGAAGTTGTCACGACACTAATGAGGCTGTCCATCCAAAAAGATTGTGTTGGAAAAACAATCTAATAAAAACTTCTTGTATTTTTGGTGGGTAGGTACAAAGTTTGCAAGCAGATCAAGCATTATCAAACATTATTTGTTATAGTTGTTGTTATTGCTAAAGAGTTGAGTTGAGCTGAGCTAAGCTGAGCTGAGCTGAGCTGAGCTGAGCTGAGCTGAGCTGAGCTGAGCTGAGCTGAGCTGAGCTGAGCTGAGCTGAGCTGAGCTGAGCTGAGCTGAGCTGAGCTGAGCTGAGCTTAGCTGAGCTGAGCTGCGATGAGATGAGATGATGAAGTATAACTTCTTACGTGCGTGCGTGTGTGCGTAGTTAATAATAAAAAATACATTATAAATTAAAAAAAATAAAATTATATTACAATTCCTTCACTAATTAATCGAAAGGAACTTCGTTCCATCCGGGTGTCCCTTGACACCTCTCAAGTTTTTTTGTTTTGTTTTTGTGTTTTTTTTTTCTAAAAGCGCTGAATCAGTTTCTATAATATTTATATGGGACCACTTCTGAACAAAGACCTACCAAAAAAATAATCATCAAAATCTATTCACATGTGGTGGAGTAATAGCGTAACAAACATACTAAAAAAACATACAGACGAATTGGGAACCTTCTCCTTTTTGAAGTCGTTTAAAAACCGTTGAAAGCCGAATGTGGATAGCATGCTTTGAGGCCGAAGTCCCGAAAAACTCACAACATACCGAAAGTGAAATAAAGGGAAAAATAAAGATTATAATTATAAACACACCAGCTTCTGAAAGCGGCTTCGCCCGTGTGTTATTAGTACTTCCCTCCATTATAAATTATGGCCTATATGTTATTCTGATGTTTAAGCAATATTACTGTAAAGTTTCATCAAAATCCGTTCAGTAATTTTTGCGTGAAAGAGTAACAAACATACCTACATCCTCACAAAGTTTCACATTTATAATTTTAGTAGAATTCGTAGATCTCTGTCAGTAATAGCAGGTGTAGGTGGACTTTTAAGGCGTATATAGCCGCCAAGTGGCGCCCTCATTGAATAAAAATCGTAGCAAACCGTAGAACTCAACAAGTAGAAAGCAAAAGTGTCAAAAACGGCCGTTCTTACTACTTTGGATACGAAACACTTTGAGTCCATCTTTATTTTCTATGCTAAGATACGAATTTTTATTCAATGAGGGCGCCACTTATGGTGAGGTAGGCCCTTAAGTGGTCCCCCTTCCATAAGCTGATGGTGATCACCGGGTTTTTTTTAGTGAAGTAAAAATCTTACACTCCCTGGTTTTCCCCCCAAAGTCCAGATGGTGGGAAGGTTTCCACTCCATAGTAAAAAACCGGTCAAGTGCGAGTCGGACTCGTGCACCGAGGGTTCCGTACAAACTTGTAGATATGTAAATAGTTTGTTCATCACGGGAATCGAGTCGCGATTTTTTTTTTGTGATACAGTTTTCTGATTTTTTCTTTTACTTGTGCTCTTCTATGCCAATGCTTCTTGCCAAGTTTCATGATATTAGGTAAACGGGAAGTACTCTATAGGCTGCCGTATCTTTTGATTGCGTTGACTTAGAAGTTTGATAAATTCAGTGCTTCAAGGGATGGCAGACCTGAGTATTTGATATTAATTTCAGCTTAATACCTCCACGCGTTCCTGAAAAAAGGGTCTTGACAGACGGACAGACAGACGTACTACAAAGTGATACTATAAGGGCTCCTTTTCCTTTTGAGATACGGAACCCTAAAAAAAAGTCAAAAGCCCGAAAGGCCGACAACCAATCATACCGAGGGGTATCATGGTATCCTCTGGCAGGCCGTCACTTTATGTAAAAAACTTTTTAGCAAAAAATTCAATCGACGAAAAAGAAATTAAAAGTAAAAAATAAATAAACCTTTTAAGTCTTGAGTATTGAGCTTATTTAGATAAAATATCAAATTTTATATAAACTAATTTTGAGTCGGCGCCAAACAACAATCTGCTTATTAAATATCTAAATGTTCTATGTAAAATAAAGAAAGCTCTGCGTAGGTAATTAATCTTTAAAGCGAATAAAAAAAGAATCATCAAGATCGGTTCATAAATGACAGAGTGAGGGCTGAACATACACAAAAAAAAAGAGAAAACATATATATATACGGTCGAATTGAGAACCTCCTCCTTTTTTTTTTCATCGGTTAAAAATGCAGGTTCAGGTTCAGCTGCATCCAGTCTGAAAGCAGCATAGTTGGAAAACAAAAGATGCATTTCCACGTTGTAGGTACTCGTCTGTTAAGGCGCTATTAGCTGCCAACGACCTTGAGTGGTTAGCTTGCGTGTTCTGCGCTGAGCTCACGTAACGCGTCGTACGTCCACCCAGTAATAGGACTCGCCCATCAAGGAGCGCTGTCCGAAATTAAACGCATTATTAATTTATTACACATAAAAAAAACAAGTATTAAACTAAAACACTGAGACTAAATTATAAATAATTAAATGGTCTTTAAATTGGTGAAGGTTTCATAAAAATATGCTTTATAGTTGTTGCGTGATTCTCAATTTTTTATCCGCGTTAGACATAACTTTACAAATTAATTACACAATGCTATAAAAATATAATTTAAATTATTCTTAATGCCTGAGGCATTAAGTCCGCCTCTGTACTTGTATGTGCGTAAAGTGTTAAATAAATAAATAAATATTCTCAGATCAAATTACGACGGAAATAGTCTAGAATAACATATACTATTTTTCAAAGAAATGAGACTACTCGTTTAGATGTTATGTTCAATTAAAACTTTTTTACAAAAACATAGAACCGACTTCCAAAAAACTTTTTTACAAAAAAATAGAACCGACTTCCAAAAAAAGTGCAAAATAACTTTAATTTCGGAAGTCGGTGTTCTTGTTTTGTGTCTTCGTTTTTTGACACCGACTTCCGAAAGTAAAGTTATTTTGCACTTTTTTTGGAAGTCGGTTCTATTTTTTTGTAAATAAGTTTTTTATTTTTCACTTTTTAGTTGTGGTTCCCCATTAAACTGTGTTAACAATACGATAGCAGCAATCGCGGTTGATTTGCTGTCAATTTTTGAAGAGTTCCGTTGTCTGTCTCCGAAACCCATCATCAGATCTTTTTGAAATTTAAATGGGACCATTTCGGAATAAACCCCTTTCGAACAAAAAAAGAATTTTGCAAATCCGTCAATATATGACGGAGTTATGCCCGAACATACATAAAAAAAAAAAAAAAAAAAAAATACAAACATCCGAATTGATAACCTCCTCCTTTTTCGAAGTCGGTTAAAAATTCATTAAAAGTCGTATAACTGCGCCTTAAACAGGGTAGATGACTAAGAACCTATTTGGTTCGTCAGTTAGATAAGCAAATAATATTGGACACGTATTTCTCTTTTGATACGTAAACAAAAATGAGGACGAAACACTACGTTGAAATTTCTCGTAACGTCATACATATGTCAAAAATGTACCACTTCTTACCTAGAAGGGACGTAACATCCCAAAGAGTATAATAATAATCATCCACTCCTGTAGAGCTATTCTGTAAAATCTCACCGTGATAACTTAGGTGAAGTGAACGTGAAGTGAGCTGTCAATCCATACAATCAAGGCGGAATGAGAGTTCACTTCACGCTCACTCCGCCTAAGTTTTCACGGTGAGCTGTTAACAGAATCGACCGGCTGAACTGTAATGCGTTTAATCTTTGTCATTTTTTATTGGTTTGATAAAGCAAAAAATACTTAGGTAAGAACTAAATACAATTAAATTATTTCAGTACCTAGGCAACATTTATTATATCCCTATTATACCCCGCTATAGTCTTAAACTCTGCTACCTACGCGACACTGAGAGGGACTGCTAATACCTAATAAAATAACCTTCAACCTTCCTTCTCCAGCTGCCTCCATCCGCTGCTTCGACTGCAACAGCCAGAACAACTCCATGTGCCTGGACCCCACCATCTACGACATGGAGACGCTGAACAAGTTCCTGCCCGTCGCGGAGTGCGGCCGTGGCGTGTACTCCACCAATAACGACTTCTTCTGCAGAAAGGTTAAGCAGACCAGTAAGTAGTTAATTGAGTTTTTTTTTAACAGTTGTGGCTTTGTTACAAGACCTTTAAGCCAAGTCTTAATTTGATCACTATAACTTTTTATTTTTCCCCATTAGAATGCAGATGTAACACATTCTAATGTATTTTGCAGTATTTGGCAACAAATGTGTCGAGTCAGCCTTCTCGGCAAACTTCGCTGGGGTAGTTTTTACTACAATAAAATTCTCGGGTCCATTTTATACTTAGGCGATATTTATATTGCGAGATCGCGCCTGTTTCAATGATTCCACATATTGTCCAGTTGCGTAGACACTTGAGACACAAAACTACACCAATTTTACATCACAATATCCACTAGGAATCAATAAACGAATAATTAAAACAGCCACTGAACTGTACTCGAGAAAATCCCGCCAAAAAAAAACCTTAATTGAGAAAGCTGCTCATAAAAGACAGATAAAATATACTTTATTGTACCTACACCAAAATTGTAATTTGAACTCTTTTATTATATTCTAAATAGATAGGGTACAATGTCTTGCTATATCAATCAATTCTATCATCACATATTATCATATACCATAGTCCAAATAATCACTAAAAAATACCTCACAAAATTTCGTGTCAGTTCTGTTGACCGTTAAAGAGTTCCTCTATCTGGTCATGCTTACCATAAAAATGCATTGTCATCAGAACTGAACCAACATGCAAATATTCAACTCCGTAGGATACGAGGAATTGGTTCTAATTTAGCTTGCAAGATTTGACCTGAACAAACAAACATTGCTAATTCAATAAAAGCTTGTACAAAGGCGATGCACGAGTAAAGATATTATAGATTCACCCTCTGCATTTGCAGAGAGTGAATCAGTCAGAATGTGGCAGAGGGTGAGTGGTCATCAATTGATGCAGTCGTCTCATTAGACTCATATGCAGGTATTCTTCCACACCTTTACTAGCTGAGTGCGGGCATGGAGTCTACTCACCGAATAACAACCTTAGCAGTTAGGCATCCTTAACAGTCAGCATCTATCATCGTCATCATTTCAGGCGAAAACGTCCACTGAACATAGGCCTCCTCCAAGGGTCGCCATATATCAATTATATATCTCAATTTTACGTATCTTTGCTGAATGGCAGAGCGTATAAGTATGTATGATACTGCAGTACAGAATAATCTGAACTTTGCTATATATTTTTTTCGTTTGCCTAAGGTTTATGCATATAAGGCGCACAGAGAACTCTCTGTGCACCTTGTGCATATCATGTCTTTAGTAGCACTCACAAGATTAAGACGAATCAATTGACGTAAGAATGATCAAAATCAGCCCACGCATTTGGTGTCTATAGTGCCGCAAAGGAACAAACATACATAATTATATACATACATAGGCTGATAAACCCATTAACCTCCCTTGCGTCACGTAGTCGGGTAAATAGTATTAACTAGAATCAAGTCAACACAAAAAGTCAACTTTTAAAATATACAATAACTAGGAACTGGTGGCCCAGTGGTCTTGAGTTACGAGTTGTAGACTGTGGGGTCTGTGGGTCAAACCCGTGCGCCTTACTTTGTGTAATTTATTTCATCAGCAGTGCTTTCAAAACGGTGGAGAAAAACATCGCGAAGTAACTTGTGCTAGGACAAAAAAATCGATGACATTTTATGGCTGAATATGTTATGTTATGTATGTAACGAAAGCAAAAGAATGACCAAAGAAAAATTGACATTCGGAGTCAAAACGTTTTTATGTTTCATTCCGTAAATCAGATGTGCCATTTTTTTTATGAATTTGCTTAATTAGGCATAATAATAGATATTTTGTTCTTGAAAGAGATAATACAGGTCATACTTGTGAACAACACGATGCGCGTGCGCTTATAAATAATGTTTCGTTAAAAACAATTCTTGGAAAGTTGGTAATTAAACGTAAATTAAAATATCTAAAGAACTATACACTGGCACGTATGTATGTTGTTATTTGTTGGCTGTACGAGTGTAGCCCAACGTAGAGAGCCCTGCGGGTGCGCATAACAAAAAATAAAAAAATATTCCTCTTATTTTTTCAATCTGAACTGTATATAATTATACCTACGATTTAATTTGGGTCTAACGGCCAAGTGGCGCCCTCATTGAATAAAAAATCGTAACACAGCATAGAAAATAAATATTAAAGAATTCAACGTCACGTTTGTTACAAAGAGGATAAAGTATTTTTACGTTGTTAAAACAGGTCTCTGAATGTTTTGTATCCAAAGTAGTAGGCAAAAGTACCAAAAACGGCCAAAAACAACTTAAAAATACTTTATCCTCTTTGTTACAAACGTGACGTTGGATTATTTAACATTTATTTTCTATGCCATGCTACGATTTTTTATTCAATGAGGGCGCCACTTGGCCGGTAGTGGGCCCTTAATCAATTTGATTTAGATTTGCAGGTGATGCATAGACACTTGGCTGTGTACCCAAGTGTCTAGTGACAGCCAGTCTAGTGTCTATCTATGGTTTACACGTTCATGAATCGCAACAGCACAACTATCCCCATGAACGCGACAGTAAATTTGAAAAGAGTCTTAATCCTTCTTCCAGTATAAGGATTATGAGTGTGAGGTCCGCGTGATCCGCGGCTGGTAGACGACCCACAAGCCCTGCCATAAAACTTGTCCTTTCTTGCTCTTCTTCATTTATCTTGCAGTCCTCTACAGAGGCTACGCGCCAGAAGTCTACGTGACCTGCAGCTGTGGGTGGGTGCACCACCACTAATTCTAATTTATAATTTATTCATTATAAAGCTAATATAAAAGGGAAGAAATATCCACGAGTCAATGCACTGTTTTGGCGTTGAATTTACGATCCTTATTGACCCTGATCCTGCTGCAAGCCTTAGTATTCTGGAATTCTAGTCTTCTTAAGCCTGAGGTCTGCGTGCTCCGCAGCTGACACTAGGCCGCCTTATGCCCTGTTACAAGACTTAGTCTTCTCCCTTTTTAACTCTTCTCCATTCTTCTTCCAGTCCTCCGCAAGGGTTACGAGCCAGAGATCCGTGTAACCCGCAGCTGTGGTTGGGTGCGCCACCACAAGCCGTGCTACAACGCTAACAATGAGGACCACCTGGAGACCGTCTGCCAGTGCTTCGACAACGAGTGCAACGCTGCTGCCCCGCTGAAGAGTGTGGTCGTGATGGTTCTGGGTCTGTTGGGGGTGAAGATGTACCTGTGATTAAATGTGACAGTATTATTTTACTTGACTGTTTTATTTGGCTCAATAAACTGAACTAAAAAATGTTATGATAATGTAAAAATACAAAACGATTAATTTGACAACAGCGTGAGGTTCGATTCCCGGAATACGCGTTACTTATTAGGTATTTCATCTGGAGTTTCTCAGTATTAGTCCCAGTCCGGAGTTTTGATTTGCTTTCGGCGGACGTCAATACGCTCGCCCGATATTACCTACTAGCTGCACCCAGCATGCGTTGCAATTATGCCACTCTTTTTTTTATAGATTTTTTGGTCCAGGACCCGTTGTGGGCGTCCCCAGAATACTCTACAAAATTTTCATCACAATCTGATCAATGGTTTCAAAGTCATAATAAAGACATAGGTAGAAACAATTTTTGTGTTTTATGCAGTGCAGGATAATATAATTATAGATTATAGTTTTATATAGATTGAGACTTAATGCCCTAGTCAAAAAAGTAAAAAAAATATTTGGAAGTTATGAGATAAATAGCGCGAAATCGTGTCCAACGATGTCGAACTATCTCATAACTTCCAAATATTGTTTTTTTTTTGTTACTATTTTATTTACATTGCTGTTTTTTGTGTAAATATTAGCGATCTTTAACTAAAACTCTCATTGGGTTGAACAGGGATAACGATTTGGAACAGTCCAAAGTAAAAAAACTGCAGTAAAAATTAAAAAATTGAGGAAAACGTCGACAGAAAATTCCAACGCTAGGGGGTTCAAAATCATGTACTGAATCACTAGTACACGTATGTGCGTTTATGTGCCTTACACGGTGTATTCGGAAGAGATAACACCCTTTTATTTTTCTAGACATGTAGTTTTTTATCATTAAATTTTTTATTTATTTTTATTTGATGATTATAATACCGTTTTTTTATTTTTACAAAAGTTATAGTTTTATAAAATTTCGAAGCATTTTCTAATTTTTAACCGACTTCGAAAAAGGAGGAGGTTATCAATTCGGATGTTTGTATTATTATTTTTTTATTTTTTTTTATGTATGTTCGGGCATAACTCCGTCATATATCGACGGATTTGCAAAATTCTTTTTTTATTCGAAAGGGGTTTATTCCGAAATGGTCCCATTTAAATTTCAAAAAGATCTGATGATTGGTTTCGGAGACAGACAACGGAACTCTTCAAAAATTGACAGCAAATCAACCGCGATTGCTGCTATCGTATGTCTATGAATTGTTAACAAAATTTAATGGGGAACCACAACTAAAAAGTGAAAAATAAAAACTTTTTTACAAAAAAATAGAACCGACTTCCAAAAAAAGTGCAAAATAACTTTAATTTCGGAAGTCGGTGTCAAAAAACGAACACACAAAACAGGAACACCGACTTCCGAAATTAAAGTTATTTTGCACTTTTTTTGGAAGTCGGTTCTATTTTTTTGTAAAAAAGTTTTGTAAATGTGAGTAGGTACCATGTGGGGCATTATACTACTATTATGTTACTGTTTTTTTTGCTCACTCAAATGCCTCGCAGTGGCGCGTGTGCATTCGGTTCCCTTCAAAATGGTTGAGCTGAGTGGTCCACTACCACGCGTCATGTTCGTGAACGGGCGCCGTCATTTGAGACTGGGCATCTCTTAACTGCCACTGGCTTATTTCAATCTTTATTTATTTTTTTATGTTTATTTTTTTATTAATATTGCTCTCACTTAATAGAAGCATCATGATAGATGTAACCAGGGTTTCTAATAGATAACATGGTTTAAAAGATGGTGGATATTCTTGGACGTTTTTCTCCATAAAGATCTACACTTTAGAATGTGCAATTAACATCATCTTCACTGACCGACTTGACAATTCAAAAGTGCCTGTAAATGTTTTATTTGAAATAAATACTTTGACTTTTGACACACTCACCTGATGGTAAGCGATGATGTGGTCGAAGATGGAGCACGCTTGCCTAGAATATAGACTTAATACTTTAGTAAATATCGGAACTTTCACTGTTCAGGCAACAGGCTCCCCAAATCTAATACCTGCAGACCACACCTTATGGCGGCTGGAGATCGGTGCATCTACTACGGATAGAGAAGGAGGTTGCATTCTCACGCTCCCTTTGCGACCATCACTTCTTCACAGAAGGAGGCGACGGAGTTCCACGCGCTCTCGCTTACGATCATGGACTGGACCACGAAATTATTCGCAGCAGCCTGCAAGTACTTACCTGGCCACAACAGGCTTTTGCAAGAATAGAGTTCTATGAAATTCTGCCTGTGACCCAAACTGCATTACGACTTGGTAGCGGTTTCGATTCGCACAAGGACGTTCATGCGGCCCACAAGTACCTACGGAGTATTGGACTTATTAAAGATATACTAGGTACGAGTACCTCAAACTTTAAACTACTAAAGTTGGGTAAATATTTTGTAACAGATCTGTGATAATCTAGCAATTAGGTCTTTATCTATGAAGTTGCCCTTTTATAAAACGGGTCTCTTCGTGCTGCGATTAGTTAGAAATTAATTTCAAATAAAATTTATATTTAAGGTGTACCTACTTCTGTTATTTTTTTTTTCCAAATTGATCCGAAAAGTAACCCACTTCAAAAAACGGCCAAGTGTGTTTCATACTTCGCACATTAAGGGTTCCGTACCAAATAATAATAATAATAATATTCCACAACTATCACACAACGTATGATATATATATATATATAATGTATTTATATATTTGATTTTTTGTATGGCAGCTGCAGCAACAAGATGCTTATACTGTGAAAAGCTCCAACCGTTTGGCTGTAAAACCTGTGTGACAGACGACGGACAAACAGACAGACGGACACGTGAGTGACAGCAATAAGGTTCCGTTTGGACCCTTCGGATACGGAACCCTAAAAACGGCAACTTCATAGGTAAAGACCTGAGATGCTGGCGGGAAAAATTCCGAATCATTCCCGTCGAATACTTCGGAAGTATTCCGAAATATTCCGAAACTTTGGGAATATTTCAACTGTCAAAAAAAACCAGGAAAATCGACCTTTCTACCTATTTTTCAACTTTTTTTATGTCACGTATACATGTAGTGACTAATAATACTGTTCTGAAAACTGCATCAAAATCGGTTCAGCCAAACGCGAGATGATCGCGGACAAACATACATAAATACGGTTCAAACTCATAACCTCCTTTTTTTAAATCGGTTAAAATACCAAAACCTGCTCCTAAGTATAACACTTTTCTGAAAACCGCATCAAAACGTGTTTGCTTGCAAGGTTTGCCTTTGTTTGTTTTTATTGACTGGGCTATTGTACGCGTTAAGTAGGTAGGTAATGATTAATACCTACCTATGCGACTCGCGAATACTCGCGATGCGTACAGAGCTACATACAAACTAACCAAAAACATAAGTAACCCTTTTTCAAAAAACAAATCAAATATGCTAGGCCTGGTTTTTTATTCCACAAAAGACCTAAGTCTTTCTAGTCTAATCCAATTATTACAAACACTGAATGTTAAACCAAAATTGTTCTATGAATTAAAACTAAAATAATTAGTTATCTACACTGCCACAGTTATCTTATCTACATACAGTGTTGTGTCAAGCGCATTGTCTGATCTGCAACAAACGTAAGTATACAAACTACATACAACAAAGCCTAAAAATCCATTACCCGACTGTGACAAAAAAGCGGAAACTCGGCCAGACAGACCACCACTTCCTGTCATAATTTAGACCCCATTGTACCTATTCTAAATTAAATACTTCGTGAGTAATGTAATTATTGATGTAGCCTCAGATGACATTGGCCCGATCAGCACCAGGCCCGTGAGTCGACGGCGCGTAGTGTTCCACGCGCGCCTCAAAGAGAATTTGTCAGCCACCACTAACGGGGCCCGTCATAGCCGGTGCCTGCATGCCTAAGGGTAGCGGATAAATTCATAACAGAGGTACCGCTCCTCTGGTCACTCAGGCAGGGAAGGAACAGGGGTGGGTTTTAGTCAGTAAGAGTCTGAAACGCCCTCGCGGTCCGCCCAGAGCGGGAGATGTCATTGGATGACTCCCACCCAAAAAAAAAAATGGCATTGGCCCAGTCGATCCGCTGTGTGAACTGATAAACTTTGGAGCATAGGTACGAGTTATCTCCAGTAGTGGCAAAGACCGTGACATTCGGCATTAGGCCAATGTATAAAACAACAATAAAATATTTTTTTACCAAATTATATTCAGACTTTTATTTTTATTTTTGTTCGTTTAGATTCTCGGGACCCTGAGGGCCCGGACCTTTGGAACGTACCTACGAGAAGCCGAAACCAACTCGCAGAGGCCCCTTTCACTTTTTGTGAAATGAGGCACCATCCGATTATCCCTGTACGCGCTATACAAGTGCACCCAAGGACAACTCCCGGTTGGTGTGAAACTATTGCGAGATAAGGAAAACAAAGATATCGGGCTATGGTTTTAGAAGGCTAAAGTGGACTGATTACCAAGAACTATTTGTAGACTATGGCCCCGGTCTGTGCAATGTTATTATATTACATCGGTAAAATAGGCAGGGGGTGACTTGCACACTCAATAAATGGGCCCCGAAAACGGCTGCTAGCACGTAGTGTGACGTAGCAACAAGGAGGCAATATACTCTGCCATGAGGTGCTAAAGGAGTGGAGAGGTATATGGTGGCTATCAGGATAATCTCAGATGAACGGTCAAGATCCCTACCAGCACCTTACAGGATTATACATCTTTCTCCCGAGCACGATTGCTCTCGCGAATCTCCACTCAAGGCAGCCAAAAAAGGCAAGAGAGAGTGGGAACTCTGTTCCTCCTCAGTATTCACTACGGCCGGCCAATAAAGGCAATTCGGAGATAAGGAACAATAATATTATTATTCTTATTAATCAGATAAAAATAAATCCATGTAATTATCATTTATAAAACACAGAGAAATAAATAAATATAAACTAAAACACACAGTCAATAAATATTTTATGCAGCGCCATCTATGTACACAGTATCATACTACAACACCGCAAGTTAGAATGGTAGGTGTTTGATTTTGCGCACAGATGGCGCTTAACCAAACTTCATAAAATAAATCCAACGTAAGAGCAATTTTACTTTTTGGGCTTTTGAAAATTTAGAAGTAACCAAAACATGATTAAAGTAATGGGAAAATGATGACCGATATTTAGAAAAGTCATATTAACACAACAGTATTTGCTTTGTATCTTATGTATCGATCAGTCTTGATTACCCGTAAATAAAGATTTACTGCAATATAATCATTGATAATGATTATATTGCAGTAAATAATGCTTATTAAAACAAATTAAGATTTTCTGAAAATGTCGGCACCTTGCCAAAATTTACGGATAGTAATTCAAAATTTAAACCATAATATCAAGTCAGGTTGGCCGAGTGGTCTAAGGCGCCAGATTTAAGCTCTGGTTCCCGAGAGGGAGCGTGGGTTCGAACCCCACACCTGACAAATTAATGGTATCTTCACAGATACTTTTTGTTATATTATTATGTTTTTTCGGAGATATTTTATGCATCAGTGAATCAGCTATTATGATAACATTGTGTAACGGTTTCTGAGAATTTCTGAGGCTGTCGCTTCTGAAGTGAGTCACTGTTATTTGATGACTACCGAATTTACAATACTATGAATCATACAACACGCGAATGGATGTTATCGGAGGCAAAACTTACCATCAAAACAGTAGTTCAATAACAGTGTTTAGGTATTTACCTACATGCTTTTGTTTATTATTGTAACTAGATTCATCATCATCATTTCAGCTGAAAGACTTCCACTGCTGGACGTAAGCAAGCGTCACCAAATGGACCGATTCTGGGCGTTTCCCATCCAGCGAATTCCCGCGACCTACACCGGGCACCAGTCCATATTATGGTGTGGTGTCGGACGAAAGCCAATCCCATCACTTTCCGGGGTTGCTTCGACTAAGGGACTCACCAGAGAATGCAGCATTCGCTGTGTATTTAAACAATCGCACTCGCCAACCCCGCCTGCCAAGCGGGCGATTATGATAAACCCCGAAACTGTAAAACTACTACTTATGAAAATCATGTAATAAAAGCCTGTTGTATGATAGACACTAACATCATCATCATCATTCTCCTGCCCTTATCCCAATTTAATTGGGGTCGGCGCAACATCTCTGTAGTCACCCCCTTTTTACCCATGCATATCCTCTTTCACACAGTCTATCCAACGTTTCTTTGGCCTTCCCCTGCTCAGTGCTCTTATATAGCCATCCACATCCATACACAAGACTTTGCTCACGACATTTTCTTCATTCTTCCGCAAGGCCGCCGCAATTTTCTTCATTATTCCACTTACCTACTAATAACGATTCGACATAAATGTATAAATAAACTCACGCTTTTTCCATGGGGGCAAGCAGACATTTGAGCGCCACGTGCTTCGAGGTACGATCCTTACTTACTCCTTCTGCTTCGTTTACGTTACGTACGGCAGTTGTGACAACCTACTTCTCTGACCCGGCGCGTCTAGAATTTATTTCTAGGGCGTCTCCCCTCCCGACGTTTCAGATCGCATAATCGTAGTTTCAGTTACCACGTAAGTCATTTTTTTGACAGTATAGTTACTTAATTACCAATGTGAGAGTATGTTAAGGACGGCATTCGATAGGTAATGAAATGACGCAGCGTTTGACAAATCTAACACGAGGATTTGAACCAATACAGACGCGCAATTTAGCGCCAAAGTCAATGCGTATGCGTAAAAATCTCAGGATTTTAATGTCAATTAGTTGGAAACAAAAGAGAACGGGTAAACGGAGGTGCTCGTGGCTAAAGTAATATCAGCTGCACGGGTCGATCCATCAGGTTAAGCTACGCTTTCCGGGGTTGAGTTATGGATGGGTGACCATCTTTACATACCGAGACTCCTCCGTGCCTCCTAATCCCAGCTGTCAGTCGTGGATTTTTGACAGTCGTTACGAGTCGTCAGAAGCCCGAAAGTCTGACAACCAGTCTTACCAAGGGTATCGTATTACCTAGTAACTGGGTTGTGAAGGCAGTCGCTCCATGTAAAATACTGGTATTCAGCTGCATCCGGTTAGACTGAAAGCCTACCCGAAGATAGTTGCGAAAAGGCTATTGGGATAGGCAGATGCATAGTAAGAAACAAAGAGAAATTGTAATTGCTCACTCAGGTGTAAGCCACTTACAGTCTATACCTAAAAACAGATATCGATCTTAGTTCCAAATACCAATTAGCTTAAGTTCGTTGTCAAAGTTCAAGGGTAACTTTAATAAGGGAAGGTTAACGACGTCGAGCGGCTCACCCTGTTTCACCTTTCTCTAACCACCCAGTGGCATTTATCTGGGTTGGTAAGAGGGATGAGTGAGGAGAAACTTTTTACCGACTGTCCCAGCAGGTGGGTTATGTTTCTCGAGAGTTTTTTTTTTTTTTGTAGCCTAAACGGTTGGAAGGATTTCAACAAATGAGGTTAGATTGGTCTTCACCCCCGAAGTGACAGGCTATATAAATTATAAAAAAATAAAATTACCGCGATTTAATGAGTGTAGTCCGTGTAGTCGTATTTTTTGTGACATGGTCGTCTAGGGTATCAAAGTAACCCCGTTCCGGTGAGATAACCCATGTGAGAAATATAATATTATAATGTAATATTTATTTAAAGTAAAAAAGACTCAATTTGTTGGTAACAATATACCTTAAGGCGCTACTACCGGCCAAGTCGCGCCCTCATTGAATAAAAAATCGTAGCATAGCATAGAAAATAAATATTAAAGAATCCAACGTCACGTTTGTTACAAAGAGGTTAAAGTATTTTTACGTTGTTAAAACAGGTTTCAGAATGTTTGGTATCCAAAGTAGTAGGCAAAAGTACCAAAAACGGCCGTTTCTGACACTTTTGCCTACTACTTTGGATACGAAACACTTTAAGTCCTGTTTTAACAACGTAAAAATACCTTATCCTATTTGTAACAAACACTACATAGTATTCTTTAATCTTTATTTTCTAGGCTAAGATACGAATTTTTATTCAATGAGGGCGCCACTTATGGGGAGGTAGGCCCTTAATCTTGCGAGTGCTACTAAAGACATAATGACAGTAATCAAAATACAATATGGCGATAACCAGACGCCATATTGGGAAAAAGAAAAAAATGAAAGTCGACGAACTATATTAAGTGGGGTATCAAAATAAAGGGTTGGAGGAGGCGATTCCAAAAATATAACTCAAAAATATAGAAAATTAAAAAATTAAAAATTAAAAAACCCGACTGTAAAGAACAACTAAAAAGTTCCAAACAAGTCACTTTTCAAGCAGTCTGATGCTGTTGGTGGCATGAAATCAATAATTGAACTAAAATAACTGGCACCAACTGCATTAGACTGCTTGAAAAGTGACTTTTTTGGAACTTTTTAGATGTTTTTTTATAGACGAGGTTTTTTTTTCTAATCTCTTCATTCAAATCTACCAGAACAAGCCCCTGACCTTCAACTGTCAGTTCTAGCACACCACAACACCAGCCTACTAATCTAATAACAGAACAAACGCGATCACATCAACTGCGCAGTTTTCGCTCGCAATGTTATGTAAACAAACACTTCGGAAAGTTACTCGAATACCCTGGAACACTCCTTATCATCCAACTTAACACCATCAAGGGAAAATCAACCTTAAACTTTAACCTCAAAGTTATTTTCAGTTTAACAGATGGTAGGATTATTTTGAATTACACTCACACATTGATTTAATTCAGTATTTACTCACACATGTAAGGATTAATTTTGTGTGTGTGTTTGTATTTGCGTGCGTGTTTCCTCAGAGAAAATGGTCACTTCAATGTTTTGCTGGTGGGGTGATTAAAAATATAAATAATGATATCTAAAGATGGACTAATATTATCTGTGATTTCTGACGACCCGGTCACGTGAACGGCACGATTGACCTCCACAGCATCCGTCACGTTATCAGCGATTGGTTTCGACAAAATTGACGCAATAGGGATGATTACTAGTACGTAAGTAAGACTAGGTATCAAAATGATTGACCACGTATTTTTTGTTTTACCAAATTAATAAAAAATGACAAAGATAAAAAATCAATCAATCTGCCCGCGCCTTTTCCCAACTATCTTGGGGTTGGCTTCCAGTCTAACCGGATGCAGCTGAACACCAGTATTTTACATGGAGCGACTGCCTATCTGACCTCCACAACCCAGTTACTGGGTAATACGATACCCCTTGGTAAGACTGGTTGTCAGACTTTCGGGCTTCTGACTGTCAAAGATCTTAGATTGATAACCGGGATCAACTGTTTAACGTGCTTTCTGAGGCACGGAGGAGTCGCGGTATGTAAAGACCCATCCATAGACCAACCCTGGCAAGCGTAGCTTAACCTGATGGGTCGACCCGTGCGGCTGTTATTACTTTAGCCACGATTCGAGCTCCTCAAAAAAATGACAAAGATAAAACGCATCTAAGTTCGGGAGTGGGGGCTTGTTACGTCACTTGTAGGTCATGTGGACCTTCGGGTACAGAACCCTTACAGAACCCTATTGCTGTCACGTGTACGTCTGTCCGTCGTCGGTCACAAAAATTAGTTTCGATGAATTTTTAACTTGCCATTGACAATGAACTTGAATTTTGCTGATAATATTTATTATTAAATTAACTATACCTATATATATATTTTACCAATATTTATCAAAAATTATATTGATAAATCAGATTTTTTCTTTGAAATTCGCTCATTTGGTACGGAACCCTAAATGTGTGAAGTCCGACACGCAATTGGCCGGTTTTTTCGTTGGTGTGACGTCACGTAAAATTTCAACGGACTGCATAGTCCTCATCTTTTGTTACAAACGTGACAAAAGAAAAAAATAGGTACGTGTCTAATGGTACACGGTGCACGTACACGGCACCCTGGACACGGTGCACGTGGTGGTGGTGGTGGTGGTGGTAATGGTTGTGGTGGTGGGTCGTGATGGTGGTGGTGGTGGTATGGTATGGTGGGTGCTAGGTATGTGTCGTGTATTTTATTATTGGTATTTGGGTTTACCTGTAAAAATAATTGTATGTGTACTAAATAAATAAATATTTTTTTATAATGTAAATGATGACCAAAAATTATTGGACACGTATGTTTTCACGGACTAATTAATTTTTTTAGAAAACTAGACTATTGACTGTGGTGTCCTTGAATAAAGTTGTTCATTTTCATCAGCAGGCCGAATTCTTTAGTTTCTGCCAACCCCATGCGAGAAAGGCGTGACTCAACGAATGTGCGCAAATCATGGCATGGTGGGGAAGACCAGCATGGCAAGATGGAGGTGGGGTTAATAGGCCAGAAAATTGTAAACACCCAAACAGATAATTCGTAAGTTCTGTAGGTAGGTACCTAATGATGATGACGAAATAGGCACCTAAAGAAGTTTTCACTTTAATCCGCTACGCGGTGCGCTACGAGTGCTACGACGTTACCCGTCGTAGCACTCGTAGCGGGTCGGTGTCGCGCGAGTTCAATAGTTTTTCCCATCTCAAAAATGCCCACCGCGCCTAAAGAAGTTTTCACTTCAAAAAAAATGTTTGAGAATGTGCAAACAGCGCTCTTTCATAAGATACCCTCAGACCCAAAGAAAAATAACATATTTTTATTTCTTTCTTAATTAACTATTTTTAGTTGGGCAAAAGTCACCTAAAACTATTTCAAGTTGATAGCATTAGTAGTTCTGGAAATATCCAGCTGTAACAGACGGACAGACAGACAGACTGAGTCGCATCATAAGGGTTCCTTTTTACCATTTTGGTACGGAACCCTAAAAAGGACCTTCCGTACAGTTAAAGTTATTTATTGCTATGGGCAGAAGTACATACTACTTAAAATATTACCACCCATTTCTGGTATACCCTGTATGTACGGAATACCAATAAGTAGGTACATATATCTGATAGCAGGCATAGCATAGCACTTTGTCGAATCTTGACGAAAAAAAAAATTAATTAGGTATTCATTGATTGTGTGACAGATTATTTTATTATTGTCTGTCCACATGGTTACAAAAATAGGTAGATTTTATGTAACTTGGATCGATATGTTTATCCTTGTTTACATTGTTATCAACCTGATACTAATCTATACCTGAAATTAATCTATACCTGTTTACAAAACATAAATATTGGAAATATTCCGGAATAACTCAAAAAGCAAAAATAACAAGACGAGTGTTTTGTTTTCGTATCATCAAATTAATTTAATCTCAAAATACTTCCAAGGCACTTAAAATTGTAAAAAATATAATTCAAATATCATCAAAATCAGTTCATTACTTTGGCCGTAAACGCACATAAACGAACAGACAGACCATTATCGACTTTAATTGTTTACAAGGCAAGTAAGTCATCATAGTTATTATAATTAGTGATAATGACAGCACATCAGCTGAGACAATTACATACAAATAGGTGCATAGCTATGTTTATTGTTAATACATACATAGTCAATACATAGCCTGAAGGTCATGAATCATGGTGACGTCACAACGCCATAGACACCTATCGATTCCTCTATATTTAGACATGATGGAATTCTTTTACCCGTAACGTTCTGTAAATGGAAATGTAAATTTCAAAATTTTCGCTCTTTATCGAGGCTTAATTAATCAAATAAACGCATGTCTTACACGATGGGTAAACATGTTTTGACGGCAGCAATTAATTTGTTTTTATAATACAGCAGTCTCCAGCAATCATTTATCTCTCTTTCTATTAGTAAAGACCACATTAAAATCCGCTGCGTGGTTTAGGAGAAGTTAGTGAAGAAACAATCAGATGCGAAAAGTGAAACATTTATACTACACGTATTTAAGGCCCTACTACTGGCCAAGTGGCGCCCTCATTGAATAAAAATCGTAGCATAGCATAGAAAATAAATATTAAACAAACGCAACGAAGGATTCTTTTTTTATTACCGGCCACAAGGCCGGTAGTAGAGCCTTAGCGGCTTCGCCCGCTTGATACGAACGTACTCGATCATTAAAAGCACATAATTATCCTATGCCCTAATCCTGATCATGGTCTTTATTTTGCAGGGCAATTGTGTTCCGTCTGGGGAGAACGGAGGGGCATGCATGTCAGCATGTCGGACTCCTACAGACTAAAAAAATCCCACAATTTCTACCACTACCGTGAGTCAGGGGGCCGGGACCGGGACCGTTCAGGCATTGAGGCGTAATCCTAACATACAGACTTTTACCTTATAGCAGGATAGGATAACAGATTTCAGTTTTCGGTGTAATACCTGTATTAGGCCACTTAGGCCACAGCTGCGCGACATTAGCGCGTCAGAAGCTTATTATGCTTCTGTTTATAAGGCCGCTTACACATTAGGGCGTAAGCAGTGCGACAGTAGCGCGGCAGAAGCAGATGCTTCTGTTTATAAGGCTGCTTTCACATTAGGGCGTTAGCAGCGCGACAGTAGCGCGGTAGAAACACATTATGCTTCTGTTCATAAAGCCGCTTTCACATTAGGGCGTTAGCAGCGCGACAGCAGCGCGACAGCAGCGCGACAGCAGCGCGACAGCAGCGCGACAGTAGCGCGGCAGAAGCACATTATGCTTCTGTTTATAAGGCCGCTTTCACATTAGGACCTTAGCAGCGCGACAGTAGCGCGGCTGAAGCACATGCTTCTGTTTATAAGGCCGCTTTCACATTAGGACGAGCAGTGCGACAGTAGCGCGGCAGAAGCACATAATGCTTCTGTTTATAAGGTCGCTTTAACATTAGGGCGTTAGCAGAGCGACAGTAACGCGGCAGAAACTCATGCTTCTGTTTATAATATGAAATTCTGACTGGGCGCGACAGTCGCGCGTCTGTCGCCCTGCTAAAGTCGCCTAATGTGAAAGCGGTCTTAATGACATGATACCATTAGAGCCGCACATGCGGATGTCATAAAAATAATCTTGGCTAATAACATTGTTTTGACTGAAAGACTGTTTAGGCATATTTTTATAACATAGATAATTCATAAGAGGAAATAAAAATCTTTATAAATGCGAAAGTTTTGATGAATGTTCGTTACTCTATTCCGCCAGAACGGCTGAACGGATCTGGTTGAAATTTGACGCAGAAATAGATTATAGTCTAAAATAGAATATAGGCTATAATTTATAATGGGGAAGTGCTAATTCCACGAGGGCGAAGCCGCTGGCAGAAGCTAGTGAAACCATTTTTTAATTAATTTGATCCCTTTATCAGTTTTTAACCTTTAAAGTTTTGTTCTCACTAATATAATATAAGTGGCACACGGAGTGTGTTATCTTCACGTTTCTACGGAGAGGGTGTCAACAGTAGTGTCTGCCACATGTATACAGCTGCCTGTACCTAAACACGTGAAGCGTTTCTCATTGATAGGCTGAAACGTGACCATTGTTAGTGGGCGGATAACAGAGCGAATACCTACGTACTATATTTCTTGGTATATTAGAAATTTTGAATTACTTACCTTACACATAATCGATACGGTTACGGAATTTCGAGAAAACAGGACTTAGGACGTTTCTGAATTGGGATTTTGGAGTTAAGAACGTGTCAAATCTTAAATCTTTTTTTGCTTCTGAATTAAGCTTCTTAGCGAGCTCCGATCCTGAAAGCCTGTTAAAGTTTGCCATTAAAGTAGGGTAAATACTCAATTCAGAAACCTGCCCTTCAGGTTTTAGGCAACAGTAGAGTTCGACAATTATTCGAAACTAAAAATTCTTAATTCAGAAGTCGGACCGTTAAAAGTTTGACCACAATAATGTCCGAGTATAGGCATATGCAGTCACCATTTCATGAGTTTCTATCCTCATAATATGAGGATAGAAACTCATGAAATGGTGACTATATTATAATTGTAATTATATTATAAGTGATTATATTATAATGTAATGGTCGGACACAAAGAAATAAATCGGTCAATTCGTCAGCAATATACGTACGTTCCTTATTAATAACATGACTGCACAGAACGCGGGTTTTTCGTCAAATACCAATTTGTTTTTATCCTTAACCACCGAGAATACCAAAACATGGTAGCAAATAACCACACAAATACCGATGACTGTGTGAAAGATTTTGAATTTTAGTTTTTCAAATGCTTCATCGATTTTATAACGACGCCCTCATGCCCCCAGCAGCCGCCGCAGGTGACACCCTGGGCGTCGGGGGTCGCAAGCCTATCTCCGGCCACCGCCGCTGGTTTGCGGAAGGCGAGTAATGGGTAGCTCGCCGTTCAATAGGGACCAGCCCCGGTAGTCGACGGCGCGTAGTGCACGCGCGCCTCAATGAGATGTCAGCAGTATCTGACGGGGCCCGTTATGGCCGATCCCTGCCTGGGGTCGCGGACAAGTTCGATCAAAATACGCGCCTTGAGAGTTTTTTTTTTGGGTTGTGGGAAATCATCCAATGACTTCTCCCGCTCTGGGTGGAACGGGAGGGCGTGTGAAACTCTTACTGACTAAAACCCACCCCTGTTCCTTCCCTGCCTGAGTGCCCAGGGGTGCGGTAACTCATTTTCAGAATTTATCCGCTAACCCTAGGCATGTAGGCACCGGCCACGATAGGCCCCGTCAGTGGTGGCAGACACTAATCGCTTTGAGGCGCGCATGGAACACTACGTGCCGTCGACTCACGCCGCGGGCCTGGTTCTGATCGGACGGCGAGCTGCCCAATGCTCGCTGTCCGCAGGCCCGGGTACGCGCATTGAGCGTGGAGTTGCGTAAACTAGCCCGGACATACATACATACAAGGGCTAAAATTTATTGATTGTTTAAGATTTATCTCTAAAAGTACTGACCCCATCATGATTGTGATAATTGTTTCACTGATGGAAAGCCACACTATCAATACTCCTTTAGAATAAAAATCGGTCAAGTGCGTACTGGGCCACGCGCAGTGTACCGTTACAACATGCGGACTTAGATAAGAAAGACAATTCCAGAGTATTCCTTGTTAGGACTACGGTTCCTATAAAGCATGGTTCCTGGGGTTGCTAAAAAAGCAAGTTATACCTACATAAAGAAATAACTTATCAAACAATCTCATTTAACAAGTTGCTATGTATTGGTTTACGTAAAACGTACCTTTTGCGCGTTATGTCTCGATAGACACCTCATTATCTGATAATATCGACGGCGGAATGAGACAATACTTATCTCTGTGTACATAATAACACTATATGTTTGTGTGTAGGTGTCATTATCGTGATGTTGCATGCAAGGTCGTAGGCAGGTGAGATAGGACTTTGACCTCCACTGAAGACTGAAGGACGGTCCTAAAGGTCTTGAAATAATTACGGTAAAAAATCTCAGAAAATACCAATTAAAATTAAAAATTTAAAAACCCCAATGCTTAAGAGAATAGCGAACATTTAAAAAAAAACAAAAGAGCTGATGTCCTTGTTACAGCTGAACCGATTTTGATAAAACATGTCTAAGAACCATCGCTAGAAAACATGCTTTCAAAAAAAAACCGCATTCAAATCGCGGTTCACCCGTGTAACTGTGTAAGAGCTACGGTGCCACAGACAGACACACACATAGCGGTCACACTTATAGCACCCCTCTTTTTGCATCGAGGGTTAAACAATACTCATAGTTAAGGAAAACAGTTTTTCATTTTAACCGACGAAAAAAAAAGGAAGAGGTTCTCAATTCGATCGTATACAGGGTGTAACGGAAAGGTGTGGTCATATTTTCAGAACTGCATCTGCCCATCGATATCAACAACTTTCTTCAGGAAAACCTGAGGAAATTTCCAAAAATCATTTTTACCTCCCATACAAATATTGATCAGCTGATGATAACTTTGTATAGAAAGCCCAATTTTTTTTTTGGGTATTTTAAGTTTTTTTCTTAGAGAAAGTTGTTCATATCCATGGGCAGAACTGGTTCCTAAAATATGACCACACCTTTTCGTTACATTCTGTATATATTTTTGTGTTTAACAATTTTGGATTCAATTTTCATATTAGTCTAAAGGTCCAGGAGACAGGAGTGCCTAGGACGACGTCTGATGAAAAGAAAGTCTACACAAATTTTCTCCATTACAACATATTATATTAACAACCTTATTGGGAGTTATATGTTTGAGCCGTTTGGGGTTGAAACACTAGAGCCATGGGGTCCGAGTGCTCATCGAGTTTTCCGTGACATCAGCAAACATTTAGTCGACTCTTCACGTGGCCTTATAAACAGAGGGCTGGTTTTTTTTCGGCCAACGAATCAGCATTGCCATTCAACGTGGCAATGCTGCCAGCGTTCTGGGCACTTTTCCCATTGACAGCGATGTGGACGAATTTTTTGATGCCCAATGAGCTTTACTCCTACCAAAAAAAAAAAAAAATTATATGAAGTCGGTTAAAAACAAAGTCCCCCGCCGTGTTTGTATGCGATAAACTCAAAAACTACTGAACGGATTTTCATGCGGTTTTCACCAATAAATATAGAGTAACTCATGAGGAAGGTAAGTGTATAATTTTTATTCATGCCATGCTGGGTATAGTATAAATTAAAGTCGCTTTTCGCGTCTGTCTGTTTCTCCGCTAACTCCTACTAAGGGCCGATTTCACCAACTCTAAACGCCCAGTTTTCGACGTTTGAGACGCGTGTAGCCGCTGTCATAAAACTGAAGAGTTTGTTTGTTTGTTTGGTTGAACGAGCTAATCTCATGAACTAATAGGTCGAATTGATAAATTATTTTTGTGTTGAATAGTCCATTTATCGAGGAAGGCTATAGGCTATATAACATCACGCTGCGACCAACAGGAGCGGAGCATCAATGAAAAATGTGGCAAAAACGGGATAAAAAAGAGAGAGCATTTTGAGAGCTTCAGTTGCGTGCGCTACGTAAACGGTTAAAGTTACGCAAAAATTATATCTAACGGAATTGTTCTCCTTTTAAAGTTAAAAAAAAACCGCGACAGCATATACAGCCTTCTCACTATAATCTTTTTTATGGTGCTCAAATTTGTTCTAAAATCATGCATTTGTTTGCGAAGGGTTTTTATAAACATTACATTAATCCTTATCCAATTAAATACGTTATACAAAAATTGCTCTTGACATCATTGCAACGAATATCTTAGGAGATATCATTAAATCAGTTTGACGTAAATCGAGATTCACACCGATCTTTAGACTAGATTACGCTAAGCTAGTTCAGTAAAACTTAGTTTTTATAGCGAATGGTGAAATCGGCCCTAACCACGCAACGGAATTTAATGCGGTTTTCAGTAATGTAAAGAGAGATAATAATCGATGAAGGTGTGTATGTTGTGTACCTGTGCGAAGCCAGGGTGGGTCGCTACCCTAGTGATATTATATCTTGTGTTCATGACCACAAACTCTAAAATCACAGCAACAACTCATTTATGCTTATTAAAAACAAATAAATCGTCCCGAAAATACATTGTCAAACAATAGGGGTTGAAAGTGGACGAGGTATGTCCTTTGTATGAAAATTCAGTCTCACCCCCTGGGGGTCGAGTGTGAACTATGTTTAAGGGTTGAGAGGAAACCAATAAACAAATCTTTTTTTAGGGATCGAGAGTGGACTAAACGAAATTTACCAATTTTTCTTCCAAAAACTATCCTATCCTTGCTACGAAGCACTACGCCGTAGACACCCCTACGGCGTAGCACTGAAAACTATTCCACTACGCACTCCACTTAGTTTCTATCGCGCCATACCCGTCTGGCTCGGGTAGAGCTTCACAAAATCGATAACATAACACCAGACGCCCCGTCATCCGCAGAAGGGTGGGCAGATGTGTTGTCGCGTGACTGTCTACTGAAAATATTTCCATTGTTATGACAGTATAAAAATGGGGCAGAAATAAAAAAATGTAGATATAGATTATATTGATTAACGAAGCACTTTAATCAAACTTTTTTCCATAACATAACACATAATAGTTGGATTGATGATTGGGCATGGCTTCTTGCAAATGATGGGTAAACCATACTTTATACAGTGTAAAGGAAAGGTGTGGTCACGCAACAGACACAATAGAAAATCTATTGCTATCCGGTTACCGGTACCTGACGCGGTAAGAATTGGATCTGCCCATCGTTATGAACCACTTTATTCAAGAAAACCTGATGAAATTCTCCAAAAAAAATTGTCACCCCATACAAATATTGATCAGCTGATGGAACATCCAAAACTTTGTATGGAAAGTCCAATTTTTATTTTGCGAATTTTCTATTTTGTCTTAGAGAAAGTTGTTCATTACTATGGTCAGAACCGGTTCTTAAAATATGACCACACCTTTCCGTTACACCCTGTATACCTACTCGTATCGTTGTAAACCTTTCTTCCCATACCTACCTATGTACATAATAATATGTAGATGGGATCAACCTCATTTTAAGGTTTCGGCAATAGATAGATCTATATGCCTATTAATATTTAACTAGCTGACCCGACAGACGTTGATCTGACGCGCGACCTGTATACGAGTAACTCGCGAAAATTAAAAGTCGTTTAATTTTCTGAATTTTTCCAATTTTCTGCTCAACTTTTTTAGTTTTTTATTTTATGAAAACCTTTTCCTGACAAGAACAAACAACAACAAAAAGAATTAGCGAAATCGGTCCAACCGTTCACGCGTGATGTCGTGACCAAGGAAAATAGGGATTCATTTTTATATATATAGATTTAGAGAAAATTAGGAGCAGTAGAGGCTTTATTATTAAAATAAAAAATTATATGGTTAGTTTAAACACTGATTAGTGCATTTAGAATCCATGTAAGCACATAGTTAGCGTGTTTTAACCGATGCGACGTCAAAAAAAGGACGAGGTTTTAATTCGAATGTGCTCTTTTTATGTGTTACCTCAGAACTTTTTCTATGTGTACCGATTTTGATGATTCTTTTTTTGTTTAAAAGTTGGGTGCTTCTCATGTGGTCCCATTTAAATCAAGATCTGACTAGTCGTTTTTGAGTAATCCTTAATAATGTCATAGTGGACGATGTAATTTTTACGAAATTTAGTATATTGAGACTATCATGCATAACTTTACTATTTAATTTTAGCTATGTTGTGTATGTGTGTAAAGTGAAAAATGAAAACTTTTTTAGAAAAAAATACAGCCGACTTCCGAAATAACTTTAATTTCGGAAGTCGGTGTTTTGTTTCGTTATTCATTCGTTTTGTTGCAGTGGGTAGCTCGCCGTCCGATCAGCACCAGGCCCGTGAGTCGACGGCGCGTAGTGTTCCACGCGCGCCTCAAAGAGATGAGTGTCAGCCACCACTGACGGGGCCCATCGTCGCCGGTGGCTGCATGCCTAAGGGTAGCGGATAAATTTTGAAAATGCGTTACCGCACCCCTGGGCACTCAGGCAGGGAAGGAACAGGGGTGGGTTTTAGTCAGTAAGAGTCTGACACGCCCTCTCGCTTCACCCAGAGCGGGAGAAGTCATTTAATAATTTCCCACTCCCCAAAAAAAAAAAAGAAAAATGTAAACTAGTGTTAAATATAAGTCACTGTTTATTTACTATTAATAGTAAGCTTAAAATAGGAGTAGATAGATTAAATGCCCTACACGGTACCCGAGTTATCATATGGCTAGGTTCACGGTTATTATACAGTATATCTAATTTTAGAAATAGTTTATAGAAGTTATTAATTGGTTTCGCTATCAATGTATACTTTACATTTATTTTATATAATAATCACGTGCTCACGTGTTGGAGTCACATTATTCGGAGTGCAATTTCTAATCACATCTAATGTTATTTGTAAACTTTTACATATTTTAGAAATGTCTGTTTGTTTGTAGAAATAAACATTTATCCACAACATTATAAAACAAGCCCTTTCAAAGCTTCTTCGGGATCTAGACTTGTCCAATAGGTAAGTTTTTTTTTGAGCTGTAAACTACCCCGAGTGTGAGTTTTTCTCGCTCGATCGCGTTAAATTAAACATCAATTTTTACTAAACCGCTGTCTGGTGACAATAACGGGTAACCTCTTATTTTCTATACGGTTTGACATAAGCGAACGTATACGTAAATGCGTTAGAGTGCGTTAAACATTTAAAAAAACTCCCTAGGCTCTCTTCTGGTCATCGATGAAAAATATTTGGACTTGTCGAGCAAAGGGTAGGGTTTCTAAGGTATAGTAACCACCTTGCTTGCCCAGGATGCATAACCACCAGCACCTTGGATGATTTAAACGAAACCAGTGACAAAGCTATCTGAAAACTGGCCAAGTGCGTGTCGAATTTCGCAAATTAAGGGTTCCGTACCAAATATTGGTATTTGTTAGTAAAGTATACGTCATCATCATCATCATCATCAGCCTTTTAATGTCCCCACTGCTGGGCACAGGCCTCTTCTCTGTGAGGGGGTGTGGGCCGTAATCCACCACGCGGGCCCAATGCGGGTTGGTGAATGTCACATGTCTTTGAATTTTTGGTTCTAGGACATGCCGGTTTCCTCACGATGTTTTGCTTCACAGTTTTGAGAGCAGTGGTGATGAAATAATTCACACAAAGTAAAGCGCCTGCCTGGCTATCAACTCACGACCTGCAACTTGTAAGTCGCGGCCATTACCGCTGGGCCACCACAAAGTATACGTAATAATAAACATTATCACCAAATTTCAAGTTCATTTGTTCATGGGAAGTTAAAAAATTCTTCGTAACAATATTTTGTGACAGACGACGGACGGACAGACAGACAGACACGTGAGTTACAACAATAGGGCTCCGTTTGGACCTTTTGGGTACGGAAACCTGAACAAGGTGGCTACATACCTACTGGCCAGACAAAATTTGAATCAAAATCTACACGAAACGAAGAAGAAGTATCTACTGTTACTGATTCAGTTACGAAAGTTCAGTGGCTAAAATTTCAGGACCTAGAAACTCGCTTCTTTCACCAAAAAGTGTAAACATTTCTCGAACAATCTCGTGAAGCAATAATAACCAGGCGGCGCCGCAGGCTTTAGGTGTTGTTTACAATTTTCATGGGAATTCCCACACACAGCAACTACTTCATAACAACGTAACCAAACGCAAATGTGTGGGTTTTGTTTTGACGCGTTCCAAACGCACACAGACAACCCTCGCGCACACAGCTACAGTTAACCTACAAATGAACACACAGCGCAAACGTGCACGTTTTCCGTTGTACCGACATGACGCACGTGTAGGAGGGGAGCGGGGGGAGGGGAGGGGGGGAAACGGTTTGGATGGTTTATATAGAACGCGCGGACGCAGATGAAACCAGTTTGATTCGCGAAGTAAACAAACAAACATCTTCGAAAAAGCATCACAATCTGCACAGTCGGCTGGAAGCCACTATGGGTACGTTCACCTTTATTATTACATCGTCGTAGCATTGACCTTACATTCATTCAGCCTATATTTTTACTTCCTAAAATTATTCGGCCTATTTCCCATAATTGCTTACGATGATATTCATCCTTCCGGATCATCTACGCGTCACGTATTATCAAGTGATCTTCATTTGTTACCTGACCTGTTGGAAGACCCACATGTCAGTTTGTAATATCAGCTGTTTATTGAATCAGTCCCTCCCACTGCAACTGCAACTTTTATCATTTGATTTATCTTGTTACACCACCCATCATTCAATGTATTCTACGTAATACTTTTTATCCTTGCTATTCGTTTTGATACTCGCTTTAAATAAATCAAAATACTTTGGCCTATAAAACCTTTGGCCATATTTATAAAAAAATAACGATGTGATTAGTTTTAACCGGTATTTGCCCGTGGTCCCCCAGTCTAGTTCCCCTTGGGGTACCACGAGCAAATATTTTTGCCCGTGGAACCCCCAAGGGGGCCAAAGGGGTAAATGGGCAAATTATTTAGGCCGTGGTACCCCTTCTAATCGCCAGATAAATAAAATGCATATAAAATATCTTTGCTTTATGCATTAAGTGACGGATGACCTAATACATTCGACTTATGGGGTATGACGGGCAAAAAAATATATTTAATATGAAGATTGTTATTCAGGGGGTTCCACGGGCAAAAATATTTGCTCGTGGTACACCAAGGGTAGACTGGGGGACCACGGGCAAGTACCGGTTTTAACACTGATTATAATCTGCTAATCATTATTTAAACAAAGTTTTTGTTTAGCAAGTTTTATAAATAAACGTGCTTAACTCTAACTATAATTTCGTGGCATAGTAACTGAGTTTTTCCTGTAACCTGGGATTTCCTATAACTTCTACAGTGAAAAGCAATGGGGGTAAACCACGTTTATGGGACAATAAGAATGGGTATTTTTAGAAATTAGGCAATTAAACGATGCTTCCCTTTCATTTTGTTTTCCCCTTGTATTATTTGATTTTAATTAGTATTTGTAATATCATAAAGTATCATCCTTTAAGAATAAACTCCATTCGTCCTCAAAAGACTTTCTCTATTTTTATTTAATATTATCTAGTTCTATAATGTACACCAAAAAAACTTAACATAGGACACAGTGATTAAATATTTCATGTACAAAAGCGAGCTTAACTCAACATTGAGTTTTTTCATCATCATTTGCAAAAGAAAAGCCGATCCCATTAAAGAGATGCCACCATATTACTTATGGTGCTATGCGTCATTTGGGTGGGTACATAACAGCGTCCTCGCGTGCCGCAGTCTAGACTCTTAATCAAATTAACTTCTATTGTCTAACCTGCCCTTCAGTCTATAACGTTAGACACGCCTTTATTTGCTGGATTTCACTGTCAGTAAAGGTAACCGTAACTTTTAAATGGAAGAATCTTTGCAAACTAAAAATATTGTGAACTATTTTTGGTGTTACGAGTATCAATATATTTTCCTTAAGATTCCACTCTTTGCAAAAAAATGTGTTACCATCTTATTTTAAATCGTCTGCCTCCATAGCTTACACGTGTTTTCTATCATGCCTATTTGTATTAACATTTCACGTAAAACATTTCTCCAGAGCGTTTGATCTTAAGTACCCAAAATAAATCGTGAAAGGTCACATTAAACATTGGCTAAATAAATGCGAAACGACGTAAACCATTCGTGACTTTTCGCCATTTTCGTTAGTCCCATAAAGATTGACTTTTTTTTTGTGGCGTGGTAAATCATCCAATGACTTCTCCCGCTCTGGGTGGAGTGGGAGGGCGTGTCAGACTCTTACTGACTAAAACCCACCCCTGTTCCTTCCTGCCCTTAGTGCCCAGGGGCGAGGTAACTCTGTTTCGAATTTATCCTCAACCCCTGGGCAGGATAGAGATTAGTCTGGACATACTACTAACTAAAACGGTTTTTAAAGATTGAGTGACGTGGATATAAACCGTTTTAGTTAGGTATGTCCATACTTCCGACACGTGACCGTGGCGTGGGAGTGACTCATCCGGTTTCCCATTACGGGTGTGTTTGCGAACTTCGTCACTAAGTCTTATTAGCATATTAGCAGTTCTTGGAGGTCGGCCTTTATGACGTAGTAGATTATACGTACCTACCTTGTGTAACGTGCTCTGATACTCAGAACAGACACTTTCGATGCACAAACATTGCTTAGTAACCGCGTTGTGTAGAGATGACGCAACACTCGGGGGCTTATCGTCTCTCATTGACAAAGGCACGGACGGGAATGACTGTTACTACGTGTCTCTTGACTTGTTATTAATAAAGATTGGTTTTTGCTTTTAATTGCAACTGAAATCAAAATGCTTTACAGACTATGAAAGGTTATAGACGGAACGTCATTGGACATTAAATGAAGCAGTGTCGTTAAAATGTGTGAGTGACCTTGTCGAACTTAACGATGACGTATCGGCTTCTCATTTTGTCTATGTGAGTTTATTTTGCGTGTACAGATACAAGCCGGCTTCTCATTCTGGTACTTCAGATTGCTGGATTTTGACACTCCGTCTATAACCTTTCATAGTCTATGGATTTATCTCTGATTTTAGAAGGGTACACTTAACACAATTTAACCTGGTATTGTCTTTGTTACAGATATGTTAAATATAAAACCGTTAAATAAGGACTTAGAGTGGTCTCTGGATGCGTCTGCGGGCGCGAGCACTGAGGCCACTGGTGCGGGCGGGTCCGGAGCGGCCGCCGCGCCTCAAGCTTGCTCATCGGGGGAGGAGAGGGCCCTGCGTCGCGTTGTGGGTCGCTGGGGCACTGAGTGGTTGAGCTGACTCGGCTCCGACGCCCGCTCCGCCGGCAGCTGGCCTGCCGACCACCCCCTCCCGCCACCCAGGTGGGGGGCCCCCCGCCCCGCCCTGCGACTTTCCCTCGCTCAGTATGAGGACCTGGTCGCCAAGGCGGAGGCGCTGTTGAGCCGTCTCGTCGTCTCGGAAAATTATGACTCCATCAATAACTTCATTTCCCTGTACGATGCCTACATGGCAGCCCCGGACGCGACTCTCCAGGAGTACTTCCCGAAGTACACCCCGCCCATCCGTCCCCATAAGCACACGTGTGTCGGTCTCGCCATGGAAGTCGAGAAACTGCTGAAAGGCTTGGAGAAGGACTTCCCTGGCATCTCAAAGTCCATGATGATTGTGTCATGTGACGAGAACATTCAAGATCTGGTGGACTATGCTACATCAAGTCCAGGACCGCAGGGGTTCTTGATAGAGAACGAGAAGGACCACGTGATGCTGGCTATCAACGTGAAGGTTGACGGAAGGCCTGGCATGTTCTTGTCAGACTTGGGCTACCACATCGCTCGCGTCGTCACTGTTATGGCTGATCGTTGCTACCCTCATACTGGTAAGTTTTCCAACGACCCATTTGAGTCTATTCAAAATACAAAACCATCCCCATTCTTTAGGACCCTACCTCGTTTTCAGTATCCTCACCATCTCTTATTTTCCCTGCAGGTTGGTTCACCCAATCGGATGAGCCGCACTGCCGCAAGGAGTACAACTACCAGTTCAACACAATGAACAGCAACTACATCGAGTGGCACGAGCGCGAGACGCGAGGCGCGGTCGTCAAGGAGCGCCTGTCTCTCGTCTACGTCGCCAAGGCCTATCTGACAGCTGTCAGTGTCACCGAGAAGAGGAACATCGTTTGGGACTTGAGGTTGGTACCATCACTATCACTTCATATTATAAAACAAAGCCCCTGCCACGGCTGTCTGTCTGTCTGTTCGCGATAAACTCAAAAACAACTGAACGGGTTTTCATGCGGTATTCACCAATAGACAGTTATTCATGAGGAAGGTTTAGGCGCATAATTTGTACCCGTACGAAGCTGGGGCGGGCTAGTGACAAATATAAGGGTATTTAGACTTCAAACTCTCAACTAAAGAGTAAAGAGTTTGGCAATTTCTTAAACTTGTCAACTCTACTTTAATGCTAAGAGTTGCCAAGTTCTCATGCTTAAGTACAGTTTGACAAGATCTCAACTTCGTTCTTCAATACAATATTATCTTTTTAAAAGCAGACTTTGTTTTGATAAATTTGTGGAAATTACCTAGATTTGCTATTAGGATTAAGTATATAGCAGTGGTATCATTACAATCAGATAGTCAACAGAAATGATGCCTCATGATACACAACGTGATTGTATGATGTAACGCCCATCATACCATCACCTACAATATATGATATCTCTATAATATCAGTCAATATACGAGTACTAAGGGAACAATCGTTTAATTGCATTTATCTCTCAGATAATATTTATCTCATAAAACAGTTTTTATCAAAGCTTAGAAGATTGTGTTTCCATGTCAACAACACAATAATCAGAGGAAAATAAATGTAACATGGACCAAACATTGAAAATTCTAAAAATAACCAGGGGACATTATCTATCAATCAATTTCAATCTACCTATCCTGTTTCGACCTAAGTTTGGGTCTGCTTCCAGTCTAACCAGAATGCAACTGAATACCAGTATTTCACATGGAGCGACTGCCTATCTGACTTCGACAACCCAGTAACCCGGTACTTACCCTTCTTTTTTAAGGTTACCCGAAGGGTAACCAACGGGACCCTATTACTAAGCTTTCGCTGTCCGTCCGTCCGCCTGTCAGTGGACTGTACCTCATGATCCGTAATAGGTAAACAGTTGAAATTTTCACAGAATGTGTATTTCTGTTGCCGCTATAACAAAAAAAAATAATTAAAATAAATTAAAAATAAAAGGGTGCTAGATACGTATTTGTTTTGGCTTTTTTTGCTCGATCTTAATAATGAGAACAAATAGACGCGTATAATCTTGTACAATGGTACGGAACCCTTCATACACGAGTCCGACTCGCACTTAGCCGGTTTTTTTTTTGAGGGTACGAAATCATCCGATGAACGTCTCCCGAAGTTTCTCCCGCTCTGCTGGAATGGGAGGGCGTGTCAGACTCTTACTGACTAAAACCCACCAGCGTTCCTTCTGTTGCCTGTGCGTTCCAGCAGATGTATTCGCTAACTCAGTTGACATCAATTTGATAGGCACTATGCAGTACATTGCTTCTTTGCTCAGTGGACATCGATTCTACGTATTACATTTTTGTTATCCTATACGTCAAAGCAGCATTGTACTGCATAGTGCCTATCAAATTGATGTCAACTGAGTTAACGAATACACCCGCAGAGTCGCGGTGACTCTTTCAAAGACTTCTGGGACCAACACAGTACCCCTTGGCAAACTGATAAGTGTGTGTTATAAAATAACTAAAATCAGAATCAGAACTTTATTTGCTATGAATGTAGGTACAGATCACATCTTAATGTTGTACTTACATATGTTAATGAGACCGGCTACAACCTACCTTACGGCGTGCAAATTGTTACATAAATTAAAATATTTAAACAAACAAAACACTGGTGCCGATTCTCTTGTTCAATAACTTAAATAAAATTAGAGAATCATTATCTTTTACTAAAATGCAGTGCAAGAAAAGAACGGCTATCTATGAACTATCTTAAAGATGTCAAACTAGTTTACGCTTTGCACTTCACCGTGTTTTTACGTGTACCCTTAATTTGTATGGAAATATTAGTTCAACTAAATTTGACAGCTCTAATTTACGTCCGTCTCTTTCTTGTTTTATTAGAGAGAAAAAGATAGGAATAGCCTAAATTAAGTTTAGTTTGTGCACAACAGAATCCGCACCAATGTCAAAACAGAGCATAAGATCTATCGTGTGTTACAAATCTAAATATCTAGAACGTAATTTTATTGACGCATACACAAAACACGAGGTGAGGTATCTGACACAACGTGATTCATGCAAAACTCATTAAGATAATTTGCAAATTGCCACACAATTGGTTCAGCTGCTTTATTATGACAACGAAAGAGTTTTCCCATATTAAAACAGGTTTTGAGCTATAAAGAGAGAATAATTATAGTTTCGATGAGGAAATGATTAACAAAAATTTAGTTCTTCAGAATTCAATTTTCCATTTTTTTTTCTTCACAGTTTAACATCTGTATAGTCTAGATCGACCTCATATGGATATTTGAAACGACGAGGACTATAGAAACATATCTATAGGTATTAGGTACTTGCTATCGCTTGCTCTGGGAGTATTTCCGCTCTGAATGACGTCAAATGATAATTATTCATGTCGGCTTCTCCACTTTTTATGGCAAATAGGCCCGAGTGAAGTTTATAGCACCGAGTCACCTAATGAACTCGAAACTTTACCCTTACTTCGATTGCTCTACAACTTTCGATAGGCAAAGAGCTTGAGGTCTTTCAAGACCAATCTGGACTAGCCCTTTGGCTTTAAAGGTGGGGCCTACCCAAGTCTTGATATACAGACACATCTCGACCACCAATCAATTATATTGGGGCCGACTTCGGGTCTAACTGAATGCAGTTAAATATCATTATTGTACATGCCAAACCTCAGGTATAATTAGTATTATTTTTAGCCATCATAACCAATTTGTAAACCATTTTTTTTTGTTTATTTCAGGAGTTTACTGGCCAGGGATCCCAAGGGTCGTCTGACCGCTGGTATCTACTTCCCCATCAAGAAGAAGGACCAACAGTTTACTATGTTCTTCGATGCTAACAACGGCAAGCTAAGGAAGAAACTCAAGTTCGACACCTTCCTGAAACTGCAGACGGTAATTATGACATTATAATTAAAACTTTAGGGCTTAATAATTTCCTTGTAAGTTGACAGAGAACTAATGCTTTTTCGTCATTTGTCAAACCACAAATGTTGAAGAAAAACCATATAAAACCCAAATTGCGTCGAACTATATGTAGCAATAGGATTGTGCCTAATATTTTAGTCAGAGCTGTATTTTATAGCCAAAGCACTTTATTCCACATATTTCAGTAATATTTATAGCCCGACGAAAGTATGAAAACTCCGCAATCAAGGCCACATTATTTACATGGACGTCATAACCCTGGCATTCTGCCAGAATCGTTTTATGGAATCAGCCTAAACTGCCGTTCCAGATTTTATGGAATTAAGAATTTTCTGGCCAGTCAACGCCATCTAGTGAGCTCGTGCTCAAACAATACAAGCTTACACACTTGGTT
This sequence comes from Polia nebulosa, assembly GCA_951329385.1. Lineage (NCBI taxonomy): Eukaryota > Metazoa > Arthropoda > Insecta > Lepidoptera > Noctuidae > Polia > Polia nebulosa. The sequence goes on along the minus strand of OX589607.1, from coordinate 26,879,758 downwards.
AAAAAACTTCCTAGCTTTTTAAAGGCATGAATTTCTCGAATCACATAGGCACAAATAATAGAACAGCATGCAAGGGGTAAAATGTAAGCCAATCATCGAGCAATTGAAATTTCCCACCTATATATACTTACAGAAACATAAACGCACCCCATTTTCCCACGGGGGTAGGCAGAAACCAAGAACGTCATCTGCCACGATCCTTATATACACATTATTCCTTTTGCTTCGGCACCCTTCATTGCCAAAAATCACCATAAACTAACCGAACATTATATTTCTTCCAGATTCCAGATGAGGTCGTAGATGAAGTGGAACAGTGTAACGACCAGCTCCGTCTCCGCGACGGTGAGCTTCTGTCCATCCTGAACAAGCTGGCCACCATCATGGCTGATGAGGAGTATATGGTGGAACTTGTGGACATCAACGACAAGATCGTGCAACTCTCCGCTGGAAACTAAATCAAACATTTACAATTACTTCAAGTCAACAAAAATTTTCAAACAAGGAACGTGCACGGAGACTGTGCCATCTAGTGTCGCAAATCGGAACTTTTATAGCAAAAATTCTTGACATTGACGCTTCTGTGCTGCCATCTAAAGTTCCTGCACTCTCCCTGTATCGCAGTTAAATAGCTTTTTATACATATACAGGTGGCATAAACAATTAGACTTTGAAAGTATTGATGGAGTTTTAATTTGGTTTCTTGCATGGATAGTTTAGAATCTATTTGCACTGAGTAGAACATTCACTAATCGTTTTAAAATTTAGTATCGATTAAAAAACTAGACTAGAATAGAGTTCCGGGTGATTCGTTTAGTAGAAACTCGGAGAACTCATTAATATTGGATGTGACATTTTCTTGTTATTTCTTACTTCATTTATTTATCATTCTTTCATTGGAAAATACTTGGCTTTGACCTTATAAAAACACAAGGCTGTATGTTATCAAGACCTTTGCTTGTATTAGCGATTATTATTGCAGCTTTTCATTATGGAATTCATTTTTTTTATTTTCTTTTTTTTTTGTTAACCACAGATAATGTAGTAAATGAGTCATTAATATTACAATTTATGTCAAATAGGTTGAATATTATCTAGTTCATGTATTTCATCATTTTGGTATCTAGATGTTAGACGATAGACAAGTAGTTGTGACGTAGTTTGAAGTACTGAGACGTATGACGAGACACGGCTCAACATGGGATATTAAAAAAATATTAGAGAAATGTTTTTCGTTTTATTTGTTACAGACCTACCTACCTATTTTATATTTCACTACCAAGTATAATTTTTTTGTAATCAAACTCAATATTTTTGGAGTAAATTATAGCCCACCTGATTGAATTTCGGTCATAGTGGCAAATCAATGTGCGCAAAGCGCAAACGCAGTGCACTCTCTGTCACAGTCGATGGGTCATCAGTAAATCCGTCACGACCTGAGAGGTATCAGGCCGGAGTATCACACTGCCAACTTCCAAAGCCTGGGCTGCCACTTAGAAATTCCTATTGGAAAAACCGAATAACACTTCCTCGATCCGGAAATCGAGCCCAGGGATCTCTTGCTCAACAGTCGTGCTTGTGGTCGCGAGACCCACGGCCACGGGGAGTTGGGAGTAAGTAATAGCGGTTACACTACGCAGCAATCAAAAAGTTTAATATTTTGTTTAAATAATATTTTGTTATACAACTTTAGCATCAAGTCATACCACGTTCCCTACGGGGATGCTACGGGATTAATCGTAGACCTAGGGCTACGTGAGTAGAGGGTCTACGACGTAGGCCTTGCTTTATGGTCAGTTTTTAAATTATATCCGAATCTTTTCATTTTTAACCGACGAAAAAAGTTCTCAATTCGACCGTATATTATTTTTCTTTTTATTTTTGTTCAGCCCTCACTCCGTTGTTTATGAATCGATTCTGATGATTCTTTTTTTGATACGTCAAGTGTGTGTGTTTTTTTATCGTTTAAAGGCACGCGTTTGACCTCTACCCGGTGTGGTATCAAAAAAAGAATGGAGAGAGAAACGAGTGTTTTTATGGCACTTTTATAAACTCAACTAATCTGTAAGACTACTAAAACATAATTAGTAAGATTTAATGTTCTCATGTAAGTGACGATTGTCTCTAATAAAGTTCTATAAACCAAAGTTTACGCACTTTTTGAGAGATATTATGAATGTGTTCCCCAAACGAAAGCCTACTGTCTATAGTTACACCCAAATAACGTACACATTTCGCCGATTTGATAAGTGATGCAATACACTGTGATGAAGGAGGAAAAGAACATTGATGAGCGTATATTTGGGATAGGTTATGTGGATTCACTGGTGCTTCACAAATGGAGTACGAATTTAACCTTATATGCGTTCAAAGTCAGCGAATTGGCAGCAAACCAGTGACAGACAGTGTTAAACCTTGCCTGAGCTCTAGCAAAATCCTCCTCCTAAATATCACCCGCAAATTTCAAAGCTGTGTCATCCACATAAGAGATAACTATACAGTCCTGGATTTTAAGCTGACAGAGTTCATTAATGTAACATAATAATAATGTAGGTCCAATAATACTCCCCTGCGGGACCCCATACGACACCTGAAGATCATCTCTTAAATGCTCACCGATACTAACACACTCAGATCTATAAGCTAGATAATCCGCGAAAAGATCAAGTTGTTTGCCCCGAATACCCAAGCACTTTAGTTTGTTCAAAAGGTTGAAGATACAGACTGTGCCAAACGCCTTAGCGAGGTCAAGGAAATACATTTCTTATTTGCATCCATTTTTCTAACTTAAAAATTGGTGAACTTATGAACAGCATCATCAGAAGACTTGTCAGTTCTGAAACCATATTGTGATGAAGAAACTAGCTCATTAGATTCTAGATAATTAACAAGCCTACCGTTTATGACGCGCTCAAATATTTTTGACAGTGATGTGAGGATTGAGATAGGTTAGTTGTTGTTGACACAGTCAGTATCCCCTGCCTATAGGAACAACAATCAATTTCTTAAGCGCTTTGGGGAAAACAGCAGCTTCAAGACAGCGATTTATGAGGTTAGTGAGCACAGGAGTAACTAAACCAGAAACCCTCTGCAGAAACCAAGACGAAATGTTGTCCCAACCCGCTCGACAGTCGCGTTTTAGGTTAATTATAATTTTTTCAACTTCCTCACAGTCAACCTTGAGGAGTACAAAAGAACTGTAGGATGAGATTACTTTATGTTCAGCGAAATCTCGAAAAGAAGGGATACTCTGTGCTAGTCTACTATCAAAATCACCAAAAAGCTCACTTGCAGTATTATAAATAAAATAAAATAAATAAAATAGTTTATATCTCACCAGCATAGCAACAAGGATTACATAGCAAAAGTACTTAATTATATGATAATAATTCAACAGCATTAGCGGTGGTAAAGAGAGGTTTATTTCGGGTGTTGACTCTATCTTCTGAACAAGGCAAGGCCTGTATCTCAGAAGATAGCACTCAGCTGACAATTTCGTTATCTATAACCTAAAAACATTGTGTGCTACCGTTTTAATTTATAATTTATTAATAAAGAATGTAAGTAGTGAATAAGTGTGTGTGTGATGGCGTGTGTCTGTGTGTTATTATTAATATGTCTGTGAAAATAAAAGATATTCGGTATTTAGGTAGTCTAATTGTAATAACTATCTTTTCACTGAGATCTTAGCATCATGTTTGATTAAATGTGATTAATATATTAAGTTTATTATTAATTTTGTTATAAAATAAGTTGCTTGTTACATAATACTGTCTTCTCGCAAATTCTGTGTGATGTGAAGGATTATGACAAACTAGTTTCTGTTTACGTCTGGCAGTAGCAGGAGGGTGATCTGATCGATGCTTCCTCAAGATGGATTCAAGCACAAAGATCTGTCGGACCCTAAGCACTTTGTAGTCAGAATATAGTTGTGTAGTCGAGTATCGAAATGGCTTTCGGGTCATCACTTTAAGAACAGCTCTCTGTGCTCGCTCCAACGCGAGGAACCGTGTTTTTGCAGCACCCCCCATACTGTGATGCAATACTGAATAACAGATTGACATAGTGCAATAATTATTTTTATAAGAAGCTCAGTTGATGCAGAATCTCTAAGAGTTTTAAACATATAAATCATACTCCTTAACCTTGTTTTCCGTTTATTTAGATGTTTATCCCAACGCAATTGGTCGTCAATTTCGACTCCAAGGTACCTGACAGTAGTAGAACGAGTAATTGTTCGACAATTACAATTTTGTGTAAGTATGGGCAAACAATACTAAAAGTTTTAGGTTGTTGAGTGATCTTAGTAATAGAAAAAAACTTTTTTACAAAAAAATAGAACCGACTTCCAAAAAAAGTGCAAAATAACTTTAATTTCGGAAGTCGGTGTTCCTGTTTTGTGTCTTCGTTTTTTGACACCGACTTCCGAAATTAAAGTTATTTTGCACTTTTTTTGGAAGTCGGTTCTATTTTTTTGTAAAAAGTTTTTTATTTTTCACTTTTTAGTTGTGGTTCCCCATTAAACTGTGTTAACAATTCATAGACATACGATAGTAGCAATCGCGGTTGATTTGCTGTCAATTATTGAAGAGTTCCGTTGTCTGTCTCCGAAACCCATCATCAGATCTTTTTCAAATTTAAGTGGGACCATTTCGGAATAAACTCCTTTCGAACAAAAAAGGAATTTTGAAAATCCGTCAATAAATGACGGAGTTATGCCCGAACATACATAAAAAAAAAAAAAAAAAGAAATACAAACATCCGAATTGATAACCTCCTCCTTTTTCGAAGTCGGTTAAAAATGTAACATAGTTGATGTATTTACAGACGACTGTGGGGAAGAATTTGGAGATAGCAGGAAAGGAACCCTTATAGTGCGACTTAGTATGTCTGTCTGTCTGTCTGTCCGTCTGCCACAGCTGGATATCTAAATAACTACTAATGCTATCAACTTGAAATATGGAATAGTTTTAGATGACGTTTGCGCAACCATTTTGCAAATAAGAAATACATAAAAATATATAGTTTTGCAACAGGGACTGAAAGGTCTTAAAAATTCTAAGTGGCATACTAGGGCATATGAAGTGGAGTTTTTTTGTGGGCACAGAACTATTTAAATACCTATACGAATGAAGCTCCTAATAAGCTCCTGGTTACTAAATTAATAAATATAATATAAAATTAATACCTCTAATAAATAATTATGTTACTGATAGAACGCGTTCAGAACTGCTTTTATGGGCGATAGTAGTAGTGGTTTATACAGAATGGGTATTAATTAACCCTCAAGAATTCAGCCAGGGGTTGAGTAGTTTTTGGAAAAATAATAATTAAAAACACATCCTCCCATACATTCCTTGCCTCTGCTGGTTGACAATAATGTATGAGAGATTTTTTTTTTGTATTTTTTTATCAAAAAATCTTCACAGGGGTGTTTACTTAGACTTCCCTTCCTAGCTGAATTCTTGACGTGTCATTAAAACCCACCCTGAACTTATAGTATATTATAACCAGTCAACAAAATGTTCATGATCATCAAGATGGAAATTAATTTTTAATTGTTATTATAATAATAATAAAAAAATAATTTCCATCTTAATAGGTACTTCAATAAAAAGTCTGGCTGCAATTATGTTCTGCTGGCTTATGGCATGCGTTGTGTTGTGTCTGTATTATAAATATTATTTATTGTTAACAATAAAGATGAAATAGTAAAGTACTGTCCGCCTGTTCGCCCTTCCACCTGTCCGTCTATCCTACTTTTGAAGGACTGTACGTAACGTGGAACGAAACCCTCGGTACGCGAGCCCGACTTGCTCTCTACCGGTTTTTTTTTAACTTTGTGAACGGGTAGCTCCAAGCACGGTCGCCACACAACTGATTATTTTTAAACAATTCTTAGCGGAACTCATAAAATCCAGCTACTCCAAGAATGTAGAAGAAGGGCTTACAGTACGGAAGGAATGACGATGGGTTGTGAAGCTTGCCACCATCCCTTTTTAACCGACTTCAAAAAAAGGAGGTTCTCAATTCGACTGTATTTTTTTTTTATGTGTGTTACCTCATAACTTGTTACTACGTGAACGGATTTTGAAGTTTATTTTATTTTATTTGAAAGCTGTTGCTTCACATGTGGTCCCATTTTAATTTGGTGAAGATCTGATGAAGAACTTCGGAGATACACAATGGAACTCTTCAATAAATGATAGCTAACCTTCCAGAATTGCTGCAATCGCATGTCTGTATATTGTATTCACCACTTCACAACATTACATCACGCTGATACGCTCTGAAGGGGTATACAGATTTGTACATTTCACCCTGATACACCCTAATTTCACGAACTATGTTCAAATTCCCTATTTTTGGGGCTATCAATTCGGGCATAACTTTATTATTAATTTAGATATAGAATGGGGTACAACAACTAAAAAGTGAAAAATAAAAAACTTTTTACAAAAAAAATACAACCGACTTCCATAAATAAAACTAAAAAATGCAAAATAACTTTAATTTCGGAAGTCGGTGTCAAATAACGAAGAAACCAAACTAGAAACACCGACTGCCGAAATTAAAGTTATTTTGCATTTTTTAGTTTTATTTATGGAAGTCGGTTGTATTTTTTTTGTAAAAAGTTTTCTTTTTGTTTTTTTTTTTGTTGGGTTCCAAATCATCCAATGACTTCTCCCGTTCTGGGTGGAGTGGTAGGGTGTGTCAGACTTTTACTGACAAAAAACCCACCCCTGTTCCTTCCCTGCCTGAGTGCCCAGAGGCGCCGTAACTCTGTTTCAAATTTATCGCTACCCCTATACAGGTATCGGCCATGACGGGCCCCGTCAGGTATTGCTGACAACTCTTTGAGGCGCGCGTGGAACACTACGTGCCGTCGACTCTCGGGCCTGGTGCTGATCGGACGGTGAGCTATCCATTACTCGCCGTCCGCAGTCCCGCGCCTACGGTGGCCGGAGATCGTCCCGCGACCCCGACGCAGGTGAGGGCGACTCTGTTGAGTCTCCCTCACCCGTTCCGCCTCCTCCTTCGCAACCATTACTGCTTCGCAGAAGGAGGAGACTGCTTCCCATTCCCTCTCGCTCCGTACCATGGCCTGGACCAGGACCGGGCGCAAGAGGTTGCTATCGCCAATCGCCTCCACGAGGACACGGCTGTGCTCCGCCCAAGCGGGGGAAAGCTCCACCGTATGCTCCACCGTGTCCTGCCACCACCCTTGATGTGACGACCACGACAGCTCTGCCAAGAGTGTGACGACGAAGAAGATGAAGCTGAATAATTATTAAGCAGCCTATAATATTCCCACTGCTGGGACACAGGCCTCCTCTCTGTGAGAGGGAGTGATCTGTAATCCACCACTCAGACCCAGTGCGGGTTGGTAGATACCACATGCATTTGATTGTTTTGTTATAGGCAATGCCGGGTTCCTCACGACGTTTTCCTTTACCGTTTTGAGAGCAGTCAGCACGACACGTTTTTTTAGACTATTGATATCTCATAGACACTTCGTATTTCATCAGTGAGCACGGCTTATCACGATCAAATTAAAATGCTCTTATCATGATGATGGAACAAAAGATAGTCGCTGATATTATGATGAGAAAAAGTAAAAAGTAAAAATTGCAACATGAGCTCTTTTTTACCGACTTCAAAAACGGAGGTTATGTAAGTATTCGACCTGTATGTGTGTATCTATGTTTGTCCGCGATTTTCTCGAAAACTACTGATCCGATTTGGGTGGGTTTTCGTTATACAAATGCATATTTTTCTAGGAAGGTTTTAGTATATCTCCTCAACTGCCGCGCCTCTTATCGCAGTTTGACATATTTACGACCGGGCTCATAAAAACAACTTGCTGAGGTTTCTATTGGAGCGAGGCACTTAAAGTAAACTTTTTTGGGTTGTTATTCAACAACCCAAAAAAGTTTACTTTCTGTCTGTTACCCCTGACCCTGACCTGTTTCTGTCTTTGTGTCTGTTGTGGTGTTTCGGCCTGTTTATTCAAACAGACCTTAGAATAACATGTAAACAATACTTGTAATTCAAGAGTTGAATTTTATTCAAATTCTGTTATCAACGATTTGTCGGGAATAGTGTGTGTGTGTGTGTGTGTGTGGGTAGTTGTTAAAACCACTGTATCAATTTACATGAAATTTTGCATGTTGCACTATGAATAGACAAGTAATAGAGTTGTTGTGTTGGAGTTGTAGAGTCCGATATCATATTTTCCTATTATTCACACTCAAAACTTCAAATTACGAAATCAAAACAACATAACGGCTTTTTAAAATTGCGTTTCTGCGTTTGCGTTGCGTTTTGTGTTGCGTTTTTTTTCTAACACTATGTAATAACTATCTAAGAATGCATGTGAACCATGCCACAGGATATCAGATCTTTAGTTATTTAATAATAGAGGTTTAAGCCGCGGACGTTCAGGGGATATAATACATTAGGATCTGATGAAGAACTTCAGAGATAGACAGTGAGCCGAAAAAGCTACTAGGACTAGGAACATGAAATTTTGCACACGGATTCCTTTTATAATGTAGGTGTAAGGGATAGGTGCGTTACGGGAAGAAAAACCAGGGTTTTTTTTGTTTAACGAAGCGGCTCGAAAACGTGCGTGAGCGCACGCGGTTGACAGGTATTGATTCGTTCTGCCGGTGCTGTGGATACTGATACCCTGTGCCCGCGCGCCATTGCGCGGGGATGGCAAACAAATAGAGATGGACGATTAGTCTAGTGCTGCGCTCGCTAATGCACGTTATCGGCCTAAATATATTTAGCCCGATATGAGTGCTCGCGGAGGCGGGACGCGTGAGGGAAGCTCAACGGAGTGGCCCTCACGGCCCCGGCGCTACCACCGCAGGAGAGGCACTGGGCGTAGGACATCGCGAGACGATCTCCAGCCACCGTAGACCCGGGCCTGCGGACGGCGAGCAATGGGTAGCTCGCCGTCCGATTAGCACCAGGCCTGTGAGTCGACGGCGCGTAGTGTTCCACGCGCGCCTCTAAGAGATGTTGTCAGCCACCACTAACGGGGCCTCGTGGCCGGTGCCGGCATGCCTAGGGGTAGCGGACAAATTCTCAACATGAGTTACCGCACCCCTGGGCACTCCGTCCTTGGATGACCCCATCGACCCCGTCATTGGATGATTCACCACCGCCCCAAAAAAAAAAGGGTTAAAGGTAAGTAGCGAGCCGTCTTTCCAACGTCAACAGTAGGGGAGCACTAAGAAAGGGTTTTTAGAAATTCCTCCCCTAAGGGGTTCAAGTGAGGGTTGAAAGTTTGTACGTAGTAGGTACTAAATCCACGCGGGCGAAGCCGCTGGCAGAAGCTAGTTGTTAATAAAATTATTATTTTTATCGACTCTTGAAACCTACTCGGATAGCAAGTTTAGCAAGCATGGTTGAGGCCTATTGCCCGGGGTCACATCACTCGCTTTCTGACGAAGGCTACAATGTAACCCAGAGGCAAAAATATTTACATATACAGGGTGTAAGGGAATCGCTAACGAAAACGGAGACAGGTGATAAGGGTTTTCTCGAATAAAATCGGATTCTCGATACAATACCATCAAAAAGTCTGGTACGTATACTATGCTGTGAGAACATGCAATGAAACCGTTATTTGCAGTTAAGGACACTTTTTTCTTTACAACTTTAGCATGCAATGTAGTATTCGTAAAATATCAGCTGACGCTCGCGCATTCCTCGAGTTCAAAGTGAGCGCGCTCTTGCCGACAACCGCGTGGCTAACGACCCCACGTCCACCGGACTAGCATTTAGGTTTTATATACTCTACGTTCTGGCTTCGACAGCGTTCCCCTTACACTCTGTATATAAACATAGATTTCTTGTTGCCTATTCTTCCCTAGGTATAGAAAATTACAGAATCATCTAGATGCTAGCCTTTTGGTGAAATAAGTAGTTTAATTTAACAGAAAATCTGTATTCCTTGGAGGGTTAAGTTCTTTTTTTTTAGGCTGAAATGTAAGTTTTTTATTATTCATATACTCGCGCTTGACCGCTGCCTTATCTTATGGTATTGGTAAGCGATGAAGTACACCAACATTTTGCCATTTTTTTCTCCATCATCATCATTTCAGTGGAAAGACGTCCCCTGCTGGACATAGGCCTCCCCCAAGAGTCAACACAACGACCGGTCCTGTGCGTTTTAGATTGATTTTGATCATTGCCCTTTGGGTGTTAAGGCTTCTGTTGATTCCTATTGTAAGCAATCACATTTTTTATGGTTCTGTAATCAACAAGGAACCCTTATAGTTTCGCCATATCCGTCTGTCCGTCCGTAGCTTAGTTCAGAGACTCTTAGTACTAGAAAGCTATAATTTGGCATGGATATACATATTACAGAGTGGTAAAATAAAATCATGAAAACTAATTTTTTCAGGGTACCTCCTGCACAAGTAAAGTGGAGATGTTTTTTTTTTCTCATCTGTCCCATGGTGTGGGGTGGCGTTGGAAAGGTCATTCAAAATACTACGGGTCTGAGAAAATTATTTTTCAATTCTGGGATACGTTTGCGTAAAATTAAGCTATAATAATAATAACAATCTTTATTTAATCAGACTACAATGTGGTCTATAGTGTTAGTAACAAAATAGCTTATCCTATAAATTACTATTTTTGTTAGAGTCAAGTGTCGGGCCTCCCTGCCAGCTAAATGGTTGCTTTTGGATATGTGAAAAAATTAACGGCATTATAACGAAATTAAAAGGAAAACTATCACGTCTAAGTTAGCTCTGTTAGTTTTGAGTAATAGCCGCCCAACTTATAAAATGTTTCTTCGTCATAAATATCGCACAAAATACAAAATCCTTGGAAAAAAATTACTTACGTGAAGTACGGTATACGGAACCCTACTTTGCGCGTGTCGACTCGCACTTGGCCGGTTTTTTTATTAGATATTATTGTGGGAAGGAGAGAATTGTCACGTACTTCTCTGCGTAATGTCATTGCCAAACATTTGGAATTAAGCGTTTGGCGTGAACGCTAACAGAAAAGTTATTTGTCGAGTCTAGCTGATGATAAGCGATGATGTGGTCGACGATGAAGCACGCTTGCCTAGATGTAACCTATTGAGGTGGTAGCGATCATGCCTAGGGGTAGCGGATAAATTCGTAACAGAGTTACCGCTCACCTGGGCACTCAGGCAAGGAAGGAACAGGGGTGGGTTTTAGTCAGTAAGAGTCTAACACGCCCTCCTGCTCCAGCCAGAGCGGGAGATGTCATTAGATAATTTCTCACCCCAAAAAAAAATAAGGTGGTAGCGATCAGGAAAACACAGACTTCGCCAGTGAATTCCAGTCCAATATGTTTAAATGTCACATACTTACTAATTAAAACAACACGCTGTGGGTCGCAAGTTCGATTCCCGCACGGAACAATAATATTTGTAGGGCCTACAGATAGTTGTTTCGGATCTAGGTGTCTTGTGTATGTAAGATTACATGTTTGTAAACACACCCACGAAACAGGAGTAATTCCTAGTGCGGGCCAAGTTTTAAAAAAAATCTCCTGGAAAAAAGTAGGTTAGTGAGGTGCAGATTGATTAAGTTTTCCAGATTTCTACGAAAATCCAATAAACACGTAATCACTAGTCAGCTACGACATTGGCTTCGGTCTTGAGAATCACGTGTCCACTACGAAACACGTGGGTTTGGTAGCGTGAGCCTGTCACAATCATTTGCATTATACTGTCGATATTCGGGCACAGCTGGAGCTCTATAGCATGACAACTTTTATTGAAACCCTCTTGATTTCAAAATTCTCTACAAAATGCAACGAAAATTGGACATATTTAATTTTTGGATACTGCCTATGGAAATGAACAACTCGTTTCAAGAAAGTCGTATAAATTCCCAAAAAAAATGGACTTTCCGTTTAAAGTTATCAGCTGCTCAAAATAGGAGCAATCTTTTTTTTCGGAATTGACGACGGAATAGAAAAAACAAGTGGAAGTGCCCACGCAGCTATCCGTCGTGTCACAATTACGCGGAAAAATATGTAAAATAATAACAACCTTCGTCAGTAATAAGTCTTTTTGTATGAACAATAATTTTAACAGTGAAGGAAAACATCGTGAGGAAACTGGCATGTCCTCCATGTCCTAGAAGCAAAAATTCGAAGACATGTGACATCCACCAACCCGCTCTGGGCCCTTTTTACCGCATAATTGTGACACGCGCCGGATAGCTGCGTGGGCACTTCCACTTATCTTTTCTATTCCGTCGAATTGACCATGACTTTTTTGAAGAAAGTTGTTGATTCATATCAGCAGACGCAGTATTTAAATTTAAAAAAATTGCCAACCATTTCTGTTACACCTTGTATATTAGCGACCATAAAGAGACTGTGAGAGAAGTGAATGTGTTAATTGGTACCTAATAAGTGTTTCTAGTTTGATTCAAGGTTAAATTTTTACCTTCGTTACAGTTATGTTGTTGTTGTATTGATTAGATATTTAGTAAAACGATCTGTTTGTATATTATGGACATTACAAGAGTCAGGAATACTTGATATCAACTTATTTTTAGGTACTTAAACTTTTTTTTTTAGTGTGTGCAGTCCTCAAATAAATTCTCCCGCTCTAGCTGGAGCTAGGGCGTGTCAGACTCTTACTGACTAAAACCCACCCATGTTCCTTCAATTGCCGGTGCCAGGGTCACTTGGTTTACCCATCTTAAAGCAAGAAGCAGTGATGTATCTCATGTCTGTCGGGATTTTCCTTCAGGCACTTCTCAATGGCTTGTCGGGTATTCAAAGTTCTAACACACCACATCCCGTGTTACGTTAAAATGGCTAGCCTATTTAGCAAGTTAACTAAAATACAATAGGCTCGCCCCTTATTAATGGAGCATGCCATTTAGGGACTTAAACATTACTAAGGAAAAGTTGGTGTACGCAAATTGTAAACCGAAACCTCGCCTGAAAAGAAAATACGTTGTCGTAATTTGCTGTAAACATAATGCAAAGAAAGAATAAACACACAAAAAAAAAAGAAAAGCTGGGGGAAAACATGCGTCACATCCACGCAAAACAGCCATCGCTCAGCATAATGCTGCGACCCTATGCGAGACAGAGCCCCAGCGCTGATTTCAGCCGTCGTTGGGGCTCCGGGGTCGCAGACTCTCGGAGTCCACTCTGTCCGAATGACCCTAGGAAAGACGGCAGCATTGTGATCACGTAGGTACTGCCATGTGCACAGTGAGGATCAGGAGAGACCCCTTTACAGTCTCATGGTACTGATAGTGATCACCTGGGTGGTTTGAGTGTAATTTCACCCTCCCTGATCTTTTCTCCCAAAAGTAGATACCTTTTGAAGGTTTCCCTCTGATAACAAAAAAATATATAATGTACAACTATGCAACACTTATTATTAACAGGCTGGACGATTTAATAGGCATAATGCTGTTACTAGGGTCAGCATTGCAGTAGTCTTCCTATAATGAAAATCTTTCGAGCATCTGATTCACAGTTGTGTACTAACAAAAGGTAATTGGCCACACGTGCCAGCGTCACGCGTTTCAACTCTTGCGCAACGAGTTTGATGTAACATCTCTGTGACGTCACATTTATGAGATATACTATAATATTATTATTGTTGATACAGCTGGACGGGGAAAACATGTTTGGTATGCTTAAGGCATGCCTTTTGCGCATGCGCAATCGAATCATCGTGTTTTAAGTGTGACGTAGGCTGTGACTAAGAGTTGTGTAAGATTTTTATGGACTAACTTGATAGGCTGAGAATTACCTTGATACGCGATAAGAGTTGCCAATTAGGATGTAATATTATTGTGCGTAAATCTAGAGTTCCTCTTTAAAAAAGTCATACAAAATTCCGCAAATAAATTGGAATGCCCGTACTAATTTTGATCAGCTGATGATAACTGTACGGAAATTCCATTTTTGAAGTTATACTGCTTTTGACGCGTTAGGGAAAAATGAAGAGAGTAAATTTTTACGATGCGCACGCACACCTTCTCAAAAAACCGACACCCTGAGTTTAGCTAGAAACGACAACCTGAAGTTAGATAAAGTCTGTGGTTCATGAAAAATGATTGTTTTCCTTTTGTAAACTTTGTGACAGTTTGGTTTTTTTATATTGTGACGCCAAAGAAGTATAACTTCTTACGTGCGTACATAAGTACTTATTTTTAGGATATTCTATAACTTCCTTGAAGAAAGTTGTTCAGTTCTATGGGCAGAAACAGTATTTAAAATATGACCTCCATTACGTCCTTGACCTTTTATGCTACACTTTTTTTATCTTTTTTGTTTGGGACAATCCCGCCACACCATTCCCAAACCACTGTAACTCCTGTAAGCCAGAATCAACAGTGGCGACCACCAGAAAAAAACGCCGAGGCAATGAAGCTCGACGAGTCCCAGAGAAACGATTAAACTATCTTGGGTCCAAAGAACAGCGGAGGAGTAAGAAAAACATAATTTCCACTGTGTTTCCACACAAGTGGAAATTACGCTTTACATACTTATTTTCGACCCCGCAAAGGTCAAGAGGAAATATTCGGAGCGAGTGCTACCCGCAGTAAAAGTCCACATTCCCTTCCAACAGGTCTCTTAGGCCCGTATTAATAAACACTCCTTAACTACGTACTCAAGTGCGATATCATTTGATCCGCGATTATTACGATGGCAGGAACTCAAGCTCGTTGCTAATTAATAAACACATGAGTACACGAGCTCAGTTACAACAATTCAAAGCGCTGTACTTGATGTGAATGAATACGTCACATTGACCGAAGTATAATATCACGTCGTCACGTTTCTTTACTGATATGTCGTAAGATTTATTTAATACTTTTATTATGTTAAAACTTATAAGAATAGCGCTTTATCATATTATAAAAAAAACTTTTTTACAAAAAAAAACAACCGACTTCCAAAAAAAAAATACACTAAAAATTAAAAAATTACTTTAATTTCGGAAGTCGGTGTTTGTATTTTACTTCTTCGTTATTTGACACCGACTTCCGAAATTAAAGTTATTTTTTAATTTTTAGTGTATTTTTTTGGAAGCCGATTGTTTTTTTTTTGTAAAAAAGTTTTTTATTTTTTACTTTTTAGTTGTTATACCCCAGAATTAAAAACCCCAATAACATGGAACGTGGAATTTAAACATTAGGAGAACACCAAAACGTCATCGAGGTATACGTATTTTTCGTTTTTATTCAGTTTCTCAAAAAGTGCTGAAGCAATTTCGATAAAATTTATATGGGACCACCTCGGGAGTAGGTATATTCTTTCGGATAAAAAAATAATTTTGAAAATCGGTCCACAACTGATGGAGAAACAGGCGGGCATACAACAAAGAAAAAAAAACATAAAGTCGAACATAGAACCGCCTCCTTTTTCGAAAGTCGGTTAAAAATGGTTTCTTACCTAAGTCCGTATATATTTACATAGGTACCAACCTGAAATGATGCTGTAGCGTGCGCGACTATTACAACACTGACTCCTGAAAAAATCTGTATCGTTTTTTAAAATGTACACTTGATAACTCAAAAGGATTTGAGGCGTCCCATAAATAATTTTTTGGTAAATGATACCGCAAAAGCCATAACATATCATACTCTATTTTAGCGTAATAATTAATTTCCCTCAAAATATTTTCAAACTCCATGTTTGGCGCCATTGAGTATTATATGTATAAACTTTTCTTTCGAGATAAGCTAATCACGAATTCACGACCTCAAGTCCCGGGCTGTCTACACTCATGATCTAGCATCTCAAGTACACACACCTGCTGTAAGCTAAGTGTCGAGTTTCGATTATTAATCAGTCCAACACTCGGCTGATGACGTGAACCTAATCCGAAACTTGAGTACATGAATAATCTCGTTTATTAATCCGATCACGACCTCAAGCTTGGTATCAAGTGCGAGCGCTTGGGCTGAGTAACGTTTATTAATACGGGCCTTAGTAGTAAAAGGGAATTGAATTAATTTTAGGAGATTAGAAGACATAAACGATGGATGGGAATGTGTGCAAGAATCTATAGAAAGGGAGTACTGAGATGACGACTAATAGTGAAAAATTTAAGAAGAGGTCACGTTGCGCCGATCCCAAATAAATTGGAATAAGGGCTAGAGAAATATATAACCTACACTTTCATTGTACGTAAAGCTGGTGGAATTCCCCGCCGGAGTGAATTGGTTTTTAATTGTGTCTGTTACGAGTATTTCGGTAGCCGACGGGAACCCCTAACGCCCGACGGCATGCCCATATGCCGTACCAGATTACGCGGCTTAAACCTCTATTATTAAATAACTGTAAAGGCAAATGGCAAGGTTCAAATTCTCGGTTAGTGATGGTATCGTATACTTTGACAAACCTTTTCATAGATAAATACAGTTCCGAAAAATTAAAAAAAAAAGTTTTTAGTTGCATGTTTACGTTTGTCAATGGCGAACGAAAATTTGTTAAATTGTGTGTTTTAAATAGTTTTGTGTCTGTTTATGATATGATGTGATGATATGTTGAGTTTATACAGGGTGTAAGGTACATGGACGCACATACGTGTACTAGTGATTCAGTACATGATTTTGGACCCCCTAGCGTTGGAATTTTTCTTACCCCAAAGACATTTTAAATGAAAAAATAATTAATTAATTTTTTTCATTTAAAATGTCTTTGGGGTAGATAGGTACGAGTATAACGATTTTATATACAGTTAAAAGTGAAAAAAAAAAATTTTTTTTTTTCAAAAATTAGGGAAAAGCCGACGAAAAATTCCAACGCTATGGGGTCCTGAATCATATACTGAATCACTAGTACACGTATGTGCGTTCATGTACCTTACACCCTGTATATTTATTGCAATGTTATTATTACGTCGTTATAACATCGTTTTAGAAAAATGTTTTGAATAAATATTACGTAATAACATTCTTTGTCAAGGTCAACCGGTTTTGTTGACATTGTTATTGTGAGCGTGAATATGTGACTTTTTCGGTGTTATTCAAGGTTTGAGATGTATTTATTCTAAGTTAGTTATTACATAGTATTAGAAAAATAACGCAACACAAAACGCAACGCAAACACAAAATCTCAATTTTAAAAAGCCGTAAAAAAACAATTAACAATTAAGAGGTTTATTTATTACTAGCGACCCGCCCCAGCATCGCATGGGTAAAAATTATTACACCTAAATCTTCCTCATTAATCACTCTGTATATTGGTGAAAACCGCATGAAAATCCATTCAGTACTTTTTGAGATTATCGCGTACAAACGCGGCGGTGTTTTATAATATGTCGTTAATGTAGTGATTTATTTATTATAAACCTTATTTAAACAAAACAACACAAAAGGAAATTAAAATTAAACAAATGGGCCACCCATTAGTTTACTTTTAATTTCCTTTTGCGTTGAATATATCGCATTCCGCGATATATTCCAGGCATCCTAGAATGGACAGTAATTGCCTGGACATGAAATGGGGCTGTCATTGTTGTGACCAATATTTTAAATCCTACCAATATTATAAATGCGAAATTTTATAACTCAATCACGCCAGAACGGCTAAATGGATTTTTTTTTTTGGGGGGGTGGGAAATCATCCTATGACTTCTTCCGCTCTAGGGTGGAAGGGACGAGGTAACTCTTTCGAATTTATCCTCAACCCCCGGGCAGGCATCGGCCATGACGGACCCCTTCTCTTTGCTGACAACTCTTGTTCGGCGCGCGTGGAACACTACGCGCCGTCGACTCTCGGGCCTGGTGCTTATCGGGCGGCGAGTTACCCACTACTCGCCGTCCGCAGGCCCGGGTACGGCGGCTAAATGGATCTGGATAAAATTTGGCACAGATATAGCTTATATGTAGTTTGGCATAGCCCATAGGCTATAATTTATAGTGGGGGCAGAGTCTAGTATAATACTGTTAAGTAAGTAATATTATTATTAAAAAACTTTAAAAAAAAAAAACAGAACCGACTTCCAAAAAAAGTGCACAATAACTTTAATTTCGGAAGTCGGTGTTTCTGGTTTGGTCTCTTTGTTTTTTATTTTTCTGTTTTTAATTGCGGTTCCCCATTAAACTGTGTTAACAATTCATAGACATACGATCGCAGCAATCGCGGTTGATTTGCTGTAAATTTTTGAAAAGTTCCGTTGTCTATCTCCAAAACCCATCATCATATCTAAATGATATTTAAATGGGACCATTTCGCAACAAACCTTTCGAACAAAAAAAAAAATTTGCAAATCCGTAAATATATGACGGAGTTATGCCCGAACATACATAAAAAAAAATACAAACATCCGAATTGATAACCTCCTTCTTGAAGTCGGTTAATTATACAAATACAAAATATTTTTTTTATTTGGGACAAGCCCGCCACACTATTCCCAAACCACTGTAACTTCTGTAAGCCAGAATTAACAGTGGCGACCACCAGAAAAAACGCCGAAGCAATGAAGCTCGACGAGTCCCAGAGAAACGATTAAACTGTCTTGGGTCCCGCAACGAAATTAATCAGAAAAGACAGCGGAGGAGTAAGAAAAACATAATTTCCACTTCCCTCCTAATCAAGCGGGAGACAGAACAAAACTAGGCCATTAGGCACAAAAGGGGGTTTTTACAACTGGGGTAAGCCCAGTTGCCAAGCACCACTGGTTAAAAACACTAATATTAATGGGTCCTAAAATTGTGAGCTGTTACACTTGTTTCCAATAATAGGTATGGCAAAAACGCTTGAACGCACGGAAATTCGTTGTAGTTTCCACAAGGTCCGTGTAATAGACAACTCCAGACGTAGGCTGAATACTATCCAACATAATATTGCGCTCAGCCTGCCAAAGAGTACACTCCCACAGGATATGATGTGCGGATTGTTCGTATTCGCAATCAGGATTAGAACACAACATAAAGGTGAGGCAACAAGCTGGAAGGAAAATAATTTACTCTTAAAGTTGCCATGACCTGTGAGAAATTGGGCAACACAGTGATCCACCTCCAGCCATGTCCTATCCAGCCGTTCAAATACTAAATATACTATACAAAGTTAAAATAAATTGTTGTTACACTCCTACCCTTATGAAGTTATGACGTATTCTTTCTCTGTCGGCCTCTAGAACACCCACCTGTGCGGAAGGGGTTACCTCCATAAAAACACGTGCCTGAAATAATACAATTTTGCTGCCATATCGCCTTCAACAACTCATTTAACAAAATATGACGCTTGTAACTTTATAAGTCTTTGTTTTGATAGCTGACGAGTGATATCTCGGCTATTTACCAAACGGATCTTGGAGTTTCCCCAAAACACGAGACGGTGTTTTATCTGAGTACAGTGTTCCAAAACAAAGTCCGTTTAGACGCGAATTGACTAGATTTTTCAAGTCGTAAGTGGCTCTACGAGATTTTTCAGGTCTGTATCTGAATACCAGTTGAATTTGAAATGAAGGAGGCCTTTGCCAAAGCTGGGCAAACAGATGAATTTGTCTATGTCATTGACTCGTTAGTCATCAATATTTTAACAATAGAATAGGAAAAATCTTTTAGTCTGTCCAAAAAATATTGGACACGGATATCTTTTCTTCTGTCCCGTCAACAAAATATACACTAAAAATTTAAAAATAACTTTAATTTAGGAAGTTGGTGTTTGTATTTTATTTCTTGGTTATTGGACACCGACTTCTGATATTAAAGTTATTTTTCAATTTTTAGTGCGTTTTGGAAGTCGGATTATACAGTGGTATCCGTTTATTATGACTCCGCCTATATTAACCCACAGCTTACCATGAAGTGATTGCAGTGCAAAGTTTGTTTTCTAAGGCCCTTCTCGTGGTCCAGTGGCGCCCTCATTGAATAAAAAATCGTAGCATAGCACAGAAAATAAATATTAAAAAATCCAACTTCACGTTTGTTACAAAGAGGATAAAGAATTTTTACGTTGTTAAAACAGGTCTCAAAATGTTTCGTATCCAAAGTAGTAGGCAAAAGTGTCAGAAATGGCCGTTTTTGGCACTTTTGCCTACCACTTTGGAAAAAAATTCTTTATCCTCTTTGTAACAAACGTGAAGTTGGATTTTTTAATATTTATTTTCTGTGCTATGCTACGATTTTTTATTCAATGAGGGCGCCACTGGACCACGAGAAGGGCCTTAAAGGGAAATGCCCATTTGTGGCCAAGTGACGCCCATTAAAGAAACCAATTATAGGCATTAGGGTTGACATCATAGATAAAGGAACAACCACTATTTTTATATAGAACTCCGTTGGACATTTTTATAAATCATACATGTATAAAAAGTCGAGGTTAATAAAAAATCTGTTTTAGTTTTCTGATTTTTTATTAGTTCTCATTTAAATAAATGACTAGCACGTCATCTAGGAATTGGGCTGGGGGATTTATATTTAATTGGAACCTTGCCCAGCCCAAAAACCACACAATAGTCATCACGTGGGCACAACATTACTGTCCGGTATCCATTGGCAAGCCGGGGTCGTCATAGGGAGAGGTTACAGGGTCCATAATCGTAATTAAGTCGTCGGAAAATCAAATATAAAACGCAGTAGATAAAAAAAACACAAGTCGCATGAGCAAAGCACCAAACAAAATCTGATATGTCAATGTCAATCAGTTTTCGATTACAATTATTAATAACGTATGGATGGTGCCGATACGAGATCGATTTATCGAAAAATCGATATATACAACAACATAATAAAAAAAGATTTTCCAAAAATCGAATTTTGGTAACCGGTGTATCGATATTTTCAGTAAAAGGTGCCATCTCTATTGAATGACAGGATTGACTAGTAACCGGAAGTGTTAGATAAGGCAATAAACGATTGAGTGTCTTGATAAAATTGGCTTTTAATTCCGGAGTTTTCATTTCAAATAAGTAATAGCAATATTTTAGTTACTAAATAGGTATTTTTTTGTATTTACCACATTGATGGGCAAAACATGGCCAGGATTGGGCGGTTCCCTTTAATAAGAAAAAAAAAGCAACCGACTTCCAAAAAGAAAATACACTAAAAATTTAAAAATAACTTTAATTTCAGAAGTCGGTGTTTCTAGTTTCGTTTTTTCTTTGTTATTTGACACCGACTTCCGAAATTAAAGTTATTTTTAAATTTTTTGTGTTTTCTTTTTGGAAATCGGTTGTTTTATTTGTAGAAATGTTTTTTTATTTTTTACTTTTTAGTTGTTATACCCCAGAACTCAAAACCCCAATAACATGGAACGTGGAATTGAAACATACTCGTAATTGGAGCAAACCAAAACGTCGTCTATGTCTAGATGTTTTTCGTTTTTTTTTCAGTTTTTCAAAAAGCGCTGAAGCAATTTCGATAAAATTTATATGGGGAGTATATTCTTTCACATAAAAAAGAATTTTGAAAATCGGTCCACAACTGACAGAAATCGGTGGAAATAGCCTACATAAAAAAATTAAAAAAAATAAACATACAGCCGAACATAGAACCTCCTCCCTTTTCGAAGTCGGTTAAAAATTCGGATAAATGGCTTCGCTGTCGCTTATAATGACCCATTTTAATTCGTCAGGCTACGCGCGTCTCCAACCGAAGACGCGAATGCGACAATAAGTTTTTAATTGTGACTGCTATTCCAGGGCCTGACGGCTTAAGAAATGATGTCCGGTATTATAAATAAAAATGATGATAACTTATTTTTAACACTCTTTTATTAACCTCACCTGTAATTATTTAAACAAATCTTAGAAGTCAAATTTGAGCCACTTCCCGGTTTCCGATTGAGCTGAAATTTTGCAAACATGATTAGTTTAGATACATACTTACCCATATTATCTGGAGTATGACCTAAGTATCTGTCAGTGGCCTTCGATGTCATTGTACGCGAATTCTAGAAGATCGAAACTTGCCTGTTTCAATTTTCTTCTCTGGCAGACTATTAGCTACTCGAACAGAGATACTTGTAAACGTTTCGCTGGAGTAAAAAGAAAAACAAACATATATTGCTTAATCTCATCACAGCAGCAAACCGAATCAAATTACAAAACGAGACAAACAAAAACGGTATAGACACTTCCCCTACGTGTATGGATCTGTCTACCATGGGGTGGTTCCCCACTGTTAGGGTGAGCAGCAATAAAGACTAATTTATGAGAGGGGATGCAGACGCTGCAGTACCTAACGTACCTATCTCTAAAGCTACACAACACAAACCGGTAGTTTAGAGAGACGCCGATTGTCGGAAAACATTGAAACTATACAGAATGTAACGGAAAGGTGTGGTCATATTTTAAGAACCGGTTTTGCCCATGCAAATTAACAACTTTATCTAAGACAAAAAAGAAAATTCCCAAGAAAAAATTGGACTTTCCATACAAAGTTATCATCAGCTGATCAATGTATAACTAGCTGACCCAACAGACATTGTGCTGTCATACGTCCGAAGATTAAATTGTCGTTAAGTTTTCTGAAATTTGCCTATTTTCTGCGCAATTTTCTTAATTTTTTCTTTATTAAGATCCTTCTGCTGACAATAACAAACAGAACAAAAAAAGAATTAGCGAAACCGTACCAACCGTTCACGCGTGATACCGTGACCAAGGAAATAGGGATTCAATTTTATATTATAGATTATACCAATATAATTTAAAAAAAAATGACCTCCCATACTGTGGCAGGTAAAAAGAGACCAGAAAAAAAATAAAATAAAAAAGGAGCTCTACTGGATTACAAAAGTAAGAGAAAGGAGAACGACGGATATAATCCATATAAAATGTATGAAAGATGAACCCTTCAAAGTCTTGTCGAAAGATGAAATAAAAGAGCGATGGAAGGTTTATTTTGAAAAGTTGATGAACGAAGAGAATGAATGGAATGGTGTGCAAAGAGGTACAAGTAAATATGGGTTTGGTGAGAGAAATTAGCATGCATGAAGTAAGAAAGGCAGTTCAATGTATGAAAAATGGAAAGGCCATGGGCCCTGATGACATTCCAGTAGAAGTATGGAAGTGTTTAAAAGAGGATGGATATAAGTGGCTGACTTTATTCTTCAATAAGTTGTTGTATGAAGAAGTGATCCCTCAAGAATTGCGCAATAGTTCGCTAGTGCCCATCTTCAAGAATAAAGGGGATGTACAGGACTGCAATAACTATCGAGGGATAAAGTTCACGTCACATAGTATGAAAGTATGGGAGAAAGTGATAGAGAAAAGATTGCGAGAGGAGGGTGAGATTATCCCAAACCAGTTTGGGTTTATGCCAGGTCGAGGGACAATGGACGCCACCTTTGCTCTCCGTCAATTGTGCGAGAAGTACAGACGTGTGCACAAGAACTTGCACATGATGTTCATTGATCTTGAGAAAGCGTATGATAGGGTACCTCGGGATGTGTTGTGGTGGGCCTTGAAAGAGAAAGGTTTGCCTGGGAAGTACGTTGAGTTAATTCGTGCTATGTACAGACAATCTAGTACCTACGTCCGATCGGCTGCTGGCAACACCGATGAGTTCAGTGTGGCTGTAGGCTTGCATAAATGGTCGGCTTTAAGTCCTGACCTCTTCCTGTTGATTATGAATGCTCTTACGTCGGAAATACAGGAGGAGGCACCCTGGTGTTTGCTGTTTGCTGACGACATTGTTCTGGTCGGTGAAGATGGACCTGAGATCCGGAGCAGATTGGTGAAATAGCAACAGAAGCTGGAGAAAGTTGGCTTGAAAATCAGCAGAACCAAAACTGAATACATGTTCTGCGATCTCGGCGGTCTCTCCAGTTCTGAAGCTATAATGCTAGATGACGCGCTTCTCCCAGTCTGCTTCGATTTTCGATATCTCGGTTCACACGTACAAAGCGATGGCGAAATAGATCGGACTGTTAAGCACAGAATTAACACTGGATGGATGAAATGGCGGCTGGTCACCGGGACTATCTGCGACTCCCGCATTCCTCTTAAACTTAAGGGTAAGATTTATAAAACAATCGTCAGACCTGCAGGCTTGTATGGTTCAGAACGTTGGGCCACAAAAGGGATGAATGAAAAGCAATTGCATGCAGCTGAGATGAGAATGCTAAGAGCGATGTGTGGTGTTACGCGCATGGATATAAGTCTGAAAGTGGCACCGCTGACGGAAAAGTTTTGTGGAAATCGGTTGTCGTGGTATGGGCATGTGATGCGGAGGAATGAAGAAAATGTCGTGATAAAAGTCTTGTGTATGGATGTGGATGGCTATAAGAGTAGGAAAAGGCCAAAGAAACGATGGTTGGACTGTGTGAAAGAGGATATGGGTAAAAAGGGGGTGACTACAGAGATGACGACTAATAGAGGAGTATGGAAGAAAAAGACATGTTGCGCCGACCCTAAATAAATTGGGATAAGGGCAGGAGAATGATGATGATGACTGTGGCAGGCAAAAATTTTTTTAGAATTTTCTTAGGGTTTCTTAAAGAAAGTTGTTCATATAGGCAGATACAGTTTTTAAAATAGAACTCTGTATACATGTAGATTCCGACCGAAGGTTCGGTTTCGGCCAGTTTCGGGCAAAAAATCAGGTTTCGGCTGCTGTTGGTGGAATATTCTGCTTGATCGAAACTAGCATCTTTAAGCTGAAGGTTGTGACCTAAAAAACGACCAAGTGCGAGTCGGACTCGTGCATGAAGGGTTCCGTACCATCGTACAATATTATACGCGTCTACTTGTTGCCGATAGTAAGATTGAGCAAACAAAAAAGCCAGAAGAACACGTTTTTAGTAGGGAAGCCCCATTTAATATTTAATTTATGTATATTATTTGTTGTTATAGCGGCAACAGAAATACAAGTTCTGTGAAAACTACAACTGTCTACCTGTTACGGATTATGAGATACAACCCGCTGACAGACAGACGGACGGACGGACGGACAGCGGAGGATTAGTAATTGGGACCGTTGGTTACCCTTCGGGTACGGAACCCTAAAAACTAACTGTCTCATTCGTCTGTGTGTTAAAATTTTGTGTTAATTAATCAATCATCGTTTTATTAACTTATTTAATATATTTTTATGAAAGTTAGGGCTGAATTGATTTTAAATATGTAATTGTCATTTTTTAATAGTAATAATAATAAATAAATTTATTTCAGACCAGAGTCCATAATTAAAAACATAACAATCAGATAACATACACACACACGTACAATCAGAAATTAAAATATACATTAGAATCACAATGTCACAATTAATTTCAATATATATTTTTTTTTTATTATTATTTTAATTTAGTATATAATAAATAAATAAATAAATAATTCCAAAATCTTTAAAACCAAAATCAAAATTTAAATCAAAACTAAAATTTAAATAAAATTTAAATCCCATCCACACGCACAAAACGTTTTGAGAACACATTCATTGTGCGTACAGCTAGGGAGTGGAATTCCCTGCCGGAGTCTGTTTCCAGCTACAGCCACACACCCCAGGCCACACAACCAGGCCAGGTCGAGGGACAATGGACGCCACCTTCGCTCTCCGTCAATTGTGCGAGAAGTACAGACGTGTGCACAAGAACTTGCACATGGTGTTCATTGATCTTGAGAAAGCGTATGATAGGGTACCTCGGGATGTGTTGTGGTGGGCCTTGAAAGAGAAAGGTTTGCCTGGGAAGTATGTTGAGTTGATTCGTGCTATGTACAGACAATCTAGTACCTACGTCCGGTCGGCTGCTGGCAACACCGATAAGTTCAGTGTGGCTGTAGGCTTGCATCAAGGGTCGGCTTTAAGTCCTTACCTCTTCCTGTTGATTATGGACGCTCTTACGTCGGAAATACAGGAAGAGGCACCCTGGTGCATGCTGTTTGCCGACGACATTGTTCTGGTCGGTGAAGATGGACCTGAGATCCAGAGCAGATTGGAGAAATGGCAACAGAAGCTGGAGAAAGTTGGCTTAAAAATCAGCAGAACCAAAACTGAATACATGTTCTGCGATTTCGGCGGTCTCTCCAGTTCTGAAGCTGTAGTGCTAGATGGCGCGCTTCTCCCAGTCTGCTCCGATTTTCGGTATCTCGGTTCACTCGTGCAAAGCGATGGCGAAATAGATCGGACTGTTAAGCACAGAATTAACACTGGATGGATGAAATGGCGGCAGGTCACCGGGACTATCTGTGATTCCCGCATTCCCCTAAAACTTAAGGGGAAGATTTATAAAACAATGGTCAGACCTGCTGTCTTGTATGGTTCAGAATGTTGGGCCACAAAAGGGATGAATGAAAAGCAATTGCATGTAGCTGAGATGAGAATGCTAAGAGCGATGTGTGGTGTTACGCGCATGGATAGAATTAGGAATGAGTATATAAGAGGAAGTCTGAAAGTGGCACCGCTGACTGAAAAGTTGTGTGGTAATCGGTTGTCGTGGTATGGGCATGTGATGCGGAGGAATGAAGAAAATGTCGTGAGGAAAGTCTTGTGTATGGATGTGGATGGCTATAAGAGTAGGGGAAGGCCAAAGAAACGATGGTTGGACTGTGTGAAAGAGGATATGGGTAAAAAAGGGGTGACTACAGAGATGACGACTAATAGAGGAGTATGGAAGAAAAAGACATGTTGCGCCGACCCCAAATAAATTGGGATAAGGGCAGGAGAATGATGATGAGTCTGTTTCCAGCTACAACCTGAGAGTCTTTACTTTAAGTCAAGAGTGAATAGGTTACTTCTAGGCAAGCGTGCTCCATCTTCGACCACATCTTCGCTTACCATCAGGTGAGATAGTGGTCAAACGCGAACCTATTAACAATAAAAAATTTAAAAAAAAGATAGTGGTCGACGACAGGGCGCGCTTGCATAGAAGTGACTAACTCTTGACTAAAAGAAAAAACTTCCAGGTTGTAACCATCAGGAAACAGACTCCGGCAGGGAATTCCACTTGGGAGGTCAATGAACAAAGTCTCGATTTCTTCATAACATGTTGTTGACATCAAGAAAATTCACTTTTTATCAAGAAAATATAAACAAGAGCCTCTAATAAAGTAACTGCGCCACAAACAATGGACAGTCACGTTGTGTTGAAACGTGATAAGGAACCACGAGCCCACATTAATGTTGATACCGTCGGCCATCTGCTACACAACCCAATTAGTATTGGTTTATCTTATTAGAAAACGATGTAAATTGTCATTAGGGCATCGACGTGTTTTGTTAAGGCACTGACCAAACGCATGGGCCGATTGGAGTTTCTTTGGCACGCTCTGAAATATCATAAACGACTGGATGGATTTTGACAAATGAAGTGTCATTAGATTGGATTTTACTGCTGAAATGACACAGGCTTAAGAAAACAAAATATATATAAATAATAAATATAAATAAGGTCTTATAGTTTTGTGACATGATCACGTCGAAATAAATGGCTCGAGGAGGAAATTCCAAAAATAAAACTCACTAAAATGTATCATGTAACAAATAAATTTAATATTTTCAAAAAACCCAACAGCAAAAAACAACTACAAAGCTCCAAACAAGTCACTTTTCAAGCAGTCTGATCAGTTGGTGGCAGCATGAAATCTGCTGGTATCTGTGGTGGAACCCAAATAACTGCCAGCAACTGCATCAGACTGCTAGTTACGATTTTTTTTTATCAAGATACGTTGGCGGGTACCGTTCATTTGTATCAAGACTTTTTTTTTAATCTTTTTTAGAAACAACCAAGTTTTCAATATTATTTTAAAGATTTGGAAAAAAAAACAACTCTGTTTTTACCCTAAGGTTGACTTGTAGAGAACGCCTTGTGGCTTAAAGTCCACCTAGTAGGTACACTCACTTTGTAAGTTTACATAGATAAATATTTTTTGATTGTTTGTCTCGTGTCTTCGCCTTAACGCCATGCACAGCGGCGGCGGCGTCGCGTGGTCATCGGCGCCGAGCCGAGTCAGCTGGCCGCAAAATGGAGGCGGGGCGCGTCGCGCTTGCGCGGTTGTCATGACGCCGACTGTGTGTTGTTGTGAGCAGTAGCTGCTACCGAGTAGCGGCTATTGGGTAACGTTATTTTGTTGCGGTAACGTTGCTGATAAACGTATATTTTTCCAATTTTCTGAAGTAAGAACATCACTATCTTTTTCTAACTTTCATCTCTTTTTCTTTAAAAAAAAAACGTTGCTCCGCACTTGTAATTCCTATACCATTGGTGCGTTCACAAACATGCAATCTCACATACACAAGACACTCAGACCCGGAACAAGTATCTGCCATACAAACATTTGTTCCGAGCGGGAATCGAACCTGCGGCACGCAGTGAGTAGTCAATCGCTCAACCACTGCGCCAACCATGCTTTGATTTACAAATGTGAGATTGAAACTGCCATGTTACACCATCGATTTTATTTGATCTTATGGACCTCCACCCACCCACAAGCTTTAAGAAACTACAAAATTTCCATAGGGTCACAAAAAAAATCAAGTTGGAATTTTTATAATTAAAGTTGCGGCTATCCAAAATTCGCTTACCAAAAATACTGAATGCCTTGATGTAACAAGGTTCATGCCTCGATAAAAAATTAGTGGTGAAAACAATACATATTTTTCAAAACACTAACAATTGATGTCAACTTTTAAAAAAAAAAGTAATGATGCATGGATCCACACTAAAGTTATTTTTTTGGGAAGCAACATCTTGCAACATGAAAATCAGTTCTCATTATCATGTTACAAAATGTTGCTCCACTACCTAAAATTAACTTCGGTGTGGATGCACCAAAACGCCTCACTATACAGAAAAATAACTGCTATAACAGCTATCGCACAAGGCACAACACTACACCTGTTAACGCAAATATAATAACGAGGGCACGGCGGCATTCAACGATCAGTCTGTCTGTGGTGTTTGTGCGGGCTACGCGATTGGATAGAGCGCGCCTTGAGGCTGCGAACTGTTTTCGTTTTTTTATTTGGCTTCTAGCCGTTGTATGGGTAAGTTTATTTGATAAAACATCCTTTTTACACTATAACAAACCTATTTAACTTATATTTTGTGTCATTGTAGCTGTATTCTTAAAACAAAGAGCGTGTACATGTATATCAGTGTAAATGTCAGTGGTGTAGGCTGTATACAAACGTAAACAAAGAATCGTGTGGTGTTCTTTTTTCAAATCGGAGTGCTTAATGGTCTGGCTACTGAACAAAAGAAACTGTTTAGCAGCTAATAACTTCTAATAACGATGTAATGATTACAGTTAGTGCTATTTTATTTTTATTGTTCTTCGTAGAATGCCACGTGTCGAAAATTCCGCGAACATATTGTTTTTGAAGTCATATTATATTTTAATAGCTCAAACTCCTCAAACCATTATCAATCGTTCTTTTCTTTTTTTTTTGTTTAACTTTTATACTTTAGTGGGTATGACATTGGCTCACCAACTGGTACTTACCCAATTGTTTCAAAATAAAATTTCGTAGCGTTGCTAATGAATATTTGAATGGACTTTCACCATGCCCCAAAAAATAGGCACAAGCCATTACTTTTATATGAATCATAATGCCCTTCGTTCGTTCTGTCCATTATATATTAACTTTCCCTTCACCTCCATGACAAATCGACATACGTCATTGTGCCACATTGTTTGAATAATGTTTTTCCTTTTTAACCGACTTTCGAATAAGGAGGAGGTCCTATGTTCGACTGTATGTATGTTTTTTTTTTTTAGAAAATGTATTCGCACTTTGTATTCTGCAAAATATGTATGTATGTATGAGGGTTCTTAGATCTGAAACATGTTATTCATCATTCTCTCCCGTTAACTGAATTGGGAATAGATATTAAGTATTTGTCAAACACTATTTTAGTCTGAAAACCTGTCAAACTTAGACATTTACGGACTTAGATAGTCTAAGTTTACGGACTTATTTATAAAACTCTCTAACCATATTATGCTTATTTTAAATATTGATTAACGGATTCTAAATTCAAATTCATAACAGACTTTGAATTTAGAATTATAATAATATTTGAGTAGGTATAAAAAATAATGTTTTTTTTTAAATATTATATGGCCAAGTCGGTTTTGACACGTTCTCTACTTCGAATTCTCAATTACGGCCCTATATTTGCTTAAATAATTTAGTAAGCAATTATTATTTATCGATGCTTGAACGTGACTGCCCTTGTGTATAAAGGATTTATCAAAAAACCGGCCAAGTGCGAGTCGGACTCGTGCACGAAGGGTTCCGTACCAATATCTATAAAAACGGCAAATATTTTTTTATTGTTTTTAGTATTTGTTGTTATTTATAGCGGCAACAGAAATACCTACATCATCTGTGAAAATTTCAACTGTCTAACTATCACGGTTCATGAGATACAGCCTGGTGACAGACGGACAGACAGACAGACGGACGGACAGCTGAGTCTTAGTAATAGGGTCCCGTTTTTACACTTTGGGTACGGAACCCTAAAAAAACATGCAGATAGTGTATATCGCAACAATAAAAATATTCAGTTAGTTACATTATCTACTTAAGAGACTACAAAATAACAATTCAAATGAATCGCAACTTTAATGGACCGAAAGCATACAAGTTTCAATTCATTATTATGACGATAGTTAATTGTAACTCATTTCCTGGCATAGAGAAACTTTACTGTTTTGTGAACCATAGAGAAGAATACGAACAATGAAAGACGGTCTAAGCATAAAACAATTTATTGTTTATCAAACAGTCGTCTTTGTAAGCTGAATACGAGAATGAAAGAGTTCCTTTTTAGGATTCTGTACCCGATGGGTCCAAACGGAGCTCTATTGCCGTCAGTTCGTCTGTCCGTCGTCTGTCGTTTTTTTTTTTGTCTTTTTGATAAATCAGATTTTTTCTTTGATAATTCCCTCAGGTACGGAACCCTAAATTTGCGAAGTCCGACATGCACTTGGACGGCGGTTTTTTTTTTGTTTTCGGAGAAAACCCTTCAAAAAGCGCCAGGACTTTTGGGGAAAAGACCAAGGAGAGTGGGATTCATAGCTCACTAAAACCACCCAGGTAGTTACTATCAGCACATGGAATGGGTTACAAAATTGTAATCTGTGCAAAATAAATATTTTTCTTTCTTTTTCTTTCTTTCAAAAACCGGCCAAATGTGTGTCGGACGTCACATATTTAGGGTTCCGTACCAAATGAGGGAATTATCAGATTTATCAATAAATTGGTATTTGTTAGTAAAATATTACCAAATTTCAAGTTCATAGGTCAATGAGAAGTTAAAAAATTCTTCGTAACAAAATTTTGTGACAGACGACGGACAGACGGACACGTAAGTGTCAGCAATAGGGCTTCGTTTGGTTCTCCCTTCGGGTACGGAACCCTAATAAAAGACCACTCCGTTAACCACTCTGTGCAACGCCTGTAAGGGTACAAACATTTTGGTAGCTCTAACTCATGACAATCATACACTCAATTGTTATTGCTGGTAAAAAAAAGGACAATAAAATAATTTTGTCTTAATCTGGGCCCACTAAAATCCAAAAAGGTTTTATTCTTCTTGGGCGGAAACGTTTTAGGAACAAAACCAGCTCGTTAAGGCCCTACTAACGGCCAAGTGGCGCCCTCATTGAATAAAAAATCGTAGCATAGCCTAGAAAATAAATAAGACCTGTTTCAACAACGTAAAAATACTTTATCCTATTTGTAACAAACGTGACGTTGGATTCTTTAATATTTATTTTCTAGGCTATGCTACGATTTTTTATTCAATGAGGGTGCCACTTGGCTTGTAGTACGGCCTTAAAGCCCCACATGCAGCGGTGTTTGGATGCAATTTGAGGAGAAACTCGACCCAGTTCACTTTATATGTTCTCAGCACGCACAACATAACGGGTAGTTGGGGCGGTATTATCTTGTTAATTAATCTTTAACTCCCTTGTTAATAAAAGAGGAGTAAAATGACAACCAGTTTTTTTTTTTTTTGGGGGGTGGGAAATCATCCTATGACTTCTTCCGCTCTAGGGTGGAGCGGAAGGGCGTGTCAGACTATTACTGACTAAAACCCACCCCTGTTCCTCCCTGCCTCGAGTGCCCAGGGGCGAGGTAACTCTTTGTTTAAACTTCTAAATTGTGGGACCTTAATGTAGTTTATGTTTGGCCTACTAGCTTTATTTCACGTTTAACTACCGCTTTAGCGTTAGAGGATTAACCTCCACTGCAAAATACCTCCTTTATCTCTCTTCACACTATTGTTATGTAGAAGTTTCGAAGGAAAGTCAAGCTCAAATGATGTTACTGCAATCAAATAGCAGAGGATTCACATGCACACTTGCCTCCAACCGTCGATGTCTGCAGCTGGTCATATGCCCGACCGCCATATCACCTCATCGACTGTCCCTGTGTTTCTCGCATCCACTCCAAAAACCTATATCCATTTGGATATAGGTGGATTGGATGCGAGAAACACATCATCCAGAAAAACCATCCTGAAGAAAGACTTCCAAAACAAACGTTTTGCTTGACACAAGTTCCTAAAATCTGAGCGATTCTCTGAAACGGATAATAAAATAGTTTTATGTCTGCGATAATGGCCAGTCAGGCAATCAGTAATTTCACGATAACACCCACACGACGAATAACGTAGCGACGACGCGTTCTCGTCTGAAAGGTCAGACGCCTACGGCTTACGCACTCACTGGGCAATACCATTTAGGCACCATTTGCCACCCCCTCACAACTCGAGGGAATTGATCATCCACTCTCCTATATCAAACATGACGCGTGTATTCCCTACAGCAGGGATGGCGAACGAATGACACGCGTACCAGTGGAGGCACGTCAATTTATTTTTCAATCTAAATCAACAAAAAAAATCACATAAAATCTAATAAAATAACAATTAAATCATCATTAATTCAGTAGGTAAGTACATAAATAGTGTGTAGGGATAGATGACAAAATCCACTGACATACTCGTACATACCAATAAAACCCACTGTTTTCCTTATCGTTTTCCAATTAAATATATTTAAAGGGAACATGCACGGCCGTAGTCTGTGCCATCTA
The DNA here is from genome assembly GCA_951329385.1 of Polia nebulosa. Classification (NCBI taxonomy): domain Eukaryota; kingdom Metazoa; phylum Arthropoda; class Insecta; order Lepidoptera; family Noctuidae; genus Polia; species Polia nebulosa. The sequence continues at coordinate 26,846,771 of OX589607.1, read as the reverse complement.
GTGGAGTAAATTTGAAACTTCTACCCTTTAAAAACATGCCATTAACATTTCCGTGTCATGTCATGACTATGTATACACACACGCATCATGAACACATGCAGCACGCATAACGTAGACTGGCATCTAGTGAGTGAAATCCGCAACTATTACTGTACACATACTTGACATTGACATTTATGTGCCGCCATCTTTAGTTCCTACACGCTCCCTAACATGAAGTCATAATTACGTTGTTTCGGAAAATGCTTGTATTTATAATCATTTCGTAAACAGAACTCAAACGTGGTACGAGTACTAACCTATTTTCCTCTAACATAAATCAGCCCCATGCTGTATCTATAAAGAAGTGATTGTTAGTTGGCAATGTTTATTTAATGTGATGTGATGATACATAGCATACATCTTTGGCATATTAAACTAAAGATTTTCCATTTTGTAGATTTCTTCAAGTCTAACCAACGCGTTGTCTTAGAAGGCTTTGTATACAAACAGATGTTTGCATACAAAACATTGTACCATTCTCTTCCTTGTCCTAGTTGGCATTCCCATTGAAAGGTCAAGCTAATCATTGCAATATAGAGACAATACACATAAGGTCTTGGAACTTCCTTTGTAGAAATCAAAGACCTTAAGTAACATTCGTACCTTACATAATACTATAGGGGGAAACCGACCTTGAGTCATTAACACTAGATCTAGGATAATTTAGGAAAAACGAAAATTTATCAGCCTAAGGTAATTTAGGAACAGTAGCATGTTCCGTAGTCCTAACAAGGAACCGTACTAGTTTTTCAGTATATAAATGAGCTCTTTTAATCTGGAAAGCCTTCGTAATTAGTACCTAGCTCATTTTTGAGCTGACACGATGGCTAAGTGGAAACGGAACACTCCAATTATTACATAAAAAAAGCATTATTAAAACAAACTTTAACATACACCGTGTAAGGCACATAAACGCACACACGCGTACCAGTGATTCAGTACATGATTCTGGACCCGCTAGCATTGGAATTTCTCTTCGGCGTTTTCCTCAATTTTTAATTTTTTTCTGTAGTTTTTTTTACTTTAGACTCTTTAAAATCGTTATTCCTATCCAATCCAATGAGAGTTTTAATTAAATCGCTAATTACACTAAAAACAACAATGTAAGTAAATTACGTACAGCTCTTTCGCTAGAGTTCATTCGCGTCGCCGGCCTAATACCTACATACCTACGGTAGGCGTGGCGCGCTCAGCCGGCGCGCGCGAGTGTAGGTAAGTAGTAGTGCGGAGCATTGAGATCGCATTATTTACAATACATTGCGCGCTCAAAAATGTCAATTTCTGTAACCGATCATCACCGAGATTATTTTGTTAGTGGCATTAGGTGTAACCTTAAATTTTCGCGAAGTCTGCGGTATCTTGTTCCTTACAGCCCGTATAGTTTTCTCTCATTTCCGTCTAGACAGTCCCCGTGCTAAGCTCAACTTGCGCCGCTCACAGTCCCATATTAATTATTCATGGTCTAGTCGCTCCTCATTGCGGGTCGTTCCCTTAGGCGTCCATTACACGGTAGGTTTTGCTGACAGTTTAACCACAGTCAAGGATAACCTACAGTCTAATACAGTAACTGATTTTCATCACTCATGACTTTTGGAATTGAGAAGCGTCACTCAATTCCAATGACGCGTAATGGACGCCATAGTGCTGTAGAATTACTTCCCTATTCATAGTCTTGCACGACGCAATAGATCCTCGCAGCGGATCGTATCCATAGTGCTGTGTCGTATACTACCGTCACGTGAATCAGGAAGGCCGCGCTGCGATCACGTGCGGCCGAATCTAGCGCACTGTAGCCGCTTTAGGGTTGCCAACTCCTAAAACCAGCTTTAGACAGCATCTTTCTGGTAACATCTGAAATTAACCTTTTAGTCGTTGCGAGTGTTTTGCGGGATTTTCTCGATTGAAGTTCAGTGGCTGTTTTAATTATTCGGTTATTGATTTGTAGTAGATATTGTGATGTAAAATTAGTGTAGTTTTGTGTCTACGCAACTGAACAATATGTGGAATCATTGAAACAGGCACGATCTCTGTAAAAATGGAGCTGAGAATTTTATTGTAGTATTGACTGCCTCAGCGAAGTTTTCCGAGAAGGCTGACTCGACACATTTATTGCCAAATACTGCAAAATATGTACATTAGAATGTGTTACATCTGCATTCTAATGAAAAAAAAAATGTTTCTGCACCTAATTACTATGTATCCGACTGAAAGACTTGAATCTATGGTCATGAATAAAAATTATAAAAAAAAACCTTTTCAGCGATGCCGCACACTGTTTTTCTTAGTGACGTTTGTATTTTCATTCTTTCGCTCTGCAACCTGGAAACCGAACATACCAGCTTAGTCGAAATTTGGTTTAAGGTGAAAGCGCCAGGGTGCAATTTACAGGTCAGTATCAGGTGGTATGTTGGTCAAAATATGATTCGCGACCATAACAAGACAAGTATGTATTTTTTTTTTTTTTTTTTTTTTATTTACAGAACTGTAATCATCAAAATCATCAGTACAACTCTCTATCATCAATACAATCTTGCTACAGCCGCTAATCATATTTTGACCAATATACAACCTGGCACTGACCAGCACATTGCAAAAAACGTAAGAAAATTTGAATTTCGCGAGCTACCACCACAGTTACTCAAAAATGTCAAACATTATTAGATGTACGCAAACGTATCATACCATATTCTAAAACCGATTTCTGTTTCCTTTATAATACAATCGTTTTCGCTTTTACCAAACAAAAACCACTTTAATTACTTTGCTTTAGTCTTTTTCAATACCTACTAGATTCAGACATTTGACATTCTGACATTCTGACTTGGCCCGCATGATATTCAAAAATATTATCCCAAGGGAACATATTCCCGGGACTATATAGCCATAGTCATAAGCCTATGTGCTATTACAGACTATAATGTACCTATATCTGTGCCACTTTTCATCCAAATTCGTTCAGCGTTTCTTGTGTGATTGAGTGACAAACATCTATCTTTCTAAACTTACGCATTTAAAATAGAAGTAAGATATAAAATGCAAATCTAATTGATAATTTATGTTAGGTACTGGAAAAATGTATGTTACGTACTGGAAAAAATTATGTTAGGTACTGGAAAAATGTATGTTAGGTACTGGAAAAAATTATGTTAGGTACTGGAAAAATGTATGTAAGGTACTGGAAAAAATTATGTTAGGTACTGGAAAAATTTGTGTTAGGTACTGGAAAATTTTATGTTAGATACTGGAAAAATTATGTTAGGTACTGAAATATTTTATGTTAGGTACTGGAAAAATTATGTTAGGTACTGGAAAAATTTATGTTAGGTACTGGAAAAATGTATGTTAGGTACTGGAAGGTAGGTACTGGAAGGTACTGGAAAATTTTATGTTAGGTACTGGAAAAAATATGTTAGGTACTGGAAAAATTTATGTTGGGTACTGGAAAATTTTATGTTAGGTACTGGAAAAATTATGTTAGGTACTGGAAAAATGTAAAAAGCCGCATCTAAAAAGTCGTAATACATCCTGCTTTAACTGGACGCTTGGCAACCCTAGCGGGTCGCGACCTCGAGCGACCTCCTACCACTTCCTAGCTGCCTTTGTAAATGAGGTTAGATTAGATAGAACGAATAATTTGTTTGTAGTCGAGCTATAATTAATAGATAAATTTGTTGGTAATGAATTAAATTACTGGATCCTGTCGGGCCGTAAATTGCGTCTGTCGAAATTCCGAGTAGAGTAGCTATTAGAAGTTAATTTGATTTTATTTGGTAAAAACTATCCCCTGTGTTTTGTGGGAATTTGTCAACGCCTACTTAAGGATGAAATTTATTAAAGATACTACATATCTTCTGCCTGCTTTGACCCGCATGGAATGAGTACTTCCCCCACTATAAATTATAGCCTCTTTCAGACTTTTCTCTGTCTCTGTGCCAAATTTCATCCTAATCTGTTCAGCCGTTTTGGTGTGATTTAGTAACAAACATCCATGCATCTATCCAAAACTTTCGCATTTATAACATTATTAAGATGCATTAAGGGTCTACTACCGGCCAAGTGGCGGGCCCTCATTGAATAAAAAATCGTAGCATAGCATAGAAAATAAATATTAAAGAATCCAACGTCACGTTTGTTAACAAGAGGATAAAGTATTTTTACGTTGTTAAAACAGGTCTCAAAATGTTTCGTATCCAAATTAGTAAGCAAAAGTGTCAAAAACGGCCGTTTTTATAAAAACTTATATAAAAAAAAAAAAAATTATCCTCTTGGTAACAAACGTGACGTTGGATTCTTTAATATTTATTTTCTATGCTATGCTACGATATATGCTTTTTATTCAATGAGGGCCACTTGGCCGGTAGTAGGGCCTTAAAGTAGAGTTCGACAAGTTCTTGACTTTGAATTCTCAATTCCAAAAAAAAGGGGAAAAAAAGGCGTTACAAAAACAGACAACTAATTAAGGTTGCCAACTTTGTCGACAAGACCTGTCTTAACCAAACTTAAAAGTAAAGCTTGTATACTCGTATTAACCTACTAACTCAAGGCCCATCCTTTCCTTTTCGCCACTAAGTAATGATTGCGTCCTTTCAAGAGTTATTACATGCTCTATATCATTTTAACGTGAAGGTAACCCCCGAAACATAGATTTATTGCTTTGAATTTCCTCAGAAGGGCCACCTCACTGAATAGAAAGATCGGATGATATGTAACATGTATACATTCTTGCTACCAATAGGTAGGACCTGTCTATATAGAACTGTGACGTTCAAAAAGTGCTGGCTCTCAGCCTACTTTGAATAAATGACTTTTGATTTTGAATATCTTGACTTTCCCTCACACAGAGAGGAGGCCTGTACCCAGCAGTGGGGACAATAAAAGGCTGATGATGATGATGATGATGATCTTGACTTTGAAGCCGTGTTTCTATGCTTTTTCATTGTCACTTTTTGTTTAATTTCTTTTGCGTAGACCTGGTGATTTTTTTTCTTTGCCTTTCGTGTCCCACTGCTGGGCAAAAGCCTTCCCCAAATGCTTTCAAACATTCTTGTCACGAGTCACAAAAATTATTTTCTTTCTTTTCTTTTCTTTTCTTTTCTTTTCTTTTCTTTTCTTTTCTTTTCTTTTCTTTTCTTTTCTTTTCTTTTCTTTTCTTTTCTTTTCTTTTTTTTTCTTTCTTTTCTTTCTGTTCTTTCTTTTCTTTCTTATCTTTATTTTCTTTCTTTAATCGATCGAGACTGCTGATTCTCAATCTAATTTGTATTATTTTAATGCGTCAGGCCCCTCGCGTCTCCTTGAGGAGACGCGACAATAGGTTTTTAATTGTGTCTGCTAATGAGGGGCTTGACGGGTTTATGTGTTACCATAAAACCTTTACGATTATAATAAAAAGGAAAAACCTAACTACGTCTTTGCCCGCTCTATACCGTGCCCCCTGATAAATTCACACATTTGTACACGTGAGTGAAACATACAGATATACACAATTTTATCTAGAGACCTATAAAACAATACGATGAGCAATAAATTGATTTAGGGAAAGATAAAATTAATAATAGTTTCAGCAGATAGCACTCGAATTAATTGACTATCTATTTTATTGAAGAATTATGATTAGATACGAATAATAACAAAAAGTCATGAAAAAGATAAAACTAAACGGAATTGCCCATAACTATATCTAAATTTAACGTCAATAAAGTTGGCTAGTTTGCAGATCACTTGGTCATAAAATCATGATTTATTTCATGATGCACTCAGTGAAAAACATTTTCAAACAAAATAACTTTATAGCAACTGTTAAGTTGCTATAACGCTATTTCGAAAATGTTTTTCGATTTCAGGAATGCTTTAAAAATACTCCATAATATTTTGGTCCAATGGACGATGAAAGGAATTGCGTGCTAACCGGTAACTCATTTCAGGAAAAAAAAAATTGTAATGAACGCGTTTGACGATTGGTCACATTAATTCGGACACATCATCGCATACCATCGGGTGAGATAGTGGTCAAGCCAAGCTTATCAATCACTATAAAAAAAAACCGGCCAAGAGCGAGTCAGACTTGCACGCAGGGTTCCGAACAATTTTTTTTTTCAGTATTTATTTTAGACTAAGTATATTCTTCTTATATTTTTTTCTGTAACCTATAAATAAAGAGCTAACTCCTGTATTTTTAACCGACTTCAAAAAAAGGAGGAGGTTCTCAATTCGACTGTATTTTTTTTTTTTTTTTTTTTTTTTTTTTTTTATGTGTGTTACCTCATAACTTCTAACTACGTGAACCGATTTTGAAGATTTTTTTTTTATTTGAAAGCTGTTGCTTTACATTTGGTCCCATTTTAATTTGGTGAAGATCTGATGAAGGACTTCGGAGATACACAACGGAACTCTTCAATAAATGATAGCAAACCTTCCAGAATTGCTGCAATCGCATGTCTGTATATTGTTTTCACCACTCCACAACATTACATCACGCTGATGCGCTCTGAAGGGGTATACAGATTTGTACAGTTCACCCTGATACACCCTAATTTCACCAACTACGTTCAAATTCCCTATTTTTGGGGCTATCAATTCGAGCATAACTTTACTATTCATTTAGTTTTAGAATGGGGTAAAACAACTAAAAAGTGAAAAATAAAAAACTTTTTACAAAAAAAAATACAACCGACTTCCCTAAAATAATACTAAAACATGCAAAATAACTTTAATTTCGGAAGTCGGTGTCAAATAACGAAGAAACCAAACTAGAAACACCGACTTCCGAAATTAAAGTTATTTTGCATTTTTTAGTATTATTTTAGGGAAGTCGGTTGTATTTTTTTTTGTAAAAAGTTTTTTTTTCAAAATTTTATACCAGGTGGTTTCGGCGATAAGGAGGGGGGGAGATGGTCATTTTTCATCTATTTTATTAAATAACTTTAAACGTATATATTTTAAAATTATGAAAAAAAATATTTAGGGCCCATATAAATAAGTCCTTTCATTTGATATGTAGTACGGTACAGTTTAGAAAACTTTGTTTTTTAATTTTCCGTTTAGCACTCCAAAAGTGACTCTCATATTGCAAATCGTATTTATTTTCGTTACATCTCCGTATTTGGGTCACAAATATTCCAACAACTTATTCGGCTCAGTAAATTCGGAGAAAATTGACTGTGACAGACGGACAGACATGACACACGAGTGATCTTATAAGGGTTCCGTTTTTCGTTCAGACTTTCGGAACCCTAAAAATACGCTCCAGGAACAGAGCCAAAAATGTTTTATCTCTTTTATTCTGTTCTGTGTTTTTTAACCCGTTTCTGTGTTTTTTGGCCCTCGTCCGCTTTCCTAGTACTTTCAATAACAAACCGTGTGGTTTCTCACGCCCACTTTATTGTTATTTATTGTCTACAAATCTCGTGAATCACACTACAAGGAATCTACGCCAGTCAGTACAAGCAACTTCTCGGTAAAAAGTAAACAATTTAACTGATGAGCAGTTGTGTTTACACTGAAACACTCGTGAGTGCTAGAACTTTTCAGTGATTCAACATTTTTGTGGTTGGAATCATTACCGCAAGCAAACAAAACACTCACGATGAAACATGTTACATGTTAATTCGCTGACTTTAGTGGTCATGTCGTAACCAAAATGAGACGTCATATTTTTAAATACTGCCCCCGTAGCATGACCATTATCTCTATTCTACCAAGAAAAGACAAAGTTCTTTCTATCCAATTTTGTTTTTTATTAGTGATCGATGAGTTCGAGTTGTCTTTTGCCCGAGCATGGGGCGCCGGGCGACACGTAGACTGGTGTTTCTATGAAGACAAAGACATGTATTCATTCTTTCAATAATTATTAAAATATATTACTATTTATCGTCTGTCCGTCTGTCCATCTGTCTGTCTGTTCGTCGTCTGACAAAAAAATTATTGCGTCTAATCGGAGCCTGTCTGTACGTCTGGCCGTTTGTCTGTCGTCCGTCTGTCCATCTGTACATCTTTTCGGCTCTCCGTCTGTCTGTCTGTCCATCTGTCCGTCGTCCGTCTGTCAGTCTGATCTGTCCGTCTTCCGTCTGTCAGTCTGTCTGTCTGTCCGTCGTCCATCTGTCCGTCTGTCCGTCGGTACTTCTGTCCGTCGGTACTTCTGTCCGTCTGTCTGTTTGTCCGGCGTCCGTCTGTCCGTCGTCCGTGTGTCCGTCTGTTGTCTGTCCATCTGTCCATCGTCCGTCTGTCCGTCTGTCAGTCTGTGAGACTGTCCGTCTGTCAGTCTGTGAGACTGTCCGTCTGTCAGTCTGTGAGACTGTCCATCTATCAGTCTGTGAGACTGTCCGTCTGTCAGTCTTTGAGACTGTCCGTCTGTCAGTCTGTGAGACTGTCCGTCTGTCAGTCTGATCTGTCCGTCTTCCGTCTGTCCGGCCGTCAGTCTGTCTGTCTGTCCGCCGTCCATCTGTCCATCTGTCCGTCGTCCGTGTGTCCGTCTGTCAGTCTGTGAGACTGTCCGTCTGTCCGTCGTCCATCTGTTCGTCTGTCCGTCTGTTATCTGTCCAGCTGTCCGTCTGTCTGTTTGTCCTTTGTCCGTCTGTCTGTCTGTCCATCTATCCATCTGTCCGTCATCCGCTGTCCGTCTGTGCGTCTGTTCGTCTGCCCGTCTGTCTGTCTGTCCGTCTTTCCATATGTCCTAGAATTCTTCGCTAGCTCAGGCTTCAATATAAGTACTCGCGCCAACAAACAGCTTTGCAGCCTTGCATGACAAATAACATTTTTTTGGGAAGGCCTAATGTTGGCTATATCAAAACTTTTCTAAAAAACCTAACATGTTTAAAAACGAAGTTTAAAAAAAAGAAAAAATGATGAAGATGGTGACTTCAACTCTTAATTTAATGGCTTTTGTGGAAGATTCACCACAATTTTCAACTATGTGAGTCACAAAATTGAGTTTTTTTTAAATCAGTAGAGAACTTGTCTACGTCTAATGTGATGTAGATTATTTGTCCCTGTTGAGAAGAAATGTTTCTACCCCCAACACGGCGTAGAAATGGTCATAGAAATGGTGATAGAAATGGTCATGCTACTCCGTGAGTAAGGATAGACTAGATAGTTGGATACAAGTTCTTTCTATCCAACTATGTCTAGTTCGAGTTTTCTTCTGCCCGAGCACGGGGCGACCCGTAGACTCGCGTTTCTATGAAGACAAATACATATTCATTCTTTCAATTTCGTCTTTCCATCGCACAGATATATGCCTATCTATATCTGAGGTCCATCGTCTGTCACAAAATTTTGTGCGACTAATCGGAGTCCAATTGCTGTCACTTACGTATCTGTCTGTCCGTTTGTGCGTCTGTCCGTCGTCCATTTGTCCGTCTGTCTTTCTGTTTGTCTGTGCGTCTGTCCGTCTGCCCGTCTGTCTTTCTGTTTGTCTGTGCGTCTGTCCGTCTGCCCGTCTGTCTGTATGTCAGTCGTCCGTCTGTCTGTCTCGTCTATCCGTCTGTCAGTATGTCCGTCGTTATATCTGTACGTCTGTCCATCTGTCTGTCTGTCCATCTGTCCGTCTGTCGGTATGTCCGTCTGTAGGTACGTCTGTAAGTCTGTCCGTCTGTCCATCTGTTTGTCTGTCCGTCTGTCCATCTGTCCGTCTGTCCATCTGTCTGTCTGTCCGTCAAAGTTGAAAGTCTGCGTCTCGTACCTTTGAAACCCTCGATACACTCAGGATTCTAAATTTGAACCACTCGCTTCGGTCATCGGTTCAATCCTAGAATCCTTTACTTGCTCAGGCTTCAATAAAAGTACTCGCACCAAAAAACAATTTGCAGCCTTGCATAACAAATAACATTTTTTTTAGAAATGTTCAACCTATGATGCTATGTGACTTCAACTCTTGATTATATTAGGCTTTTGTGGAAGATTCACCACAATTTTGATATATTGAATAAGTCACAGAATTGAGTTTTTAAAATCATTATATATCTTATCTAGGTCCAATGTGATGTAGACTATTTGACACTTGTTGAGAAGAAATGATTCTAACACTTAAAAAAAAAGTGTTAAAAGTAGAGTAAAATTGGTGGTCATGCTCTGCATTGTAGTTTTGTCGACTGAAGAATAGAAACATTTCTTCTCCTCAGTTTTAACATCGCCATGCTTAGGACGGTAGAAATCTTTCTACAATCTGTAATTTTGTCTATTCTTCCGTCGACAAAACCCGTTTCTACGGTGGTCATGCTACGCGTGCTGGTTCTACTGATGGAAATGAACAAGTTTCTTCAAGAAATTCTGACTTGACGATGTGTTCAAAGTTTCAAAATAATTATCATGCTTCAATAGTTTTTATAGATAAGATGTTTTTTTGTAAGCTCGTCTGGCTAAAGTAATAACAGCCGCATTGGTCGCTCTATCAGGTTAAGCTACGCTTGCCGGGGTTGGCCCATGGATGGGTGACCATCTTTACATATCGAGACTCCTCCGTGCCTCGGAAAGCAAAGTTTTTATTTGGGACATGCCCGCCACACTATTCCCAAACCACTGTAACTTCTGTAAGCCAGAATCAACAGTGGCGAACACCAGAAAAAACGCCGAGGCAATGAAGCTCTACGAGTCCCAGAGAAACGATTGATGGTCCCGCAACAAAATTCATAAGAAAAGACAGCGGAGTAATAAGAAAAACATAATTTCCACTTCCGTTGGTCCCGGCTGTCAATTTTGTAGCTTTGACAGTCGTTACGGGTCGTCAGAAGCCCGAAAGACTGACAACCAGTCTTACCAAGGGGTATCGTAACCCAATAACTGGGTTGTGGAGGTCAGGTAGTCGCTCCATATTAAATACTGTTATTGAGCTGCATCCGGTTAGACTGTAAGCCGACCCCAAGATAGTTGGGAAAAGGCGCGGACAGATTGATTTTTGATAAAATGTTTTTGTACTCTGGTTTTTTTTCCACCGATATCCATAATACTCCACTCACTCTACTGATATCATTAAGGCGTATAAAGCCGCCAAGTGGCGCCCTCATTGAATAAAAAATCGTAGCAAAGCGTAAAAGATAAAAATTTAAAAATCCTATGTTGCGTTTGTTACAAAGAGCTTAAGGTATTTTTACGTTGTTGAAACAGGACTCAAAGTGTTTCGTATCCAAAGTAGTAAGCAAAAGTACCAGAAACGGCCGTTTTTGAAACTGTTGCCTACTACTTTGGCTACGAAACACTTTAAGTCCTGTTTTAACAAACGTAAAAATACCTTATCCTATTTGTAACAAACGCAATAATAGGATTCTTTAATCTTTATTTTCTAGGCTAAGATATGAATTTTTATTCAATGAGGGCGCCACTTATGGGGAGGTAGGCCCTTAAGTAAGTACTGCCAGGACCGTGAACTGTGATATACCTACCTCGGGAGTACACCTCTATCGATCGTTAATGTTCAACGTTACACCGGCAATTAAAAACATGTCTCCATGAGCCATTATCCATTAATTTAGATGTCGATTAATATTCTGACTTTATTAAATGGCTGCGGGCAGCGAAATACCAGTACTTAGCTTTTAATAAAAAATAGTGACCTGCCGCAGCTTTGTATGGGTTCAAATTATATACCTTAACCTTCCTCATGAATCACTCTATCTATTGATGAAACCCTTTTTGAGTTTATCGCGATCACACAGACAGACGCGGCGGGAGACATTGTTTTATAATATGTAGTGAAAACGACTTGTCTGAATTTATCTCATTTCAAAGTTACGGTGAAAATCCTGGTCTAAATTCTATTTGTATGCTGTGCATATGCACACCACAGTCTAAACTAAACGACAATCCACTAATAGGGCTTAAAACTTCCAATGTAGTCCACTTTAAAGGCACGCGAGACATAACGGAACCATAGACAAGAAACAAAAGACAATTTATTTACCAAGTAAATTGATCGGCATCTTATTTCAGTACTGTCTGGGCACACAACTGGGCTAAGTTGTCATAAGAAGCCGTTCAATTATGTGGCAACATGGGCACATATCGATGTATAAGACCCTCAGGGTGAATTTCAATAGAGATGGGAGAGGTAGGCGGTACGAAGATGTGTAGCGGCGCTGTGAAATCGTGTGATTGTTTCTACCAAAGCTGTGCGAGGTATAGCGAAGCTATGAAATGGTGTGTAGCTGAGTAGAACGAGCATGCGGGCTTTGCTTTATTCAAATCGATTGCTGTCACACATTCCTCGCCCGCATCTCTCGCTTTTTTAGGGTTTCGTATCTCAAAAAGAAAAAAGGAACCCTTATAGGATCACTTTGTTGTCCGTCTGTCAAGACCCTTTTTCTCAGGACCGCGTAGAGGTATCAAGCTGAAGTTAATATCAAATACTCAGGTCTGTATCTATCTATCCCTTGGAGCAGTGAAAAATCAAACTTCTAAGTCAAATCAAAGTATACGGCCTTTTATGCCGCATATTTTGACACTCAAGGGAATCAAAACCTACTGATTTCATGATTCTAGGTTAATAGGGTACTTCCTGTTAACCTAGAATCATGAAATTTCACAAAAAGCATTGGCACAGAGCACTAATAAAGGAAAAAATCCTAAAACTGTAAAGTGTTACATCACAAAAAAAAATGTGATTCTGATTACAAACTTAATAAAAATTTTAGTTGGTAAACTAACACCTATGTTGATGAATGGGGACAAAAGTTTTCCACGGGCAAAGTTATGTTTGTTCGAGATTCGATTCCCATGATGGACGAACGTTACATACATACCCTACCGTACATACCTTCAAGTTTGTGCGGAACCCTCGGTGTGCGAGTACGACTCGCACTTGGCCGGTTTTTATATGTACAAATACCTAGCTTCGCTAGCCCTTTTCTGCCATACGGCTGCGCTAAGCCAGAGTGATCCCATTGGTCGACTTTTTCCTAGCTACCTCGCTCATCTCTGATCGCATAACCCCCCTTATAACCCGCATATTGGTCTTTATTGGCGAAAGGGCCCAGTTGACCCAATAAAGGAGAATGTATTACGTATTGCGGGATCATTTATTATAATAATTGGCAATTCTAGCGAGGAAAATGGAGCGGCGGGAATAAAGCAGAAGATAATGAAGTCTGTTTATTGAATTTAGTGTTGTTCTGGTATACGATACTTATTCTACCATGGCCTATTTCTTGGCATAACACTGCTATTAGTGTAGAACTGCAAGAATTAAAGATTTTTTTTTTATTACTTTTGATAGGCATGCGTTTGATTTGACCACTATCTCACCTGAAGGTAAGTGATGATGTGGTCGAAGATGGAGCACGCTTGCCTAGAAGTAACCTATTCACTCTTGACTTAAAGATTCCCAGGTTGTAGCTATCGGGAAACACAGACTCCAGCGGGAAATTCCACTCCCTAGCTGTACGCACAATGAATTGAATGTGTTCTCAAAACGTTTTATGGGATGTTCACCATGTACCGGTGGCACATCGCCGTACGGCTTGTGGGCCGTTGATGGAACGGGCTTGGCGGAATCAAATTATGCAATTCCGTCGCTCACTCCCCAAAATGTAACCGACAGAAAACCGACAGGCTAGCAACTCGGCGTCTATGCTCAAGACTTTGGAGCTTCGACTCGACGAGCCTAATTATAGCCGATAATCCTCTTGGCTCGTTTCTCAATTGACTAAGGGCATCAAGCTGGTATCTGGCAGATTGGTCCCAAAGATGAGAGCAGTACTCCATACACGATCGAACTTGCGCTTGATAGAATTGGAGCAGCTGTTCCGGCGTGAAGTACCGTCTCAAGTTTGCGAGGATCCCCAACTTTTTGGCAGCCACTTGAACCTTTGCCTCTATGTAATACCAAGAAGATCAAGTTTTTCGGTTATCGGCACGGTCACACCTCGGAAAGATGGAGCCGGGGAAAATTGGCTAAAAAAGACACGCCTGGGTCTTAGCAGCATTGAACTTGACCAGATTGGCATCGCCCCATTCTGAGATAGCCTGTAAGGACAAGTTCAAGCGCCCAACCATAACCTCTCGGAGAGACCCGACCTGAGACCCACTAGCTCGTGCGTCGGGCACGTATCTCTCGGCAACAGTGCTGTCGTCTTCATAATGGAATCTAATAAAATCTCGGAATAAAAAAAGGTCTGGATCTCGCGGGTTCGTAACCCTTTGATCTCCAGACGATTTAGGTTGACATTAAAACAGATTCATGAATAAAATCAGTGCTAATAGTATTGTATAACACACAGGGATATTTGACCTTTTAAACCAGGGGCATGAACTTAGCACTGGGGCCGAATTTTATATTTTGAAGTTGTTTGAAGTCTTGAATCAACAGAATAACCTTTGTTTCTATCTGGATTGTTATTCACTCTTCTAAGTGTGTGGATGACTAGATAATAATTTGAATTTTCTCGTGAATTTTTTATTTAGAAGTGACTATTGCACAGAGAATGTATAACAATGGATCCATACAAAATTGTGACAAAGACTGGTATTAAAACAAAAACATTAACCCGTCTGCGTCAGAAAACTCCCAAAGTGATGATTCATTAATGAGTAACAAAGTTACGCATGGCAGCAAACATTGCGAACTCAAACTGGGACAATGTGTCCGATGTGTTATATATTTTCGTTGTTTCCGAAGAATTCCGAGCATTTCCGAATAGCTTGGCCATACCAGGTCATGACCGGCGAGTTGGAACAGACTTTGTGCTAGCACCACAGTCGGCGCGGGCGCATGGTGTGACGTCACAATGCAGTATATTTAGAGCTTCAATGTTAGTAGCTTGTTAGTAGTTAATATTATTGTTGGTACTGGTTTTTGGGAGATTTAATTTTGGACTTTATTGTTTACACTCCAAGTATTTGTGGGTGTTTGAACAATTTTCCTCTTAACTTATATATAGTATCGCCACTGCGAATAAGAAGATTAGGAAAACTTCTATGATACTCGTAAATGTTTATTTACCTGAAACCGTAGGATAAATGTCAGATATTGGAGATAGTACAATCTGACTGAGAACATGGCTGAAAGATGGAAAGATCTACCTACCATTTTTCATAACTATGCGTAATTCTAATTAGTTACTGATACGTAAGCGGTCGTATCATTAGATATCTCAATTAAGAGAACATTAACATTAATGTAGGTTAAGGCGCCATTTTTAACAAACTTCAAAAAAGGAAGTTCTGTATTCGACCCGTATGTATACAGGCTGTAACGGAAAGGTATGGTCATATTTTAAGAATCGGTTCTGCCCATGAAAATGAAAAACTTTCTCTAAGTAAATATAGAAAATTCCCAAAAGAAAAGTTAGACTTTCCATACAAATTTATCATCAGCTGATCAATATTTGTATGGGAGGTAAAATTGTTTTTTTAGAATTTCCTCAGGTTTTCTTGAAGAAAGTTGTTTATATCGATGGGCAGGTGCAGTTCTTAAAATATGACCACACCTTTCCGTTACACGTTATAGGTTTGTTTGTTCGCGACACAGCTAAAAAGTGAAAAATTAAAAAAAAATACTACAAAAAACTTTTTTACAAAAAAAACAACCGACTTCCAAAAAAAAATACACTAAAAATTTAGAAAAAAAGTCGGTGTCAAATAACGAAGAAGTAAAATACAAACACATAAATTTTATCGAAATTGCTTTAGCGCTTTTTGAGAAACTGAACAGAAACGAAAAATACGTATACCTCGATGACATTTTGGTGTTCTCCAAATGTTTAAATTCCACGTTCCATGTTATTGGGGTTTTTAGTTCTGTGGTATAACAACTAAAAAGTGAAAAATAAAAAACTTTGTACATATTTTTTCAAAAAAGAAAATACTTAAATACAATAAAAATTTAAAAGAAACTTTAATTTCGGAAGTCGTTTGTATTTTATTTCTTCGTTATTTGACACCAGCTTCCGAAATTTAAGTTATTTTTTAATTTTTAGTGTATTTTTTTTTGAAATTCGGTTGTATTTTTGTAAAAAAGATTTTTATTTTTCACTTTTTAGTTATTATACACCAGAACTAAAACTAAATATTTAAGATACGCCCGAATTGATAACCCCAATAACATGGAACATGGAACTTGAACATAATCGTAATTGAAGGAAACCAAAACGTCAACTCGTTACAACGTTGACGTTACAACCAAAACAACGTTTTTTTGTGGATTTTTTCAAAAAGCGCTGAATCAATTTCGATAACATTTATATGGGAGCACCTCCGGAGTATAACTCTTTCGGATAATAAAAGAATTTTGAAAATCTGTCCACAATTGACAGACAGACAGAGAAATCGGAAGACATACATAAAAAAAAAAATGTACATACAGTCGAACATAGAACCTCCTCCTTTCTCGAAGTCGATTAAAAAGAAAATCAGCAGTTTTTTTTTAATACCCCACTAGGAATTACTCCTATATTTTTATGTAATCTCACATACACAATACACCCAGACCCTGAAAAACTATCTGTAGGCCATACAAATATTTGTTTCGTGCGGGAATCGAACCCGCGAAGGCGCAGCAGCCAATCGCACACCCACTGCGACAACTGTGCAACAGTTTTCCGAAATTTCCAAGTTTCCAGATACTTCCTAAAGCGAGTCAGTTTAGGGTCTTTCGATCCTGATATCCTTTCCGGTTTTCTACACAAACAAGATTACAACTTACAGCTTACTGAATAAATGTAAGTATAGGTAGTTCGGTACGACCCCCGATTGGACCCTAGAGTTACGTCATACGACACCCTAATTAAAATCAGATTCTCTGTTGTTTTTTCTTATCAGATGCTAAACAGCTCAGATATTTCTATGCAAGTGCTGTTTATTACACGTTGCACCTGTAAGTAAGACGTGCGTTCACATTACACACCATTAGTTTAGGTTCAGGATTTTATCGGTTCCGTATGAAATTGGTAAACCGCATTACTCGTGGTAGAAAATCGATTAAATTATCCATGCTTCGCCTGTATGGTGTCATGTTCCTAGCTAACTTTTTATAATTTTATGTTTCTACATAAAATTATAAAAAAAAATAGTAAAAAATTGCGTTTTTAATCTTCTGATTAAAAACGCAATTTGTTAAGTACTATTTTTTTTTTTTTTGAGTAATCAGGAAAAACGATCTTGTCATAGTGTAAGTACTCGTACAAGTACACCAACGTTTCTTTGATATGCATTGTTTGCCTGATCCACAAATGCTCCACGAATTACGTAGTAGTACGTAGGCTTACGCTAGAGTTCTAGATCTGAAGAAACTTAGGTCAACATAGTAAGTACTTTCTGAAAATACCTGATAATGATATTATCTCGATGAGTAATAAATTTCTAAGAAATCACGCGTGGCTGTGGCTGCCGAGAAGATAACTATATCGTATCACGTATCGGACAAGATCAAGGTCCACTGTGACCAGACAAAGATTGATGAGACGCTGCCACTGTCAAGTATATTTATTTTATACTCTTTTACCGACAATGTGCAACAGATGGGTTACGCAGAAAGTTAAAAGCGTCGATGAATTCAATATCATGAAATATGTTTGAGACTCATCATTGAAGTTTCACGCATCGCCGATCGTAAACCGTGATCATGAAACAGACGCCAAAACTTGTTTATTTAAATCAATGCCAGCATTTTCATTATCGAAACATGTACACGCATCTCTGTTTGCTTCGTATAGTGCTAATGCTAATCTCTTGTTTCTGCTTTTCCAGAGCGTGAAAAACCGTCATTAGTGTTGTTAGAGAAGCAGCGTGAGGCGCTCGTGAAGAGCGTCGAGGTCGCTACGGATCGAGGCCGAGATGACGGCCTGTACGAGACAGGGGCGGAGGCCGAGCCGGCCGGGCCTGGCGTGGGCCGCTGGGGCGCCGAGTGGCCGAGTTGACTCAGCTCGGGGGCGGAGCCCTCGCCCGACGCCGGCGGACCGGCGGCTGGGCCGGAGCTCCGGACAGAAGACGTGACCCGGCCGGGCCGGGACCTGACCAGTCCGCCGCTGCCGCGCGCGCGCTGGGGCCCGGCGCGACGCCCGCTCGCGCTGTCCCTGGCGCGCCACGAGGAGCTCGCCACGCGCGCCGAGGCGGTCCTGCGCCGCCTGCTGCTCACTGACAACTACGACTCCGTCAGCAACTTCATCTCGCTGTTCGAGGCGTGGGAGCGCGCCGGCGACCCGCTGGGGCAGGTGTACGCCCAGTACGCGCCGCCCATCCGCGCGCACAAGCACACGTGCGTGGGGCTGGGCCTGGAGCTGGTGCGGCGCTGGCGCGGCCTGGAGCGGGAGTTCGGCGGCGTCACGCGCTCGACGGCGCTGCTGTCGTGCGAGGAGGCCGTGGTGGACGTGCGGCGGTACGTGACGCGCGGCGACGGGCCGGCCGCCGTGCTGTGCGCTGAGAAGGAGCACGTCATGGTGGGCATCCAGATCCGCGTGGACGGCCGCCCCGGCGTCATGCTGGCCGACCCCGGCTATCACGTGCCCAGGGTCGTCACCGTCATGCAAGACCGGAACTATCCGCACACCGGTAAGCATAACTTGCTGAAAACTTCAAATATATTTTTCTTAATAGAAAGTATCTTATACCATCTTCAATCCCTCTTGTCTTGTCCCCCTGCAGGTTGGTTCGTGCAGTCTGACGAGCCGCACTGCCGCAAGGAGTACAGCTACTCGTTCAACCCGCTGAACGCCGGCTACATCGAGTGGCACGAGCGCGAGACGCGAGGAGAGGCCGTCAAGTGCCAGACGTCGTTGGTTTACTCCGCGCGGCCCTACCTCGACGGCGTCAACGTCACTGAGAGGAGGAACCTCGTCTACAACTTTAGGTGACAATCTTTTAGCTATTTAAATCTCCGTTTTTTTTCCTATTATAAATGCATTTTATTACTTGATTTTGACAATACTTATAAATAGACGAATACGGCGAAGCCAAAGGACAATATTCATCTGTTCTTTCATTCTTCCCTCATAACTTCTAAACTGCCTTCCAGTAAGCAATACAAGTTGCCTTTAAATAGCTAGGTTAGTAGTTAGCCTACACAAGATACAGTCGTTGATCTGGCTAGATACGGATTTCTGAGCTGCACATATTTGTTTAACGAGTGTGTCAAGCTCGTAAGTCAGCAGCATATTGTTCCGCAGACATTATTTCCTTAAAATAGAAGAGAAATAAATCCAAGTCAGACGCCAAGACATTAACTAGAATTGATCGAAAACTAAGTGCGTTATCAGTCTCATCAATCATCTTGTCCAACGTTCATATCTTCTAACGACTCTTGTAGACTTGCTTTTATTGGACATATTCCAATATCGAACTGATTAAGTGACTATTGAGTACGACGCAGAGATTTTTCTTCAAGATCCTTTTCAGGAAATTAAGTTGAAAAAAAAAAGTAGAGCAGAGGAATCTCGCAATCGTACCCTTTTATCTACCTGTTCCGTATAACGTGGTCACCGATGCGACATTTAGAGGAAACTTTTGAGAGCTCCCTAGCCTCAAGTATTTGGCCTGTGTTCAAGTCCAGAGAGTAGGATCCTGGTTTCTAAAGCCAAAAAACATCCTCAGTTCACATATAGCCATAGCATTCTAGTTTACATAATATACACCGTGTAAGGCACATAAACGCACATACGTGTACCAGTGATTCAGTACATGATTCTGGACCCCCCAGCGTTGGAATTTTTCGTCGGCGTTTTCCTCAATTTTTTAATTTTTTTCTGCAGTTTTTTTAACTTTAGACTGTTCAAAATCGTTATTCCTATCCAAACAGCAATATGAAGAAAATACGTAGGTAGGTACAGCTGTTTCGCTAGAGTTTACTTCGCCAGCCTAATACCTAATACAAACGGCGCTCAGCCGGCGCGAGTGTAGGTAAGTAGTAGTGCGAAGCGTTGAAAAATACGCGCTCAAAAATGACAATTTCTATAACCGATCATTACCGAGATTAATGACTATCATAATTTTGTTAGTGGCATTAGGTGTAACCTTTTCGCGAAGTTTGTGGTATCTTGTTCCAGCTTGTATATAGAATCTACTATCGGAGAATCATTGTAGTGATTTCTTTGGGTGCCACCTCACATTATGGCATCTATATAGGGTGACTGGTAATTAGTGACCGATACTTAAACACATGTGTGTACTCATGATAACAAACAACTTTCCAGGCCAACCGGCTTAACAGGCCTCCTCTCTGTGAGAGGGTGTGGGCCGTAATCCACCACGCAGGCCCATTGCGGGTTGGTGAAGGTCACA
The DNA here is from genome assembly GCA_951329385.1 of Polia nebulosa. Classification (NCBI taxonomy): domain Eukaryota; kingdom Metazoa; phylum Arthropoda; class Insecta; order Lepidoptera; family Noctuidae; genus Polia; species Polia nebulosa. Next base: position 26,826,533 of record OX589607.1, on the reverse strand, counting down.
TGTCTTCGAATTTTTGGATTAAGGACATGCCGGTTACCTCACGGTGTTTTCCTTCACCGTTTTGAGAGCAGTGGTGATGAAATAATTTACACAAAGTAAAGCGCCTGCCTGGGTTTGAACTCACGACCTACAACTTGTAAGTCGCGGCCGTTACCATTGGGCCGCCACTGCTCTAGGAGGCAAAACAATGATGATTAATTTCCCGTCCCTTGTTCCAGGAGCCTCCTCTCCCGCGACCAGAAGGGGCACCTGGTGGCCGGGCTGTACTTCCCGGTGGGAGCAACCATCAAGGACGCGCAGTTCACGCTCTTCCTCAACAACGGGCCGGACAAGCGGAAGACTAAGTACAAGTTCAGTACCTTCGCTGATCCTCTAAACGTGAGTATCATGTCTATCGTAAAGCTGACTAAGCTAGACTAAATTAGAACACTAACAGCCTTTATTTATAAATCATTTTCTGTAGTTTAAAAAAACTAAAAAATACGCTTTTTATTTTATTTTTCGTGTTCATCTCAGCAAACTCTTTCATCGGACACCCATCATGGGAATGCATACAAAATATCAAGTCCGCCATATTAAAGTCTTATTTTTCTTTTTAATTATTATATCCTAGATCTAGTGGCACGACCGTAGCACAAAAGTTGGCTAGAAGTCGACTGCTGATTAATGTCTCTTCCTCTCTTCACTAATTACAGACTTCTACAGTCAGTATTAATCACAATCACAATATTATAAACTAGCTCACCCGGCAATCATCGTACTGCCTTAGAATCAATAAAGAAGCAGTTCCATACAAAATATTTATGAAAATTAATTTTCTTCATATATTTTTCGTGAATTTTTCCGATGTTTTAACCCCTGAACGCCCGACGGCATGCCCGCATGCCGACGGGCGTTCAGGGGTTTATTAAATAACTAAAGATCTTATATCCTGTGGCATGGTTCACATGCATTCTTAGATAGTTATTACATAGTGTTAGAAAAAAAACGCAACACAAAACGCAACGCAAACGCAGAAACGCAATTTTAAAAAGCCGTTATTTTGTTTTGATTTCGTAATTTGAAGTTTGAGTGTGAATAATAGAAAAATATGATATCGGACTCTACAATAAAAACACTGTTCTTAGATTACTTGTCTATTCATAGTGCAACATGCAAAATTTCATGTAAATTGATACAGTGGTTTTAACAACTACCCACACACACACACACACACACACACACACACATACTATTCCCGATAAATCGTTGATAACAGAATTTGATTAAAATTCAACTCTCGAATTACAAGTATTGTTTACATGTTATTCTAAGGTCACAACCCAAAAAAGTTTACTTTAAGTGCCTCGCTCCAATAGAAACCTCAGCAAGTTGTTTTTTATGAGCCTGATGAATATGTCAAACTGCGATAAGAGGCTCGGCCGTTCACGGGTAGTTATTCTGTTATTCGGGGTGGAGACAAATCCAACTAATCAAAGATCATTAACATGGGTCCAACCATTCTTGAGTTATAAATGGTGTAACTAACGCGACTTTGTTTTATAAATAAGGATGTGGAAGTTTAGACAGACGGATGCATTTTTTTTTTTTTTTTTTGTTACTCACTCACACCACAACGGCTGAAGGGATCTGGTTTAAATTTGGCTCAAAGATAGATTGTAGTCTGAAATAGCACTTAGGCTATAATTTATAATGGGGGTAAGTACTAATTCCACGCGTGCGATACCGGTTTCAGAAGCTAGTACCTACTATTAATTAAGACAGGTAAAATAAGGAAATGAAGCCCTTTCAGGGGCCCAATTCTGTAAAATCACTAACTTGTCAATAGTGTGTCGGTAGTGTGTCAGTGTTGTCTCAATAGAATAGTCATTGACATTTGGTATTCTATAAATTATTTATGGTTTTTAGTGTCATTGAAACGCTATATTAAGATTAAGACTATTGTAATAATTGGTAGTCTGTGGTCTACTATATTAATATGTCAATATCATTTTGAAGTTTTTGCAAAATACCAAATTTGCAACGTTGGCAAAATAATGTCTGTTGTGTGTCGATGGCATGTTGCTTAATTCAAAGTTACGGAATTGGGCCCCAGGTTCTATAAGGTTTTGTTGGGATAAGCAGCTAAGCAGACCGACGGTTTCCCTCTATAAATGCATATGAATATCACATCCTCTATGCGCGTGAAACATCGGACTAAAAGATCAATACAGGAACGTTTTCATTCGCTCACACAATAATAGTATCTGAAATCGGGCTGTGACCGTCCGTCCGCGAAGGTATATACCTACATAGCTACTATAAGTACCTAATGGCTTTCCGGTCGCAAGCTATCCGCGGTTCTCAACCGTGCATAAACATAGAACATTGCAGACACAATGAGAGCCTGACCTGACCGGTCATGTAAACATGACTAATGATTTAAACTTATACTTTGACTACCTACATTGTGGGACGTATGAGTGTGTTTTGAAAGAGTTCACGTATGTCAATCGTGTGATAATATCAAAATGATTGAATGTATCGTTTTGTTGGCACGTGGGAAGTAAAAACAAAATCGAATCTCCATAAATAGGTGCTTACCAAAAATTTTGGTATATTTTTTAAAGTTCCTAGCCTCCAGTGCAGAGCAGGTTTGACCATCCCTTAGGATTCCGAGATACTTCGAATGAAGGTGATCTAAAAGGTTCCGCACGGATCCAAAAGTACCTACTATTCCTGTAAATTATGACACAGTTCCTTACATTTTTAAGGGGGCAGGGAATTGGCAATAGCTTATAGCAAAGAGACTGCTACAAATTGCCTTAGCAAAAAGGATAGTAATAATTGGCCTTGCAATCGAGTTATTTTACACCTCTAAAGAGAACTGGAGTAATATTTTTCATTCATCTTCTCGATAAACAACAGTATTTAGACACTGTAGGTACCTATTTAAAATGGACGATGTTTCTGTTTTCGTCTTTTCCCGGCAAGAGCCTATAATCAAGGCCCATTAGACATCGCTTACGTATCAACCGCAACCTTTCATTATTATAGTCTTCAAATGTCTGGTACAGTCTACATTATAAGTCATTAGCATATTTAAGCAGTTGATTAGAGGTTCTCCTTGGTACCTAATCATAGTGAATTATCTCAAATGGCTTTGCAGTTATACTATGATTTAGCCGTTCTACTTGTACGGTTAGCAAAATAAATAAATAAACCTGAGAACTGCAGCTTACAGCTTACTACACAAAACTTATTGAATTATCTTGAAATTAAATGAAACATTTTTATTCTAGAACAACTTAACCCCAGAATAACTCCTGAAATAACCTCGCTCTTTCTCTTTGCTCACAGATTCCAGAAGCAATATCAGAAGAAATCCAGCTGTGCAACGCCAAGATGAACTACAAGCATGGCGAGCTGCAGACCATCATCTGTCAGCTGGCACAAGTGATGGCCAACCAGGCCTTCATCGACCAGATGCTGGAGATCAACGAGGACATCTGCCGAATGTGTCTCTGACAGCAAGATGGCGTCCACAAGATGGCGGACGCCAGTAACGAAGGCAGAACAGCCGAAGAACCTTTAAAAAAATCTTAACTTTATTTTTATTATTTTGTAATTCTAATTTTGTATATTATTCGTTTTTGAATATTATCTATCATTGGGGTAAAGGTATTTTTTTACTTTGTCGTAGTGGTTAAGATTAAGTTAAATTAATAATGTTTAATTTGGAATTGGGTTATTGGATTTCTTTATTCGATTAATTGCTTAATTTTCATAGTAAACTTTTATTATTTCAAATGGATTGTTTCTCTTACGAACCTTTAGTATCATCCGCCTGTTCCCATGGTCGATATTCGATGCATACCCACGTCGGTTTCTAGGAAATATTCCCTAGGGCTGCATACCTCGCGTCGGAGTTGTGGTCATGTGGCTAAACAAAAATATTTTTCACTGTGCTACCTAATCTATCCTTCTCAAGAATAGATTTATGAGAGTTGCCCAAAACTACGCAACACCAATTGTTTCTTTTGCGAACCTTTAGTACCATCCGCCTGTTCCCATGGTCGATACTAGATGCATACCCACGTCGGTTTCTAGGAAATATTCCCTAGGGCTGCATACCTCGCGTCGGAGTTGTGGGCATGTGACTAAACAAAAATATTTTTCACTGTGCTATCTAATCTCTCCTTCTCAAGCATAGATTTATAAGAGTTGCCCAAAACTACGCAACATCGGAAAGAGTTGTCTAGTATTTCTTTCACCATGTTTTTTTTCTGGAAAATTAACTATACAGCCCTTCATGTAGAAATTAAATCAATTTTGAAAACAAGGATTCTTATATTGCACAGACAACAAGGTATTCTGACTACTGGTCAGAACGCCTTGTTTCTCGAGTAAAAAGACTGTCATAGGTACATACAGGTAGGTAGGTACATTATTGCACAAAATAGTTTTGCGCAATAATTATTGCTGGGAAACGAATTTTATTTTTAGGTATGAAAAATAAAACTATTCTTTATTCCGCGGCGCAATGTAATTCGAACACAGGCAAGTGGAGTTAAGCCCCGCCTCTTCACTCTAAGCCACGTAGGTACTTGTCGGATACTTTTGATATTCATTGCGTTTTCGTAACTGCAAATTCGTAATTTAGAAAATTTCGAAAAAAAAAACGAAAATGCAGGTAATGTCTATTTGTAAAAAAGTTTAGTAATAACACTTAGAATTAATTTTCGTAAAAACGTAAAAAAAAAAATTGTGACTTTGACCTTCAATATCTTCAGAACCAGTGGTTTCACAGGTATGGTCTAGTGGAAAAAAATTATCCAAATATTAGGTAGAATATGTGGCTTTCGGAAACTGTAAAAAAACTGTCTTTTTACACCTGATATTCGTTACACATAAATTCAGTCTTTATTTCTGGAGTCTAGGTAACAGTGTAAATAGAAGAATACCTATGCTGGGACTGACCGTAGCTAGCGATTCGCTAGTAGCATGAAATGAAACCCTTTCATAAGCTAGCACTACTTTATTTTCTCACACAAGTGATAAATTGGTTCTTTACAACTAACATCAATAATATATCTAAAAATAGATTGATTATAAGACTAACAACGAACTCAAAAACCGAAGAAAAGAGAAAAATAAAACAAAATAAATAAAACAATTAATTTATTTGAAGGAATGAGCGATTTGATAGCGTTCAGCACCGTCTCAAATTTGTGCAGAACAGTTTTATGATAGAAAAATAAACAAAAAATGGGAAACGGAGGTAAAAAAAAACAGCCATGAACCATTAAGACCTGTCACTTTTGACACACGCGAGTCTGCTTTTAAACTGAGTGTCTATGGAAAAAACTTAATTCTTTCTGTTAGCTGCAAACGACAAGATTCTTAACACGTCTCAATGGCCGATGGACCTTAGTCTAAAGAACTATCTTCTAAAAATATTTTGTGAACTAAAGCCTGCCAACACAAATCAATATTTGACCTGTTACACAGACTTCTAATATCTATGGAAACTGTTGATATTGTAGTTAAATAAAATGTTATATTGAAATCGACAAATAAATAAATGAACAATTTGATACTTATTTATCAGTCGACCCCATATAACTGATTTAAACTTAAACAATTTTCCCGAAAAACTTATAAGTACGACACTTACGAATACTAATGAGTTTATAATTAAATATAATCTTATTTATGATATCAGAACTTTGAATTCCGAGGAAAGCTTTACTAAACTCAAGAGTGCGTTAGTTTTGGTCTTAAAACAACAAGTGTGTTTGACAAAATGTCAATTTGTCACTGAAACCGAGAGAATTTTATAACAGTTTAATCAAAAGTTTGGTGACGTAAGAAAATCGGATATACGAAGAGATTAATCTACTTATCCTATAAATCTTGTGTGAGCCTGAGCAGTGGCGTCGCTAGAGAATATGTCATACAAGATGCGTATGTGATGACAACTGTCAAAAACTTTGGGGCGAGACTGAGATGCCTAGTTACGCCACTGAGTGGAACTCAGGGGAGTTTTATATAGATTTTAGACTATTTCTAATATATAGAATCATTGCCAGGTGGGCGGGTACAGTACAACTTATGGAATGTTGGACAAAGCACACAAAACCACGACCCAAAGGTGTTATTATTAAATTATTCAAGTACTAACATTAATTTGAAAACCAAATAAATTAAGTTAAAGTTCTATCTATGAGCATTTAAAGTGCTCACAACACATTTTTTTTTTTGTTATAAAATATTGGCCACACTAGGAATTTCTGCTGTATCGAGGGTGCGTTTACTATCACCCAGAACCGGAACAACTATCTGTACCATACTAATATTTGTTCCGTGTGGGAATCGAACCCGCGACACGCAGCGCAGTCGTGTCGTAATTCATCTAGATTAATTAATTTGGAAAATTAAATTCGTATCCGCCATGTTTATTCTCGGGCTCCATTTTGCGAATGTCGTGCCATTTTATCGTGATTAACATGTGCAGAGTCCAATCAAAAGAGGTCTTACACCGAGTGGCGCGGGCATCAACAAGAATTATTATGTCCTACTATTAATACATTTTACTAATATCTACGTCCCAAATCAATAAACGATAATAAAGTTCATACAAGGCGACGTATCACGAATCGTTTCGTAACGGCAGCGACATGCCAACGAATAAAATGAACGGAGAAGAGGTCATTAGATTTCATTAAACTTATGCAACTTTAGGAATATATCTTTTATCAAGAGAATCTTTTAGATTCGGCAAGACACCTTCAAGACCTCGAAAATACCGCATTAGTACATTTTCAAAATATTTTGGCAATAAATACGCGGTAATTCCCGTTCAGTTTTATTTGCCCACCAGTTACAGGTTACACGTTATAATTTACATAAAAAATAATCACAAAACAGAATAATCAAAGCACTTAAAAATAACTACACAGTGAGAATGAAAGAAAAATTATTGATATGTAAAAATTTTATATCTTACATTCTCAAACCTATGTCATTTTAAATCGAACTGTAATAAACGAAAACTCAATCATAATACTACTTAAAGGTAAACACTCGTCTTAGAGGAAAACTGATTTAAAAAATGCGACGATGCATTGCATCAAAAGGAACTAAAATTAAACTAAGATAAACATCCGTAAACAGATGTAATTCATCAGAATTTAAACAAAAAGTTGTCAATCAAAGGCAGAAATCATTGAATTTCTATGGTCCTAATTTTGTTGGTCACCAAGTAAACGTAAAACGGCTATCTTTTTCTTGCAAATAGAACCAGATAGGGACAGATATAATTTAAAAGCTGTCAAATTAGAGTTGCGTGCATTCAAGTCAGTTGAGATTGCTGGCTGTGTGACTCGCTGCTCGAGGGCTTGAGAAGTAATGATGATGACGTCACGATTTAGTAGCGACACGAAGGTCGCGCTGACGTTCATAGAGGTCGAGGGTCACCAGTATACAGGGTGTAAGGGGAACGCTTCCGAAGCCAGAACGTAGATTATAAACAACCTAAATGCGAACGGATTCCAGTAACCTTTAGCTTTAGGTCGACGTAGGGTCGTCAGCTGATATTTTACGAATACATTCCGTACTAAAGTTGTAAAGAAAGACTGTTTTTAATCGCGAATAACGGTTTCCTTTAACTGTTATCACCACAGCATAGTGAACGCGAAATGCTAAAAAAATTAGGTTTTTTTTTATTTTTTGATGGTATCGTATCACTAGCTTTATCGCCTGTCTCCGTTTTCGGAAGCGTTTCCCTTACACCCTGTAGAGGTTTGCCGGACAGGGTGTAAAGCCTCGGAGACATTGCAGCCATTGAAAAGGGAGGATCCTTGGACCAGACGGGTGTTGTCTGGTCCGGGTAACTGACCGATGGGTGATTTCGGACTGCTGTATATCGTCAAATCACTCGGAGAACTTTGATTGCGCGATACAGGATTTGTTTAGGTAGTATGTGGCGACATAGATGTCGCTACAGTTATAACGTCATTACTTTGTTATGATATTTCCAAGAGATGACCCAATGAAGAACACTCTTGCATCAGTATTTTGTTTAAATTAAACTAATTTAACAGCTCATAACCGACACCTTCTCTATTATATCTGAAACTAAAAAACAGCCCAAAGATCCAATCAACGACCAACAGTATGACTGCCAATGTCAGAAAAAAGAAACTTTTCACTTGTGTAACCGTAGCCAATCGCCGCTACCGCCATCTTTAGGTCATCAGTTTAGTTGTCGGCGGGCGAGTGTCGGTGGTGTGCGTGCGCATGTGATCCATGCGCTGCTTGCGGTGAGTGCGAGCCGTGCGACACGTGCGCTCCGTGCGACACGTGCGCTCCGTGCGACAAGTGCGCTACGTGTGACGCGTGCGCTGCGGGCGGAGAGTGGGAACCGTGCGACACGTACGCTCCGTGCGGGGAGTGCGCTCCGTGCGGCGAGTGAGCTCCGTGCGGCGAGTGCGCTCCGTGCGGCACGTGCGACACGTGCGCAGCGTGGCCGGTGGTGTGCGCGGCGTGTGGCACGTGCGACTTGTGCTGCTTATGCCTGTGGTGGCGTTGAGGATGAGAGCTGCCATACACTTCGCGCACCGACGGACTGGGAACATAGAAGAGAAATGTCAGTTAAAATACAATAATACTCACGTAGAATAAGACGTATCACTTGCAAGAGTTTGGTTTGTTCTCCGTTCATTTTATGTATAAATAATTTGCATAATCGGTGCCAAACAATAATTTTAGAAAATTTATTGAAAGTTGATAAATTGACCTTTTCCAGAACGAATTAAAATAATATACAATATGGATTGAAGAATAATAAAGGAGAGTGAATATTGATTTTAAATGTAATACAAAAATATACATAAAATAAACTGCGAAATAGTACTTTTTTCCTTGCAAGAATGCGCTTTTGTTTATTAGCAAGGAGTGATGTGTTAGTAGTTCGATATTTACATTTGCATATTATGTAATTTTTTAATTGGTTCGCACACTCGTGTTGTTCCACATTGAGCGTTTGCTGAATCCGAATCACCTTAGAAAGAAATCGTAAGTGGCTTAGCAAGAATAATAGTAATTCTATTTCATTCAATGTTTTCTTTATGAATAAGATATTTACAGATTTGGTTTGGTTTCGTTTTTATCAGTTTCTTGCAAACTCAAAGCAAATATTTACAGTAATGCTGAACTGAACTCTCTATTTAGAAAACCATTTCTAAAAATATGTCATGCTTAGAGCAAAATTGCGTAAAAAGTTTGTACAAAGGTCTTCACGTCACAAATATTCATGTTATCATTTCAAATTCATTCAATATCTTAAAATAATACCATTTAACATTAGGAATATAATATCCAAACAAGAATCAAAGCAGATTAGATCCAAGAATATAAGATATTTAAAACTATATTCCACATGCTTAAAAATAGGAAACCATAGATAGCAAATTATAACAAAAATGACCATAATAGCAAACGTATAGCAATAACAATAATAGCCACAAATATATATTTAATAGGTTTTACGAGTTTAATAGTAGTAACGCCTCCTCCACAATCTGGAACTGATTGGAAAAATTTGAAATAAGCTTTTAGAAACCACCACTTTTTAATAAAATAAATAAGACGTCTTATTTCCCCAAACTTATTAGTGTTGTATTGTCCATATTACACGATAGATACAAAAAGTGCTCTGAAATTAAAAATACTTCCAAAAATACAATAACAATTTAATTTACTCGGTACCGCCTTTTAAAAGTGGCGTCCTCACGAATTAAGGTTGCATTTACTCCGTTAGTATGGCTTGCAGGGTTAAAAGGAGCTCATCACTGTCATATTAGCAACCATATGATATGTACTCTCAATAAAGGAGTATCGACCCACTAACTTTGAGAGTAACTTATAACTTTATAGCTCTAGATCATTGACAAAACTACCAAACTCAAAAACCCAACTTAAACTAACCATTCCTGAAAAAATTCCAAGTTAGTGTTTCTCTGTAAATGCCAAAGAGTTTGTAGTTACCTGGAGGTTAATGTGAGAGGGCTGGCGGCAGTTCTGATTGGTCGGCGGGAGGAGGGCCGCGATGTGGCGCTGTGACGACGTCCAGACCCCTCACTACTTGTACTGCAATAGATACCATGCGTGCTAACTACCCAAAGAGGCGGGTACACTGACACTTTTTTATAAAGGAATTCTGTTACGGGGAATTTAATCTTATTTTAATTGAAATTAATCTTTTTTTCTGTTGAGAAACTTTTTAAGAGATATTACCACTGTTTTATGACGTTGGATAAAAGTAGAGAAGAGTACTTTTTTTATTACTTTCTTTCTTGCTTGCTTGAAGAAAGTCTTGCAACGACACTGTTAAGTATATTAAAAAAATGAATTATTAACAGTATGGAAGTTCGAAGTGCAAAATACTATAACTATTGTGTTTATAAACTTCCAATTGCAATAAGCTGTGCATTTTTGAAAATGACATTTTCGAAACAATATTTGTTCAAACTACATATTTTCTAAAAATAAATCTTCTCTTCAATTTTTTATTTTAAGTGTTGTGCACTTTTATGAATGGTGGCAATATTAAGTGTCGTCAATATAACCGCCTCTTTGCAAATGAAAATAATAATGATATATAAATACAAAAGAAAGAAAAAGAAGCCAAAGTAAACCAAAGAAATAGGCACACGGACATGCTACAACTACATGGATATAGCCGTGAACTACATGTAACTATAATGTGCTTATAATTATAACTACTTTTCAAAATACTTGCCACAGTACTAGGCCAACCGTGTACCTGGATATAATCTATGCTACAACAAATTCTCCCCATTGTACCCATACAAATAGCAATTTTGTACGAGTTGTCTATTTTGGTGTACATTAAAATATTTTCGATTATTCTGTCCTTTTACATTTGGTGTGTTATCTTTTACATGTAGTGTGTTATCTTTTGCATGTAGTGTGTTATATTTTACATGTAGTGTGTTATCTTTTACATGTAGTGTGTTATCTTACGCATGTAGTGTGTTATCTTTTACATGTAGTATGTTTTCCTTTAAATCATACCAGCTTCTGCCAGCCGCTTCGACCACGTGGAATTAGAACTTCCCACATTATAAATCATAACGTATGTGCTATTCCAGACTATAATCTCTGTGGCAAATTTCTTCCAGATCCTTCCAGCCGTTCTGGTGTGATTGAGTAGCAAACATCCATCAAAATTTTTGCATTTATAACATTAGTAGGATTTATTCCTACAAGCAGTTATATTTCTATCCAGCTAGGATAATAACAACCTTCACTCTTAATGTAGCCTTGTCTCTAATCCCATTGAAAGATTTGCGTACCCTAATTAAGAATTATAAGGTTTATATGCTTCACGCATACCACCAATCCTGTCCACACACACTAAGAAAGCAGACCTGTTTTTTTTTTTGGGACAAGACCGCCACTTTATTCCCAAACCACTGTAACTTCTGTAAGCCAGAATCAACAGTGGCGACCACCAGTAAAAACGCCGAGGCAATGAAGCTCGACGAGTCCCAGAGAAACGATTAAACTGTCTTGGCTCCCGCAACGAAATTAATCAGAAAAGACAGCGGAGGAGTAAGAAAAACATAACTTCCACTTCCCTCCTAATCAAGCGGGAGACAGAACAAAGCTAGGCCATTAGGCACAAAGGGGGTATTTACAACTGGGATAAGCCCAGTTGCCAAGCACCACTGGTTAAAAACACTAATATTAATGGGTCTTATAGCAAACGTGATTGTGATCTATTGATAAATCTTCTGAGGTGTATACGCAGTGTAATTTAGCCTAATGAAACATTTTCACACACAACCTAAGAATCATGAAGTTTATAAATATGCTTCAGACATACCTGTCCACACACATTATAAAAACAGACTTGTTTGTTATACTTTGATAAATCCACTGAGGTGTAATGGCAATGTAGAGTATTACATCAACCTTAAAAAACTACTAAGCCATTTTGGTCTACTATAAAGTATATATTATAAATATCTACAGATCTGTCTACTGCAAGATTGAAATGTATGTTCTATTACAGTATGAAATTCTACCCTCTAACTTTACATTAAGGTGCATTTCAGTACTCACTTGGGCACAGTGATAGCTGGCACTGGCGGCGCGGGCAGGGCGAGGCGCTGCGGCTCGCGGCGCGCGGCCTGGATGGCGGGGCGCCCGCGGCCGCCGGTTGAGCTGGAAGCTTTGTATTGGAACTCCCTGGAATAAATAGTATGCGAAATATATAAGTAAAGTTAAACATTAAAATTATTTCAGCTGTAAGACATCCATAACAATGGCCTCTGCCAAACGTCGCTACATAGACCAGTCTTATTGCTATAAAATGGAGCATGGTAATTCCAGCATAAGTCTGAGGAAAGTTATGTGTGTGGATGTGGATGGCTATAAGAGTAGGGGAAGGTCAAAGAAACGATGGATGGAAAGAGGATATGGGTAAAAAGGGGGTGACTACAGAGATGACGACTAATAGAGGAGTATGGAAGAAAAAGACATTTTGCGCTGACCCCAAATAAATTGGGATAAGGGCAGGAGAATGATGATGATGATGATGATGATGATGAATTGCAGCAGAAGTCTGGACCACTGACAACCAAAGGTGCAATCAATTCAATAAGTTTAGCGAAGTATGGACGCGCTGGTCTTTCTGCTGGGTGTGAATACAAAAAACATTATTTTTTAACAATTCAAAAGTGGGAGCCCCGGCTTACGAACATTGAAAACGGACCAATCACTAACCGTCCAACAATTTAACGGCCTTACACATACAGTGAAATTGTAAAAATATTACTACTTTGCAATATTATTGCGTGGTTACAGTGGAATTATAATGTCACTGAAATGAGCCCGTGAAATTGTAAGAAATGGAGGTGGTTGACAAAGTTTCGTGCAATTTTAATTTCACTAGTGAATTTATAATATCAAGGGTTGGACAACATCCCTGCGACATTTAAAAAAATATAAAATTTCATGTAGGTAGTAGTTTCTTAAAGAGCTTTGATCGTCAAGTTTCATTTAATTTCAAGAAACTACTATTGTTGAGCACAGTGCCTCAGTTTAGTCTACGCAGCTTCTTTATTTCACGAAACTACTATTGCTGAGCAGTGCCTCAGATTAGTCAACGCAGCTTCTTTATTCTGAACTTGGATCCTTTATCCACGGAATACGTACATTTTTGCTTATTTTGGTTTAATTCATTCTTTAATTTTGCTTTTGTTTGATTGTTTTTAATTTAGGTACAATTAATTATTTACGTGTTGTAACAATAATGCTTCTGAATTACAGTTGCTCTAACCCAGCTCTGGGCCATGATTTCATTTTTCGTAACCAGTGTTGCGCCAATAACATATTTATTTGTTACTTAAACCTTATAAGATATAAGTTAAAGAGTGCACAATCACCTGTCAAAGTCCTCAGCCTCCTCCTCCTCCAAGTTGATGAACTCCTGGCGTTCTTCGGCGTCGCCTGTGTAGTAGTTCTGTTCGCGTTCGATCATGTGAGCCCTCTCGCCGATGTGGTGGCCTAGAAATACAGAAAATATCTACTCGGAAAAATTTCCCTGACTGACAACAATCTGCCTAGCCTTTTCACTAAATATTAGGTATTACCTATGAAATCAGCGTTTTGTACGGAGAATTTTAAAGTTGCATTTTTCATACTAACATTTTATTAATTTATTTAACAACTATGAACACTAATGTTTTAAAACTTTTATGCAATAATGTTTAAAAATTAAGATAACTTATGCCACTTAGATTAAGGTACAAAAATAAGTTTTGAAAAATGAAATTTTACACGAAGGTAAACACTAAAAACTAATTATTAATAAACCGGCCAAGTGCGTGTCGGACTCCGCACATTTAGAGTTCCGTAGCAAATGAGGGAATTATCAAAGAAAAAATGTGATTTATCAATATATTGGTATTTGTTAGTAAAATACGCAATGGTGCGGATTCTGTTGTGCACAAACTAAATTCAATTTAGGCTAGTACCAAAAACGGCCGTTTTTGACACTTTTGCTTACTACTTTGGATACGAAACACTTTGAGTCCTGTTTTAACAACGTAAAAATACCTTATCTTATGTGTAACAAACGCAACATAGGATTCTTTAATCTTTATTTTTTATGCTAAGATACGAATTTTAATTCAATGAGGGCGCCACATATGGGGAGGTAGGTATGGTTCCCTTAAACAGTGAAAGCGTGAATACGACAATTTATGAGACCCAAGTCTCATAACATAAATATTTATAGATCATAATAATATTAAATAGGTCCACCACGATTAATGTCCGAGTAAAACAAATTACAGTTGTTTTGACGACGGTTTGCAATTTTGGATTTACCTTTTTTTTTTGGCAAAGTTGGCCTGTCTTCTTCTCACATGTCGGCATGACCGCTCAAGCACATTGGTTTGTTGCAAATACTATGATATTCATTTGAGCCACTTTGTTTAGGTTAAAAATAACACTTTCAATTTATTGTCAATTTTAACTCGATGATGCTGGTGTATCCTAGCTGGCTACCCTGAGCAGAAACACCAAAACAAACTCAGTCAATGTTTTTTTTTAAGTCCATACAACTAATGTAATGTAGGGTAACTAACCTCCTAGGGTACTTAATGTCTGAGATGGTCTTTTGAAGACAGCACCATACAGATTGAATGGACGTCTCCAGATATTGCAAGCATTTGTCAGCTATCGAGTAGCTCAACTCAGATCTTTAAGACGCAGATACAACTTTTACTTTTAATGGTTTTTAATTGAACATCCCGTCTAAACGACTAATCTAATTTCTTTGAAAAAATATATTTTACTCTAGACAATTTCTGTCGTAATTTGATCTGAGAATATTTGAAATTACATTTTATAACATAGTGTAATTAATTTGAGAATCACGCAAAAACTATAAAGCGTATTTTTATGAAACCTTCACCATTTTAAAAATCATTTAATTATGTATAGTCTAAGTGTTTTAGTATTAAATGCGTCTAATTTCGGACAGCGCTCCTTGTACTGGGTGGACGTACGACGCGTTACGTGAGCTCAGCGCAGAACACGCAAGCTAACCACTCAAGATCATTGGCAGTTACTAGCGCCTGAAAGAGCTCAACGATCCGACAAACAATAATTGTCCTGACAGTATTTCGTTCACGGTGGCCAGTGGCCATTTTCAACGAAGATTAGCCAAGTACGCAGGAGATATTATAGGGGACCTGCACAAGCGTGTGCGCAAAAGCAGGTGCACTCTCTGTTCCTTTACTCTCATAGTCCTCAGGGACGGCAATCCGACACGACCGGGGAGAGATCAGGCGCAGGACCAAGGTGTCACACCACCAACTTACAAACTCCGGGCTGCTACTGAAAAATTCCTAATGGTAAAACAATACCAGATTAAGGCGCCAAGGACTTTCGAGTGGTTAGCTTGCGTGTTCTGCGCTGAGCTCACGTAACGCGTCGTATGTCCACCCAGTAATAGGACTCGCCCATCAAGGAGCGCCGTCCGAAATTAAACGCATTATTAATTTATTACACATAAAACAACAAGTATTAAACTAAAACACTGAGATTAAATTATATATTTAATTAAGAGTACGGGAAGGCCAAAGAAACGATGGTTGGACTAGTGTGAAAGAGGATATGGGTAAAAAGAGAGTGACTACAGAGATGACGACTAATAGAGGAGTATGGAAGAAAAAGACATGTTGCGCCGACCCCAAATAAATTGGGATAAGGGCAGGAGAATGATGACTGAGATTAAATTATAAATAACTAGCAACCCACCCCAGCTTCGCTCGGGTACAAATTATACATATAAACCTTCCTCTTCAATCACTCTATCTATCTAAAAAACCGCATCAAAATCCGTTGCGTAGTTTTAAAGATTTAAGCATACATAGGGATATAGGGACAGAGAAAGCGACTTTGTTTTATACTATGTAGTGATTAAATGATCTTTAAAATAGTGCAGGTTTCATAAAAATATGCTTTATAATTTTTGCGTGATTCTCAATTTTTATCCGCGTTAGACATAACTTTACAAATTAATTACACAATGTTATAAAAATATAATTTCAAATATTCGCAGATCAAATTACGATGGAAATAGTCAAGAGTAACATATATTTTTTTCAAAGGAATAAGACTAGTCGTTTAGACGTGATGTTCAATTAAAAACCATTAAAAGTCGTATTGCGCCTTAAGGACATAGGCCGTTCTCTCAGGAGAAAAAAAGAAAGGAAAAATATATTCGTTATAATTAACCTTACGAGTACCAAAGTCTTTATCCCCCACAATCACGTTGCTTTAACACGTTCCGTCACGTTTTCTTCCTTGAGGGTTCAAGGAAACAAAAAAAGAAAATGTTTAATATTTTCTCAAATCAAAAGAACAAAAGGTATTTAAGGGAGATTTTTTACCTGTTGCCACACACAAAAGTTTCCCCCAATGTTTCGACAACGTGTCCCCTTCGACTTTTAAGTATCGCACGTGGATAGGGTGGCAAGCCTCGTGACTACAACTCATGATTTATAAAAAAATAACCTGCCCCTAAGTACCAAAAATATTTGGGGCCTCATTTCTCCAAAAAGGGGTAGATAGAGAAACAGAGGTGTATGTACTAGTTTTTTACGTAAAACTTCTTTAGCCGCATTGAGCGGTTTTTTGTAGAGCACAATAAGTCTGCGCGCGGTCGAAATCGGAACTAAGCGTTTTAATTTTATAATTATTATGCTAATGAATACAATCTAGTACATTAATTATAACTAGCTAGTTAATTCATTCAATTACAACTTGAGTTACGTATTATCGATTTTATTAGGGCTGCAATAAGGAATATGCATGTTATTTTTTAACCGACTTCAAAAAAAGAAGGGTCTCAATTCGACTGTATTCTTTTTATTTTTTTATTTGTGTTACCTCATCTTTTTACTACGTGAACCGATTTTGAAGAATTTTTTATTTATTTCTTCAGCTGTTGCTTCACATGTGGTCCCATTTTAATTTGGTGAAGATCTGATAAAGAACTTCGGAGATACACATTGGAACTCTTCAATAAATGATAGCAAACCTTCCAGGATTGCTGCAATCGCATGTAATGTACCACTTCACGTGGTGAGAACAATATACGGTTTTCACCACTTCACAACATTACATCACGCTGCTACGCTCTGAAGCGGTATACAGATTTGTACAGTTCACCCTGATACATCCTAATTTCACCCACTATGTTCAAATTCCCTATTTTTGGGGCTATCAATTCGGGCATAACTTTACTATTAATTTAGTTTTAGAATGGGGTACAACAACTAAAAAGTGAAAAATAAAAACTTTTTACAAAAAAAATACAACCGACTTCCATAAATAATACTAAAAAATGCAAAATACCTAACTTTAATTTCGGAAGTCGGTGTCAAATAACGAAGAAATCAAACTAGAAACACTGACTTCCGAAATTAAAGTTATTTTGCATTTTTTAGTATTATTTATGGAAGTCGGTTGTATTTTTTTTATTTGTTCAATTGAATACTTATTAACTATAGTGAAAAAATATGAAGGCATTTTCAAAATATCATCACCGGCGACGAAGTTACAAAGCTTTAAAGTTGATAATTAGAAAGAGAAGTCCGTGTTCTTTGACGTCAAAAGATCGCCCTTACAACTGCCATAGAAAACAGCGTTTTCGAGAGAGGGACACATAAATTTGTTTAAAATTGTTATATCTCGTTTAATTTTCGATCAATTTTGATTCTGCTTTTACTGTTCGTACTCTATTTTAGTATATTCATCGATAAACCGGTTAGATAAGAATTTTTTTTTAATGCATATTCCCTATTTGTAGCAGCACAGCCATCGATCACGTTCTTTATTATTGATCGATGAGCGCAGCGCCACCACCGCACGCACTTTATGAGGCAAAACTTACCTATGAGTTCGTTTCACTAACATGCTCGTGACGTGTTGCGCCAGACTGGTGAAGTGCAACGGTCTGTGTACTATACTAAAGTTTCAAGTTTTCACTTTGTCGGCTGTCCCTATGACTATATTTTTTTGAAGTGAAAACTTCTTATTATGCGCATTGGGCAGTTTTGAGATGGGAAAAAACAATTGAACTCGCGCGCCACCGACACCGCTACGCAATTTCGCTACGACGCGTAGCGTAGCGTCGTAGCACCCGTAGCGGATCGCGAGGCGCGTTGTGCATTTTTTATTCAAGTTTTTTGTTTTCACTTTTGACGGTACTCCCGGAGTGCCAGGTTTTATTTTTTGCTACCAAGGCCACAGGAATCTTAATTTTTTTCGAGATAATAAATAGCTTATGACACTCAGCTATAGTGAGGCTTGCCATCATTGGATGAATTCTCGTAATCGGCTCAGTAAAGCCGCTAACCGTAAGCTTAATTTAAATATTGATCGCGGATTCTACTCGTAAATTCAAGATGACAACATCTCATCCATCAACTTTAGCTATCTTAAAGGACAAAATCTCTTACAAATGAATAGTCAGTACTATACCACCCACATCTATCTTTCTTTCAGCAGTAAATTTTTCGGGCAATTTTAAGGGTTCCGTACCCGAAGGGTCCAAACAAAGCCCTATTGTTGTCACTCACGTGTCCGTCTGCCTGTCTGTACGTTAGTCGTCTGTCACAAAATTTTGTTACGAAGAATTTTTTAACTTCCCATTAACCTATGGTGATAATGTTTATTATTACATAAACTTTACTAACAAATACCAATATTTGGTACAGAACAATTAATGTGCGAAATCCAACTCGCACTTGGCCAGTTTTTTTTTATAAGTAAGGCCGATTTTATCTTTAGGTTCCATAAATTTAGATAGGGATACCCACGTTTTGCCAGTTATGATTAAATACCATTTAATAGCTTGGAACACCACGTCAGTAGCAATATTTTACTACTGACGTGATACTACAAATGTATGCTACAAAGAATTTCCTAATCGCTAATCTAAATAAAACATCATAGAACCCGGCTGTTCAGAATCCCACGCTCAATGCAGTTGTGTTCGCGACCACTAGACCGACCAGCAGTGTATTCGCTAACTCAGTTGACATCAATTTGATAGGCACTTTACAGTACATTGCTGTTTTGCTCGCTGGACATCGATTATAATAGACACTACGTAGTACATTTTGGTTTAGTAGCATTATCAACTCCTTTGTTATTATTCATAGGTTCTCGTTTGACCTCTATAGCACCTGATGGTAAGCGATGATGTGGTCGAAGATGAAGCACGCTTGCCTAGAAGTAACCAACTCACTCTTGACTTAAAGACTCCCAGTTTGTAGCTATCAGGAAACACAGACTCCGGCAGGGAATTCCACGTGTCTGGAGTGAGCTGCCCCGTGACAAAGGCCTTAATAATTTATAATTATCGTTTTCTTTTTTTGCTCGTTGCGTTTCTGTCGTTGGCCCACGCAAATTAATATGGCAAGACAAAATAACAAATCTAAATAATACTAATGGCGACTTGACGACAATACATCGTAGGTATACTAGCTTTGAAGCAGTGTCGCCGCCGTGAATGTCAATAAATAGTCCACCATCTTCAGGAGTCCTTCATATTGGATTAGAATGACGTCACCTGCATTGTCACTTGTAGTGTGCTAACCATGCATTGTCATCCAAACTAAACATGTACTTACGCAAAATTTCAGCTTAATCAGAAACCGGGAAGTGGGTCAAATTTAACTTCTAGTATCCTATGATGTCATCCAGGTCTTGGTATACTCGTGTGCCAAACTTCGCCTTAATCCTTTCAGCCTTGACGTGCGATTGCCGATTGATACAAACATCCGGACATACAGACTTTTAATTATATTTTAATGTATGAAGTGAAGTGGTTCTTTAGCCGCGTTGAGCGATTTTTGGTAGGGACCAAATTTTTGATTGAGCGATTTTGACTTTTGGGGGATTCGCGTCACCGACATGCTAGTGACGTATTGCGCCAGACACGCGACGCGCAGTTTTCACTTCTATCGGTGGTTTTTTAAATATTTATTTAGACGTACAAACAAGAAAAAATTCATACGAAAGTAAATAATAAAAACTACTGAAATAGTTGACTGGTCGTCACTCAGATGTCACTTCTCTACATAATTACATGAAACATCTGTCTGTTCGGGTATGTTTTCTGTAAGAGAGGTTTAAATGCGGATCAAAATGTTAGTTAGCTCATTCATTACTGAAAGGTTTGTGGAAAATATTTTACAAACTTATAATAAAATTGCAATTTTCATTTGTTTGGGTCAAATCTTGCAAGCTATTAGAACCATTTCCTTTTTTCCTATAGGGTTGGAACTTTTAGGTGTTGCTTCAGTTCCAAGAACAATTCATTTATATGCTAAGCATGATTAAATTAAAATAGTCGATATAAAAGCTTGAAAAAAAAAACTATTATATCTTTGAGTATAAGTACTCGCGGGGAAGAGGGTTTAATTACTACATAATTATCCTAACGGTTACGTTATTTCCAGGATAATAATGCTTAGGACATGCAAATTAATTCAGCACGACTGAATTTTTTTGGAGGTTTATAGTCTTCCTGGGAACGAACATATAGTACGAAATACGCTTCTGATCACAAATACTATGATTCATGATCGAAAAACATAAAGATACCATCAATAATCATTGTAAATGAATAATAAGTTGTACCATAAAAAATTAATTAACAGCCGTCCAAGGTTCGACAACGAACATAAGAAATCATACAAAACGATGGAAAAATTTGAAACAATTCAATGAACATATTTTTAAGAACGTTTGCATTATACAGAAGTAAATTATGGAGATTGTGGAACTCATAAACAGCAAAAGAGTAATAGTAATAAGTTGTGTGAACGTAAACGAGACAAAAGAAGTAAGTATGTAAAGATCGTAGCAGGTGGAGTTCTGTTATTCCTGCCCACCCCCATGGAAAAAGACGTGAGTTTATGTATGTAAACCTTATGTGCTAAGTATATTTGTGCTAGGAACTATTAAATCGTGTTGATTCCGGAACTTTTGAATCAGCACAGTCATGTCTTGCATTCATCAATCATTTTAACGACAGCATTTTTTCTGAAAATATTTGCAGTAATGCGTATAGATAACCTATCCTGGGGGGTAAGACAAAATACTTTTCTGTTAACGTTAACGCTAACGCTTCGTGCAAAATGTATGGCGACGACATTACCTGCGATAAGTCATGTGACACTTATCTTATATATACAGGGTGTAACGGAAAGGTGTGGTCATATTTTAAGAACTGCATCTGCCCACCGATATGAACAACTTTCTCCATGAAAATCCGAGGAAATTCTAAAAAAAAATTTTTACTCCCCATACAAATATTGATCAGCTGATGATGACTTTGTATGGAAAGTTCAATTTTTTTTTTTGGGAAATTTCTGTTTTTTCTTAGAGAAAGTTGTTCATTTCCATGGACAGAACCGGCTCCTAAAATATGACCACACCTTTTCGTTACACCCTGTATTATATCACCAAATTTCAAGTTCTTAGGTCAATGGGAAGCTAAAAAAGTCAACGCAACAAAATATTGTTAAAAAAGCTGATTTTGGTGGCTTCTAATTCGTTTGTCATCTCGTAATTTTTAAAACCAAAAATATAGTATTTGTCTACTCAACGAGTTCTAAACAACGATACTCCTCCATCTTTATCGTAATGGGAGCTCCACTAAAAAACAGTTTTTAAAAAAATTGACAATTTGTATGGCTTTGGGTCAACAAGATTCTTATACTGTGAAAACTTGGAGACTGTAGCTCCAACCATTTGGCTGTAAAACCTGTGTGATAGACGACGGACAGACAGACAGACGGACACGTGAATGACAGCCATAGGGCTCTGTTTGGACCCTTCGGGTACGGAACCCTAAAAAGCTTGTAAAAACAGTTGTATGTTAAGGCCTTAATAGCCACTTTATCTATTATCTACCCCTTTTCCCTCCAAAAATCCTTGATAACATCCAAGCTAGACACGCTAAACTCCCCAGACATTAACATACGCAAAAAAATCCGCTCATTTATTTTAGTCGCGATCAAAGTATACACATACACAGATTAGTTTACCGAATATACAGAAGAAAAAACCGGATTGCGTCATCCTTGTCTAATAATAGAGAGAAGAATGACTTCAGACGGATGTGCGGAGGAGCTGGAGGAATACAGGTGGAAACTAGATAGTATCAGAAAATCTAGTAGATAAACAAAATGGTGGGCCGATGACCTCGTCAAGGTCGCAAAAATCCTAGTCCAAATCCGATGGATGCGAGAAGCGTTGTGGCGAGGCTGGTGAAAAGACTAGATCAAGGAATATGATGATGATGATGAAGTCTGCCACAGCCATTTGCTGGAGGGTACTGGTTATGGAAGAGAGGCCTTCCTCTGGCAGTACACAGATAACTCAGAACTCGACGTTACATGCACTATTTATGCCAGCGTATTATGCTGTAGTCTAACCATCATGGGATTCCTGTGAAGCCCCGCGACTCACTGGTGAGTCGGACAAAAAAAAAAAAAGATAAGGAGAAAAAAAAAAAAAAATCGGCTGTCAACCCGGGTTGTCGTCGGGGTTCAATTTGACAACCCGGATTTGGCCGCGGGGGTTGAAGGGTTAAAATAAAAACTTTAACGATGTGATTAAACACTGATTAGCAGATTCTAAATTTGAAATTGACTACTCGGAAGAAGGATAGTGATGTGAGTGGTAAAGTACTGACTAATATTTGAAGGAGGTTTGACGTTACGCGAATTTTCAACGCACTGTATCGTCCTCAATTACGTGACAAAAGAAAATATAGGTACCTGCCCAATACTTTTTGATAATCTAACTGTCGGACCGAAAAGCCCGGGAGCGGGACGGAGGAGCTCATGGCTAAAGTAATAACAGTCGCACGGGTCGATCCATCAGGCTAAGCTACGCTTGCCGGGGTTGCTCCATAAATGGGTGACCATCTTTACATACCGAGACTCCTCCGTGCCTCGGAAAGCACGTTAAGCCGTTGTTCCCGGCTATCAATCGTGGATCTTTGACAGTCGTTACGGGTCGTCAGAAGCCCGAAAGTCTGACAACCAGTCTTACCAAGGGGTATTGTATTACCTAGTTACTGGGGTGTGGAGATCAGATAGGCAGTCGCTCCATGTAAAATACTGGTATTCAGCTGCATCCGGTTAGACTGGAAACCGACCCCAAGATAGTTGGGAAAAGGCGCGGGCTATTTTTTTACTGATAGACCAAACAGATTTTTTTATTTGACTACACAATCTGTTTATAAGTTTCGCGTTGCGTGAGCCTTCTTCAAATTCTTACTTTGTGTAACGGCCTACCTACTACCTACAGGTAAAAACATTTGGCGCGAGGAACATATTTCGCGCGCCAGAATACAAGACATGACTATGCTGATTCAACTGTTCCGGAATCAACACGCTTTGATAGTTCCTGGCTTTATTTTTACATACATAAATTCACGTCTTCTACCATGGGTGTAAGCAGAAATTATCGAACTCCATCTGCACACTACTTACATACTCCTTTTGCTTCGTATATATATATATTATGTGCATTCATTTGGTCAACGATGGTGAGTACTACGCACCAATAAGGTAATATTTTTTTATTGTGTGTGAAATCTTCAAATAACTTCTCCCGCTCTGGGTGCAGGCGTGTCAGACTCTTACTGACTAAATCCCACTCGTGTTCCTTCAGTTGCCTGTGCCAGGGCCACGGTGGCTCCTTCTATCACAACCTTGTCGCATGCCATTCTGAGACGTCATATCCCGGCCAGCGTTTCCACTCACATCTGACTTGTTATTCATTATATTACCTATACAGGGTGTAACGGAAAGGTGTGGTCATATTTTATGAACTGCATCTGCCCATCGATATGAACAACTTTCTTCAAGAAATTCCGAGGAAATTCTAAACATTTTTTTTTACCTCCCATACAAATATTGATCAGCTGATGATAACTTTGTATGGAAATTCCAATTTTTTTTTTTGGAATTTTCTATTTTTTCTTAGAAAAAGTTGTTCATTGCCACGGGCAGAACCAGCTCCTAGAATATGACCACACCTTTCCGTTACAGCTTGTATTATTATATCTAGCCTGTAATGTCCCACTGTTGGGCAAAGGCCTCCCCTCCATTCATCCACACAGATCCGAGAACAGTGTAAGTTCTCGGATATGTGTTACCTCTTTCCAATTCTCAAGGAAGACATCTAAGTCATCCCACCATCTCCTCCGTGGGCTGTAATGTATACTGCTGTTATTTATACTTTAAGGTGAATGCTCCAGGGTAGCCCGCGAAATTTAAATTTTCTTACGTTTTTTTTGCAGGTCAGTGTCAGGTTGTATCTTGGTCAACATTAGATAGATTCGCGGCCGTAGCAAGTATGTATTTATAGAATTATAATCATTCAAATCATCAATACATCTCTCCCTCTGCCAAATGTCATGATTTCATGAAATACTTACATTTGGAATCAATTCAAACTGAGAGAGCTGTATTGATGATTTTAATGATTATACATAATTCTATAAATACATACTTGGTACTTACGCCCGCGAATGAAATTTTAACTTAGATACAACCTGACACTGACCTGCAAATTCCAAAAAACGTAAGAAAATTTGTATTTCGCGGGCTACCCTGGAGCTTTTACCTTAACAGAAACTCTTTCAATATGCACCAGAGCTATTATCAATAGACTAGCTAACGCCGGAGCGGCGGCAATGAAATATTCATACCAATGCATGTCCAACCAATATCGATCAATAAATGTGCGCGGAACCCGCCTGACCTATTTGTTTAGCCATCTATGTATTTGTTTATACAGCTCTTGGCAGTTATACGACGTTTAATGGTTTTTAATTGAACATCACGTCTAAACGACTACTTCTATTTCTTTGAAAAAAATGTATGTTACCTACTCTAGACATTTTTTAAGTAATTTAATATGTGAATATTTGAAATTATATTTTTAAAACAATTTGTAAAGTTATGTCTAACGCGGATTAAAAATTGAGAATCACGCAAAAACTATAAAGCGTATTTTTATGAAACCGTCACCATTTTAAAGATCATTTATTTTTAATTTAGTATAGGTGTTTTTTTATTTAAGTGTTTTAGTATAATATCTGTTGTTTTATGTATACTAAATTAATAGCGCGTCTAATTTCCGACAGCGCTCCTCGATGGACGAGTCCTATAGCTGGGTGGACGTACGACGCGTTACGTGAGCTCAGCACAAAAAACGCAAGCTAACCACTCAAGGTCATTGACAGTTAAATATCGATTTGGTAAAGTATTTGTTCTAGTAATTACTTGCAAAAAAATATTTCTTCCTCCCATACTAATTTTGGACGCGCACCACGAAGGCTGGTTTGAAGTATATGCGGCGCAGCAGTAGCACTAGGGTTGCCAACCGTACTCTAAAATAGAGTATTGCACTCTATTTCATGTAGGTGTACTCTATTATCTGTAATAGTAATAGAGTACGCTAAAATACTCTTTTTTGCATAATGTTTACTATATTAATACCAGTCATGTATACTTACTCATTGATATACATAACCCAAACATGTAGGTAACGTTTACTGTTAATATATTCATTGAAATTACTAAAAAATAAGCTAAAAAAAGCGTGCAAAGGCGTGCCTAAAAATAGTTTTTAAAAAAAGTGCGGCCCTTTCTAGACAAATTTTAAGAAATACCTAATGACACACACAGAGAATAGTACCTACAGTGAGTCGATTTCTTTCTCACTGGTGAAACCCGGCAGATACCTACTAATATAAAATACCTACTAATATAAAATCCAAAACATCGAGATTATCGGAATTATTCTACTTTTCTCCACTAGTGCCCCACTGGTGGGCAAAGTAGGAAAGTCGTATTTTTGGAGTTTACTCTGCCCCACTCATTATACATACTCATAGTCATCAAATCCAAGGGCGTAGCTAGGATTTTGTTAAGCCCGGGTGGGGGCAGGCGTAGACAAACCAAGAATATATCTAAGGTAAATGCTGCATGAGCAATGGGACAGGTTACGTTAAAAATGAAAAACAAACTAGTCGACGAGGTTCTTCACAAAACTGATTGTATCCTTAGTTTTTTGTACCATGGTTCGGTGTACACTGAGCATACATATGCCGTTCAAACGGTTTTCAGTCAACGTTGATCGCAGCTATGTTTTAACACGACGCAGTGTAGAAAAGGACCTCTATAACCATAAGCTTTCTTTGCTGCCTGTATAATTTGCTCTTGACGACTAAACCTTTCATAGTACAATCTTATAAAATTCGCCTGTCAATAGAATCAACTTTGTTTTCGTTTATTAATAGGCTACTACGTAATATTACTTTACGGTTCGTGAGCATTCCTGCATCTTCTAGGGGGGGCAGCTGCCCCACCCCCTACCTCGTACCTCGCTACGCCCTTGATCAAATCTATCGAGATTATTGAACTAGCGTCGAGAGTTCGAGACCATTCATCAGTCTGATGTGAATAGAACTCGACACCAGATAAATATAAGTCATAATGCTGAAGCGTGGGTGACTAACGTTCGTAAATTAGCCAGTCCTGTCTAATGCGGGAGTAATTAGCAACATAGTGTTCGCTTTAAGAATAATGGTAACAAAAATATCTTGAACAGTAGGTATTTATTTCAGGTGACAAATTGTTTTCGATACTCGTTTGGCTATGGAATACTTTCGTCAAGATATTTTGTCCGACTTATGTATGAGTAACCACGCGCAAATAATATAAACCTCGTTTAAATATTGCCGTTGTACTTGTTTTTACCAAAAACCTAATTTACCTAAAGACCATTTCTTCGAAGTATTACGATTGTAAATAATAAATTATTCATAATAACTGATGTCGTAATAACCCACAAAACTAGTATAACATTGAAGAAAAATATACAGCATGTAACAAAAACCCTGTCCGATCCAATAAAGGTGTATTCCTGGTCTATTATACGTACTAGAAAAAGTTGTAAAAAAAATGTGTCTCATAAAAACCAAAAGTTGTAGATTTTTTATTTTTGTAAAATATGCGAAATTTAACACTAAATATGGCAAATTTTCATAAGTTGACAACACTCCACCGGCCGCAGAATTCTTTTCATTTTTACCTATTTTTATTTCAAACGATACCGCCCTGCACTAAGCCGCGCTGTAGGCACTGTCTCGCTCAGGCGGCATCTTTGAAACGAAACAGTAGGTGAACTTTGTCGAGCGCTCAGTGTTGCCTTTGTGTGTACGCAGTACGATACCAAGTAATACCCTTCAAGATCGGACAGGGTTTTTGTTACATGCTGTATACATACAAATAAACTGTTTATAATAGTAATTAAATTCATAAGTAAATCCGGTGTCACCTGTCCTGTATACGAACCGGAACCACAGGGGCTAACCACGGGAAACAGCTAGTCTTTCAAAGAAATTTGGGAAAATATTTTAGGGATCCAAACATCCAAACAACTATCAGCAGGGACAGCAGAGGGCTAATAATTCCGATGTAGCTATAAAAACTAAACCCACAATAGTGTCGCTTCATTTTTTCTGTATTGCTAATCAATCATTCAATAACCATTTGACGTCACTAGTAGTCCGGTCAATCTGGACCAAAAAATGAGAGTGAAGGTACATAAAGTCCCAACAAGCTGAAAATCAGTAAAATTGTTCAAAACATAATTATAAACAATGTCTAAAAGTTCCCCATCATTCCCGTGTATGGAAAAAAAAATATTCAAGGTCAAAGGTAAAAAAATAATAGTTTTTCGCGATTTTCAGCAAAACGGTAAGTTTTATCATAAAAGTACCTCAGACTAAAATTGTAGATCATAAAATGATCTATAAAAAATGCATCAATACTTTTTTCTTACGAGCCACCGTTTCTGAGATATAACGATTCAAAAAATATAAAAGTTGTTATCGATATAATATGCACACGTTTCCACGCCACCTATGAGGTACTTAGTGCGTTTTTTTTAACGTGGTTTCCCCAGTAGGCCTACTCCACGGGTCAGTTGTGATCCTGTTTAATGTAAAACTATTGCAAAATAACGGAAATTTTCAAAGATTGGAAAAGATAAAAGCGATGTAAATTAAAAAAAAGTGGTGAAGTTCATTGACCTGATTCGTAAGTTTCAAATTCTTCTTGTTCTTCTTCTTGATCTTCTTCTTGTTCTTCTTCTTGTTCTTCTTCTTGTTCTTTTTCTCCTGCTTCTTCTTCATTTTCATTTTGGATGCAAGTAAATTGCGTCAATAGCGATGTATCGCATGACACTTCGTCGGAATCAAACGAATCCTCCATTGTTTGTGATTCAATATTAGAGCACAACCAGCCTTGACAATTTGTGCATGCCAAAGAACAAAACAGTTCGACTTTTTTGCAACCACATTTAGCACTGCATCCCTTTTTGCAGTTGCAAAAAATTGTGTTCAGCAGTTTTTCCGGCGCAGGTGGAAGTAAAGTTTGAACTGGCTCTAATATATTGTTGACCAACTTCCAACCCCAGTCTGTAGGGTCTATAGCTGATAACCAAGCCACACTTGAACTTGGTAATATACCAGAAAAAGATGTTGATGAGCAGCAACTGAGGTTGGAGGAAGACAAGCTAATTGAACTTGTTTTTTATTTTTAGTATTTTTAACGAAACATGCATATCGATGCTTATCTAAACAGGTAGTTTTTTTAGGAGCTCCATACATGTTTTGTTCTCACGTTAAAAAAAACGCGCTAAGTACACTACCTCATAGGTGGCGTGGAAACGTGTGCATATTATGACGATAACAACTTTTATAACTTTTTGAATCGTTATATCTCAGAAACGGTGGCTCGTAAGAAAAAAGTATTGATGCATTTTTTATAGATCATTTTATGATCTACAATTTTTGTCTGAGATACTTTTATGATAAAACTTACCGTTTTACTGAAAATCACGAAAAACTTTTTTTTTTACCTTTGACCTTGAATAAATTTTTTTCCATACACAGGAATGATGGGGCACTTTTAGACATTGTTACAATTATGTTTTGAACAATTTTACTGATTTTCAGCTTGTTGGGACTTTATGTACCTTCGAATGTCTAAATTGACCGGACTATAGACTGAAGTCGAGTCGCAATCTGTAATAATAATATGCAAGACAAAAACTGTGGTGGCTCACCTATGGCCATTGTCTTAGTGCCCGTGCGAGAATCTTGCATGGTCTTGCATGTCTCCTTGATCCCATGCGGCCCAATCTTTGTGCTGCTGGTTGAGCTGTATACCTAGGACAGTAATGTTTTATTATGTAGCAAGCGATAATGGTGAGATTTCTTTTTGATTTTAGTCAATAAAGGTCAAGGTTGCTTGGGCACTGTCAATTGTGCTCAGCTGTATCATAGACTAATACTAATGAATGATTATATTTCAGCAGGAAACGGACCTTCTAAAATTCCTTGTTTGATTTTATTTGCTAAAAAAGTAAAAATAAAAAACTTTTTACAAAAAAAAAACAACCGACTTCCAAAAAAGAAAATACACTAAAAATTCAAAAATACCTTTAATTTCGGAAGTTGGTGTTTGTATTTTATTTCTTCGTTTGAAGTTATTTTTAAATTTTTAGCATACTGTCTTTTTTGGAAATCGGATGTTATTTTGTAAAAAAAATATATATATTTTCCAATTTTTAGTTGTTATACTCCAGAACTAAAAACCCCAATAAAATGGAACGTGGAATTTAAACATACTCGTAATTGAAGAAAACCAAAACGTCATCTGTATATACGTAATTTTCGTTTTTGTTCAGTTATTCAAAAAGCGCATAAGCAATTTCGATAATATTTATATGGGACCACCTCGGGAGTATATTTTATTGAATAAAAAAAAACATTTTGAAAATCGGTTCACAACTGAGAAATCGGTGGAAAATATATTTAAAAAAAAAATAAAGTCGAACATAGGACCATCTTACATTTGGCATCAATTCTAACTGAGTGAGCTCTTCCTCTCTGTTGAGGTCTTGGATTTTACTAACCTGTGGCTTGCCGCCAGGTCCGCTGGACATGACAACTGTGCTGCTGCTGTATGAGCTACCAGGAATGTGATGATGCATATTGCTTGGATGCATGTTACTTGGATGCATGTTGCTTGGATCCATATCTGTTATAAAAAAAAAACTATTACTTTTTTTTTTTAAATCTTATGTCTATCACTGTAAGTTTTTTTTTGCAGGTTCTTATCCTAACATAACTAATTATAAACAAAACAGTCCTTGTGAATTCACCCCAGAGTACAACAGAATAGGCCTGTCTCATTAGGGATAGCGATCAGGCTTGCGGAGTTCATGCAGCAATGGCTTTGGTCCAACTTAAAGGGGTTGCTGCATGGTTACCAAGGTAAGTGGACTACAATTATTATTATTATAGTGTAAAAATAAGTGTATTACAAAAAGGTAATTTGTAACTTAGACTACCCTTGTACGTAGTAATTTCAAATGATGGTTTCTAGATTTTGCTAGGAACTTCACCAGAAAGTCTAAAATTATTCTTAAGGAATATACTATTTGGATAAAAAGTATCCTTTGTCCTAATAGGGATGAATCCAGGGTAAAAAAAATAATAATATTATTTTTAGTTCATTACGTAATTAGGATTTTTTTTAAATATTGGACATGTATTTTTTGCTATAACAAATCAATGAAAAATTACAAAATTAAAACGCATCAAAGTTCAGGAGTGGGGGCTTGTTACGTCACTTTTAATTAAAAAGTGGCACAATTTTAACTCATGCCAAATTTCAACGCACTGTATTTATACATCTTCATTTTTATTGTTTACGTGACCAAAGAAAACATATGTGTCCAATAATTTTTGGTAATCTAACTGACGGACTAATTCGATTTTTTTAGTCATCAACCTTATTAATATATCTGGTCTGTGTATATTTGTAAACATAGTGTATGTTTACAAATATCCAAACACTTTTTCTTCTTCAATTCATATTAACGCGTCAAGCCCCTTATTAGCAGACACAATTAAAAAACTATTGTTGGTGGCGATGCAGGGGCCTGACGCGTTAATAGTAAGTAGGATTTTGTAATCTTGCAGTTTTATACATTGATCTTAACATCAGTCATGGATGATGAGCAAGATTCCAGCTTCTGTATTCTGCGGGTCGATTCTCTTATCATCTCACCGTGAAAACTGAGGTAGAGTGAGCTTGAAGTGAACTGTCATTCCACCTTGATTGTATGGATTCACAGCTCACTGCACATTCACTCCATACACACAAGTTTTCACGGTGAGATTTTACAGAATAGCAGTACTGAAATTTGTCGATTTGTTCTAAATGCTCAAGGTAGAACACTTATTACCGATATTTTAGTTTTATAATCAGTGACTGGATGTGGTTCAGCTGTATTTCAATTGCTAACCAACAAAATTATTAATCATATATCGTTGTACAAGAGTAGTGAAGCAAAATAGCTATAAAGACAATAATAATAAGGTCTGATAGAAATGAAATCTAACATGTTGATTTCTTGCCTCTTAGTCTATAAAAAGTTATGCCTATGCTTTTTCGCATAGATACCTAAACAAAACTTTCTGTAATTCAGTATCAGAATGAGTGTATAGTAAGGGTACTCACCGCCAAAAAGTCTGTTTAGTTGAGGCATCTGGGGCATGAAAGGCATCATCGCATTGCCGTGGCGGGGGCCCATAATGGCCAGGGGCCCGTCGCCTCCCAGCATGCCGAACGGGTCCGAGAACAACGAGTTCATCATGTTGTTCATCTGGCGCATATGCCTCATGTGAGACCTGCAAATGTCGCAACCAATAAAGACTGTCAATATTCAAAATCACTCAATGTTTTGGTCGAAACAAAACACAAAAAGAGCACAAAGCATTGCTCATATCGTTTTAATAGCTTAAGTTACATTATGTTCTTATCAAAATATAAAGAATGGTTTCATAAATATGATTGATTTTCACAAAACTTGCCCGAAAAACGGATCTTCCTCCACGTCGCCCATCAAAGATCCGAACAGAGACATGGTTCTGCAAATCTACACTCGTGAAATCAACGATCACTGGTCTGGACTCACTGGCCAAATAAACACCGGGAGTTGAAACACTGTCACCAAATGCTCTGATCTAAATCGTAGCAGAATAATCAAATCGAAATCTCTAGTAAATCGTGAATTCAACACACGACCAGCAACAGACTAACAATTTATTTTCATTTTATTTTAATGAAACAGATAATAAGCATTTTCTGAAACATAGAGCATAGAGTGTTAATGTCAATCTGTCTATCGATTTTATGTGGTGGCGCTGCTGGCAAAGAAAACGCCAAAGTTGTAGTAGTACACTAATTTTCCACCACCGAGGATATGATGGCGATTCTATTTTTTGCAGAACGAATGGTATTAATGGTACCTGGTACAGTATAGCAAGTTTTTTGTACCTACTTTTTAGCTTTTAATTTTTTTACTTCGTTTTTTGTAGCGAAAAAAGCAGAAAATAAAAAAAAATCAAATAATCATGTTTCATTTTTATTTCTGCTTTACCTATTTTTAACAAATAACATTTCAATAACAACTCACTAATCGTTTAATTTACTTTACCAATCACCAAAACATTTGCAAAACGATAAACATTCACTTTGGATCACTCACGAATTACGCTAAGTAATGATTTGTTGGAGAAAAAAAACACTTTTCGCAATAAATAAATAATTACACTTTGTATCGGAATCGATATGTTGGAGAGTAGGGTGCAGGAGTGGCTCCATGAAAAGACCATGCTGCTGATGTTGTATACGCAGTATACTTCATGTCTTGTAATCCGTTTCGCACTTTAGGTACCTGAAAAGAATAAAAACACATTGAACAAATTACTGTTTTTCAAAACACCCGTTTCTGGAAAGAAATTCCAATACTTTCAATGCGATTGGCTGTTGAAAATTCTCTCAACTGATCACGGCAGCTAACACGCGTATGACAATTAGTCACATTCAACTTCACGATAATTATCGTTATACAAATTGGGCTACAGTAATTTAAAATGTTACCTTTCCAGCATCAGCAGGGGGCGCATCGCCACGGGGCTTGTTAGCAGCGGGCACATCTCCGTGACCCGGCTTGTTCCCAGCTACATAAGCGGCATTATTCATCGCATTATTAGCTGCAGTATCACCGCCAATTTTCTCAATCGGAGTTTGAGGCACCACGTTGCCTTGAGTAACATTAAGATGACCATCTGAATACGATGCTCCATTATAGTCTGGAGGCCTAATATTTTGCTGCGTGTACGAGTGGGATCCTTTATATTGATTATAGATTTGTTGCAACTGGCCTCTGCTAGGAGTTCTGCCAGGCTTATTCCCCATTAGAGAAGTTTTGCTGACGGTTGCCTTAACATTACTATATCTTGTCGGATCAATCCTTTGACCTGATTGAGGTGAAAGAGTCTGGGGTAATAGGGGCTCCGGAGTACGATAAATATCTGCTGGCGTCAAGTCTACTGGTTGACCTAAAGTGTTATAATGTTGGTGTTTGAATTGATTGAAGTGAGCTGGAGGCATATTCCTTGAAGTGTCCGCGGGAAATATAGGTTCCTTAATCATTTGCTGTGTGGTGGGAGGCGATGATTGAGTTGGTGGTGAACCTTCCTGCCTGGCATTAGGGTTCTCTGACCCTTCATACACTGTTGGAAGAGTACCACTGACAACCGCTCCAGTTCTAGGATCAATAACTTGTTGTTGTTGTTGTTGCTGGTATTCTCCTTGATACTGTTGCTGTTGAGTGGGTATTTGTTGTTGAGGCACTTGCTGCTGATTCATCGTTGGAGCACCCGTTAGAGCAGTGTACGCTTGCTGTGGCGGCACTTGGTTATTTTGAACTGGAGCCGCTGAAGTGTTGGGTGGTGTAATTTGTTGATCAGGAGCCTGATTCGTTGGCACCTGAGCTATATTTGCAATTGCTGCATTTGTAGCATTTATAACAGGCTGTAATAGTGGCGCATTAGCATCAAGCCCTTTGCCATTGCCCATCATCATTTTCTGCATGGTATCCATTGCAGCCTTTTGTTGGTTGGCTGGATTCATCTGTATAGCTATAGCCATTGGATCAAAACCTAAGTCTCCACCTTGCATCACACCAGGGAACATTTCATTGAATTTTGCCATACCGGCATTATGCTGTCCATAACCAGGATTCTGAGTATTCATTTGCGGTTGGGCTGCACTCATAGCTTGCATTTGCTGGGTACCTGGATTCATTTGACCCACATTACCATTCACTGTGTTTCTTTGCATATTTGTATTCGCTCCGGCGTACATGTTCGGGTTAGACATGTACTGAGCATTCGGGTTCTGCATTGGAGCACCTGGATTACCTTGTCTCATGTTATTCATAGTAGGCTGTCCTGGATTGTTACCAGGCATGCCACCACTGTACTGCCCCATGGCAGATGATTGCAGAGCATTATTGCCTCCTTGTGGGCCGTCTTGATTAGGATTATTGGCTCTTTGACCTGCAGTGTCACCCATCATCATATTAACTATATTAGGCCCCATTCCTGGCATAGGTGTTGGTTGGGCTATTTGCTGTTGGTTATTTGGATTACTCATTTGCATATTGTTACTCATGTTGGAATTAGCAAAGCGGACATTCGGTCCGTGGTGATGTTGATGCGACATGATATTCTGATTTCCCATTGCTCCTCCAGGCATTTGATTTTGAGCCATATTTCCCATTTGACCTCCCATGGCACCATGAGCAGTAGGATTGCCCGGCAACATGCCCATCTGACCTCCCATGGCACCTTGAGCAACGGGATTACCCGGTGACAAACCCATCTGAGCTCCCATTGGGTTGTTCATCATTGTGTTAGCTGGCGATATAGATTTAAGATCATCATATACTTCTCTTACAACTGGTTGCATCAGATTATTATTCAGATAGTTGTAGGTATCAGCGTACAGTTTAGGTGGATTACAGTAACCCATGCTATTTCTGTTGCCAGAGAAAGGTTCCCCCGCACCTGGTGCGTTAAATCCTCGTCCACAGCCGTGTCCATGGCAATAGCCTCGCATACATCCATCGTGCGCCGGGCTCATCATAGGTGCATTTTGGAAGCCACCATTTTGGTTCGGTTGATTAGAATTCGAAAACAATTTACCCATACAGCCGCTAGAAAATAATAAAATAGGTTGATTCCAATCGTTATTTCCAAAAAATTATCTTTAATGAAGGTTTATTGCTATCTTACCAATCAGCGCTCTGCAGTTGATTCACAACATTTCCTAATTCGTTCAAAATTTTCTGCTTATCCAAAGCCATTATAATAAACTCCGCCTGTGTACTTTAAAATTTTAATATAATAAATTAATCAGACAACTTAAATTTTGGACATTACGAATGCTAATAATGACAGAAAGTGTTTTGTTTTTTCAAAGACGTAAAATCTCAATCGATTTTTAAAATAACTAAACCAAAGAGTATAATAATAATACGGGAACTAAACCCATCCCATACAACAAAAAGGAGTGCCGTTTCTGGGGTGGCCCAATTTTAAGCTGGGGATATACATCAGATTTTTCCATACACAAATCGAATCCGAGTCTGCACTCAAATAATGCTAAGTAAGAAGCTCACTCAAAAATACAACCTCCTTTTTACTAAGTCAATGTGGAACCCGGGCCTGCGGACGACGAGTAGTGGGTAACTCGCCGCCCGATCAGCACCAGGCCCGAGAGTCGACGGCGCGTAGTGTTCCACGCGCGCCTCAAAGAGTTGTCAGCAAAGTGAAGGGGCCTGCCAAGGCCGGTGCCTGCCCGGGGGTGGAGGATAAATTCGAAAGAGTTACCTCGCCCCCGGGCACTCGAGGCAGGGAGGAACAGGGGTGGGTTTTAGTCAGTAAGAGTCTGACACACCCTTCCGCTCCACCCTAGAGCGGAAGAAGTCATAGGATGATTTCCCACCCCCGAAAAAAAAAAAAAAAAAATGTGGAACCAGTGTACTTTAGCGTCGGTCGCTTTACTAAAGTTTTTTTTTTTTTTTGTATAGAATATACCCTTTTTAGT
Source organism: Polia nebulosa (assembly GCA_951329385.1). Lineage (NCBI taxonomy): Eukaryota > Metazoa > Arthropoda > Insecta > Lepidoptera > Noctuidae > Polia > Polia nebulosa. The sequence goes on along the minus strand of OX589607.1, from coordinate 26,790,372 downwards.
GTTTTGAAAACCCTAAAGTGCGCAAACCCATGGGTGCAGAGATTTTTTTACGAAAATTGGTGAAATAAGGGTGAAGGAGATCACATGATGGGTCTAAATTCGTTTCCAAGCAATAATACGGTCAATGACATCTTCAAGGTCAAGATTAACACCCCAAAAGTCGAAGGCCCTACTTCCGAGTGGTTTATAAAAAAATAACCACTTCTAACGTTCTAACCTAACCTCTCCGAGTCTGGCTGACTCCAAGTCCCGAGCGCGCTTCGCTCGCTCTTCCACCCTAAGTTGTCATTGCCTTTTTACTAAATCGAGATGTATTATTATTAGTACGGGGACTTCGGGGACGACATGGTGTCAATCGATCGTAGTCTGGTACTAACAACGATAGACGCTCTCGACTGTGACTACATACGACGAGTAACAACAGTCAAACGTAAAACGTTTAAACGTTCGCGGTTCGCGTCGCGCTACCTAATTCCATAGATGTAGTACCGTAAATGTCTATGATAAATTCGATTACATTTCGTTACTCACGATCTTTGTAGTACAAAAAAACAGTGTACAACTAAATTCTAAAACATTTGCTTCATAATTGATATAATGGCGGAAGCAGATACTTAAATGAATTATTGAATTAAATTACGCTTTTTTAAAGGCGAACGGGGGCTGAGGATACACTATGGCAAAGTTCACAAACCACATAGTGTTCCTTTGTGCCCCCCAGCTACATCTACACCTCACGAACAGACCTTGTGGAAAACGCTCTCAAAGTTTAAAAATTCAACACCAGTTTTAAAAAGAGTTCCTCGGGGTGCAAGACGATCCGTTGCTCTGAGTTTGGCACAATGCGTCCGTCTTGCGACCCAAGAGAACTCAGTAAGTGCCTGGGAGCAATTGCTCACCTTCCCCTACAGAATTCTGCACGTTCAAAAAGATTTGGCAACTAAAAAAACTTTAACAAATCAAATTAAAGAAAATTGTAATATTTCGACCATAATTTTAGATCCAAAATTACCACCTTTTAATAACCGTTCACAGAAAAGCCTATGTTCGCATGTGGAATCCAAAATAAGTGAAGGTGACATTAGGGGAGCGGCCAGGCTATTATTCAGCAGTGATGTGGTGGCGCCTTACTCTCCAGAAACAATCTCAGCCTTGGCGAGTAAACATCCAGCGCCTGCGATATCTCACTTTCCCCGACCCCCCTGAGACCCCCGTTCCGGATTCATGTGTTTTTAACATTTCAGCCCCCCAATTGCTTGCTGCCGTGGGCTCCTTTCGAAGCGGTTCTGCCGGCGGCCTCGACGGCCTGACTCCGCAACACTTAAAGGACCTATTGAGTTCAGGCGCCGGGGATGCTGGTGAGTCGCTTTTGAAGGAGCTTGCGGCACTAGTCAACCTAATGCTTTCCGGCGGCGTGAACGATGCCGTCGTCGATGTCTTGTACGGGGCCAACCTATGTGCCCTGCGCAAGAAGGACGGCGGCATTCGTCCCATTGCCGTCGGGTGCACCTACAGGCGTGTGGCAGCCAAAATTTGTTGTAAACTGTACAGTGACAGACTTACAAACAAATTCCAGCCCCTACAGCTTGGTTTTGGCTCCAGAGGGGGCTGTGAGGCTGCCGTACATGCACTATCTTCCTGGAGGTCATTCTCAAGGTTGACATTAAGAACGCTTTCAACTCTGTCAACAGGGACACTTTGTTGACCGAGGCAAAAAAAGAACTACCAGAAATTTTCGGTTTTATTTGGCAATGTTACAGGCACCCTTCTAAATTATTATATAAAGAACAGCTTTTAGAATCTGCAGTTGGATGCCAGCAAGGTGACCCTCTCGGGCCAGTCATTTTCAGTTTGGCTATTCATCCAGTCATTCAACAACTAAATTCAAAATTTAACGTATGGTATTTGGATGATGGAACATTAGGAGGTGACGTCGATATCGTATTAAAAGACTTTCAATTCCTGAAGACTCATTTTCAATCCATCGGACTTGACCTTATCCACTCGAAGTGTGAAATTTTTCTTTGTGACAATACCAAAAGACAATCGACCCTTCATAAATTTAATACAATTGCACCAGAAATCAAAATTTTAGAAAAAAGTTCACTGCACATCCTAGGTTCCCCTATTTTGGAAGAAAGTTTTTCTCCATTCATTGACGGAAAAATTAATCATTTTAATGATATTTCGGACAGACTCACAAAAATAAATTTACATTCGGCATTCACCCTAATTAGATATTGCTGTTTTGGACCAAATTTTATATATTTTCTCCGCTCTTCCCCTTTATGGAAGCATTCACATCTCCTGGACAAAATTGATGAAATTATTCGATGAACTCTTACAACCATTTTAAATGTGGCCTTGGATGACCGAGCGTGGCTGCAAACCACACTACCTATTCGTTTTGGTGGGCTCGGCATCCGCAAAATTTCTAGTATAAGCCTACCGGCGTTCCTGTCCTCGGACCACAGCACTGAAAAGTTAACCAAAAGAATTTTGACTTCATCACTGGTTAACTGTGAAGTGCCGTGCTTGACCGACGCAATGAACGCTTGGAAAATGGCTTGCCCGGACACGGCGTTGCCCGAGAACCCGTTCTCCCAGAGACAGTGGGACGAGCCGCTCTGTAGTTTGGTACGGAATAATCTCTTAAATACGTCAACCAATACTGCTGAGCGTGCCCGCCTGCTGGCTGTGGGTGAATGGGAGTCGGGCCTCTGGCTACAGGCACTACCGTCACCCAACATAGGTACTATGCTGAGTGACACCACCTTCCGGATTGCTACTTTCTCAAAAACTTTTCAAAAACTAGACGTTTGCGCAGTGTTTTACTAGACATGTACCAACGACGCTAAAGTGCAGTGAAGCCTAAACAAAATATTAAAGACTTCTGAGCGAATTCATACTATACAAAGCCCTTTTTTTTTCAGGGTGTGTAATCCCATAACTTCTCCCGCTCTGGGTGGAGCGCAAGGGCGTGTCAGACTCTTACTGGCTAAAACCCACCCGTTCCTTCAGTTGCCTGTGCCAGGGGCGCAGTGACTCTTTCAAACAAACCTGTGACCCTGGCAGGCATTGGCCCTAGTGGATTGTTTATGTTATTATTAATGATCGTCCGCGTTGTCAGAATTTATGTCAAAAGGCCAAAAAGTGTTCAAATCTGGCATGTCTAAGGGTGATATTACAACTATCCTTGATCTTTGTCCAATGTGAGTTTAATCAAAGAAATAGGATGACTTCGTCGAATTTGATCAAATTTCTTTGACGGATGACCAGTAAATCCGTTAAAATAGGATAAGATAATTTATTTGCTAAAAACATGGTATAAAAGATAGTAATGGTATAAAATAGTGTGAACAAACATGTTTTGCTTACTAAATATAAGCGTACAAATATTACATGCATAATTCAATCAATCATCATGCGATTTTATGCTCCAGGAACTCTCTAACACTATAAAAACTGTTAGCAGATAGCCATTTGTATAATTTAATTTTGAACAGTCTTGTATTTAATGTTTTCGTTAAGGCGGAAGCTCCAGGGTAGCCCGCGAAATTCAAATTTTCTTACGATTTTTACTTTTTGCAGGTCAAAAAACCTACTTACGTTGCAAAAAACGTAAGAAAATTTGAATTTCGAGGGCCACCCTGGAGCATTCCTTATGACATAAATATTGGACAAAGATATAGGATAAATGTAATACCATCCTTATAAGTAGAAGGTTACTTATAGATTTATTTGTATTTAATACGAGGGCGGGTCAATAAGTCCGTGACTTTTTGAATTTCTGACCTCTTTGAAAAAGCAACACTACTCCTATCAACAGGCATCTGTCAGTTGACTCCTGTCAAAATTTTAACTTGCTGCGTCAGTTTGTGTTTTCTATATATTATAATGTACTCTGTGGTTTGTGTTTGACAGCTATCTTTATCAGACTACCCAGTAATTTGAGGAAAAAATGGAAAAAAGTGAATTTCGTGTGCTTACTAAGCATTATTTTTTGCGAAAAAAACCATTACCGAGACCAAGGCTAAGCTTGATAAATACTATGGGGACTCTGCACCATCGATTTCAATGGTAAAAAAGTGGTTTACTGAATTTCGTTGTGGCCGTACAAGCACTGAAGATGCCGAACGTCCTGGACGCCCAGTTGAGGTCTCTTCACCCGAAACAATCGAAAAAATTCATGATATGGTGTTGGCCGACCGAAGATTGAAAGTGCAAGAGATTGTGGAAGCCGTAGGGATCTCGCATGGCTCAGTGGTTTCAATTTTGAATGATCACTTGGGCATGAGAAAGCTTTCCGCAAGATGGGTGCCGCGTTTGGTCACAGTCGACCACAAACGCAATCGTGTAACAACTTCACAGGAAGGTTTGGCGTTGTTTAATCGCAATATGGAGGAGTTTTTGCGCCGTTTTGTAACCGTGGACGAAACATGGATCCATCACAACACACCAGAGACCAAACAACAGTCAAAACAGTGGGTTTCTAAGGGTGAATCGGCGCCAAAGAAGGCCAAGGTGGGTTTGTCAGCCAATAAAGTTATGGCGACTGTTTTTTGGGATGCACGTGGGATAATCCACATTGACTACCTTCAAAAGGGAAGAACAATCAATGGGGAATATTATGCCAACTTATTGGACCGATTCAATGACGATTTGAAAAAAAACCGACCTCATTTGGCCAAGAAAAAAGTTCTTTTCCACCAAGACAATGCAAGGGTGCACACATGTGCAGTTGCCATGGCAAAAATCCATGCATCAACCCTATTCTCCAGATTTGGCTCCGAGTGACTACTTCTTGTTCCCAAACCTGAAAAAAATGGCTTGGTGGAAAAAGATTTGACTCCAATGATGAAGTCATCTCGCAAACAAAGGCCTATTTTGAGGACTTCGACAAATCATATTTTTTGGAAGGGATAAAAAAATTGGAGAAGCGTTGGACAAAGTGTATAGAGCTCAAGGGAGACTACGTTGAAAAATAAAATGATTTATTTATCAAAAAATCTGTGTTTTATTCCAAAAGTCACGGACTTATTGACCCGCCCGCACCACTCCAAAAACTTACTTAGCAATTTTTACAAACAACATTATTAGTACCTAATTTCTAGATGTTTTTGAAACTCATAAAAGTCTTTACATGCTGCTGCACGTCTTAAGGCCAAAGAAAAATCCTATAAGTTTGTCTGGGTTCGTTACGGTAAAATTTTTGTATGTAAAAGGGAAAATTCAGGTTCTATTCTAAATAAGGATGAGCAGAGTTTAGAAAAATTGTGTAATTAGTATTTGAATTATTAGTAATGTTCTTGGTCGTCATGTTTACTTTTATTTAGTTTAATGGATAATATTTCCATTTTTTATCAGAATGTGAGAGGCATAAAAACGAAGTCACATGAAATTCTAATGTCAATTTTTAGTTCTGACTATGACATAGTATGTCTGACAGAAACGTGGATATCTATTGTACTTGTTTTTTATTGAATTTATCCACTTTTTTCGTGTAACACATAACCATGGAAAGTGAGAGAACTATTCGTAGGAAAGTAATATTATGAATTTTTACACCATTTGACTTATTTTTTTTTAAGTGTTCAAGCATCCCAAAATGCAACAATACATTTTCACTTAGTTGTGTACTTGTGTTATGTTTTCACTTCTAAATTTTGAATATTTTTTATTATTTCCATAAGTGATTCGGATTTGCGCCACCAGGTAGCAGAGTCTTCGTCATGCACGTTCCCTATATAATTTCTGCTGACATCATCATGTCTCACTCTTTGAGGTGCGGGTGGAACACAACGTGCCGTCGTCGACCCAGGCCAGCCGGTCGATTCTGTTAACAGCTCACCGTGAAAACTTAGGTGGAGTGAGCGTTAAGTGAATTGTCATTCCACCTTGATTGTATGTATTGACAGCCCACTTCACGTTCACTTCACCTAAGTTTTCACGGTGAGATTTTACAGAATAGCACTACTGGTTCTTATCAAACGGCGAGCTACCCATTGCTCACCGTCCGCAAGTCCGTACCTAAAGTGGCCGAGAATCGGATTGTTGTGACGAAACTAAGCCCTAAAGTGTATACCAGTCTTTATTTATTATGGCTGTCATAAATGTGTCAAATTGACACATTTGACACTGACATATTCGACACTGACATATTCGACACTGACATATTCGACACTGACATATTCGACACTGACATATTCGACACTGACATATTCGACACTGACATATTCGACACTGACATATTCAGACAATAGACATATTTGTATCGTCATCAATTATTCATCATGGATTCGTTCGTGGATGGGTCACGTGATCACATTTTCCCAATTGAACCACTGAAACCGAATGAACTCAACTCAACCCAAGACTTGTTTCGCGTTGAATCGTATACGTATGTTATGTTCTGTGGTTGAATCGTTGCGTTGTAACGTTGACTTGTTTGTACAAAGTTGGACTTTGTCGCCCAATTGCCCCCTCGTTTGGTGCTGTGATAATATTTAGGATTATTAGTATTATCTGTAGATACGTCAATCCTTTCGGTTAGTTATCGACTTAGCACCAAAAACCGTGTTTAGCATTTCACTGTGAACGTAGCAGTCCGAGTCAGCTGTCGTCTTTGTCAAGAGGTAATTATAAACTTTCCAAAATGCCTAGAAAAGTGTTCGTAGTTGGCGTCGGTATGACGAACTTCATCAAGCCGAGCACTGGCCCCGACTACCCGGAGCTGGGCAAGGAGGCGGTGCTGGCCGCGTTAGCCGACGCGCGGATCAAGTACACCGACATCCAGCAGGCCGTGTGCGGCTACGTGTTTGGAGACTCCACCTGTGGCCAGCGCGTGCTGTACCAGGTCGGCATGACTGGCATCCCCATATTCAACGTCAACAACAACTGCTCGACGGGCTCCAACGCACTCTACCTTGCTAAAAAACTTATCGAAGGTGGTATCTCAGATGTCATGCTAGCTGTAGGCTTCGAGAAGATGGCGCCTGGTGCGCTCGCCTCCTCTGTGTTCAACGACAGAACTAACCCCCTGGATAGACACACCATCAAGATGGCAGACATGGCTGAACTCACAGGTGCTCCAATGACAGCTCAGTACTTTGGTAATGCTGCTAATGAGCACATGAAGAAGTATGGCACAACAGAGGTACACCTTGCCAAGATTGCAGCAAAGAATCACAGACATGGAGTTAAAAATCCACGCGCTCAGGGTAAGCGAGAGTACACTGTAGAGGAAATATTAAACTCTAGAAGGATCTATGGACCCTTGACTAAGCTGGAGTGCTGTCCCACGAGTGATGGAGCAGGTGCTGCTGTCCTCATGTCAGAGGAAGCAGTCATCCGTTATGGTCTGCAAGCAAAGGCTGTTGAGATTATTGGTATGGAAATGGCCACAGACACCCCCGCAGTATTTGAAGAGAACAGTTTGATGAAAGTGGCTGGCTTTGACATGACAGCTCTTGCTGCTCAGCGTTTGTACCAAAACACTGGTGTGTCACCTAAACAAGTTGATGTGGTTGAACTGCACGACTGCTTCGCTGCCAACGAACTGATCACATATGAAGGTCTTCAGTTATGTGGGGAGGGTGAAGCTGGCAAATTTGTTGATTCTGGAGACAACACATACGGTGGCCGTGTAGTTGTAAACCCAAGCGGTGGTTTGATAGCTAAGGGCCATCCTCTGGGAGCGACGGGGCTGGCTCAGTGTGCTGAACTGGTCTGGCAACTTCGTGGCGAGGCAGGAGACAGACAGGTTGGTTAAATTATAGGTTCTCTTTGCTTGGGGGTAACTGTTTCATCAGGTGAAATGTGCCTACATGTGGTATGTTGCATTACACAACAGGTATTCCAAATTTTACATTAAAAATACATTATTTTACATTAAAAATACATTATTACTATATCAATTTACTGCACAATGACTTGAAATTTCACTGTTAATTTGGTCTTACCTTTGAATATTTATGAGATTGGACTTTTGGACTGTTATTCCAAACTGTTATCTATGATAGTTTTTATAGCAAGCATTTTTGCATGTCAGCCTAGTGATGATAAGTTATCAATTATTTACTGCTTAAGTAATATTTATGATCATATCGTAATTTCTTTTACAAAGAACTCTTTTTATAAGACAATCATCTTAAAAAAAATAGATGAAATCTTGTGGTTTTCTGATCATTAAAATCTGTGTACTTTCTAAACTTATGCAACACAGCACACAGAGTGGAAAGTTCCATCTTATATTATAAACACAGATTCGTCTTATTATTATTTTAGTACTTTTTTTTGCTTATGTAGGAAATCATGGATGAGCTTGAGCCAAAATAATGTTCATGTAAATATTGGCAAATTGATTGGTTTGGTGATATGTTTGTCTTTGTTTAAAATGTTTGTTTAGATTGTCTCTGTTTTTTGTTGTGTCTTTCAAGTAGCTTATTACAAGTTTAGATAGTGAACCTGTGATTACTCTGGTATTGTAGTTATATTGGTATTTGTTAGAAAGTATTCATATACAATAATAAACATTCACCATATTTCAAGTTCATAGGTCAATGGGAAGTTAAAAAATTCTTCGAAACAAAATTTTGTGACAGACGATGCACGGACAGACAGACAGACGGACACGTGAGTGACAACAATAGGGCTCCGTTTGGACACTTCGGGTACGAAACCCTAAAAAGAGTTTCAACACAAACAAATGTGCAATTTGGATGAGCTGATATGCATCTGCAATGCACGGCTCAGTGATTATAGTTTTCATCACAATATTTTAAACACTTTCAAGTTATATGCGTAATATGTTATCTCAATATTATTCCTCTTGAAATGTTTATCATGTTTTCATATGGTCATTGCTCCGTCACTCCAGTCCCCAGTCACTTATTATTGTATAATTGTGTGGTAGGTATTGGGTAGGTAGGATCTTATTGACTTTTATGTCCAACATTTTATCTTATTTCTAAAAATGTTAACTTGCTTATCTTACTATTATAAATGTGAACATTTGGATAGATCAATGTTTTAAATTTGGCACAGGGATTGATTCTAATTTACAATAACACAAAGGCTATTTTTTAACTCAGGAGCATGTTCCCTTGGGTTGATTTTTGATTTTCACGCGGGAGCAGCCGCTATCAGAAGCTAGTCTATACTAATATTTTTTTTGTTTGTACCGAATAAGCTCCGAAACTACTGCACCGATTTTAACCATTTCTTCACCAATTGAAAGCTAAATTATCAGCGAGTAACATAGGCTACTTTTTATCCCGGAAAAAAAGGCAGTTCCGGCGGGATAGGTCACGGGAGCGAAGCCGCGGGCAAAGTGCTAGTAAATATGGTATTGGTTCTGGCAGTTTATAGTCTTTTGATTTGTTCCTATCATTGATAAGGTAAAAAAATACGACCGTTTACCTGTCCATCAGTAAAAGTCTGACACGCCCGAGCTCCACCCAGAGCGGGAGAAGTCATTGAATGATTTTCCAACCCCACAAAAAAAAAAATACCTGTCCAAATTATATAGGTAACATGATAGGTTGTCTCATCGCCATTACTTAACAATATCTCGAAACTTCGATGGATCACGCCTCTTATCATATCACCGAATTATTTTATGATATGTTACATAGTAGGTTCCTATGTATGGCTTTATAATGATGTACCTGATGTACTTACACCTACCCTATCTTTGCCAGTAACTAAGATAGCAAAAGATATTTCTTACTGTTTTTGTCAGCAAGCAATCCTTGTTTGACATGATAATATTTATGATTTACATTATGTCACTAGTGGTTTTGCTTGTTCTTGAGCCAGCTTAAGCTCAGAAGATTGTATTGTAGATTGCATTAAAAAAATACAGTAATCCGATTAAGAAATCGAGGCCTCGCGATATGTACGAGTATGTGCAGTTTTTCACAACAATATAAAGTGTAATCAGAAAATGCATTTATTTTTCTGCTGGTCATTAACTAACACTAAAAATAAATCTTTTTCTGTAAACAGCATCAAAATTGGTTATTAATTGAAGCAGCAATTAAAATTTCAAATATAAGGAAGAGTAGTGGGGATATGTCGCTATCTCTTTCGTACGCGCGTAACCTAAAGGCGGTGACGTCACACGTCAACGTGTGCATCCTTTGTCTGTTACTTGACAGTTCCCCTTCCACCAGATTTGAAAGGTTTCTAAATTCTAACTTACTCAACTTTGAACGGATTTGTTTTTTTTTTTTATATTTGATATACTTATATGTTATCCTCATCTTTCTGCCTGCCTTGATCCCAACTTATTTGGGGATGGCGCAGCGTGACTTTTTCAGGGTTAAGACCCGAAGGGTAACCAACGGGGCCCTATTACTAAGCCTCCGTCTGTCTGTCAGCGGCAGCGGGCTGTATCTCATGATACGTAATAGATAGATAGTTGAAATTTTCACAGAATGTGTAGGTATTTCTGTTGTTAGGTGAACTGCGTGCGTTGGGCTGAGGCCAGTTCTGATGAGGTTGCAGTGTGGAGTCAGACAAGGTGGTTTGACTTCTCCGATATTGAATTTGAATTGAATTGATACTCATTAGCGAGCTGAGTAGCTTGCAGGCGGGCTGTTATATTGATGGAGTAGCGTTTAATAATATCAGCTCCGCCGATGATATGGCACTATTGAGCCCGTCAGTCGCGACCTTGAGAAAGCTTTTGGATGTTTGTGAGAGGTATGTTGAGGAGCACGGTTTGAGTTACAATGCCAAAAAGAGTGAGGTTCTTATTTTTGGAGCAAAATCCTCAGTAACTTTTCCTCCTATTAGACTTGCAGGTAGTGTCTTGAATCGTGTTCAACAATTTAAATATCTCGGCCATATTGTCACCGCGGGCCTCAAAGATGATCTAGATGTAGAAAGGGAACGAAGAGCATTGGCGGTTCGATGCAACATGCTTGTCCGTAGGTTTGCTCGATGCACGTGTGAAGTGAAAGTGACGCTTTTTAAAGCATATTGTCAGACTTTTTACACGTGCAGCCTCTGGACGGGTTGTACCTGGGGTTGTAGAGCATTGATGGCTTTCTGCCATCAATGCTCTTCGAGTTCAATACAACAATGCATTCAGGATGCTGCTGGGGCTGCCACGCTTCTGCAGTGCGTCGGGAATGTTTGCTGATGCGCACACTGATGGCTTCGCAGCGATCAGACGTAAGCGTGCCGCCTCGCTGCTGCAGAGGGTCCGGGGCAGCTCGAACAGTCTCCTGAGTGTCATTGCGGGGAAATTGATTGCCCGCTCGTCCATTATTTGTCCAACCTGCATGTATTCATACTAACATAGTTATTAAGGTTAATGTTTACTAACAAATTATGGAATTCCCGAATTAAAATGATTATTATTATTGTAGCAACAAATAATAAAACCCTAATAGAGTTCCACTTTTAATTTTATTCAGTAACTTGACAGTTGAAGGGACCAGATTTTGACAAAAAAAAAACAGATAATGAGTTGGTGTAAGAATGAACGAAATTGAATGAACTTCTTTAATAGGCAAACTTTTTATTTTAAATTTAATACTTGTCATAGAAACACGAAAACACGTAAAATTACATTTCTTTGAACTGTCAAGTTACTGAATACAATTAAAAGTCGAACTATAGAAACTTTTTTTTTGCTCGATCTTAATTATAATAATAAGACATATTTTAGACGTAGTCCATATACTAATAGAAACACAATAAACCTTATAAGCTATTGTTAGTACATACAACAACAAAGCAACAGAAATCACAAAGTGGCACCGCACAGGCATGCCAGTTTATGCCAAGCCCTGGACGCGACCACGCTCAGTGTGAAGTCTCATCCAGTGCCGCCACATCGGCGAGTCCCAGCGGTCCACGAAGACACTCAGAAGGCTGTTCGAGCTGGCCCGCATGCGCCTCGTAAGGGACGCACAGCGCTTCCGCATGATAGCATGAAAACCATCCACGCTTTTCATCGCAGACATTATGGCAACAGAAAGACGCGTATGACCTTATACGATGGTACGGAACCCTTCATGCGCGAGTCCGACTCGCACTTGGCCGGTTTCTTCAATACGTCACTATAATTTAGCCATCTCCGATCTTCGAGTTCGCATCCATCATCTCACAAAATCCATCTCCAATCTTGAATTCTGGTTGGTCAGAACTAAAAGTATTCTGGTTTTAAAGGCTCAGACTATTTAATCAAATAATTAATTATGATAACTACAAAAATTAGTTCTAATCCGCTGATTTCCTTGGAGATAAAGTTGGTTTTGATTGTTTATTAACTAAAATTCTTTCAGTTTCGTGTTAGCTTCTTGAGAAATTCGTTGGTTTGTTGACTGTTTTCTTGGTTTTATTACATTTTGTTGCTTTAAGATCTGTGTTAACGCGAAATTAATTCAGAACTGGTTTTGTGAGCGTCATTGGTTTCATCATCGCCATACTTACCATAATCTGGCCTCCTTTTCTGGGATTCTTTGGTATGTGTTGTGTATTTATACTGTATGACCATCTGACTGGTCTTTTTCCACCTCGATATTGTCTTAATTTCTAACAATCGACGTATTACAGAGACGTTGTTTGCTTCATTCATGAGTAATACGAAATTTTCTCTTGCGAGACACTGTTACAATTTCAAAAAGAAATCATTGTTTATCATACGCATTTTGTTGCATATTTATTTGCAACTTAACTACCGCCCAACACATTGGGGGATTGTAATTAGATGTGAACAAACTCATTAAGTTTTTATTAAGGCCTAGGTAATTAAATATTGCTATTCAGCTCCGACTACGCCTTTTAAATAAATTGAATCACTAATAAATAATATTTTTTGAAGTAAAAACTTCATTAGGCGCGTTAGGTATTTTTGAGATGGGAAAACACTATTGAACTCGCGCGTCACCGTCACCGACCGTCGTAGCACTCGTAGCGGAATGTTACTACGAGGTTTTATAAAGTGAGCCCAAATTTTGGTTATTTATGATTTTATATCGTAATAACCCCTCTCTCTCCATTAATAACCCCCATCTTTCATAATTTTTCATTTAACTTGAAGTTTTGAATCACTTGGCTGAGTCTTGGTCAGTCATCTTCAAAGGGCTGACTTTCAACACGCCAGGTTGTTAAACGTTGAGTGATCCTAGTTGAATTAACTATCGGCCTAGCCATTTAATTGAATGCCGGCGTTTAATGAACGGCCTAGCCGTCCAATTGAATGGCGAATTCAACCAGATGGCTGCGACATCTCGACGAGCGTGTACAGCCGGCATTAGAATTTATGATAATGCGAAAAATAACTTGCAAAGTGACTTCGGGTTGTTTTCTGGCTGTTTCTTTTGCTATTACAATTAATTGCTGTTCTGTCTGATTCAGGCAGTTTTGTGAACGTCAATGGTAAAACTAGTTTTTTTTTTATCATATCTGCATAGGGCAAAGGTTTGTGTCAAAGTCGACCTTCCAATAATTTTTGTCTTGCGTTTAAATGGGTGAGATTCCATTGGGTAGATTGCCGTTTGTCCTGTAAGTAAGTTCTTTACCAGTTTAGTTTTCAACTATAATAATTTCTACTACGATTCATCATTTTTATAGTAGGTAATCTTCAACTGCTTTATTACTTATTGTCTTATCCGCTTTCAACATGGCGGCCACTAAATGATTGCGTCGTTATTAAAATAGATAATAGGATAAAATTATACGTAGTTCAGCAACTCTAGTGGACTCTCAACTTTAAATCTATTTCCTCAAGTTGTTTATAAAAAAAAACTTCGTCCGCGACTTCAGCGCATGGGTTTGGAAAATACAGCCCTTCTATACTAATATAATAAAGCTGAAGAGTTTGTTTGTTTGTACGCGCTAATCTCTGGAACTACCAGTTGGGTTTGAAAAATCTACTCTCAATGATCTTTTTGTATAAGATAGCCATATTCATGAGGAAGGCTATAGGCTATCTAGCATTACGCTGCCTGCGAACCACGGGAGCAGAACAGTTACCAGGGTAAAACCGCGGCGGACTGTCCATAATAAATATAATTTATAGCCTATAGCACCCACAAATAACGTAGATTTCTACCAGTGAAATTTTTTTTAGCATTGGTTCATTAGTTCCGGAGACTACACGACATTTCACACAAACTTACAAACAAATTTTACCTCTTACTAATATTAATATATAAGTGCTTCGATGTTGTTGATCTGTTGGATTGTAAGTACAATGTGAGTTCAGAGAACTCTGCTTCTTCAGCTAAAACCCCTTGAAAGTTATAATGTGGGTCCTAAGACTGATGATGACACCGTAGCAGGGTTTCTAACAAAACAATAAATTAACTTGATAGGAAAACTACTATGGCCTTGCCATAATATCTCCACAAGTATCATCAGAATTGATTAACGTTACCACCGTTACGAACGTTTAGCTCTACGAAGTTGTAATTTTACAATGGAAATTGCGCATACACCGGTCAAAATATAAACATTTTGTATTACGAGTCAAACATGTAGTTTTCGTCTATGCTCATGACGTTCATATTGCCTCATACTAGAACGCGGTTTCCTTGACCCAACGTGGCTGAATGTGAACTGCGGTTTTACCTGTAACTCGCTTATATTGCTTCAATATTGAAACTTGATCACAAGTTATTTTGCGAAAATTGAGCCTTATATTTTAAAAAAATTGAGCCTTATATTTTTAAAAATTGAGCCTTGTATTTTTACGAGTCTTATATTTTGAAAAATTGCGCCTTAAGTATATTTTTAAAAATTGAGCCTTGTATTTTTAAAAATTGAGCCTTATATTTTTTATCATTGATAGGCTCGCACTTGACCACCATCTCACCTGTAGGTCGACGTTGGAGCACGAGCGTGCCTAGAAGACTCAATGTTCATATCATTTGGTGTTTAGTCTTTTAAAACATAGGCACGCTTATTCATTTCTTGTTTTAGAGAAGAGTAGAATTGTGCGCTAGGTTTCTAGTTTATACTATGTCAAAACGTTTCCCACAGTAACACATTATACCGATATAACTATAAATAAGCGTTCAAGAACCTTTGTTTAACATAATAATGTGATTAATGCGTAAGCGCAGTCAGTTGATGCATATTTTATGTAGGTAACTCAGACCTAGACAATGACGCCGCGCTTTTATTCTTGTGTGATTATAATACTAACATTATTTCAACGTGAACAAAAGGAATATCAAAAATGTATTCACGACAAACGACGAACCACCACTCTTTGTGACAATCACACCTTCAAATCTTACTTAAGACATTCTCAAAATGGAGTAGAAAACCGCGTCAAAGCTCAATTGCTAAGCAAATAAGCAGGAACAACTTTGTGTCTATACATTTAGATATCTTGACTCAGTGTTCACAGAGGTAGTAAATCTTTGAAGAGATATCGAGTTGCAAAGGAGGTCATAGTGGCAGAGGCCTTAGGTCAGTTATACTCAATCTGCGGGTCGCATATTTTATGGCCCGCCAAGCCTTTCTGTGTGGCGCACGTTATTGATGCTATATTTATATTTACTGTGTCTCAGTAGCAGTTTTATTGAGTACTAAACTACGAGTATTTATCTATGTATACTGCACGTATCTCATCTTACTAATTCACTGCTTGTCGATGTGTTGAGACTATTCACCTTCTAGGAAAACGATAAAGTTGAACTGTGCATTATTTAGCATGTAGCAGTTTTATCAGTAAATGTCAATTTATCACAAATTTTAAATTCTTTTCATATTGAATCCGGCTATAAAATGTAGTTTTATTTTGCTGTAGGTTATTGCGACCAATCAAAATAAAAGTAGAAGCGCTACGTGGCCCAGGAAGAAAAAAAGGTTGAGTACGGCTGCCCTAGGTGCTTAAAGTCACTTAAATAATTCCGTTGCATCTTTGTTTGCATTTTTTTACAGTGTCTTTAGCCTGAATTGTGTAAGACAAGTGCCAATAACTATCAATGTGTGAGAAACATTACCTTATCGAATCGTTCCTTGTGTATGTGCATTTTGTTGTATGGTTATATCTTCTCTGTTGTTCTGTCTTATGCTATATTTTTTTGTCTTGTGCTGTTCTTAAGATGTGTTGTTATATTTTTACTGTTATTTATAACGTTAACCCGATTATTTAATTCTACCTCTAGCTTATTCTGACGCAGATAGTACTTAAATTTATAATATGTTAGCTTGTGGCTACTCAAAATCGCGAGTACTTGACTTTTGTTCGCCAATTATATTTGCTCGTTGAGGTTGTGGTCTCAGCACTATTTGATTTGTTTCCAATGCCAGACTGTGATTTGATAAATAAGTGCTAAAACTTGGAGAACGTGTAGATATAAAAACCAGATAATATTCACACGAAACTTTTTGTCCATGTATAAATTATGAGTTTAATTTATAAATGTGAATAACCTTCGCTCAGATCATTATAGGTACCTATAAGATACATTATCTTGAATCCAAGCTAAGCATGCACGATTTATTATTCGCTATTTCCCACTTTTAAACATTGAAAACGAACTCAAGACCTCCATTAGAAAATTTAATGAGTAGAATGAGGCACTCGTACCGTAGTGTTTGTGATCCCGTCATTGTTAACAGACGTGTGTCGCTAGTCATTAATTCGTAAATGTGAATATCTTCAGGTGCCGCGCGCCAAGATCGGTCTGCAACACAACCTTGGACTCGGAGGAGCAGTCGTCGTCACCATGTACAAGAAGGGATTCGCAGACATCACCCCCAGGGCGGTTGCCGCCGCCGGCAACCCCGAAGACTTCAAGGTCTTCAAATACATGAAGATTCTCGAAGAGGCCATGGAGAATGACAGCGACAACCTCATCGAAAAAGTACGAGGCATCTACGGATTCAAAGTGAAGAATGGCCCCAATGGCGCTGAGGGCTACTGGGTCATCAACGCCAAGGAAGGCAAAGGCAAAGTCACGTACAACGGCGCAGAGAAACCAGACGTCACCTTCACCGTCAGCGACGACGATGTCGTCGACCTCATCTCCGGCAAACTGAACCCACAGAAAGCTTTCTTCCAAGGCAAAATCAAGATCCAAGGCAACATGGGTCTCGCCATGAAACTGACGGATCTGCAAAGACAAGCGGCCGGAAGAATCGACGCGATTCGCTCCAAACTGTAAACTTAACCGGTTGTAAACTGGTATTAGTTTGTATAAATGTGGTTACGGACATGAGGTAGGGGTATTTTTATACTAAATGATCACACGCAAACTTTATACTCAGCGAGATATTGGGAGAAACGCAAAATGTCGGTCACATCAAGTCCCAATATGCAATAAATATTCAACTCGATGCCTATATGAGTAACGTGTAAAGTTGTATTTACAGTTATTATCTGATCATTCCAAATGATATTTATAAATAAGAAATCGCACTATTATTGTTATTAAATCAGATTTTTGTATAAAGTTATTATTATAATTTCGTGTTCGTTTTCATTTTAAATGTAGTTTTAGTACCTAAAATTTGGGTAGCTCAGCAAAAACATCTCAAAGATTTCAGTTCACTTAAAATTTATTTATTCGAGGTCAACATTGTCGCTACCTTGACTGGCCTGTTGGTCTAGTGGTTAGTGACCCTGACTGCTATGCCGGAGGTCGTGGGTTCGATTCCCACCCAGGACAAATGTTTGTGTGATGAGCACGATCATTTGTTCTGTGTCTGGGTGTAATTTATCTATAATATGTATGTATTTAGAAATATATAAGTATGTTTATCAGTTGTCTAGTACCCATAACACAAGCTCTGCTTAGCTTGGGACTAGATGGCGTTGTGTGATAGTTGTGGAATATTATTATTATTATTTATTACCTACAAATGTGTAGTACATGGTAAGTAAACTACACAGAATTTGAAGTGAGCCCAACATGACTATGCAGATATTATAGGATTAAAAGTTTGTGTTTTTGTCACAAGTAGTAAGTGTGATAACAAAAAGGATGAAGTGATAAATTCCTTTGAAATAATCTGATCTCATTGTAATTATTGGACCGCGACTTATTTGAAGTCACAAGCGCCATCTTTCCTTCGTTACGTAGTTGTGGTGATAATGTTTACTAGCGTTTATAAAAGATGGCGCTGTTTAATTAACGGCAGTTATTGAAGGCCAATACTAGGTGGCGCTGATTGTACCGTAATACTTTTTGAATGATGAAGATCCAATTTCCCACCCCCACCAAAAAAATTAAAAGGCTGTTGCCAGATTTAATCTACTCTGATAAAATACCGGTATTTCAAAATAAAATAATGTGAAATGAAACACTTCTATTGGAAATCATTTCATTTTATTGCTCCACAAGGTAGGTACTTATAAGCTTTTTTAAATTAAAAGGCTGTTGCCAGATTTAATCTACTCTAATAAAATACCGGTATTTCAAAATAAAATAATGTGAAATGAAACACTTCTATTGGAAATCATTTCATTTTATTGCTCCACAAGGTAGGTACTTATAAGCTTTTTTATTTTCAAGTAAAAACACACTTACGAAACCACATGTTACGAACATGTGTGTGCATAACAGAACTTTATTATAATCTTATAACTCTAATCTATCAGGTACTTTACAATATACAATGATTTTTCCACTGTTCAGTATCAAGAAAAATGTTTTTGCATAATCCAAAAAACATACTAACAGGAATGCTTAGTTGGATTAGAGGTTTCAAGCAGCAACTTATAAATTTTCTGATATAAACACACACAATTCATAATCAGGCCGTTTCTCTAAGACATGTCGCCTTATAATAAATAATACAGTCGCAAATTATTTTAAATCTGTTACAAACAATATATTTACTTCGTATCCCTGTAAATAAATGTGAAAAATAAAAATACTTATTACATCTCCCCAGCATCACCAATATTGGCCATAAAATAAAAAATACAGTGTATATGGGCAAGACAAATGAATCAGGAGATAAATCGTTTGTAACTTTATTTTGACAAGATATGAGAATAAAATCTCACATATTTTATGTAAAAAGTCCGTTACTAACTATTGGGTATCGGGACGTAGGTTTATGATGTAATCTCGTAAAAAATGGCGCCAATATCGTTTACTTAAATACCTCTCGAAGATGGAACTGAGAAATAAGTGATTATAAAGTCATCATGGGTAATTATTGTGAAGATTTATTGCAGCTATAATTACAGCTTTATTAAAAACCGGAATACTAAGAAAAATACAATGTAGTTAAGTAATAAAAGAAATGAAAAATATTTAACTGGTCTGTTAACAGAATTCACTGCCATTTCTAAGAGCATACCACTATGCACTTGATAACAAATATTGGCACAAAACAAAACAGCAGTACTTTATTATTATGAATTCGTATTTTTATAAACTTCGAGTTACATATTTTTAATTTTATCCATCTAGACACTTCTCTTCAACTAGAAATGGCAGTAAATGATTGAAAACGAGGAAAAAAAAAGTGTAAGAGAGCAAATCAATTCAGCGCCATCTAGTGAAACAAATTACAATGCATTTTTAGCAATATATATTTATGATACTTAGATTTTGCGACTTTCACAATAACGTATTTATAAACTGATGTATAACAATCATACATGAGATCACAGAGTACGTGAATACCCTGGCAAATCACCAATCACGCGAGAAACTTTGTCTCATTCCTCTGTCGAGAAGCCAAAGCTGCCAAAGAAAAGGAGACATAGTTTTTAGCGACAAATTCAAGTATTTTATAGTTTACAACAGCCTGGCATCCATACATAGCTCCGTACCGTACAGTAAAAGAAATATTATTTACATTATCCTTACTCTCACTGCCTTTCATTTGGAGACATACTAAAAAATAACAAATCTCTTTCGAAATGAAAAAGAATACAACCTACTGAGTGTGTCTTTAGAAATAGAAGAATATTTAGCCACGATTAGTCCTTTAGCACCATCCGTATATAAAAATTTTGCAAGATACAAGACAGTGAGAGTTTACTTTGAAACTTTTCCATCGATACAATAGAATATTACCTACGCTAATAATTAAAGCGTTATTTAAGGTTAAAAATGGCTTAGCCACGTTTAATTTTTTTTTCTAGCAAAACCAAAAAAGATTTAGATTGAACTTTCTTTTAGAAATAATAACTATTTTAAAAACAAAAATATTAGTAGAACCAAAATTCGCCAATAAATATTAAAATATATACAATTAATCACTAAGTTAGCCAAGCCAAAACATTGTAGCACCAAAATTATCCAATGAAAGTACTGACAGAAAAGTTTCATAATATATATGAGGTACCCTAACATACAATATAATGACATGCAGTCCTTCTCTAATGTACACTATTAAATGTTTAAAACAATAAGTTATCTTATTCCACTCGCTTACGGTACCTATATTGAATAATATATATATTAATAAGTAAATGGTAATTTATTTTTTTCAAAGTGTCTCTGACTAGAGATATAACCTATGCTAAAACTGAAATCTTACTCTATAACAACTAACTACGTAACATAGCACTCTTCGAAGGAAAAAATATCATCAAAAGAAAAATCGTTTCGATTTCATTACTACAATTTGAGCTTAGCCAAAGTCACTTCGTGAAATCATATTTCACAACTCTTTTTTGTTGTTTTTTTTTTTTTAAATGAATTGACCCCAGCAATGCTTAGCCAGTGAATTGGAGAAACATTACCCTCCTGGGCCCTGCCATAGTCGGGTAAAGTTGGAAGTCGGTATTTCACGATATTTTTATAGTAATTTGCTGCCAATAAACGTCGTGAAAGAAGTTTTAGTATAAAGTCAAATAAATTAAGTATCTATTTCTCCAATTCTCTGGCTAACATAGAATACAAAATATGTAATTGGGGTTTAATTTAAAATAGTTGCCTCAAATCTGGTATGAACACTAAATAAGACAATGATTCATAGTCGTACAAAGGATTATTAGGAAACGAAAATTTTATTTCATCGAAATGGAATAAGCAACGGGTTATTCTGACATTTTTCATAAGTATTTTATAATCAAAATTTTAACTGTTTTCTTATAGAAATCAACGATGATATTGTTAATTTATATGTTAATCAAAGAAGTTAATAACCGATGGATAATTTTAATGTTCGTACCAGATAAAAAAGAAATAACTCGAGGCGCCGGCCGTGAGGTCATAGCTTAAATCACACAAGTTCGGATATTCATCATCCGACGTCAGTGCCCATAGACACAAGTAATACATAAACAATAATTGCTCAGTCACAAAAAATATGCACTAAATCAAAATGCACTGTTACTGGCAAAGGCTAAAACGCGTGGCTCAAATTTATTACAAAACGTACATAAATTACATTTAAAATAAAGTCCGTCAGCCGCATCTCGGTTATTGACAATACCTACATACCTACTTAATAATCCATTAAGTTTTTAAAAACAGTTCCTCGTGAAACTTTTTGTTTACGACGTAAAAAAAATCACAAGTTTTTCAATAAATTAAAATGCTACGAAAAGACGTAAGTCTTAGAAGAAAGAACTAAAGAATATATCAAAGCTTGTGATGACAAAGTTAAAATTACTATAATTATTATTTTTAGCATCGACCGATTCAATTAGGAATTTAATTTACGGTGTGTCCCTCCGAGTGTTGTTGTAGATGATACACCATGGAGATACAACAATGTCCACGCATGTACAACACCGCTTCAGAACACCACCAAAGACCACTTGTTGATAACCAATCATTTTTTTTTCCCCAAGATAAAAAACCTAACACATTGATACGAATCAGGCAGTGATCAATTTACCTTTTTTTAAAATTATTGCTCGATAAAAACAATTTGTAGAATCTAAATGAAATCAGTATCTTACGACATTTATATAATCAAAGTGTCTTACATAGTTTTTCTTAATTTAGACCAATAAATTTTATGTACAATGAGGTAGACTGCGGGATACACCCTTATAAAGATAATTTTGTTGGCCTGGACTCTACTAAAGTAGCTAAAACTTATGTAATATGACATGCAACTGTCCCACTAGCCGAAAGGTGTGATACAACACTACTTTATTGTAGAAAAAATATAAAATCGATAAGCTGTACCATAGAGTGAACTGTGATTCGAGAAAACACTGTGTGCCACAGAAGCCATTTTTAAAGATTATAATTAATCTGCATTCAACATTTTTATATGACTACTACCATTCACTTTAGTGGGACAGATGAATTAGAACAAACGTGCTCTGTAGACCGGACACAACAGAATGTTTACGAGTTAATTAACATTACGAATGTGCCTCATCTCTTCTACAATTGGCTTGTGTCTGTAAACAAATATAAACTTATTTCCACATGGTTTTCATACAACCGTTAACATATAAGAGGTATGATGCATGTATGTGTTTGAAATATTATTACTATTTGGTATGGCTGAGGTTTTATACAGAGTTATTTATTCAAACGAAAGTCTCAACGCTAAGTAGATGTCGAGCAAGTGTTGTAGCAGGCAGGTCGATATTACACCATCCAAACTGTTTAATGATTTACGTAATGGTTCTATTAGATCGCGTGTAGAATGAGCTTTATAAGTAATAACATGATTATGAAGTGATTTATAGTGTAACACCGCCCACAGATCGTATCTACTTCTTACTATTCCGGAATATGAAGTTTATAATAAGTTTGTATTGTACACAAGTAGAAGTTAACTTAAAACACCGTTATTATTGCTTATTGTATGTACACAGATATTGCAAATAAATCTTAAAAATAACCCTGTATAAATTATGCTTATGGTTGTAGTTTTATAACTATTTTACTATATTAGATGTGAGTATTTTGTTAATAAGGTATTGGAAAAGCAGAAATGAGGTTATATGAAAAGGTAACAGACGTACCTCAGAATGGCACACGTTGAAAATACTAAGAAAAACTGTATATTGTACAAAAAACTAATTTCATAAAACTGTACTTGATATGATTATGTACAACTATTTTTTATCTGCATCGTGCTACTGTATAATCTGTGGTAAAAACGACTCTCTCATCGAATCTGCACAATGTGGCAGCACCGAAATCGGTGTCGCCACATAAAATTATTCAAAACAGTATAAATAGAAAGAGGTCTCGATCGACTCGGTTTCAAAGATCAACATTATCCAAGTAGAGAAAAAAATATTTACAGGGTGCCGCCGTACATCATGATTGGTTCAGCACCTCGTGGCTTTGTACTGTGTGTACGTGGAGACGCAATGTCACTGAGCGTTCATCGCGATCACTGTTAGCGCAACCGGGTGATGACGCGCGTCGGTCAACACGGCGGCGGCTCGGCCTCCTCCGGCGCCGGCGACGCGTGCGGTGCGGGGCGCTCGGCCAGCAGCGCCGGCGCCGGGCGCTCGGCCAGCAGCGCCAGCGCCGCCTCGCGCGCCTCCAGCCTCGCCTCGCGCCGCGCCAGCTCCGCCTCGCGCTCGTCCAGCAGGCGCGCACGCTCCGCCAGCCGCGCCTCGGCGTCCAGCAGGCGCGCGGCGAGCTCGGAGTCACTGTGCGGCGGCGGCGAGGTGGAGGACGTGACGTCGTCGACGGGCGGCGTGAGCGGCTTGAGCGCGACGTTAGGCTGGTAGTCGCGCTCGAAGGCCGTGCAGTCGGCCACGCGCACCACCCGCTCGGGGTGCTGCAGCGCCGGCTCGCGCTTGTCCCAGGGCCGGAAGGCGGACAGCGCGCGGTAGTGCAAGGCGTAGGGGTCTAACAGCAGCGCGTACGTTGTGTAGTCCTCGCTGCGCACCTTCTTCGGCGGCGACTCCGGCGGCTCCGGCTTACAGACCACTGTCTCCAACACCTGGAATTGAGAGAAACACTCATAAGAATATGTCCAATAAAAGTACTTATAAACGCGTAAATGGCCAGTAATGATTTGACGGTATTAGGACAAATTATGCATGACTGCAATTGAGGCTCCTTTCCTGAACCTCAGCCATCATTAATATACCCGGGCCTGCGGTCGGCGAGTAATGGGTAGCTCGCCGTCCGATCAGCACCAGGCCCGAGAGTCGACGGCGCGTAGTGTTCCACGCGCGCCTCAAAGAGTTGTCAGCATAAATGACGGGGCCCGTCATGGCCGATGCCTACCCAGGGGTTTTGGACAAATTCGAAACAGAGTTACCGCGCCCGTGGGCACTCAGGTCAGGGAAGGAACAGGGGTGGATTTTAGTCAGTAAGAGTCGGACACGCCCTCCCGCTCCACCCAGAGCGGCAGCATGTCATTGGATGATTTCGCAACCCACAAAAAAAAAGCCATAATTAATATCAAACATTCCCGGGACAATACGACTTTTATCCAACCCCTGATCATTGCTAACGAACCTTCAGTCAGATATTGTTTGAATAAACATAGATACCTCTAAACTTTAACCTTTTCCAGATGAAAACAGAGAGAGGAAATCTAACCGCTCAAGGTAACGCCCCGCATTAACCCAAGTCTATTCAATAGCTGTATGGCGCAGATCATAAATAGAATCGTCGCAACTCTCACTGGAAGTATGCTGGTGTCTGTGACAAGGAGTACGTAAATATATTAATGTCAAAGGGTCATACGCTGACGTCAATGGCTTATCTGAATGCCGAGGAGCAAGGAGCGATGAGAACTGGCTCTCATAACAAACGCAACGTGTAGGTATACAGATTCTATCTAATTAATCTTTATTTTTGTGTCCTGAAGTTGACATTGTTTCAAAGGAGTATTAGATTGGTTGATAGGTTGTAGTTTTTGTGACAAGTATTTGGGTAGTATCTTTATTCCAAAGCATTAAGGGTCTGCCCTACCTAGGTTTTCACCTCGGCTGATAGTGCAAACAAAGGGACATCAGTCAAGGCGTAGTCGAGTTCAGAATCCAGCCAGATCCATCTACAAAAGGGAGATGATTTACTCAATATCTACAGGCGGCGGTTTAAAACCCATGTAATCTCATGGGCCCTAGAGCAAAGCTCGTCATCTCGTTCGAATGAGCACAGCTAACCACATCGCTATCAGCAAAATACATTCATCTTACATAACGCAGGTGCGAGGAGTGCGGGCTGAGAGGGGGGGAGGCAGACGGCGCGCGTCATCACCGCCCTCCCCCCCTTCCGCCGCCCCTTGGGGGTGCAGGGGGTGGCAGGAGGTGAGGTGCGGATGTAGGTCGTGGCCAGGCCGCAGACGACCCCCAGACGCCAACCGAGCCCAGCCCTGACGCACCAAACCCTCACACCCACCTACAAATGCGTAAACGCTAGCCTATCTAACATTTTGTCTCTAAATAATTACAAAAAAATTCAGCTGGTGTTTTTCGCTCGCAACCTTTCCTAGTTTCCTATTCACTATTATCGCTCCAACGTCGTCGTCCACTAATGCTTCCTAGATATCGTAAACAAAGCGATGCGCCGCCAAAACTATGCCTCTATTCAGTTTGATACTTCGTTATCGAATTCCTTGTACGAATAACAACACGAAAAATGTGGGAGAAATAACATGCCGATACGTTATCAACATACTCATCATTCAATCTACAACTTTGTATTGTTTATTCGGTGGGCCGATCGATTTTAGACCTTACAGCGAGGAAATAAACAGCACATTACTATGTAACGGCTGCGTCAAAATGGCGTCGGGCGCGTTCAAAACACTGGCTCCAAAACAATGTACGTAATGAGAGAACGGCGGGGTTTCCGTCGAGACTCATCTGCGGAACGTGTGCTAAGATAGCCGGCGTAAAGTGAGCTCCCACGGCGCCCCCGGCCCGGCGCGTCACTCACTTGAAAGGGCCCGAGGTAGGTAGGTCAATGGGCTTTCTAGGCTCTCAGTAAGTTGGGCGCGTGGGCGCGGTCCACCTAACATATTTCGGCCTACTTGCAATTTAGCAACTGTTTTTCTGTCGGCACGTACATACGACCTACGTTGCGTGCTATTAATACGTTTTTCCTCTAACAACCCCCAATGCCTCACATTTTAGTTTATCGTCAAAATAACTACGTAACTTATTCTGTCAGTAAACAGCTCGATGTCGCGAAAAACTACGTGGACTCGTCAAGTAGAAGGTCACAGTAACTTTAACTTCTATTATATAGATTAATGTGCTAGTACCATGCAAAAGCTTGTGTCATTACAGTATAGCATTCTAGTCTTAATACGAAAAGATATTATTTTTATTTATATTTGCATTGATTGAAAGGAAAGAACGAAACGAAACGAGCTCTATAAAAAACAGACTACTCGTATCTAATAAAAAGTCTATATGTATAATTTAGCTGAGGTTTTAATTATGGTTGGCTTGAAAGAAGTAGGTATGCCTAAAATCCGAACCTTATTCAAAAAGAGAACAAAAATGTAGCTGGCCAGTTCGTGCAATCGGCCATCCAGAATTCGCGGAACCCGATAACTCATTTGCCTCCCCCGATGCCCACAGTTATGTAGCTACGTTATACGGGATACCAGCTGATACATAATTCGTACATTTTTCTATGTATTTTAGATGTTTAAAGTTTACGTGACGGTGAAAATGGGCAATGAACTAATGAAACGGTCTGCTCTCCAGGGTTGTCACGCTCACAAAATTACATTTTATAAAATCCCGCTAGATTCAAATCAAACGTGAAGAAAAGATTTGGATCGATCATAGTTTTTGACTTTCAAATATTCTCGTTTTTATATTATTGTCACAAAATGAGTTCTAAAGCCCGATTAAAAAAAAAAAACATGACCGAAACCATAGAGGCAAGTATTTGTAAAGTCGACAAAATAATTATAGTGTTATGTTTTCCTATTTACTAAATGCAACTAATAAATCGAATAATATATAGGTAATGAATTATAGAACTATTGATCGCTTAGTGCACATGCACTTGGCTGTGTACTTAGCTAATCGCTGACACTAATCAAAATGTAAACAAACATTTATTGATTAAATCCGTGTGGGGCGGTAGACTCAACAAAGTTTGCTGCCGATAACAAGAAAACAAACTCTATAATAATATTGTGAATGTTGACTCTACCTACTTCCTCTATCTAAAAGAAAGGCAAAACTGAAATATTCCAGCTTAATATTTAAATCGAAGTTTAGGGTTCCACAATTAGTTTAATTAATTAATCCTGCGTAGTTGCGTAGCATAAAATCAACAGTATGACAATTCATTAAGTTGTAATCATCAGCCTTTTAATGTCCTCACTGCTGGGACATAGGCCTCCTCTCTGTGAGAGGGTGTGGGCCGTAATCCACCACGCGGGCCCAATGCGGATTGGTGGATGACACGTCTTCGAATTTTTGGTTCTAGAACATGCCGGTTTCCTCACGATGTTATCCATCACCGTTTTGAGAGCAGTGGTGATGAAATAATTTATACAAAGTAAAGCGCCTGCCTGGGTTTGAACTCACGACCTACAACTTGTAAGTCGCGGCCAATACCACTGGGCCACCACTGCTATTTTCTTATTAAGTTGTATCTGACGATTTTTGAAGTGAAAACTTCTGTAGGCGCGTTGGGCAGTTTGGAGATGGGAAAAAGCAATTGAACTCGCGCGCCACCGACACCGCTACACGATCCGGTACGAGTGGCCTACGTCGTAGCACTCGTAGCGGATCGCGAGGTGCGTGGGGCATTTTTGTTCCAGTTTTTTGTTTTCACTTCTGACGGTACTCCCGGAGTGCCAGGTTTTTTAACTGACTTTTTTATTCAAACATTTGAAGCAATGGATGACGATTTGCCTTCCAAATCCTTCGGATTCTGAAAAAGCGTGACACGATTGAGGTACGTATAATCAATATTTAAGTAATTATTGGTTTCAAGAAATAGGAATGCTCGATAAAAATTAATAACTACATCACTTTATCTTTTAAGCCGTATTCACTCATTAGCAGTGTTCCCCAAACAAATTCATTCGCTGCTAACACCATCTAGCGAGGTGTAGAGGACGGGCCCCAACGAATAACAAAAGTTGCTTTTGCAAGTCGAAAACCCGTAGTTACGGCGGTACCGTTTCTTTGTATGGGATGAGGCATCTGTACGCTAGTATTATATTATCTGTACCCAAACTAACGTTGTAAATAAACTGATAAAATTGTATGTGTAACCATTTCAGACTTTACAAGTGCGTGTTTGTTACGTATCTAATCTAGTTTAGGTTGATAGTCTTCCTAGATAGGTTATACTAGTTGCTTACAAATTTCAGCGCACATAAGGATGTAAGCTCACATTGTTTTTCAATAACATGCGCAATTTCATTTATTATCTGCTGATAAAAACAGCCAGCAACCTTGCTTTGTTTTTCATAATAAATCAATAATAGTAATTGTGTATCTAGGCTCCTAGGGACCTCCCTCGCGCTAACCTAATTTTATTTTATTTACGAAAGTGCCTGCCTAGTTTTATTAACTGTTTTACCTTCAGATAAATTAACTTATCTATTAGATGGGGCCTAACGACACGGAAAGTGATCCTTAGCTTGTGATACACGCCTTCAAAGAGGATCTATTAGCCTAATAAGCTGGAGACTTGGAGATCTATAGGGCTGTTAATGTATTTTTTCTAATTCAGTTTCTGATAGCAAAAAAAAAATACATATAGCAATAAGCCTTTTATACCTACGCATTTGCAGTAAATTCCACCCATCACTCCACGTTCGACTTCCTAAAAGAATCTCACGAAAGAAAATCTGTTCAGAAGTAAAATAAATAAACAAGTTTTTATTTTTCTCGTGCGGCAACCCTAAGCCGTGTTAGCCGTCAATGGACGACCAATTGTTTAGACAAGACGCAACTCACAAGACCGCACGCCCCCGTACTGAATCCATGAATCAACTTCATGGAAAACGTTGGAAAATATTTCTAACTCGCCTGTAATTTAATTATGTAATCAGCTCAACATTCTTTGCAAGA
The DNA here is from genome assembly GCA_951329385.1 of Polia nebulosa. Taxonomy (NCBI): domain Eukaryota; kingdom Metazoa; phylum Arthropoda; class Insecta; order Lepidoptera; family Noctuidae; genus Polia; species Polia nebulosa. The sequence continues at coordinate 26,761,493 of OX589607.1, read as the reverse complement.
GCTTTCGTACGAGAATAGCCGGTGCCACCGTACGCCTTGGGGAGGAGATTAGCTAGCAAGGTTGAGCTGCAAGGTCCCTAAGATCTAGGTTCGCTTCGACAGACGTCAAGGCTCTTGCGAGATGCCGAATGAACACTGACGACTCATAGGTATGGAAGTAGAATGTACTTCCAGGTAAACATCTTTTGTCACGTAAACAAAAATGAGGACCATACAGTGCGTTAAAATTTCGCATGACGTTACGCCGTGCTACACTTTTCACCACGAAGTGACAACAACAAATAACAGAAGCCCCCGATTCTGAAATTTCATTCTTTGTAATTTTTTATTGATTTGGTAAAGCAAAAAATACGTGTCCAATTTTTTTACAGACTAGGTAAATAGACTTATTATATTTTTTAAACCCAGGATACATGCCTATTTCATGGGATAACAGGTTAATTACGAATGCCATGCGCCAGTCTGTTTACACCGCGATCTTGAATGAGCTTGCTTACATTTTATTGCCCTACGTTGGACTATTAAAGATTTTAAAATATTATCTCAGATAGTGCTGAATGTGTGCATTAGTTATTTATAGAACTGTTTTTTTTTTATAAACCTACGTTTACTTTGCAAAGTCCTTGGATAACCTTACTATTTCCAGAACAGTAAGAGAAGCACGGTAGTGGCACGAATTAGGAGTTTTCTAGTGTCATACAGTGAAATAAAGTTTATGTGAGGATATAATTCAAAACGACAATAAAACGCAAAAAGACTTCTTGATTTAATACAGCATTTAACGATGTAAGATTGTAATATTTAAAGTAATAATGCAGATACATTATTCATCAAAGCATGAACTTTATTCTTGGGAGAGCTTGCATACAGCCACGCAAAAATCATCGGTGATTCATAATAAGCCGCGACTCATATTTTGATCAACAAACAACCTGATACTGATCTGCAAATTGCCAAAAAAACGTAAGAAAATTTAAATTTCGCTTCCCCAGAAAGTCTTATTTTTTTTTTTTTTTTTTTTAAAAAGATCATTTTTGATCCAACATCGGAAAATATAAATATTAAACATTAAATTAATTGGTGAAAAGAAATGCTAACATCTCTTATTTATTTATTATTTAAAAACCGGCCAAATGCGTGTTGGGCCATACCCAGTGTAGGGTTCCGTAGTCGCCCGTTACAACATGTGGGGAAAGCTTAGAACAGCTAAGGCTATAAAATACGTTTATTTCTATGAACGTATTAATTGAGTTCACGGTTTAACGACCAATATCGTTTAAAAACATTGAACGATGGTAACTGAAGAAGTTTAAAATCCGACTTCATGGCTTTGAAGCTTTCAATGTTTGGAACACCCAAGCGCTTCACTTTATCGACGTGATAAATATTTAAACCCATGCAAAATTACAGCTTTATATTACTAACAGTTTCTAAGTTAAGCTTCGGACGAACGGACAGACAGACGGGCATGGCGAAACAATAAGAGTTCCTTGTTAGGACAACGGAACTCTAAATATTAATGTAGCCATAAACAAGAAAACCGAAATATATTTTTAATGATGATAGCCCTAGGCAAAGGCGCATAATTCAACGAGTTATATGCTAATGTCACATGATTAATCGCATAGCATATACTAATGTGTTTATCTAGACAATTTATCTCTTTAAAGCATCATTCCACTATCTACGACCTTCGCCTGTCATTGGTTTCTCGCAAATATTATGGAAATGTCTGGCTTTTAGTAAATATGAAGCTCGTTTTAATTGTCATCATCATTAGAGGCAAGTCAGATAAACCTTTACTTATCTGTGTTGAGGGTCGGGCTTTTCCAATTATTTTAGATACTTTACGGGCGCTACTGAGACCCTAGCCAAATAACTTTTCTATTAGCACTAACGCTAACGCTTCGTGCAAAATGTATGGCAACGAAATTACCTGCGGTGAGAACTGTCACGTGACTCACGCCCAGTAATGTCGTTGCCATACATTTTGCACGAAGCGTTAGCGTTAACGTTAACCCAAAAGTATTTTGTCTAAAGGCTCTCGGTAAGCGATGATCTGGTCGACGATGGAGCACGCTTGCCTATAAGTAATTATCTAGAAATATAAGTAGTGATTTTCTCGAAACCCAGAGATTCCGCCCTGACTTCCTAGGGAGCTTAATTGCTGCAAATAGGTCACTACTATCACGTATAAATTGAGTTACCAATAACCGTATGTAGGTCAATTGCCATCCCTTGATTTAATTTTATTATGACCATAGTTTTTAAGACTCATGGAGGAGCTCGTGGCTAAAGCGAGGAGCTCGTGGCTACAGTAATAACAGCCGCACGGGTCGATCCATCAGGTTAAGCTACGCTTGCCTACCGTACTAAACTTGTGCTACATTTAATAAGGCCTGTCATTGAAATTTTATCCAGTGTCAAGCACCTGTAAGTTCGATATCGTCCAATAACTTTTCAGTTGCCACGTCACATGACAAGGTCAATAAACGATATGTTTCAGGTTTTCAGTAAAGCCTTCGTCAATTGTTATCTGGACACCATCAGCCTTTTTTTTATTTGTATAAAACTCGTTAACGAAATGCTTAGTTTAAATACTGATTAGCGTATTCTAAATTCAAGATTGTTGTTGTTGTTTGTTCAAGAAGTACAGTTGGCGCAGTGGTTGAGCGATTGACTGCTGCGCTTCGTGTCGCGGGTTCGTTTCCCGTACCTACGGAACAAATATTTGTATGACCTACAGATAGTTGGGAAACAGTAGTGGATAAACGTTTAAAAAAAAAAAGCATACCTACGTCTCATCCGTCAAATTTAGCTGTCTATAGAACAAACCTTCTGAGAGTTTTGGGCGGGATGTTTTTCAAGTGAAGTTCAGTGGCTGTTTTAATTATTCGCAAATTGATTCCTAGTGGATATTGTGAAGTAAAATTGATGTAGTTTTGCGTCTCAAGTGTCTACGAAACTGGACAATATGTGGAATCATTTAAACAGACGCGATCCCGGTAAAATGAAGCTGAGAATTTTATTGTAGTATTGACTACCTCAGCCAAGCTTGCCGAGAAGGCACACTCGACATATTTGTTGCCAAATACTGCAAAAAACATTAGAATGTGTTACATCTGCATTCTAATGCAAAAACAAAAAAACGAACTGATGACTAGGCAGCATGGTCTCTGACCTAAGCCTGTTCCACAAGGAACAAAAGGAGAAAAATCCTTCTTCAAATAAACAATAATTACTTGACCATTCGCGTCATCTTTCTATCCTTCGTTCGGTTAGAAAATTTGAATTAAGAATCTGTTAATCAGTGTTTAAACACTAATTTTTTTAAATATAAATATGGCCTCATTTTCGTTAGCAGTTGCTATACAACCTGTACCAACGATTACGTCTATTATCAATATTATTATAATATGAATGTCATCAAATCGATGCATGATAGCCTGTACCTACGTCTTTGTTGCACAAAAACAGTGTGATCAGAGATTTTACTGATAAATTAGCGAGCATTTCCAGGAAACTATTTAATCGGTTCTACTATAATCTCTTTTTGGTTTGTTCATGGACTTTATGCGACAATACAAAATATTTACATCGTTTCGGATAAGATATTGATAGGAGTCTAATTAGATATTTAACGGAAAATTCTGCTTACTTTGTTATTTTGATGCGAATTACGCTCATTATAGAGTGTTATCCAAATATTCTCTGGTACCCACTAATAACAACAAGACATAATCAAGGACAATAATATTGTGTATTTTAACATATTTTTCGCAAGTTTTACAATCAGCCAATAATCTATACATAAACCTGCCAGTGTTGCCATGACGACTCAGCAAAATTTCTGGCTGAACATGTAAAAATATCTATTACGCAAGCCGCCGACGCATCGCACCCAGGGGTGGAGGGCCCAGACGCCACCTTGGAACACCCCTCGACCGACCAAGGTCAACCAGCAGTCTACCAAACACTTGCTAACCCAAATCCAAGCATCCGCCCCAGTCTCAAGATTCAATTTCGAATGCCACCCGAATACTAATGTGGCATTCAATTTTGAGTTCTGTCTATTTAGCGGAAGGCTGAATTTAGTTCGTTTTCACACAGGGCGTGAATGTAGAGGTTGTAGTACTAGTGTAGTGTAGTCCGGCGGCAATCAATGAGTTTCAGCCTTGTTGTATGAATTATGTATAGGAACGGGCCCGCTTACGTGACATTTTAGTTGAAAACAAGCTCTGCGCCGAGTTGACGGAAAACGGGACACCGTGTCCTTTACGATGGCGGACCCACTCCTAAATAAGTCAACAGTGAGTCCGTAAATAATGCTTGATTCACTAATCCCTGGTTATGAAAACACGATAACTAGACTATGGGAGGTCTTCTTTAAACAGGTGCTTAAATACAATTTCAAAGATATCATCAACACATTATTACATTGCCATTTTGTTGCCATTAGCAAAATTAAGTGCCATTTATATTCGAACCGCGTTCATGACTAGACATCAAAATAATAATTAATTAATAGCATTCAAAACCGATTTAAATTCGCCACACAGCGTGTACAATTAGTGGTAAATTCATACAGTTTACTCGCAAAACACGTGCAAATTCCGTACAATCATGAAATCCAAACTCATTATGATCAAGGCACAATCAAGGTTAACGATTAAAAAAAAAAAGAACTAGATTCAAAACATCGCGTTCCAATTTTCAATAATTCATCAGTGCATTACCGTCACGAATTACGCGGCAAAAAGTTGAGAACGTAGTAGGTAATGGCGATTGCATTTTATTGTGAATTTTGAAATAATCTGTGAGAAACTGGTTTACGGTTATGGTCACCCTTCGTTAGTTATCTGCATCAGTGAACTAATGGTGATTTAGCGGCCGTGGACAATCGCCGTGAGAGCTTTGCTGCTCGTTCTGACCAGACTTGAACCGAAGGCAAACATGACATACACTATTCGTAAAGTAAATACTGCGGAACTTAACGCGAAATTTTAGTACTTAGCCAAAATGTTGATTTGATATGCTAATTTTTAACACTTGACCAAGTTTCTGCTTTTGTCAATTTAATACAGCCCCACCCTAATTCAATTTGGTACTAACCATTCAATCTCAAAAATTAAATTATTTCAATACCATTACCTACATTTTGTTTTGTCTTCTTGGCAGTCGAAAAGTTTCGCAGAATCCGATAAATTACTCTTAATTTTAAGGTTTACCATTAAATGTGAACGTGTGTGTGTAAAATGAAGTTTATTAATGATAACGACTAATAGAGGAGTATGGAAGAAAAAGACATGTTGCGCCGACCCCAAATAAATTGGGATAAGGGCAGGAGAATGATGAATGATGAATGATGAATGATGATGAACTTGAAAATTTTTTAGGAAACTAAATTATATCAGTAGCGATTGATTTTATCAGTCCGTCTCCTTGGCGAATTTGTTGCTCGTTCAGGGAAATGAGAAAAAAAATATACTGTCGAATTGAGAACCTCCTCCTTTTTTTCGTCGGTTAAAAATTTAGTCTACCGCAATCATTGGAATTTACTGCCAAGTGCCGTATTCTGTACTTATAATAAATTAAAAAACCTGGCACTCCGGGAGTACCGTCAGAAGTGAAAAAAAAAAAACTTGAACAAATCTGCCCAACGCGCCTCGCGTTTCGCTACGGGTGCTACGACTCTAGACGTCGTAGCACTCTCGTAGCGATTCGCGTAGCGGTGTCGGTGGCGCGCGAGTTCAATTGCCCAACGCGCCTAAAGAAGTTTTCACTTTAACAATAAAGTATTTCGCTTCAAAACGAAGAAGGCAAGACACATTTTACAAAGCTAACACACCGAAGTGTAAGCCTAAACTGATTTCAATGCAACCATAGTGTCTGGAGAAGATGTAGAACCTTCTTCGTATATTTGAGAAGGAATCATGGAACTTGTTGAGGATATTGATATAGGTAGATTAGGTATTTTGCTTCAAAGTGAAGAAGGCATGACACGTTTTATAAAGCAAATAGGTACACATCGAAGAGTGTAAAAGTATCTGATAAATTGACACATGGAACTGGTTATCAAGAACGGATTACTCCTTCCATTACGATTATTTATCGTAGTGTAAATATGACACGTTTAAAAACTAATGCCTGAACGCAAATGTCAAGACTTTCACATGGCCATAATACACATTTTTTTTAATGCCACTAGTGCTGAGAACTTATATCGATCAATCTAATGGAATACAGACCGTTGTAAATGATCGCGCGCTACCGTAATATAGGGTTGCCAACTTTTAGAAACTAACTTTAAGAAATAGAGTATTGATATGATCTTTTAGAAAGGTACATTTATTTTAATTTTTAAAAAGGTATTTTTTGTGCCTTTTGCGACACATAACTTTCTTTCATCATTTAAAAACAAATTGGATTACTTCAAACATTCTAAATCTAAGTTAATGTAATCAAGAGATAATTTTTTATTAGCTTCAATGAAAATATTAACAGTAAAAAGTTAGTTTTTTGGGTCATGCCTATGGTATTGGTATAGTAAACATTGTGTAAAAAAGTATTTTAGCGTACTCTATTAGTGTTACAGATTATAAAGTACACCTACATGAAATAAAGTACAATACTCTATTATAGAGTACGGTTGGCAACCTTGTAATTACCGAGTAAGGATAGTCGAATCTTGAAAGTACTTCCAGATTAATAAGAACGGCCTTGGAAAAGACATAAGTGGTGCTATTTCTGAAATAGAATAGTACGTCAAGTGGCAGACCGAGACCGATGCAAAATGTATAAAAATAGAATGATATACTTCCTTCTAGGAATAATAGCTCAGATATTTTTATTCGTTTATTAACCTCGGCACGCGAGTAGGAGTACGCACGTTTTAATGGCCATGCTGTTAGAAAATAGTCGACAAAACAGAGTATGTAACACAATCATACATACGGGTTTTTGTTTTGCAAGTGTAGTGCCAATTTCGTACTATATCATGATACACTTACTGTTGTGACTGTACTTAAATTAAAACGCCGCTGCCAACGCCCTAATCAGGGTAAAACGTTCCCCGTCACACACACGACGCTCCTCGAAATGAATCCATACAAATTGCGACGCCCTATCATTGCCAAGTCTACCTACATATACAGCGCTGCCAACATTAAGAGGGCCGAGGGCCCAATCGTTCCCTGGAACAGATTACCAGCTCTCGCGACCGGGGGCATCATCACGACACTTCTCGGAAAGGCAGCGAACAAATCATTGAGGAAACATCGTTATTAAGGTTTCACTTACTCGTGTAATTGAACTTTTTACACGACACTGATGTGTTAGGATCCGTAAAATCGTAAATGTCAACGCAATTTGTTTCGGTAAATGTCAGTGCGTTGCCCTGTTTGTCGAGGGTTTCAGATGCTTCACATTAATTTGGTGTCCATCCTTTATTTAAGCGAAGACTTATGATGTCATTGGGTAGAGAGATTCTTTATCCTATGGTAATCATTGCATGTCAAAATCGGAACAGAAGTTTCTGAGAAATATTAGGAAGAATATGAAACAGTCATGGGACGAGTTTAGTACATGAGTACCAGATCATAACTAATGTGTTTTCCTATCTGATATATCACCTTACACCTTTTGGCGCCTTGCAACCTAAATAATTCACAGCGGAAGATGACAGTCACCTAATTGAATACGTTTATTTCTATCGCAGAAGCCAGTGAGTCAGCCAATGAGGAATTAGCAATAATAGCGAGCAGCGCTGTGATTGGTGAGGAAACGAAAACAAACATGGAAACTGAACCTACCACGTGTCGACTTGATTATCACCGTAAACAGAGACCGTCATATCGCGTAAAAATTTTATAGTGCTGTATTTTGCATACGACTCCGTAGAATGTTAATCGTCTTGTTTTGATGCTCAGGCTGTATCATACGTTGTCGTTACCGTGGCGCCATTTTGACGGATGTGTTCCTAATTTGAAAAGGACGCCTAAATGACAGTGTGACCGACAGTTGACACTATAACCTTTTCAGAAATAAAAATTAAGGCTGCCTACTATAAAATGCGATGTCGTTAAACTGTATACAATGAGGTTCATTTAACGATTTTAATTAGTTAACGCATAATTGTATACAGCATTGCACCTTATCCTATATTATAAATGCGAAAGTTTGGATGGATGGATTTGGCACAGAGATATAGATTAAGTAATAGGTACTAATGCCACGCAAGTTAGTGAGTTCATAAATGAGAAATACAACCGAAAATATTTTGTACGACGAAGAAGTATATGAACAGTCTCTTATTTAAATGGCGAGCTTATTATTGTTGTTTCTGTAATAATGGCCGTAGATAGTGTTACCGGAACTATATTGCTGTCTGTAACGATCGAGTTCGTGGGATTGTCTATGAGTAACGACTAACGATGTTGTGAGTTTATGACGGATCTAGCCTCCTACTTGCGAGATTTCCCACGAAAAGTCAAGACTTCAAGAGTACTTATGTATTATAATAATACATAATTTAAGTTTTAAACTTGTATTTCATTAGTCATCGTTTGGCCTTAGTGAAATGCGGAGAATTGGGCGAAAAACTATACCACTTCAGTTACGCCGAATTATGACATATTTGACAACACATCACAAGTACTACCTACGAATCTTGTGAAAAGCCACAACATAATATAATAATCAAACTAAAATATTTAAATTAAGTAATGGATCGTTATTCTCGAAGTAAAACAATTTCAATTATGTCATATCGAGTGTTACACGTGCGTGAACTTGAAATGACCCAAGGTCACAGTTTGTGTTTACAACGAAAAGTAATTCCATTTACAAACGAGTGTAATACCAGCCAATCATGATATTATTATATAATGCTAACATTTTCGAAGGCGGGAAAATAAAATGATTAACTTAATCGTTGTTTATTGTAGGAACACGAGAACAGAGAAAGACAGATATAAAGAAACATGTTATTATTTGAGTAATTTGTTCTGCGTGGAAACGTGAGATTTTCATTGGATTTATTTTTATTTTCCCAGGATCTTTGCTAAAGGAAAAAAGGGAGCGTGTTCCTAGAATCGCTTGTGTGTTGCCAGGTGAACGGCCGAGGCCAGCAACCTAGCAACCGTGTTCTTTTAGGAACTTTCTTTGAGCAGGTATTATTTTATTACCAAACAGAATTTTGCGCAAATAATTTTATGCAAGCAGAACGTCTCTGGAAATACCCGTAGGGCTGTCATAAATCTAAAATTGGAATCGCCTTGACAAAAAAAAAGCCGAAAAACAAAATAACTGAAATTTTTGTGCGATGATAATCATCATCATGGGATATTTTTCCTGCTACCTTCGATGATCTCAGAACCCATGAACACACTTTGAAGAATTCGCGTTACCAATTAGTAAATATTTCGCTTCCCAACTTCCGTTGAAGAGTTGGTGATAAATAATCATTTTCTGGTCAGTTGCCAATACATATCACATGTGACAGGCCCGAAGACCACTAGGAACGCCACCGTGTCAATATGGCCGACCGGATGTTTTTCTCACATCAACCGAAACCACAGGTTTTGGGAACAAAGATGATTAAAAAATGTCGCCGTTTTATCTTTTTCTTTTGATGTATTGTTGTTTGAACTTATGATTTGCTAACTAATATTTATGTATACTTATACAGAAAAAAAAATCGAATAAATTGTAAGTCAGCATCCGTACTTAAAAACGCATTTGCGGGTTAATTAAGTGTGTTATGCAAAAATGATGTTGGTTGCTTTGTGTGGAAGTAAAAATAATTTCTTAAATAAAATGCTTCTTATTTTACTTTGTTGTACTACATATAAAACAAAATCTGACAATATTTGCTGGTTATCAATTATTTAAAGGCTAATAGTACAATCAAAGTTTTTTCGGCGCCATCATTCATTTCTTTTGCAAAGAATTTATAAGTCAAATAAAATTTTTACAAGCGTGTTTATGATATTTATTTCAATAGCTCGAATACCAAAACGTGCGAATTGAATTCATGAATTAAAACTGTAATATGTTATACGTGAATGAGGCATTTTAAAAGAAATCATAAATCTTACTATAATATGGTAACGGATGTTTGTTACTCAATCACACCAGAACGGCTGAACTGATCTGTATGAAATTTGGCTCAGAGATAGATTATAGTCTGGAATAGTACATACCTAGGCTATAATTTATAATGAGGGAAATACTAATTCCACGCGGGCGAAGACGCTGGCAGAAGCTAGCATTTACATAAAATGGCCACCTTCACACTGCCTTGAAGGGAAAATATATAAAATGGAATCTGTGAATGCGAGTAGAAATCAATGAACAAGAAATATCAATGACACCCACTATTATCGACAGGACGACAGGAGTCAGGAACCGGAGTCGTCAGTGCGAACGGACGCTTAGTAATGGACTGGATTAGAAAACATTGTTGCCAAATCGGGAATTTTTAGTTAGAAACCATCCATATTTGTACATAAATACTTCTGGGGTTTCTTTGAATATGATATTCTTTGCATATTTGTTTAGCATGATGTAGAATTGAGTAGGGTTAGCTCGGAAAGGAACTCCACTTCAATATAATTTGGAGATTAATTAATAAGGTGCTTAAAAAAACTACCTAGTTATAACAAAAAATGCAAAAAGAAAACTGTTTTACACAGTGCGCAGATAAACATAATATTAAAAAAATCGGTTCTTGTTTTGGATATTAGGGTGCGGTTTCGGATAGTAACGGTTTTCCATCACTACCAGCCGGCAAATTACAGCATAGTTTTACTTTAAGCATTCACGAAATGTTTCAACAGAATTTCGTAATGAAATTCTTCGGGCAGATTGAAATTTAATTTTGATAGCTAATAATGAAACATTTGCCGAAATTCGACGTGGATTTCTAAATGGTTTTCATTGTTATCAGTACTGGGAATACTGACATAGACTGAATATTTAACGTGCCTGAAAATTTCATCTCTAAAACAACGAATTAGTATCTGTTATACCTAACCTACGGTCCACTAAGTTGGGATCAGAAGTCCAGATTCAAGATTTGTCAACGGGCAATGGAACGCAGCATAATAGGTGTTCAGCGAACAGATGGCGTTAGAAACACCAGCCTTTTTTTTTTGTGGGTTGGGATATCATCCAATGACTTCTCTCGCTCTGTGTGGAGCGGGAGGGCGTGTCAGATTCTTACTGACTAAAACCCACCCCTGTTCCTTCCCTGCCTGAGTGCTCAGGGGTGCGGTAACTCATTTTCAGAATTTATCCGCTACCACTAGGCATGCAGGCACCGGCCACGATGGGCCCCGTCAGTGGTGGCTGACACTAATCTCTTCGAGGCGCGCGTGGAACACTACGCGCCGTCGACTCACGGGCCTGGTGCTGATCGGACGGCGAGCTGCCCACTGCTCGCCGTCCGCAGACCCGGGCGAAACACCAGTTTGCTCTCCATAACTAATCCTACACAAAAAGCGTATGTTGGAGAAAAACAGCTAGTCTGAAGTGGCAGTGAGCTGGTCACGTTGCATGAACGCACCCGAAGAGGTGAGCGGAGATCGTCACTCACTGGACGCCGCAGGGAGGACGTCGCCGTCGAAGTCGACCGCGGCGAAGATGGTGTAACGATCTGCAGGTGCACGTATTCGCTAACTCAGTTGACATCAATTTGATAGGCACTTTGCAGTACATTGCTGCTTTGCTCGGTGGACATCGATTATAATAGGTACTTATTTAATTACTTATTAAGTACTTCTAGCCAAGTGTGCTGCATCTTCGACCTCATCATCGCTTACCATCAGGTGAGATAGCAGTCAACCGCGTGCCTATAAACGATAAAAAAAATTACGTGGTACTTTTTTGTGTGATATCAACTGAGTTAGCGAATACACCTGCTGATCACGTTTGCGGTTCAAACTTGGCCAGAGATCGCTCAAGATACAGAGGTTTGCAAGAAGAAAGGGGAGGACTTTGCCCAGCAGTGGGACAAATTAGGCTTGGAAACAAAAAGAAAACCATTCATTGTTACCCGTTACGATGTACAATCACTACCCATTTTAATGAGTGTCTATTCATATTATTTTTCCCTAACGGCAACACGTGTAGATCTCGGATACCAATTTTTCCACAACAATACGTTCGAACTCGTTTGAATTTCGAATGCAATTTAAATATTCTAGTATGTTAAGAGAGGACCGTTCGAAACACAACAGACAACGCTATTCTATGGTGTCTCTATGGTTGTCAATGAACACGACACCCTAGTACAACGTGTAATAGAATAAACGCAATACCATAGACACTCGAATTGTAATAAATTATAAGTTTAAAAAAAAAGTGTGGGTGTACTTATGTACGCACGTAAGAAGTTATACTTCTTTGGCGTAACAAGATAAAAAACCAAACTGTCACAAAGTTTAAAAGTTTACAAAAGGAAAACAATCATTCTTCATGAACCACAGACCATAGCTAACTTCAGGGTATCGGTCTAGCTAACTTCAGGCTGTAGGTTTTTTGTGACGGAAAAAAATTGTACCTACGTAATTTATTTAATTTAAACTAAACCAAGTCATTTTTATAAAATGGTTGAGCTGGCTAAACGTTTGAGCGAACTACAGATACCGAATCCGTAGTTCGTTAAGACGTAGGCAATAGTGAGTCTTAAATTTCCAAGAATTAAAGATTGTGTTAACTTGTTATGACGCGGTGGTCCTTAACATAGCTTAATAATATACATTTAATGACGACAATCGATTCAGAAACCGACTCTGAATAATGCATTCGGCTCTTTTTAGAGTGGGAAATCATCGAATAACTTCTCCCGCTCTGGGTGGAGCGGAAGGGAGTGTCAGACTCTTACCGACAAACCTACCATAAAAAAATGCCATGACCTTCGAATGAAAATTAAATTTCGAACACTCTCGCGACTCTGACTGGTACTACTTTCGGGTCTGGCGTTTTTACTGTTACATGTTGTCTATGGTTTAGGTGTGACCGAGACTGACATAAAAATTTGCTGCACGTGGACGCCATTTCCTGTGTGAATCTAAGACCTGACACTCGGTACCTGCATTGTGAGGTGATTGGCTAGATGACTAAAATCGTCACTTGACTAGATAACTGTTCCTTTTTGTGCGCGGGATTTGAAGCATTTTATCTTCTATTCTTGTCTTTAAAATTCTATAAATGATGCTGTTTTGTATTGTATAAAAAGTCTACACAAAAAAGTTTTATTCCTCATGATCGAAATTGCCATTTCTAGAAAAATTGCTAACAAAAATTTTGTTTTTTCTCTTGACAGTACGCAAAAGAATGTGTTTCTTTTGTAATCTGCGCTGATCTTACAAATATTATAAATGCGAAAGGTTGAGTCACGCCAGAACGGCTGAACTGATCTGGATGAAATTTGGCATAGAGATAGATTATAGTCTGGCATTGCACATAGGATTCTGTTTATGTCTGGAGTATGTTTCCTTGGGATAGTTTTCGACTTCCACGCAGGCGAAGCCGCTGGCAGAAGTTAGTAAACAATAAAACGAAGCCATTCCAATGATTTTCCTTATCAATGCAGGCAAAAGTGCATGCTACCGAGTCATAAAGCCATAACCTTGTACCGCGTCTAGCCTGGTGCCTAGACTCGTTTGTTTATTATCATAATTACTGCATTGTTTCACTGGCAAAACATTTCCATTTTATTACACAAACAGGTTAGAATATGTTTTTAGTTCTTACACGAGCGGAGATGAATGGCGGTTGAAAATATGGCTACATATGTCTATATGTACAACTAAAACTAAAGAGATATTTCAATTAGTCGAGACAAAAGAAATATCTTAGTGAAAAGTAATTACCTATTATGATAATTTTCTTTTAAGTACCGTTGAAAGGGATTTTCGCGTGATTTTACTAAGGATTAACAGCCGAAACCCTGTGTCTTGTCGTTGAAAAGATCTGAGCATAAGAAGTCATTGCTATTTGAACTGAAGTGTTATAAATTTAATTAAAGTGCTGACGCTAACACCACAAGCTTATCAACCAAACCATAAACTACGAGTATAGCGACTCTGTAGTTAAAAAGTATTTGACATCCGTCAAAGTGACAGGTCTGCATCATCGTAATGTCAGTGCGAGTGCTGCGACAGCGTGACAATTGCGCAACACTATTGTGTTATTGTGCGACACGTGTGGCGGGTAGTCAGGGACCGGGGACACACAGTCTAGATGAACAATAGGTATGTTAGATAACGTGTTTTATAATTGATTTTATACATGTTTTTGTTCTAGTTTCCTACTAGTTCACGCTTCTAAAGAGAAAACAAAGATGGAAGTTTATGATACGACGCGGGATGCACACATTTCAACTTCAGCACTATACATAGATACATACATACTTATCTGGTAGACTTCGAGTCTACGAACAGTTGTTAAAGCAGATGAATTGGAAAACTCGTGTCATTAAGATAGAGAAGTTAGCAACAGTCAGTACTGAAATATATCTATCTATCTACAAGTACTTGATTGTCCTCCCAGAGAACATTACGTACTTGTAAAAGCAATCAACGAGTACCTACCCAGATATCATTGAACCCAACTTAGCTACCGTTTTCAAGAAGTCCTGCACTAATTAATACAGCCAACCAGTCAGGCATAATAAACTTAATTTAATGTGTGTGAGTTGAATAAGGCGTCCATTACACTGTAGGTTTTGCTGTCAGTTGAACCACAGTCAAGATTGTGATTGACGGATAACCTATCGTCTAATACAGTGACTGATGGTTTTTTTTTTTATGGGGTGGGAAGTCATCCAATGACATCTCCCGCTCTAGGGTGGAGCGGGAGGGCGTGTCAGACTCTTACTGACTAAAACCCACCCCTGTTCCTTCCCTGCCCTGAATGCCCAGGGGCGAGGTAACTCTGTTTCGAATTTATCCTCAACCCCTGGGCAGGCATCGGGCATGACAGGCCCCGTCGTTATTGCTGACAACTCTTTGAGGCGCGCGTGGAACACTACGCGCCGTCGACTCTCGGGTCTGGTGCTGTTCGGACGGCGAGCTACCCATTACTCGCCGTCCGCAGGCGGGTGAATCTCCAGGCGTTAGGCTGATAATAATGACAGGCTGATTGTCGGCACAATGACGAATCGTGGAAAATTCAACTTTAATGCACTACTTTTAAAGTACACTAGCAGTATTCATTGCCTAGTAGTGCTAGTGTACTTTAAAAGTAGTGTATTAAAGTTGAATTGCCCACGATTCGTCATTGTCAGCAACAGTCTGTCATTATTGCCTAACTCCTGAAGATTCACCCAGGCCCGGGTGTAGACTGATGGTTGCATGAATAAATCTCGATACTGTGATTTTTGTATCTGGCAACCATCAGTCATGACTTTTGGAATTGAGTGACGCTTGCATGCGCGTGTAATGGACGCCTAAGCCACAGGACCTATAGGTACACGTATTGTATCGCTAGCGACTCGTGATCGTGAATAGTTCACTGCTCCGAGTATAAATCCTTTCTTGGAAGAGGTCTGCCATCGACAGACAAATGCTAATCATGTAAATGGTTGGAAATCACTGTTGTTTGACGTTTGAAATTCTTACAGTGATCACGAAAAGGCAATCTGTTGTGAGTTCAGTTGGATTTAGTGTTCGTTTCTAATAATTTCAGGACACGAACTTTGGTCCTTGGGTACGAATTTTATTCTTTCAAATAACTTCGAAGATCTAATCAATCTCGGAGAAGGTTTTCACAAGTTTTCCAAAAACATGATGTCCGATTATCCGTTGGAGTTGACGTAGGCACAGCACACTTGGGGCCGACGGATTCGGGGACGTCCGTTGGCCCATCAACCGAGACCTGTGATGGCGGCGCGTAGTGTTCCACGTGCGCATCTGTTAGACGTGAAGGGGGGTTAAGACCTCACTCCTCACCACGGGATGAGGCCTGCAGATAGCGGGTCGGTACTAGTCCGGGGCAGCGGAAGTCCCATTCGCACCCGTAGCCCCGGAGTCAAGTATATGAGGGAACACCCGCCCGCCCCAGGCGAAGGACATCCATGAGGATTTTCCACCCCGGCAAAAAAAAAAAAGGCACAGCACACTGCACAAGCTGTTAAATTCGTTCTATATTTCTTTACGTTATATTTATGTAGGTTTTAAAACCCAAATGGATATTATTTTCAGGTTGTCAAGCGAAGTACCCGCATTTAATATAAATAAGGGGTCGGCAACACCTACATGCCGCTGATGACGTAGAGACAACGCTAATTGCCACAATTTCGAGGGAGTTGCCAAAAAAATAGGCGGACATTAATAGAAATTACCCGCGTAAACGGTGCGCGCGCATCTACGCAAACCTTTTTGTGAGTGACAGTTTTCAAATGTCAAAATGACAGGTTGGCAACATACGAATATAAAACGTGATAATAGCCAATTGTTGGAAAAGTTATTAACAGTAATAAGTTTTGTTAGGAATTTATTTAGAGCGGTAGGTATATTAATTAGTCGCGCTCTACAATTATACGGCCATTAAGACAGGAATCCATTCCTAGATGTACTCGTCTAAATAATGAAAATTGCAACTCAAATAATTATGTTCGTGTGAAATGCAGATGAAACTAACTGTGAAGTTGAATGTTTTCTGCATAACGATTAATTGGGTTATTAATTCAAAACTAGCTATGTCGGACTCTCGGATGTCTAGTTTATAATATTTACCATCTTAATGTAGACATTTATAATACATAATTATAAGAAATATATCGATAGAAAACCTCGTAAAGTATGTATAGAAAATAATGAATGAGGTGTATCGTGAAACGTTAAAGGCCTGGCCTGGCTGCATGTCATTACACACAATTATTAACAGAAAAACATTAGGCACGCATTCTCTAATTTCAAATATTTCTAATCAGTAAGCACCCAATTGAGTACTAGGAACAAGCTGTAAACCTAGTAGAATAATACATTCTACGTAGAGCTATCATAAAGCAGTCATCAAAACGCAATAAGGAAAACTATTCCTGTCCCATAAAATATTTAACAATTTCTAACAGCTGATAAATGATAATTGGCGCCTCTTCCACATACTACTCGGATTCCTTAGCACCAACTCACAGTAATGTGGTTCGATAGGTAGGATGAGATCAAGAGTAAGTTAAGTGAGCATATTGTTTACTACAAATATTTGGCAAGATCACTTTCATTTTGCTAATGAATCAGAGTTTGTCGCGTGCCCGGCGCGCAGGGAATCTCTCCGACTCTGGAATGTTGGCAGCACTGCCAACCTGACACTAAAAATCTTTGAGCGAGAAAAGGAGCGTCCAGCCAGTTCCAGAATTTGCGAGACACAAAAAGGAATATTCTACAGCACTATGGTTCTAGCCATAGATATCATTATCGACTTTCTTTTGTTTTTTTTTTCAAGTGTATTTAGTGTTATACTTTTTGAGCAAACATGAATGTGTTTCAAATATTCTCTGAATATTTTATTTATGGATTAGGTTTCGAATACATGTCATTCGTCAGCAACATAACATTGATGCTTGCCAAAACCTATGTTCAAAAGGAATCTCTATTCATACAGAGGGCGGTGAATGATTATAATTGTTTACGATGGTGAGCAATTATTCAGGAATGGGAATGCCTGGCCAGAAGTACTCGTAGAATTGCCTTATAAACCACGTTTGTTGAATGCTAACGGGCGATAGCATGAACTATCCGAGAAGTAACAAGATGTAAAAACACACAAGACATAATATGGATGTTATATATAGGCAAAGAACTTGACAGCTCTTTGGTCGCTCTACCGATACCCGCAAAATACACCGAGTTGATTTATTCGTAGCTAAAACCACACAGAAAGTATTATTTTGCAAAAGTAACATTGTCGAAAGACTTTCGTTGATGCCTTGAAAGGAGTGGTCTGATTTCGATCAATTAAGGGTTTGGGACATTTATTCAAAAATGTTGCTTATTTTTGGCTACAGGTTGCAGACCAAACTCCAAACTCCATTAAGGACATAGAGTACGAAAATAAATTTAAAAACAGTCTCCAAAAATACCTTACATTAAAATCGTATTACACTCTAAAGGAATTCTTTGACGATAAGTAAACTTTGACATTGTAATTCATACCAGCACAATACACACAGCATCTATAATTTTGACCTACTACCTATTTTATGTTGTTTTGATTATTATTGTTGACTCTATTTGTTTTAATTTAAATTTTTTATCTTATTTTATTTAATGAATGGAAATGATGATCAATTGTTTTTATCCTATATTATATCATGACAGTTCCTTATTTAAATAGCAAAGGATGTACACCTGATAAAAAATGTAAAAATTAGTATCTATTTTTGTTTTAAGCACAGTGGTTTGTTTTGTTATTGTGACACTGTAGCCATTTAAACTATTGAATTATTGCTGTGCCCTAGCAGGGTTCATGTATGAAACCTATATACTTGTAACAACTTTTAAACTACATGAATGCAATAAATGATGATTATGATTATGATTATGATTATGACCAAGGGCTATGCTGATTTAGCTGAGCACGCAGAAAGAATAGCAGAGGGAATTTGCGAGAGTAAAAAATTTGCTTAGCAGGCTGCAACCAGCTGTATTCCGTCACAAAACCGGAATATTCGAAGAGCTTTTTCCTTCAAAATGACAATTCCAATTTTAGACGAATCTGTTGCGTACTTCACTAGTGATTGCCTGGTATTCGGGTGCATAGTTTTGAATTTGGAAGCGAAACCACTTTACTGGTTATTCCAGGAACTGTCGTATTGTCAGTCGCGTGCCGGAATCGCTGGCGTCGGGTAGCGGGTACCCGGCTAACGAACTGTTCTGCGCAATTCGCGCCGGAGCCAAATACCCGCGGCCCGAACGCGTGCCTTCATTCCTCAGCGATGACATATTTTTTTATAGTTTTTATTTTCGTACAGGAATTTGCGGATTACGTTTACGAACGTTGGGTAAAGATTTAGATAATGTTTGTTGAAGCTCTGGTGAGGGCCGTCTTAAAACGCTGGATGCGAGAAGCACACCGGTCGACGCTGGGAAAGGCTTCAGGCCAGAGCTTTTAGACAAAATACATTTCTGTTAACCCCTGCGGAGAGAACTGTCACGTGGCTCACGCCCAGTAATGTCGTTGCCATACATTTTGCACGAAGCGTTAGCGTTAACGTTAACAGAAATGTATTTAAAGGCTGAGGTGCAACAGTGGACGTCTTTTGGCTGAAATAATGACTGTTTTTTTTTATCAATGATAGGCTCGCGTTTGACCAGTGTCTCACCTGATGGTAAGCGATGATGTTGTCGAAGATGGAGCACGCTTCCCAAGAAGTAACCTATTCACTCTTGACTCAAAGACTCCCAGATTGTAGCTATCAGGAAACACAGACTCTGGCAGGGTATTCCACTTGTACGCATAATAAATGTGGTCCCAAAACGTTTTTAATCAAATTTAATTTTCTATATTGCACCTACTATTTTTGTCTTTGCATCACCCCAAAAAAAAAAGGTTGACTGGTAGAAAATGCCTGAGGCTAAGTCCGCCTCTGTACTTGTATGTGCATAAAGTGTTAAACAAATAAATATTTGTATCGTATCTTGACCTAGCTAGACCAAAAGTATAGTTAATCGTTTATCTGCCGCCGAAACACATGAAGATCAAACGAATGACACTGTTTAGTGTTTATCGGTCAATATCCATCGGCATGAAAATTGCTTATCACTTCTAGAAATTTCGGAAACTACAGGCTATTGTTGGCGCAATATTATTGTGATTATAGCTGTGATAATAAATTAATAATGTTCTATTTGTTAATGATCAGACACACTTAATTAAAAAAAAGTACCTACACAATAAGAAATTAGTTGTTGCGTATGATTTTTATAAGGTATTTGTTGTTATAGCGGTAATAGAAACTACTACTGTCTACCTATTACGGTTCATGAGATACAGCCCGCTGACAAACAGACGGGCGGACAACGGAGACTTAGTAATTATTGTTCGGTTGGTTATCCTTCAGAGGTACGTAACCCTACAAACGCGTAGCGATTTTGCTACGCTCGGCCAAAACAGCGTAGCACACTGAGCTACGCGGGCCTACGAATGTGTCGTGTTGACTTCACATTTTATCAAAACTGAGTCTCTTTGTGTAAAAAAACACAAACTAATCTTTGGCCTAAATATGTCCGCTTAAGTTAGATAAAACCACGTCTTTTCCTTTTGTGCTTACGTGGTTAACGAGGTCTTTGACTTTACAGAGCATCTGATAAATATTCCCTATCTAATCTTATCGGGGCTTTGTGGAGTTTGTGATCACATAATCTGATAGATGGCTGTTTTATCTAAATAACTCAGTTTAATTCTATTCATGAAGGACAGCGGGTCAACAACCTATGACTTGGCATACTGAATTTCATACTGATGACTAGTGTCAAGTTTTAGAATATTCTGAAGAAAAAAATCTACAATATATTATTCCTCTATTATTTGAAAGTACCGCACACTCATACATTCACAATTACATTGTGAATTTATTTACCGACAATCAAAATCTCATTTAAGTCCGTGAATTGTTTCTTTGTCCGTCATGGAATCATTATCATTACGGGAAACGACTCGAAGAATCACATCATTCATCGGGAGTACTATAAAAGTAACTAGTCGAAACATTCATCACTAAATAATTAGTCATGGGCCATCAACGTAAATCGTAAAATAGGAACGTTCCCATTAAAACTGAAGATAATTCAGGTGGCAGAATGACTCACGACTGGCCGCGTGTGCCAACACAAACACTAAAAAAAAAAAACAAACACCTTCGCGCCATATTGTATAACTATCTATTAATTTATTATTCTCCTTTTATGTGCCTATTAACTACATAATGAGGTTTTTTTCTGTAATTGATATACGCACGTAGTGTCTACTCGTTATTTAGGCCACTTTTAATACGCAATAAACTTATTTTTAACCAAGCTTTAATTCCTTTGCATTGTTGTCGGCCGGTTTTGGCGCTCATTTTTTCTTGCAGTGTGGTAGCGTTATAATTCAAATTAGGAACCCACGTTTTAGTGTGTAGCGTCCTTAATTGTAAACAAATATGGCATTTCTTACACCATTGACCAATTATTTCTGAACTCAAGCGATGTAAGGGGGCAATTAAACTTTATGACTCAATAAAATTATCTGCTAAGCTTACAATACAAGGTATATGAAATCACCGAGTTATTTATGCCTAACACTGAACACATCACCGCACAGACAATCTTGACATTTCATATTTCACCATAATCGTTCTCCCAAGCCCAACAGAACATCACACTTTGATCTAAAACAGTATACTTGCGAAACAAAACGAAATAATCGCCATCGCGAATATAACAAATGGTTTTATTTCAAATCACCTGCCGTTCATCCATTACCTTTTGCGCGGCAACTCGGAGTTGGTGGTAATGAGGTGAGGGGCAGTCCTTATGTCCTAAGTGATAGGGTTTATATTGCGTGCATAGATAGTGTGGTCAATGCGAGCATTTGTAATAATAGTTGTGTGAGCAGCTGGCTGGTTGCCAATGCAGCGGGTAGCGACCCCGCGGAGTGGGACCGCACACACTGGCGCGTTATGTCACACAATTATAAAACTTGTACGCGTTTTCGAACTGGTCGAGTGGACCCTAATTGTACGGCCTTTACAAAAAGTGAATGGTACCGGCCCTTTTTGTTTGAGGATTTATTATGCAAAAGCAAAAGAGGGAAGCAGTCAAATAGAGAAGCCGTACAACGCTCCGTGAATTGTGTGATCAACAAAATTTAATTGATAAAAAAAATAGGTATCGGAGTAAAATAAAGTAGAGTTTACGTAATGGCCGTAATGGTATGAAATAGGTACTTATTGCAACGTTATTTATTTATTTTGTTTAAATAATACTATTACGTTACGAGTTACGACTTAGTCAATACTGTTCTTTACCGAACAAAACTTTACAACGTAGCACAAAATAAAACCAATTTTATTTCTTTACATAATAAGGTAAGTCTAATAGTACAAAAAAATCATTTATAAAGAGAAGGTTTAATCCGTCAGGCCCCTCGCGTCTCCTTAAGGTGAATGCTCCAGGGTAACCGCGAAATTCAAATTTTCTTACGTTTTTTGCAATTTGGAGTTCAGTGTCAGATTCTATCTTGGTCAAAATTTGATTCGCGGCCGTAGCAAGTATGTATTTATAGAATTATAATCATTAAAATCATCAATACATCTCTCCCTCTGCCAAATGTCATGATTTATAGATACATCTCTCTCAGTTAGAATTGATACCAAATGTCATGATTTCATGAAATACTTACATTTGGCATCAAGGGTTTTTAAATGAGTTGTATTGTTGATTTTAATTACCATAATTCTACATATAAATACATACTTGCTACGGCCGCGAATCAAATTTAGACCAAGATACAACCTGACACTGACCTGCAAATGGCAAAAATCGTAAGAAAATTTGAATTTCGCGGGCTACCCTGGAGCATTCACCTTAAGGAGACGCGACTTAAACAAAAGCCAAAAAAAGCAAGCTAGCAAAATTTTGTTGTGTATGTCGTTACTTTGTGGCTAATAAATACTTTTTCTTTCTTTCTTTCGACAATAGGTTTTTAATTGTGTCTGCTAATGAGGGGTTTACCGGTTTTCATAATTAAATGCGTACGCAAAATTTCCATAATCTGGAGCTAATCCTGGATGTCGATTATGGTTATGCTTACCATAGAATATATGCATTGTCATAGGAACTTAATCAACATGTAAAAATTCAACTCTGTCGGATTAGAGGTTCTAATTTAGCTTGCAAGATTTGACCCTTTTTTAGGGTTCCGTAACTAAAAGGTAAAACGGGACCCTATTACTAAGACTCCGCTGTCCGTCCGTCTGTCACCTGACTGTATCTTATGACCCTGATAGACAGTTCAAATTTTCACAGATGATGTATTTCTGTTGCCGCTATAACAAAAATGTACTAAAAAAACAGAATAAAATAAATATTTAAGAGGGCTCCCATATAACAAACGTGATTTCTATTTTTATGGATAAGTACGGAACCCTTCGTGCGCAATTCCGACTCGCACTTGGCCGATTTTTTTTTGTGGGGTTGGGTAATCATCCAATCACTTCTCCCCACTCTGGGTGGAGCGGGAGGCCGTGTCAAACTTTTACTGACTAACACCCACCCCTGTTCCTTCCTTGCCTGAGTGCCCAGGGGTGCGATAGGTTACGTAACTCTGTTTCGAATTTATCCAAAAGACAAACATTGCAAGTTAAACAAAAGCTTGTAAATATAAAACTAAAAACCAACTACATATTTCCCAGAACATTGATGGTTGCATTTTGAACTGTATGAACCATGAACCTAAGTTCAAAGGCCACATGACGTTTACTCGAAACACTCTGACAAATTAAATTACGCGACACGTTACGCAAACTGAGTAGTCTTGATTTAGTGGAGTATATACACGATGGAGAAAACAGAGTAGAGGAATATATACAGGCTGGAGAAATACACTGGCTTCTAATCAGGATTAAGTTAGCGGGAACACTTGTGACGTAATTGAGTTCTAAATTTGAAATGGGATTTCGGCGAATAAGGTTTGCCTATTTCAATAAATAAAAAAAAAACAACGATTTCATTAGTTTAAACGCTGGGAGGTTTTGGCGGGATTTTGTCGAGTGACGTTCAGTGGCTGTTTTAATTATTCGTTTATTGATTCCTAGCGGATATTGTGATGTAAAATTGGTGTAGTTTTGTGTCTCAAGTGTCAACGCAAATGGACAATATGTGGAATCATTGAAATAGGCGCGATCTCGGTAAAATGGAGCTGAGAATTTTATTGTAGTATTGACTACCTCAGCGAAGTTTGCCGAGAAGGCTGACTCGACGCATTTGTTGCCAAATACTGCAAAAACATTAGAATGTGTTACATCTGCATTGTAATGGAAAAAGAAATTAAAATACACTACTAATGACTAGGCAGTATGGTCTCAGACCTTAGCCTGTTCCAAAAGGAACAAAAAAAAAAAGGAAGTTTAAACGCTGATTATCAGGTTCTTAATTCAAAAATTTCTGCCCAGGAGAATGATACAAGTGGGTGGTATAGTACTCACTCATCATTCGAAGGTTTTGTCCTTATACAGGTGAATGTGACGGATCAGACGTCGTTATCTTGAATTTGGAATCCGGTAATCATAATTAAAACAAAAAAAAAGGGCGTAAGCAAGTTTTAAAGTTGTGTATGAGTATTAAAGAGGTTGACTACTGAGATGGCGACTAATAAAGATCTGTAAAAGAAAAATAGGTACTTGTTGCGTCGAACCCAAATAAATTCTGTTATAGGCAAGAGAATGATGATGAATATTATGAATGAAAATACAGGTAATAAAATGTAATTTATCCAATAGTCATAGACACCATTACTGCTATTGAGATAGCCGATAACCAAGTATGTAGAAATTAATATGAAGTTTGATAGACACCAGACGTTCAGTGTATAAAATTACTATAGGCATGCAATATTCATTGCATTTGCATTACAAACAAATATTTCATTGCAGCTATAACATAAACGCAAGTTCTCGCACATTCCCACATGCATAACAACATTACAACAGTAAGCGGCTCTTCGATGGTCTATCTCTGTCGATATTTCGCACACATATTATATCTTAAAAATATGTTACTCAAAAATGAGGTATTTTAAGATTGAATCATAAAGCATGTGGTTTATGATTCAATCTTGATTTTTTTTTTTTTTTTTTATTTTTTTTTATGTTTGATAGGTTCGCGTTTGACCACTATCTCACCTGATGGCAAGCGATGATGTGGTCGAAGATGGAGTGATGATTAATTTTTGTGCATTATTTCAGTTTTTAGTTGACAACGAGAGAATTATGATTCAAACAGGAGCAAAACATTTGCATTCGGTTTATGGTGGTAAGATTTCACGGTTCGGCAATCTTCGGTTATTTTCGTCAATATAACATTTTTACAATTTTTGCTTGTTCGGGTCAAATTTTGCAAGCTGAATTAGAACCACTTCCTCTTATCTTACGGAGTTGAATTTTTAGGGTTCCGTACCAAAGGGAAAACGGGACCCTAATACTAAGACTCCGCTGTCCGTCCGTCTGTCACCAGGCTGTATCTCACGAACCGTGATAGTTAGACAGTTGAAATTTTCACAGATGATGTATTTATGTTGCCGCTATAATAACAAATACTAAAAAACAGAATAAAAAAATATTTAAGTGGGGCTCCCATATAACAGACACGATTTTTTTGCCATTTTTATAGATAGAATGGTACGGAACCCTTCGTGCGCGAGTCCGACTCGCACTTGGCCGGTTTTATTTTTTTGATTTTGTTTTCTCACAGTTTGTGCATTTAGCCAGTTTAGTTATGAAAGTAATTAGTTTAAGATACAAAATACTGCCACTTTTTTCCATGAGAATGTATAATTGTTTTTGTAGCATTTGGCAGCAAATGAGTCGAGTCAGCCTTCTCAGCAAGCATCGCTGAGGTAGTCAATACAACGTTTTTTTTTTTTTTTTGTGATTGACTACTCGCAGTTCAACCCTATTGGTTGTCGACTGCTTAACCGAACTTGCCTGTGAAGGCTCTAATTTATTAAAGCCTCCAGCCAGGACTTATAATTTTTCTTACATACTAAGTGACTGCGCTAAGGGCACCCCCTGCGGGGTACGGGCCTCGGCTTAGGGCGTCACTGGGGGGACAGCAAGGGAAGGCTGGATCTGATTTTCATTATTTGGGGTCAATACTACGACAAAATCTTCACCTTTTTTATTTTACCGAGAT
Organism: Polia nebulosa; assembly: GCA_951329385.1. NCBI lineage: Eukaryota > Metazoa > Arthropoda > Insecta > Lepidoptera > Noctuidae > Polia > Polia nebulosa. Next base: position 26,735,595 of record OX589607.1, on the reverse strand, counting down.
CGCGCCTGTTTCAATGTTTCCACATAACTGTCTAGTTGCGTAGACACGGAACCCTTCGTGCGCGAGTCCGACTCGCACTTGGCCGGTTTTTACATGCTAGTTTAGTTCCGATGACAATGCATTTTTATCGTAAGCATGAATTGATTAGCTCGAGATAAACGAACTCTCCAACGGTAAACCGCACAGACACGATATTTTGTGTACGCATTTAATTATGATAGTCGGTAGAAAAGTTTGTTTAAAAAAATGTTTTTAAACTATTATTTTTGTTGGACAAGATGCTTGAAGATTTTTTTTCTAAGTACTGTGGTCAGCGATGAGGAGGAGTCGTTGTCAATTATTGTGTATTTTTAACCGACTTCGAAAAAGGAGGAGGTTCTATGTTCGGCAGTATGTATATATGTATACATATATTTTTTTTTATGTATGTACACCGATTACTCTGTCAATTGAGGACCGATTTTCAAAATTTTGTTTTTATCCGATAGAATATACTCCCGAGGTGGTCCCATATAAATTTTATCGAAAGTGCTTCAGCACTTTTTGAAAAACTGAACAAAAACGAAAAATACGTATACCTAGATGACGTGTTGGTGTTCTCCAATTACGACTATGTTTAAATTCCACGTTCCATGTTATTTTTTTCAAAAAAACTCAACCGACTTCCAAAAAATAAATACACTAAAAATTAAAAAATAACTTTATTTTCGGAAGTCGGTGTTTGTATTTTATTTCTTCGTTATTTGACACCGACTTCCGAAAATAAAGTTGTCTTTTAATTTTTAGTGTAAGTTTTTTGTATCGTGGAAAATCGTCAATATTTATCACCCTAAATAAACTTTTCACGGTAGAGCGTCAACTGACCAAGTCCCAGCGACAAGACCCATTATTTGCTTCCTGCAACAGCTTGCTTATTTCCAAGTTATTCCTATGCCGTCAGTTATAAGCAGCTAAAACTCTGAAACCAAAGAGCTAGGCGACCAGCTCCGGTTTCCAGGCGACTATTAACAAAAGTAAAAAAAAAAGTTTAAGTAGAGTTTATGTAAAGTACGAGTATAAGTAAAATATGTATACAGGCTGTTACGGAAATGAGTGGCCATATTTTAAATATTGCTTCTGTCCATATAAATTAACAACTTTAATCAAGAAAGTCATGTAACTAAAATTCCGAAAAAAAAAAATTGGACCTCCCTTACTAATTTTAGTATCTAACTAGCTAACCCAGCAAACGTTGTTCTGCGGTTAAAAAATGAGGGCTTTACGACCTATTCTCATACCTACCAAATAAACATTACAATCGGTCGAGCCGTTTCGGAGAAGTTCAACCACAACACCGTGACACGAGATTTCTATATAAGTATTATAAGATAAAATATTATGTATGGAGTCCAATTTTTTATTACTTCCTCGAAGAAAGTTGTTAATTTCCATAGACAAAAGCAGAATCTAAAATATGACCACGCATTTTCGTTACATCCTGTATAATAAACTAGCAAAAACAAAATGTCTATACTTTTGAATACCAGCGGAAAACAGATTTCGACAACAAACCAACATCCAATACCATTACGACAGTGGTTTTTTAACGTGTCCGCACAGTTACAGCCAGGTTAGGCTATATTAACCATATCAGAGCACATGCTCGAAACCCATAGACGTACAGAAACCAGTCACCGTAGCCAAAAATTAGCACTTCGCCCGCGACTTCGTACGCGCGGATTTCAAAAATGTAGATAGAGCCTATGACACTCACAAATAACGTGGCTACCTATTGGTAAAAGAATTTTCAAAATCGGTTCAGAAGATCCAGAGTTTACCAACCTCACAAACTTTACCTCTTTATAAAATTAGTATAGAGAAACCTCAGGTTCCTTGACTTCAAACGTGGGAGAGGACCACAAATACATTCTGAGACAAAATGGAGCATAGTGACAAACGACTGTGGTGGTATTTGTGGCGGGGACAGTGCCACACAAAGTTCGCGAGGAAATATTTGCGGTTTGCTTAGGTTTTTGTGCGAAAAATGTAAAAAAACTTGTATAAAAACCTTTCATTACTAAGGCCCAGTTTGAAGGTAGGCACTCCACTCGACTCTGTCGCCGTGACAACGGAAAAGCAATCGTTTAATGTCAGTAAATAACAAGCTATCAAAACGCAAGCAAGTAAAACAAAATTAACTTAGGTTATAATTAAGTCATGGTTTGAAGTAACTTAACATAAAACAGCGTCCCAAAAACAAGACTACATTTTTTTATTTTATTATCCCCGAAGGGAAGGCTAAAGTCTTTTGACCATATTGCCTAGTCTTACATAGTGTATTTATACTTTTTTTTTCCATTAGAATGCAGATGTAACATATTCTAATGTTTTCTGCAGTATTTGGCAACAAATGTGTCGAGTCAGCCTTCTCGGCAAACTTCGCTGAGGTAGTCAATACTACAATAAAATTCTAAGCTCCATTTGCCCGAGATCGCGCCTGTTTCAATGATTCCACATATTGTCCATTTGCGTTGACACTTGAGACACAAAACTACACCAATTTTACATCACAATATCCACTAGGAATCAATAAACAAATAATTAAAACAGCCACTGAACTTCACTCGACAAAATCCCGCCAAAAACTCCAAACCACACAGTTCAATAGGCTGAATCCAAACAAACAACGTTCGCCCAATGGAAAAAAAAACTAGGCACAATAAAATGTAGTACATGTCTAAACGTCTCCTAACACATGTAAGCGCTCAAACATTGAACAGTAAAGGAAGAAATCGCCCAATGTCTAAAATAGTCAGCGGTTAAACCGGTCTGCAGACATGTTAAGTGGAATTAAGGCTACTGCGAATAGATGGCAATAAGAACAGGCGCGGGCGCAGTGCCGTACGGATTTATCCTGAAAGTGGACGCCAACGAGCTACGAAACGAAGGAGCACTAAGCCAAAGGTTTCATAAAATTGCAGCAATCAAATCAAATAATTGAAGTGGAACGAGAGTTTGGAGATCTTTACCCAGCAGTGGATCGATTGGTTGACTGTTGGTCCTGATTAGCAGGTTCTTTTTTAGGGTTCCGTACCCAAAGGGTAAAACAGGACCCTATCATTAAGACTTCGCTGTCCGTCCGTCTGTCACCAGGCTGTATCTCATGAACCGTGATAGTTAGACAGTTGAAATTTTCACAGATGATATTTCTGTTGCCGCTATAACTACAAATACTAAAAAACAGAATAAAATAAATATTTAAGGGGGCTCATACAAAAAACGTGATTTTTTTGTCGTTTTTGTAGGTACGGAACCCTTCGTGCGCGAGTCCGACTCGTACTTGACCGGTTTTAATTTTTTAATTTTGGCTTCGCACAGTTTGTGCATTTAGCCAGTGTCAAGTTAAGAAAGTAATTAGTTTAAGATACAAAATACTGTCACTTTTTTCCATTAGAATGTAGATGTAACACATTCTAATTGTTTTTGCAGCATTTGGCAGCAAATGAGTCAAGTCAGCCTTCTCGGCCAGCATCGTTGAGGTAGTCAAATACTATGACAAAATTCTCAGCTTTTTTATTTTCCCGAGATCGCGCCTGTTTAAATGCTGCACATAACTGTCTAGTTGCGTACACTTGAGGCACAAAACTACACTCACTCAATTTGCGAAAAATTAAAACAGCCACTGAACTTCACTCGAAAAAATCCCGCTAAAAATCTAGCAGGTTCTTAACTTTTTCTACACGGAATAAGGGTAGATGTGGATGGCAAAGTGCTGACTGATCATTTACCTAAATAATGAATGAGGCGAATTATATCTTGAACTAGCTGGCCCGACAGACGTTGTCCTGTCTTAGCTATGAACTGTAAAACGCGCGAAGTTTCTGAAATTATCTAATTTTTCTTTCATAAGAACCTTCTCCTGACAATAACAAACACAACAAAAAAAGATTTAGCGAAATCGGTCCAACCGTTCACGCGTCATGCCGTGGCCAAGGAAATAAGGATTCATTTCTATATAAATAGATTTATAATCCGCTAATCAATATTTCATAAATAGAGCTGTTAGCTTTAAGAGTAAGTCTTTTGGCGGAAATTCGTAAATCTTGTGGAAAAGAAAACTCTGGAAAATTAAAAGAAATATAATATTCGTACGCTTTTTGGTCTCCTGTATTGTTTTAGTTTTTATAGTAGACATTCGATTTAAGGTCCGAAGAAAAGTATGCATTGAAAGGGACTATTCTATTCTACATGTTACTTGGGGTCGGCGCAACACGTTTTTTCTTCCATACTGCCCTGTCAGCCGTCACGCTATCACTAACTCCCTTTTCTTTCATATCTCTCCTCACACGATCCAGCCATCTTTGGCCTCCCTCTCCCACTCCATCCATCTACATTTATATTTATTACTCTTTTAGTTACATGTGTCCTCTTCACATGACCATACAGGGCGCCACTACACCAAAAAAATTGAATAAGTTATTTTAATGCGGCCTCAGGAACTATAGACTACTTTAGAAGTGACTTTAGATAGTTTGAAAATGACTGTTTCCGTGCTCACACTTGTACCAGAAACATTGATCAATACAATCATGTTTATCTATTCATATGGAGCAGTGAGCACTACATCTTCGGTATCGGGGACTCGGGGTGTTATTGGGGCGCGATAGGCAGGTCGGAGGTCGGCGCGCGCGCAGGCTATTGAACTCATGCGCATGCGTTGTACTACCACAACACAACGCATTTAGGAGCAGAAGCACCAATGAGACAAGGTTTAGTACTTGTGCAACTTGACAGTTCCAATTTTCTACAGCTTTTAACGCTTGTAGCAAGTGGCAATGTGGTGTTGTGGTGTCTCTGTCATTTTCAAAGGATTGACAGGAACATTAGGATGTTTTAAATAGTTTAGCGAAAAGCATTCAGTCATCATTTTGTGATGCAAACGGGCTTTTTTTTTGACGGTTTGAAATCATCAAATAACTTTTCCTGCTCTGGAAGGAGCGGAAGTCCGTCGCAGACGATTTTCACTTCACATTGACAGTTCCAATTTCAACCAATTAATGTTCTCTGAACAATCATATCTAATGAGGTGCGAGGATTTTAAAGAGCTTTTTTGCCAAAATAGGCTGTGTAAAAGTGTCTTTGAGCGTTTTTCAGAAAAAGCTTGTAGTCAAGATTATATAAGTAGGTACGTAGTAGAACTTCTACATGCACCTATTTAGTGCTTACGGTTGCGACGCATTTAGGTAACTTAGAAGTTAATAAATCTACATGACAACAGGATTTATTAGAACTTAGTATTCAATTACACAGATAATGAGGTTTCGTAGTTTTTAGAACTAGGACTATGATATGAATACTGCTTTTTTTGTGGGGTGGGAAATCATCCAATGACTTCTCCCGCTCTGGGTGGAGCGGAAGGGCGTGTCACTCTTACTGACTAAAACCCACCCCTGTTCCTTCCTTGCCTGAGTGCCCAGGGGAGCGGTAACTCTGTTACGAATTTATCCGCTACCCCTTGGCATGCAGGCACCGGCCATGATGCGCCCCGTCAGTGGTGGCTGACATATTCTCTTTGAGGCGCGCGTGGAACACTACGCGCCGTATTCCCGCGACCCTGCCACTATGAATACTGCTGATGGGTCAACAATGAAGCAACATATCAATAAATTTACTCGCAGCAAATTAATTAAACCAATTAATATTACAATATGCGGTGTAAACAAGGTATAAATTATACATTATGTACGTAACACGATATCTCACCACGAGACTGATATACAGTAAATAGAACAGTAGATATATAAGTACATTTAGTGTTACTGATAATAATAGACGTCAGTATGTAAATTTTTCTTTACTGTACCATAATTAAATAATTATTGGAGTTATTGTAGACAGATGTGTTGCTGGGGAGTTCGTTGCGTCATTTCTTCTTCACAGCTAAAACACCAGGAAGTGGTGACGGGCGAGCGTTTTTGGGGGACCGTCTTTATGTGAAACTTTGACGTTACACAACAAATCTTAGAAGTTAAATTTAACCCACTATCCGGTTTCCGATTAAGCTGAATTTTACATGTTTAGTTTGGATGACAATGCATGGTGAGCTATGTGACGTCATTCTAAATCCAATATAAGATATAAGATGGCGGACAAGTTATTTGTATGTATTCCCATGATACCCTTCAAATTAAAGGGTTTGCTGAGCAAGAACACGACAAAAAAAAAGTGTTTGGGTACGCACGTAAGAAGTTATACTTTTTGGCGTAACAAGATAAAAAATCAAACTGTCACAAAGTTTACAAAAGGAAAACAATCATTCTTCATGAACCACAGACTATAGCTAGCTTCAGGGTGTCGGTTCTAGCTAACTTCAGAGTGTCGGTTTTTTGTGACGGTGTGCGCGCGCATCGTACAAATTTACTCTTATCATTTTTCCGTAAAGCGCTAAAAGAAGTATAACTTCAAAAATAAACTGTGTTATTTATTTATTTTTAAACTACAGAAGATTTAATTTATGGAGAATTAGTCAATGACCAAATAGTAACATTGTTATTCGAAGAGTGATTTTATAGCATGAGATTGCTGTAGTTTTTGTCTACCCCTGAGGATAACGCTAGCTGTTCTTGACCTCAATAATATGAAGATACCATTATCCCTTTTATGATAAAACTTCAAAACAATATTTATTTATTTATTATTTCTTCGTCATTAAATTACATACGTAAGCGGCTTTGAAATTGGTATTTACGCACTTGAAAAGTTCTTTATCTATAGGAAACAGAAGCGAACAAAGTCTTATCTGAAGTGCGGTATCAGACAACTTGACAAATCATGATGAGTTTATCAATCCATCTTATTAGGGTTCCGTACCCGAAGTGTAACCAACGGGACCCTTAGCCTCCGCTGTCCGTCCGTTCGTCTGTCTATCAGCGGGCTGTATCTCATGATCCATAATGGGTAGACAGTTGCAATTTTCACAGAATATGTATTTCTGTTGCCGCTATAACAACAAATATTAAAAATAAATTAAAAAGTAAAGAGGGCCTACTAGAAACGTGTTTTTTTTTTGGCTTTTTTTGCTCGATCTTATTAATGGCAACAAGTAGACGCGTATAATCTTGTACGATGGTACGGAACCCTTCATGCGTCCACCGTAGACCTGGGCCCCACCGTAGACCCGAGCCTGCGGACGGCGAGTAGCGGGTAACTCGCCGTCCGATCAGCACCAGGCCCGAGAGTCGACGGCGTGTAGTGTTCCACGCGCGCCTCAAAGAGTTGTCAGCAAAAGGACGGGGCCTGCCACGGCCAATGCCTGCCCGGGGGTTGAGGATAAATTCGAAAGAGTTACCTAGCCCCTGGGCATGTAGGGCAGGGAGGAACAGGGGTGGGTTTTAGTCAGTAAGAGTCTGACACGCCCTTCCGCTCCATCTTAGAGCGGAAGAAGTCATAAGATGATTTCCGACCCCCCAAAAAAAAAGAACCCCCTTCATGCGTGAGTCCGACTCGCACTTGACTGATTTTTTTAAATTTTAGGAGTTTTCGTATAATTCAGATTCACTGTTAATTTTTCTTAATACTCTTTAATATGGAGTAAATGGATTCTAAAATGTCCGAATGGAATTCGTGTTTTTAGAACTTACAAGGATATTTTAAACTAACAACCCGGCCCGGCTTTGCATAGGTGTAAATTATATACACAAAACTTCCTCTTTTATCGCTCTATCTATTAGTGAAAACCGCATCAAAATCCGTTGCATGGTTTAGGAGTACTTACCAGATAAACAGACAGACAAACACGGAAAGCGACTTTGTTTATACTATGTAGAGATGTGACTGTTTGGATGTTTGTAGACCAATCACGCCTTAAGAAGTATATAGCCGCCAAGTGGCGCCCTCATTGAATAAAAAATCGTAGCAAAGCGTAGAAAATAAACATTAAAAAATCCTATGTTGCGTTTGTTACAAAGAGCTTAAGGTATTTTTACGTTGTTGAAACAGGACTCAAAGTGTTTCGTATCCAAAGTAGTAAGCAAAAGTACCAGAAACGGCCGTTTTTGACACTTTTGCCTACCTATTTAGTGCTTACGGTTGCGACGCATTTAGGTAACTTAGAAGATAATAAATCTACACGACAACAGGATTTATTAGAACTTAGTATTCAATTACACAGATAATGAGGTTTCGTAGTTTTTAGAACTAGGACTATGATATGAATACTGCTTTTTTTGTGGGGTGGGAAATCATCCAATGACTTCTCCCGCTCTGGGTGGAGCGGAAGGGCGTGTCAGACTCTTACTGACTAAAACTCACCCCTGTTCCTCCTGGGCCACCACTGCTCTGCTTATATCATACGATAGGTATAGGATAGGATATTTTAATTCGTCGATAATAACGCGGGCGAAGCTGCTGGTAAAAGCTGGGTTCAATATAGGTACATAGAGTATAATGGATTGAAAATTAATTAGATAATTCTTGGAATACGCTATACAGGAGGAGCTTTTGTGATGCTAGGAGGAATCTAGAAATTTAATTTCTGTAATGGAAGTTAATTTACTTTGTTTCTGTTATAAAGTGCTTGGTATAAATACTAGCCTAATAGTAATAATACTATCTGGCTCATAAAACTTATGAAAAATTGACGGACCTTAAATAATAAAAAAAAGAACTTAAAAAGTTTTCACTATGGAATATGTATAAAAAAATATTTATTATACAAACCGGTTTATCGATGAATATACAAAAATAGAGTACGAATAGTGAAAGCAGAATCAAAATTTATAGAAAAACGAGATTTAACAACTTTAAACAAATATATCTGTCCTTCCCTTCCTATGGCAGTTGTATGGGCGTCATGTCCTTTGACGTCAAAGGACACGTCGGACTTCTCATTTTAATTATCAACTTTAAAGCTTTATATCTTCGTCGCTGATGATGATATTTTGAAAATTCCTTCATATTTGTTTACTATAGTTAATAAGACTTCAATTGAACAAATAAATATCATGCATATCCCTATTGGCGCCACAGACGAGAGGCTTTGAAACTGACTTTGAAAGCGTAGCTTAGAACGTAAACACGACGCTAAAGTCAATTTTACTAATGTCAAGAACATACGCGTTTTGACAGGTGCCTAGACCTGACGCCTCAGTGCTGCCAACTGGTGTACGTCATTTCAGAAAATCCTGTGGAGGTTTTGGGTTTAAAACGATATTCACAAAGGAAATAAATGATAACCTTATCGTACCTGGGAAGGACAAAGCTATCTTGCAAAAATGAACGAAAATATACTGATATCAGATAACAGGAAGGTCAATGAGTTTCTATCTGTCTGACAAGATTAGCAACACTTGTGTACTTGTATGTATAGGTAGGTTGTATCTAGGTAGTCAGAAAACATAAAGGCATGTCAGACGTCGTCGAAATGAAATTATTGTGAGGTACATTTATGTTGCTGGGGAGACAGACAAATATCCCCCCCTCCTGCTTCCAAACGCTCTAGGAAGTGGTGACGGGTGGGTGTTTATGGACGGGCCGTCTTTTGTTAATGTTGTCGATCAAAAAGTGTTGGTCAACGAGTTTCTATCTGTCTGAAAAGACTATCAACACTTGTGTACTTAACATAGGTAATACTAACTACCTAGGTACTCAGAAATGATAAAATGCCTTTATGATTGCATGTCTGTCGTCTGGCGGACGTCGCCATAAATAACTTATAAAATAACTTTAACATTTATGTTGCTGGGGAGACAAAAATATATTATTATATGTGTTGCTGGGGCGTTGTTGTGCCACTTCTGCTTGCCAGCCAACTAAGCTCACAAGCTCTAAGCCACTAGGAAGTGGTGACGGGCGGGCGTTGTTGGACGGGCATGTATTTTGTAAATTTTGTCGTTCAAAAAGTGTTGATTTTCCTATTTTGATAAATGTTATGTTTTTTGAGATAATTATGCCGTACTTACCTATGCTGTTTCGAAGGTTGAGAAATACTTTCTACGATACTTACACAAAAGTGATATGATTAGAAGAAATTGAACTAAATTGCGAATCCTGAATGCTTGTGATTACCCGGGCCTGCGGACGGACGGCGAGTAGTGGGTAGCTTGCCGTCCAATCAGGATCAGGCACGAGAGTCGACGGCGCGTAGTGTTGCACGCGCGCCTCAAAGAGTTGTAAGCAATAACGACGGGGCCCATCATGGCCGATGCCTGCCCAGGGGTTGAGGATAAATTCGAAACAGAGTTACCTCGCCCCTCTGGGCACTCAGGGCAGGGAAGAAACAGGGGTGTGTTTTAGTCAGTTAGAGTCTGACACGCTTTCCCGCTCCACCTTAGAGCGGGAGATGTCATTGGATAATTTCCCAACACACAGAAAAAAAAATGCTTGTGATTAATAAAGAAAAAATAAAGTTTACATTTTACACTTGGGTGTTGAGTGGAAGAGATGGACTGATGATGACATTATACAGGGTGAACCTTTTTGAGAACTTTATAAAATGCTAATAACATTTCGTACTTGATAACCATGACTGATTTAATGTTTTCAAATATATTCCCCAAGGTTTTAGTTTTTTTGGAGTAGGTATGTAACGTTAGGGACGTGCGTGTTGTTGACCCTTGAGCAGCAGTAGGTATACACGCCTGTCACTCACTGAATATCTTAGTTTCCCAGATCAGAATGGAGCTTAAACACTACATAAACATGTCTGGCCAAATATTCAGAATGTTGAGTGTACAATTGATATTCAAAAGTATCTCTTAAGTCTGTTTATTTTCAAACATTGTCTTTACACGTATGTACATTGTTTTGAAAATAAACAGAGTCAATCAGCGATGCATGTATGCAGTAGCCAGCTCGCGAACGCATCCTGCCGCCTGCCGATCAATATTCAGCTCGGGTACCCGGACACGGCGCGATCGCGTCTACACTTCAATAGAAACGCTATCTAGCAGCCGCCGGCGTATCGAATATAAATTACACAAAATTATAGTAGACGCATAAAATCCGCGGTACGTGCCGCCATCACGCGTCGCCATTTTGAAATTCAAACGCTCTTCGGCGCGGCGTGCGTTCTGAAACCCGGTGCGCCGACCCCGTGACCGCGCGCACATATTAATGCGTTGACCGCCCACGGTCACGCGTTTACCGCCCGGGTTTATTTTATTGTGGCGCGCGCGACGAGCTCGACACTCGAGACGCAGCGTGCTAGACTCGAGCCGCAGTCCTCGTAGCTGCAGACTCACCAAGCCCGTCATCGTATTCGTAGCCGCCTCTCCACTCCACTCCACGCCAACGCGGACGTTGCCGCCGCAGACACGTTTATTGTTTTCGATTTACACTTTTTTTGGTGTTTACGAGTCGATGCGAGGTCGCCGCGCGTCCGTTTTGGATTTCATTTCTTTTTATGACTTCATGCGTACCACTGTATCTGTTCTGTTAGCTCTTAATGGGCATTTCGAAATGTTAATGCCCTTAGCTTAATGCAAATACTTGCCAAACAAGTTTGGCTTCTTTTTCAATAAACTATAATTCGATCAGAATCGTAAACACCTACTGGACTATCAATAAAAGTAATCATGACCCAAAAATCTAACGCAAAGGTTTCAAACGTATTGTCTAGTGTGTTGGAATTAAGCTGTATCGTTTTGGCTTCTAGCTACGTTGTAAAAACGAAGACAAGTCAGCTACTTTTACTGGCAAGCAAGGCAAACACTAAAATTCTAGACCCTACGATCAGAAACTGCGACCTTCTCGAGTAACGACAGCTATAACATGAAATACGCGCCAGTGACATGAAACTAATACCACTATGCTAAATACAGTTTCGCAAAATAACATTTCGAAGGCAGAACTTATCGATCGTGCTCGCAGAAACGTGAATGTCGCATGATCTAGGCTTCCCTTCTGTCCCTTACCTTCACTATTAACTACATAAAAGGAGCGACACTTACAACTATAACACTTACTTATCGGCACGATTCCTGAACTCGAGAAGAGCTAGATAAGTAAACGATAATAAAGGTAAATTATCGAGCTATATGAAGCGTACGACAGACGTCCTCACACGGTAGACTGTAATTGTTAAATAAATACAAAGCATTCAAATTTCAAAAACGGAATGCCACCCAATTCGTAAGCAGTAGACCTTCGAGGTGGCACTGGCGAGGCAGGCAGTCAGTCGGCGGTCGGCAAGCGCGGACCAAGGTCAACTTTACAACTGGGTCTGCGCCCATCATTGATTTCACGACGTGACGCAAGACGGCGACGCGCCGCCGCCGCCTGTCCGACACGGAACATGCATTATACAAGTTTTTGCTTCTCCATAGACCGTAGGCGTTACGACCTTAGACGCATTAACCACATGCTTGATTTGATGTCGGATAATGATACGTTTTAGACAAAAACAATACGCTATGTGTACTTACAGTGCTAGTGCCTATTAGATATGAAACGTACACTGTAATCTACTAAGCTTACGGTAGGGAACGTAATTCGATATTAAAATCGATATGGAAATTCGAAGATAGGAATCTAATTCGCGAACGGTACTGGGAAACTGGCATGTTCTGCTCAGCCAATGATATTTATCTGATAAGCCATATTATTATTGACGTTGACAAGCCTCTTATATTCTACTTTTCCGTATAAGTTGAGAGACCTATTTTCTTGACTTATTATAACTTTAATAAATAGGAAAGGCTGGTTAGCAACCAAAATTTCATAAAACAAATAGTCTAAAACACCTCTAACAACTTGAGAATGAATTCCCCTCACAATTCCATTCAACAAGTTAAATTAATACAATTCCTAGGAACGGCTACCAGTAACAGCGTTATTTCATACAAAAACCGAGCTATATTCCGAGAAGCAGCGTTCATAAAGTCTGGAATAATACAATGTATTTCGCCATTTTCGTTTAGATGACTGAGACCTCGGTGTTTTCCCAGAAGCTTATACACCACAACGTTTGGCTAGGATATTTTCATGAATAAGAGAAAATCCGCTAACACCGTAGTAGCGTGAACTGTTTAGTCTAAGAAATGTTCGCTAATGCTTCAAGAGTTACCGAGCTTAGAGCATTATCTCATACCTAACTGCTGTTACTGTTGGAACAAAAGAAATAGTCGTACAATTATTGCAAACTATTGCAATAATACAGCATGACATAACTGCCTCATTTATTGTTTTTAGGGTTCCGTACCCGAAGGGTAACCAACGGGATCCTAATACTAAGCCTCCGATGTCCGTCCGTCCGTCCGTCTGTCTGTCAGCGAGCTGTATCTCACGATCCGTAATAGGAAATTACGTTTTTCTTACTCCTCTGCTGTCTTTTCTGATTAATTTCGTTCTGGGACCCAAGACAGTTTAATCGTTTCTCTGGGACTCGTCGACCTTCATTGCCTCGGCTTTTTTTCTGGTGGTCGCCACTGTTGATTCTTGCTTACAGAAGTTACAGTGGTTAGGGAATAGTGTGGCGGGCTTGTCCCAAAAAAGAAATAGGTAGACAGTTGAATTTTTTACAGAATGTTCTCTTTTCTGTTGTCGACATAACAACAGATAATAAAAATCGTACGGAGCCCTTTGTGTACGAGTCAAAGTCGCACAGCGCACTTGACCGGTTTTTTTTTTTGAAGCTCATAAAATACTGGCTTTGATAGGTGGCTTATCTACCTAGTAAAACAGAGGATGAAAAGTGGGTAAAGGTTAGTGAACTAGAATTAATATGATACCCCCAAGTTTATAGTACAAGTATCTTCAACTAAAGTACTGACATTAACTCAAGATAAAAATGAGAGTACGTTTCGTAGCCTTTAGACAAAATTCATTTCTATTAACGTTAACGCTAACGCTTCGTGCAAAATGTATGGCTTCGACATTTTGCACGAAGCGTTAGACAGAGAACTGTCACGTAACTCACGCCCAGTAACGTCTTAGCCATACATTTTGCACGAAGCGTAAACGTTAAAGTTAACAGAAAAGTATTTTGTCTAACCCCCCCGAGGCTTTAGACAAAATACGTTTCTGTAAACGTTAACGCTAACGCTTCGTGCAAAATGTATTGCAAAGACATTACTGGGCGTGAGTGACGTCACAGTTCTCTGTCTAACGCTTTGTGCAAAACGTCGTCGCCATACATTTTGCACGAAGCGTAAAGCCTGCACTACACTACTCGCGAAGTTGATCGAATACGATAGTGTAGAGGGGCACTTCGGTTCGCTTCGTGCCACCTCGGCTCGCATATTGCATACTTCGGTCAACTTCGAAGAGGACTTCGTGAAGTAACTTCGCGAGTAGTGTAGTGGCTGCATTAGCGTTAACGTTTACAGAAATGTATTTTGACTAAGGGGCAGGTCCGTAAAGGAGTCTTGTATTTACGTCGAGATTGTCGGATCCAATTCAGTTATTCGAGCAGACCGCGCCATACGCCACGCCGGACTAATAACTTGGAACTGTGCGGATAAAACGCCAGTGTTACGTAAACCTGTGACTTCGATTATTATATTCAAACTATTTTGAGCATTCTGGTAAAAACACAGATTTCAGTCTTACCAGCGTTTTCGAAAGGTTGTTTGATTTATATTTACCTGTAAAAGAAAGAAAACAAAAATTATAATTTTATCAGGAAAATTAGCAAGACGATTATTCATCAAATCTTATAATTTTGTAATTAATTTTGTTTTCGGCAACAACAGCATTATTGCTCACGTGTTTTTCTTTAGAGAATTTGTAAAAATAACTAAAATTATTTGCTAACACGACATCATGTTCCACTTAAAAAATTAGTAGAAACATTCAGTGGCACCTAAAACGGTTTATTGTTGAATGTTGAATCTCATATTTGTATTCAATTTGTAAGAGAATTTAAATTCAAGAATTAAAAAAAAAATGGAACGTAGCTCTCTGGATGTACTGCTGCCAAAAAAAACACGCTCGGTCCAGTTCTGTCAAACGTGTCTCTAAAGTAATGGCCGCTTATTTTTGGCGGGAACACACAAATATCATTGGCTTCGTTATGAAGAAATTATAGCCGTGGGGTTAACCTCGCCGACCAATCTTTTCATGCTATGATCAATTTGATTTATAACGATTTCGTTATAAAAGCGTTTTAAAAAATAGTCTATGGCACATTTTGATGTTTCATATTATTGCACAATTTAAACAGGAGCTCAAAGAAGTGTTGCGTAAGTACCTATATGATTTAAGAATACATATTCCTGTCTGCTATTTTCTATTAAATCTTGTGAATGTAGGTATGGAAATCTCTGCAAAAGTAAGTTAAAGAGAGGTGTTGGTATGTAAAGTAACTAGGGGAGATGAAACAAAAGATGAGTTACTTTAAACTTTCATGAACAACGTTATGTACATTGAAAGCACTCTAGTTTCAGTAGAGTCGGGAATTGCGTAGACGAGACTTTTCTTATTTATGTTTTACTTTTCTTGGAAACTAAATTTGAAAGAGAGTAACCGCGGCTCTGGCACAAGCTACTGAAGGAACGGGGGTGAGTTTTAGTCAGTAAGAGTCTGACACAACCTTTCGCTCCACCCAGAGGGCAAGAAGTCATTGAATGAATTGAACCTAGCTGACAAACTCTGAGCCCACCTTAAGAAGGACTTATTCATAAACATATGAATGAAATCTTACAGACTGATATTCCACGTGCCTTCTCATTGATAACATAATTCTTAAAAATAAGACGCAATAAAGTAATTGAAAATCATTGTGGCGCAACGCAAACATTTGAAACTATTCATATTTTATTCACAAGAACGAAGATTCTTAATTCTTTTAACGTTTTGAAGTCTTTGAAGTGATGCAAATGTTTGTCGTGTACGATGGTATCCGGAATTATAATGAAACATTTTGTAAATATCTGTGTTTAGAGAGCATTGTAGCCATTTTGGTGACGTCTGTACTTGCCTTGAAACCGCTTTATTCATCCATCTTGCTGAATAGTCCGCATTTTTCGTGAATATTAACAATTTTCATATATTGTAACGGGTGGAATTTTTTGACCAGAACATTTTTTTCAATAAAATAAAGCTCGCAGTCCTCGTAAGCTAGTCATCACTGAACCATGTTAAAATGATAACACTACATTAAAAAGTCAGTGGTTACCAGGCCCTCCGGCCACATGTGTAATAGTAACCTATATTTCAGTTGACATTACAGTTAACGAAGGCAGATGACCAGCACACGTTAATTTTTCATTTCCTTCATCGCAAAACTGTCACCGATGTTCTGGGGCTCTACTAAGACGTCATAATTCCGCCAAATGTGAAAGGGATAGTGCCATTCATCCTGTATAGCTTCGTCTCTCACTCACAAGTCACAACGGAATCATGATCGGATCGACACGTCATAGTAAGGTCTCTAAGCTGACGTTGGACGTTGTGTAGTCTTTGGAGGTCTCCTACATGATATGCATGAGGGTAGTGTAATCACACAGCAGGGGAGCCATACATAAGGTTTGCGAACGCACCCTAAGCACATAGGGGTGCGTTCAGAATGGCTGCAGCAATTAACGCAGCGTACTTGAATGTTTGAAATTTAGAACCCGCTCAGGGGATGGAAGTACTTCAAAATAATGAGCATCGGCTGTGCACATAGAGGTAGTGACTTTAAGACTGGAGAAGTATAGATTTAAACTGTAAGATGCGTGCCAGTGCCATAGCACATCACGATACCTTGGAGTTGTATTTGTTTCTTCGTCGAAAATTGCAGAAAAAAACCTCCTAAATTGTTCTAAGTATATAATTATTAAACTAGGAACAAGGATTTTACTTATATAGGTACTAGATGACCCAGCAAACGTTGTTCTGCGGTATAAAAATGGGGGTTGAAGGGTGAAAATGAAAAATACAATACAAACTATTCTCATACCTAACAAATATATAAAAAAAAACCTTAAAATCGGTCCAGCCGTTTCGGAGGAGCGCAACCACAAACACAGTGACAAGAGATTTTTACATATTACGTACAGCAAGCGGTGTATATGCAGTGGTGATAAGATCAACTTATTGTAACTCCACTTAAGGTCCAACTTCCTCTATCAAGTTTGACCTTAGACCCCCTCTTTTTCACCGCGGCCCTGGCACAGATAACTAAAGGAACACAGGGTGGGTTTTAGTCAGTAAGAGTCTGACGGGCGTGTCAAATAACTTCTGCCGCTCCCAGAGCGGGAGAAGTTATTTGAAGATTTTCCCCCCCAATAAAAAAGACCCCCTCTTTTGGCATCCAATCCAAACTAATATTATAAATGCGAAAGTAACTCTGTCTGTATGTCTGTCTTTGCTTCACGCCTAAACTACTGAACCGATTTGTGTGAAATTTGGTACAGACATAGTTTGGAACTTGAGAAAGGACATAGGATAGTTTTTATTACTAAAAATAAAATAAAATTTATTCCGGACATACAGCGCCATCTATTGGTCAAGAGTCGGCATCAATTATGTTGATTTTTGAAGAGTTCCCTAGAATATCTTCCACATTTCATTTTTGAACAGATCCCGCGAGATCGGGAACTATGTGGGTAAAACCAAAAATCTGCCGGAAGTCACTATTCCACGCGAACGAAGTCGCGTGCAAAAGCTAGTACCAATATAAGTTACCCTCAGCACGAGATCATCAAAGATTTTCTTTTCATACAGTATATATACATATAGTATCATTGTAAGCACGGAAATGAAAATGCCATCCCATGTCACCATCAATCCCAAGTCTTTAATCGATGGTTTCCGACTCAATTAATTCCAATCGAGTGATCAATTTAAA
The DNA here is from genome assembly GCA_951329385.1 of Polia nebulosa. Classification (NCBI taxonomy): domain Eukaryota; kingdom Metazoa; phylum Arthropoda; class Insecta; order Lepidoptera; family Noctuidae; genus Polia; species Polia nebulosa. The sequence continues at coordinate 26,717,846 of OX589607.1, read as the reverse complement.
TTCAGTTATATTGTTTACTCTTAAAACTTACTTACTCCTCGTAAAATGGCTATAAATACAGATAAAAACAGCGTAACAAATGTTTGAATAGTGCAAAACTAATAGAGAAATGTGCAGTTGGTATTGAAAATCGATTGTTTTCGATACATGAAATTGTGAAGGGGTGAAGTGCAGTTCAATTTTGACCAACGATAACATAAAAAATAATACGACAAAGTTTCGATTTAGGAACTCAATGTTGTTGTTCAACCGTATTCTATGTCCAGTCACCGTATATACAGGATGTAAAAGACAAATCACATAGCCATCAACTACGCATACTGTACGTCAAAATATTGCTGGGAAACGACTTTTATTTTTAAGTATGAAAAAAAAAACTATTTTTTATTGCGCGCAATGTAACACAAACCCAGGCAAGTGGAGCTAAATCCCGCCTCTTCCCTCTAAGCCACGTAGGTACTTGTCGAATACGTTTGATATTCATTGCGTTTTTATAACTACAAATGCGTAATTCCGAAAAAAAATATCGAAACTTCAGGTAATGTTTGTTTGCAAAAAAGTTTAGGTTTATCACTTGGAATTCATTTTCCTAAAAAATAAAAAATTGCGACTTTGATCTTCAATATCTCCAGAACCAGGCATGGTCTAGTGGGAAAAAAAAACAAGTAATGGGTAGACCATGTGGCTTTCGGCTTCGGAAACTGTCTTTTTACACCCGATATTTATAAAACCTTTCCCAAATTACTTTATGTACAATATTTACATTAATCTCTCAGAAAATCTTTGATTTGTCTTTGCCCTGTCACTAATAAAACGTGATCTCTAGGTAAATAGATTTTATTTAAATTATATTCTATTCTATTCTAAACTGAGCGTTTTAAAATTCATACCTATACCTAACAGGAAAATATACGTATACCAAAATAGTTGCAAATAAACAGTAAAAAATATTTTGATACGCCTTTAGACATGGACTCTCACAGCGAGCGGTCTTGCGCCCGTTACCAATTTAGCTGCCATCATGTTTTAAGATCACACCCATTGCGCCATTCCCTTCGCCATATCTAAATAACATCAGAAGAGAACCGGCAATGCACGCAATTTATTTACATGAATTCATCTTTTGAGAGCGCCATTTGCTTCGGCAGTTAACGTGTAACTATTGGACTTACGCTAGACGATGTAAACAGGGCACTTAGAAAGGTAGTTTAGCCAACGCTTCTGACAAATACTTCAGGTTCGACGATCGGCACTTCGCTTTTTATTGGTTACACGTGCAAAATTTTAACTAGCGTTGTCGATGCAAGAAAAGCACTTGATTAGTGAAAAGTCGTCATTAGGGACTTGGCGTGTTCCGTGTCATGTAAGCGTTTAAAAAAACACCCAATAAACTGATTTTCACTAATCGAAGCGTAAATTTTGTAATATACCCACCAGAAGATCTTCAGTCCTGTCAGACAGGCCGATTAGTAGACCATTAGAAAGTCACAAGTACGCATGATGGTGGAAACTTTTTCGTGTTCTAAATCAGTTGATTCGTCGTTCCATTTCAATTACGAATGTTCGTATTTGGAATAGAACTAGATTTTTCTTGTTCACTTCGAAATCAAGTCAGGCCGCCATGATTTGTATGTTGCAATATTTGAAACTGCGGCCCAAAATGTAATTTTCACCAATCGAACCGTAAATTTTGTAACTTACCTACCAGAAGATCTTCAGTCCTATGAGACAGACAGATTAGTAGACCATTAGAAAGTTACAAGTACGCATGATGGTGGAAATTCTTTCGTGTTCTAAATCAGTTGATTCGTTGTTCCATTTCAATTACGAATGTTCGTATTTGGAATGGAACTAGATTTTTCTTGTTCACTTCGAAATCAAGTCAGGCCACCATGATTTGTACCGCGTATGTTGCAATATTTGAAACTACGGCCCAAAATGTATCCGCCACACGATTTGCACGTTAGACGCAATTCTTACAGCCTTATGAGGCTGTTACTGCCATTTGAGACATTACTTACCAAGTAAGGACAAAATTATTCGGTTGCCCGTTTGCATAAATATTTCACGACGTAAATATTCAGCGCGTTTGAAACTTTTTCGTGGTACTGGTGCGCTTATTTCCATACGTATAGTCAACTTTACTCATAAATAGTGAGGCTCATGAAGCTCAAATGCGAAGCGCATTTGTAAAATGCATTAGGTGCATACATCGTCGGACTCACACCAAAATGACTCAACTTGCCTGAGCGGGTGATGAGCTGATGACTTTTGCAAGTAATTCTGAACTTAATTGAGCTCTGTTATAATTTTATTATAATAACTGTCTTTATCTAAGAAGTATGGTTCTTGCTATGTTCTTTATCCGTTTTCGTATTTAGTTAGCCTTATTTTTTCACAACAGTATAAGTTGTATAGTGCTAGTGGTCGGCTTGTGCAAATTTAAGAGATCCACGCCACGTTTCGCATTTTAAGTTGAATGATGTCAAAACAGTGTAGTGCTACGACAGTGCTACGACGACGCTACGGCAAAGCTACGAAGCTCCTACGACAAAGCTACGATGCTACGACGCTGCTACGACTACGCTCTGAGAAAGCTACGACCATTTGATAAAATGAATGTGTCAATAATAGACATGATCAATATGATATTCGAAAAATTTGTATTAGATGTGGCATAGCACACCTTCTCAAAACTAAGCTAAAAGTAGGTTGATTGAGGTATAGAATTCTACAAAAACGCGTTTTTGTTCAAGTTTTTACATCATTATGTTTATAATAAGCACCTGCTTAGAAAAGTTCATGTTCTATTTTAGTTCTCAGAGCTCTAGAAAATTCTAATCGAAAGTGAGATCTAGAAATCTAGAGTTGCCAGATTCCTAGAACATCTCAAAGAGAAGCTCATCCACTTTTTATGCTAGAAGTAACATTACACGAAGTAAGACGAGTTTCAATATAAAATGTTAGGAGAATAAAATATGTGGAGGCTTTATACGGTATTTATCAAGTTGTGGCTTGACAACACTAAGTTAAAAATAACTTCAAACAATGCAGAGTTCGTTGCACCGGGCTGCGCTGAATTGACCAGCAGATATTATAATAAATGTACGTATTCAGGTGCCACTTAATAATGGCTGTCCATCACAAGTATTCAATTAAGTAGTGTGCGGGATTTTTGATGTTGCTTAGAGTTTTCAAATGAAGGAAAGAAACGATGGATGGTTTGAGATAAACACGATATGCCTAAAAGTAAATTACTATTAAGAGGAAATCAAAGAGAATGTGTGGAAGAGAAGAAAAAGACATACACGGCACCCCAAATAATTTGCCAGAGCAGGAGCATTTTTTTTTTGTGGGGTGGGAAATCATCCAATGACATCTCCCGCTCTGGGTGGAGCGAGAGGGCGTGTCAGACTCTTACTGACTAAAACCCACCCCTGTTCCTTCCCTGCCTGAGTGCCCAGCCCCCTTAGCCAAAATACATTTCTGTTAACGTTAACGCTAACGCTTCGTGCAAAATGCTGAAGGACATTACCTGCGGAGAGAACTGTCACGTGACTCACGCCCAGTAATGTCGTTGCCATACATTTTGCACGAAGCGTTAGCGTTAACGTTAACAGAAATGTATTTTGTGTAAAGGCTCTGGTGAGCGGTAACTCTGTTACGAATTATCCGCTATCCCTAGGCATAGAGCAGGAGCATGATGCTGACTTAAATTTTCAAATGAACTGCTCCAACGAGATCTCTGAAATAATCCTACTAATAATGATGGATGGTGGTTACTCAATCACGCCAGAACGGCTGAACGGATTTGGATGAAATTTGGCACAGAGATAGATTATAGTCTGGAATAGCACAAAGGCTATAATATTCAATGGGGAAATACTAAATCAACGCGGATGAAGCCGCTGGCAGAAGCTAGTTTGTCATAAACGCAGGAGCATTATGATGACTTAGATTTTTCAAATTGACTACTGTGACAAGACAGCTGAATTAATTCGACATAAAACCAGCGTTACATCAAACTCTTCTTAAATAAAAGATATAACGAGTAATCACTTGCCATTCATAATTTTGGACTCAATCCTCCCATTAAGGGTGTTCAGACCCAAAAGACACCTGAAAGCAACTGCCGAAAACAGTTGGTTCTACCCGACGCTGTGCCCCTAAAATCAACAAGGTCATACAAATAAACTTGTTTTAATTAACTTTATTTTTGTTCGTCACATTGCAACTTTGCAACACGGTGCACTGAACTTCGTCGTCTCTTCATTGTATTTTATTATGCACTTGATGATCTCATCAATTAGTACAATGATAAATTTTATTTAGGTACAACCTTTTTTAGTTTACGATGTTCCACGGACAAATAGGACGAAGGTTTTGTGGGTGGGTTTCGTGTTTTACGGCAGTGAGCCGGCCATGTTTGTCGAAGGCTCAAACCGAGACGAGTTCTAGAGTAAATATCCAAGGTAGGTGGACCAAAGCACTTAAAAATATGGCTGATATAGACTGGATGCGAAAGCCGGAGGACCGGCTGTTGTGGCGCAGCTTGAGAGAGGCCTATGTCCAGCCAGTCCAGCTGGTCTGTTAACAGCTCATCGTGAGGAGTGAGCGTGTAGTGAACTGTAATTCCACCTTGATTGTATATTATTTACTTCACCTAAGTTTTCACGGTGAGATTTTACAGAATAGCACTACCTACAGCAGAGGACTGATTGGTTGATAAGCACTGCCTATTCAAGCAATGCTAATCATTTTTTAACCGACTTCAAAAAAAGGAGGAGGTTCTCAATTTGACTGTACGTTTTTTTTTATGTGTTTTGAACTCAGAACTTTTGAACTGGTGAACCGATTTTGATGATTCTCTTTTTATTTGAAAGCTGGTGCTTCTCATGTGGTCCTATTTAAATTTGGTGAATATCTGATGAAGAACTTCGGAGATACACAATGAAACTCTGCAATAAATGATAGCAAACCTTCCAGCATTGCTGCAATCGTTTGTCTGTTTATTGTTTACACCACTTCACAAAATAACATCACGCTGATACGCTCTGAAGAGGTACACAGATTTGTACAGTTCATCCTGATACACCATAATTTCACCAATTATGTTCAAATTCCATATTTTTGGGCTATCAATTCGGGTATAACATTACTATTAATTTAGTTTTAGTTGTGGGGCACAAAAACAAAAAAGTGAAAAATAAAAAACTTTTTACAAAAAAAATACATGGTGTTTCTAGTTTCGTTTCTTCGTTATTTGACACCGACTTCCGAAATTAAAGTTATTTTGTAAGTTTTAGTGATAGTTATGGAAGTTGGTTGTATTATTTTTGTAAAATTTTTTTTTTTTTCTAAATTAGATGACAAGCCAACAATGATAAGACATAAGACTAGGTACACACAACCTATATTAACAACCTGTATTAAATTTGAATATCCCGTGTATTTCTGAAAAGAGAGTCCATTTCTTTCAGTTTTTCTGAAACGTAAAATGCAGGGCTACTTCGGTATTTTTACAAGGGAACTGTGCATTGAAAGAAGTGAATTGTAAATGCAGTTTGATCGTAATGTGGCTCGAATTATTCTATAATGGCTCGGTCCACAATGGCCGATGCTGGACGCACGTCCACGACAATTGGTGCAGTATTAACTGCTGTGTTGGACCTCTTTCTTGTTCACGAAATAACGACTGTATAAAGACCCTTTTTTGTGTGGTTTAAAATGTAATGTAAAGTAAAAGTTTTAATGTAAAACTCAGAAAAAAATAAGAAAGAGGTCCAACACAGCAGTATTAACTGCTGTGTTGGACCTCTTTCTTGTTCACGAAATAACGACTGTATAAAGACCCTTTTTTGTGTGGTTTAAAATGTAATGTAAAGTAAAAGTTTTAATGTAAAACTCAGAAAAAAATAGATATGCTGGCCATGATTATAAATTATAAGTCGCGGGCCGAGTGAATTTAAAAATATAAATTCACGCTCCCCTGGGCACTCAGGCAAAGGAACAAGGTTTTAGTCAGTAAGTCTGCGCCCTCCCGCTCCACCCAGAGCGGGAGAAGTCATTGGATGATTTCCCAACCCCCCCCCCCCCCCCCCCCCGCCCCCCAAAACAAAAAGTATACTACTAGTAATGGTTGCTTGCTAGAAACAAACTGACTATTCTTCAGGGCAATATAAATTAAAATGATTCCATAAATATAGCAAACAACATAGGTATATCCAGAACATCGGGAGTGTTCATCCCATACGAATCCATCACAGTTTACGTAAAAGTTTAATAGGAGGAGAAGGTTTTGTCGGGCTCCCTCCCTGAGGTCAGCGCCCTCTTAACAGCTGACGGGAAAGAGGTACGCCCCTCGGACAATGAACTTCGAGCCATATTATCTACAATTTATATAAGATACTTGAATTTCCTCGGAGCCTTTTAGCAAAGTAACAGCATTACGCGTAATGGAGAAAATTGATATTTACGTCAATGAAATATGAAGAGAAAAGTGGTGACAGGTAATGACTTATTTAAATGCGGACGTTAATTATTCCCGAAGCGAGAAACATTATGGAAATAAAAATATAAATCCATTCTGAAAAATTTCGCAGTAATGAGTGCTCAATTTTGGGAGCGCACGTGTAACTCAACACCCACAAATGATTAATGTCCAAGTGAAATTCGTTGAACTTTTTTGGATGGCAGAAATGCTTTTTTTTTTTTTTGTTATAACTTTATCTTTCAAAATGGTGCTGTAGGTTTTTGAAAAGCAGGCACCTGATAAGCAGTACGAATATAGCCTATGACACGTCATTCTCATTACAAGACCAGCATTTGGCAGGAAACTGATAACGTTTCAGAACTATCGTTAGTCATACGAGTCGTTATACAGTGTGACATGGAATTATGAATCAGGAGCGACCACTAATAGCCGGGGAGAGTTGGGGACACTCCTCATTCAACTGCTCGTGGTGGGCAGCGCTATATGCACAGAACTTTCCCTCCGATAACAATGCTGTTATTTCTAAACCAACAGCCAAGACTATCTGCGAGAACGTTATTCGTATTCAACATTTATGAGTATTCGAAATATTTGGACCAAATCGACCTTTCTATGAGTAGTTTGTTTATTATGTAGATGAGAGACTGCGTCTAACGTGCGTATGTGTGTATTTAACGACCTACATTTTGCGCATTGCTAAAAGAACCAAAATTCAAGGTCATTACCCTTGCCACAACAACAAACGTCTCAACCACATTATTACATTACAAAGCGAATTTGAAAACATTTAAATAAATAAGAGAAGAAACCTTTCTTGCACAAACAACTTTGTTCCAATACCGGTTGGTGTGTTCGCGTCTCGCTCGCGCCGGCGATGACTAATTGGTGCGAGCGAGACGGAGCGACAAGGTCACTGGTCAGCCGTTCTCCGTCAGACAGCGGGACGCGCGGGGCGGGGGCGTGCGCGGGCGCAGACGGCGCAACGACATGGCGGTGCGGTGGCCGCGGTAGACGTGACGTCACTCGCACCAGGTCACGAACGGACTTGCACGGAACCCCTCATGCGTAGGAAAACTGGATGCATTCACGACACGATAAAAAGTGTAATATGTAACTATCGAGCGTAAACGTCGCGGAAGATATAGACGGGAAGTTTCGAATTAGCATGGAGTCGACGAGCTGGCAGCTTGGCACCAGGCGAGGAGGCGATGAGGCGACACGTGACGGAGCTGCGTTTATGAGCTTATTCAGTCGTGATGGGAGATAATTACCGACTACATTAAATTACCCAAGTGCTTTTAGACCGCAGATTTTTGTGGATATGATCTCATGTAGTCGAGAATTTGGAATGCTAGCATCTAAGCTGCAAATTGAGGTGAAGACTACGTAATTCTTTATCGTCTATGTAGAATCAGAATCCATTAACGGAACTAGTTTATCATAATTACAGACATCACATCACACGCACATTTCTACTTTAAGAAATTACATACTCGTAGTACAATAGAAGAATTCCACTTTCTAGAAAAGCATTTGAAATGAAAATGTCTTACAAACGGATATTTCCTGAAACTGGGGAGTTTCCCAAGGGTTAATAAAATAATCTTTGTCGAGGTAATTAACCTCATTAGTAGATTTTTTTTGTTCTATTCCAGTACGAAGCTGCTTTTCCGCGAGTGTAATCATCAGCTCTGAAAGATTGATAGTAGTGCGTGGTGTTCAGTACCGCGGAGTGTTGCAAACACACAATATTGGTCATTTCACACTGCCCACCGGTTTTCTGTTAGTTTATTTACGAATACGAGTGGGGAGCTGTTTGTCACCGCGCCAATTTTTATAATTAGCCAGTTGTCAAACTCCACTTGCCTTCAACGCAGTCGAATTGCGTAACAGTTTGTTTTAGGATTTAAATGCTGATCATTAATTTGGGACTCATTTAGCTTTCAAACTCAAATAATCATTGGGAGCTTTGTGTTCGGGTATTGTAAACATCTTTTATGTGTGTTCTGAGAAGATATTAATGGGAGAGATTCTTGGATGGCTTTACACGAGTTCGCACGTGGCGAATCTGTTCACCGTTAACTGTCAAGGATTAAAAGACAATAACTGTAGTTTGAAAGTGTCTGTTTCATAGCAACGTAGTATGAAAGTTCTGAAACACTCAATAAACAGTATGTGAACAGTGTATCAGTAAACCATCATGGGTTTAAAGTAAAACGTGATCAAGGTAAAACCACAATGGCTGTTAAATATAATACGTTGCAAATAGTCAGCCCAAAGCGTGCAGCTGTAGAGTTAAAAAACAACCATAATTAGCATGTTTTTTTTCACGGCTGTTAACAGAATCTCGTCAACAAAGGTGTGAGAGAAACATGTGAAAAAAACAGCCGTGCCCTAGTCTAGTTGACCCAAATAGAGCGTTTCATCTCGTCGCTCGTAGGCTCCGATGCGAGAGTCATTTTCTCAGTGTGTCCACAAGCCATGAGAGATCATCGTCTCGAGTCTCAAACCTTTTAAGTTCGTCTTCAAAGTTCTGTTTAACTTCCACTCTCTCAGCTGCTTTCATATTCTCTTTTCCGGCACTGTGCACTGGTCTTTTAATGTCGTTCACCTAGCGTCTAGTCTGGGACCACTTCTGTTTATGTAAAGTCGCCATTTTTGCGTTCATGTTTTTTGTTGTCTCTTGTTCTTGCCGTCTCACGCCAATTTAGAAGCGAGCGCCATGAATATATAACACGAGCTGCAGACAATTCACAATTTATATGTAAGAAAAAAAAACGAGTTACATAGTACCTTGGAGTAATGGAACCTTTCAATGGTTCTTGAGGTGGATGTCTAAAACGATTCGTATTTTGTATGTTACAGCTTATTAGTTCGGTAGTAAGTATGACGGTGATGTAGGGTGAGCCTATTCGCTCGTCACTCGTATCCTGAGCCTCCCACCCCACTCCCATTTAGAGAAACCGGGCCAGTGGGAGAAAGGGGGGCGACCCGGGAATAATAATTTTAGCTCGGCGCGGTGGCATGGAAATGAAAAATGTCATACTGCTCCCGACACACCATGTATAAATGCTTTCACCTGCGATGGGATAGCCCGATACGGTTGTGTGAAACTACCATAAAATAGCCCCATGATGTATTAGAGTAGGTTTTTCGATGAGTTACGTCGTTATATCACCGGCACGCTTTGTGTGAATTACGTTTGTTTATTTATTGTGTGTTCTAAAGCAGTGTGTCTGTTTGAATTGTATGGGTGAATTCCTTTGTGGTTTATAGGATTACTTGTACTCGAGTGGGTTAGGGATCTCTTGGACGTCCGATGTTTCCTTTTGTTGTGTTATTTATCTACAATGTGCTTATGATGAATCGTTTCAAATACCAAATCGGATTTATTATACACAGAGGCTTGGTTTAAGTCCGTTGTCCTAGTAAACAAACCATGTATTCATTCTAAATCCTGTAACGGACGCAGCCCATTTTCCTCTTGGTACAGGCACCATTACGCAACGCTGTCATCTACTTCCATACCATCATTAGAATGCTGTCCATTTAGCATGAACACGAAGGGTTCAAACAACTCGCTACAATCACTGGCTCCGCATAAATTCACGCTCAATATCTTTAATAGAATGAGCAGTGCTTGAAGGAGCATCGGCGCCATCACGCCTTCGACGGACTCATTTAACACTTTCAACGTTATCTTATCTTTCGTCATTCATCCCTTCCATTTGTTCTGAGACAAAGATTTCTCTAGCTATTTGTTGGACGTTCTTGGTAACTCATTAGACCAAAGTTGTTAGTACTTCGCAATAGCATTGTCGGACCTATAAGGAGTTGTTGCGCTCACTTCGGACATTAAATGGAGCAGACATTCTGTGCCAAAAGGTTTTACATCACTTATTATACGTATCAGCCTGAAAACGCGTGAAAAATGGATCTTTCCAAAAATTGACAAGAGATTATGGGAATCCTACTTAATATTATAAATATCTATGTGAGGATGTATGCATGTTTGTTACTCTTTCACGCAAAAACGGATACTATTGATCGGATTTGGATGAAACTTTACAATAATATAGCTTATACGTCAGAATAACATATAAAAAGAAAATGTCGTGAGGAAAGTCTTGTGTATGGATGATTATATAAGAGTAGAGGAAGGCCAAAGAAACGATGGTTGGACTGTGTGAAAGAGGATATGGGTAAAAAGGGGGTGACTCAGAGATGACGACTAATAGAGGAGTATGGAAGAAAAAGACATGTTGCGCCGACCCCAAATAGATTGGGATAAGGGCAGGAGAATGATGATACATCAGAATAACATAATTATAGGCTATAATTTATAATGGCGGAAAACAAGTACTAATTCCAGGCGGGCGAAACCGCTGGCAGAAGCTAGTATGTAATAAGCTTTGATTATATCATTTAATCAAAGGTAATATGCCAAATAATGATGTCTGTGTTGTGATCGGTTTCCGAATCCTTATCTGACCATCAGTCGACGGTATTTATCCGCACGATGAAATGAGTGATCAGGATCACTTGTACATCCACAACAAAAAACATGTCCCCAATATAAAGCCCTATTTGTCCTCATAAAATCAATACATAAGTTACCAAGAAATCACCTGTTAAAATATGTATTCTCACAACGAATACTTATGGCAGTTTTCCCTTAGAAATTCGTGCAAATGACAGCCATCTTGTGAAAATATCGGCCATTTGGGTCCAGATATTGATGTCAGCGAATTGAAACGTAAGTACGACGTGACAATAATCAACCGATTTGTATTCCAAGTATTGGAATAACAAAAGGGGAAGCTCCTCCACTGAGGATATTCAAAGAAAAATGTTGTGTACTTCAAAAATACTTAAAAGTTATAAGATATTGCTGTTAAGGCCGTGACATGACCTAAAGCGCGGTCACTCTCAGACTGCATAGAAAAGAAAGAGAAGCGTGACGACACAATGCTTGCTGAGATGATTTATTAAAAATCTAAAACAACAGTTTTGCATTAAGATTCGATCTTTGATTTATTTAATTATTTGTGTTTTGTTGCTTAATCATAAGTAGAGTCATTAAGATTTAGATTAAGTTACTCCTAGGCAAGCGTGCTTCATCTTCGACCTCATCATCGCTTACCTTCAAGTGAGATAGTGGTCAAACGCGTGCCTATAAACGATAAAAAGAAAAGTAATACGGGCAAAAATTTAGAGTTGACGATCATTTCTATCGATGATTTCATTCATAAATGTGTTTCGAAAACTTAAGTTCTCAGAAATATAGTCGAAATTCAGTTTTAAAGTACTTACTTAAATAATCAGTGTAGTGTAATACCCCCTAGCTACCAGCAAGCAGGTTCTTCTGCCCGGGGGTTGAGGATTAATTCGAAAGAGTTACCTCGCCCCTGAGCATTCAGGGCAGGGAGGAACAGGGGTGGGTTTTAGTCGGTAAGACTCTGACACGACCTTCCGCTCCACCCTAGAGCGGGAGAAGTCATTGGATGAATTCCCACCAACAAAAAAAAAAAAAAATCAAGCAGGTTCTTAAATCAAAATTTTCTATACAGAATTTGAATTTAGAATCCAATAATCAATATTTCAACTAAGCATAAACTTAGCCCTTAAATAGTTGTTTTTTTTTAATTACCCAAATCTATTTATGATTTGGGTACTTACTTAAAAAAAAAAAACATTTTTTGAGTCTTTGCGAATGTCATCCTCATACTTCAGAAACACGTCTAAATTGTAAGAAGGGTTGGTAATGAATAGGAACGTGGCTTCCCAGCTTATTATAAACGATTGTGACAGACCGACTGACGTGTGACTGATATTATGAGGCTTCAGTTGTTATTATTTCATTTTGAGTAAACAAATAAATTAAAAAATTTTGAGTACCTAACAAAACTAAACATTTTGAGTAAGAATAATGAAACAAAGAGCGTTCGTAAGGTTACCTCATCACAAAAATAATTATCTGGTTATTACGTAGTTTATTTACAAAGGGTTCCGTATGATTTTTATTATTTTTTGTTATAGCGGCAACAGAAATACACATTCTGTGAAAGTTTCAACTGTCTACCTATTACGGATCATGAGATAAGTAGGTACAGCTCACTGACAGACAGACGGACAGCGGAGCCTTAGTAATAGGGTCCCGTTGGTTATTCTTCGGGTACGGAACACGAACAAGGATTTGGAGACTAAGAAATAAGTAAGATTGTTCTGAAAAATTAAACAAGACATTCTTATAACAGAATATAAGTAACTTAAATTTCTTTGAATGTACCAACGCATACCAACAACCAATTAAAAAAGAGAAAACTTCGTTGAGGGATAGAAAGCGCAGAAAACGAAATACAATGCAGTTTTGCGATGCTCTTTTTCGACCATGCACCACCTATCAGTTTCATCAAAAAAGCTCAATGGACTGAAAAATGAACAAAAACGCGCATTCCTTTGTTTCGCACTGAAAGCAGTCCCCGTTGGGCGGCGATAGGAGCGCTCAAAAGGTTATTTTAACTTCGATTCATCGAATGAACACGATTTTCCCATTAAAATTGTTATTTTTCACGTGTGCCTGAGCCATTAGCTCGACGGTTTCAATGATGAGGAACTGACTGGTACTGAAATGTACGCAATTGAAAAAGGGAATTGATTTAAAATCACAGAAGTTATAATTTATCAGATTTGAGGCCTTATTTATAAAAAAATAACCTTATGATTAGTTAAAACCGTAGAAATATAAAGAACCCTTTCTTATTTCTTTTATCTATGGTTAAACACTGGTTAGCAGGTTCTAAATTCAAAATTCTCTATGGAGAATTTGAATATAGATTCCTCTAGTCCGGTATTTCAAAAAAAAAAAATCTAACCATAGGATTAGTTTAATACTGATTAGCGCATTCTATATTCAAATTATCTATCGAAAATATAAATTTCGAATGTGGTTAGATTTCTAATAAGTAGGTAAGCTTTTAGTGATTTTTGGTAGAAAATGAGTAGTCATTTAGATCCACTAGATACTGGTGCTGATTCTGCTATGCACAAACTAAACTTAATTTAGGCTATTGCTCTCTTTTTCTCGATCATAAAACAAAAAAGAGACTTAGAGCTGTCAAATTTAGTTGAACTAATATTTCCATACAAATTAAGGGTACACGTAAAAACATGTCGTCTAAAAACACGGCGAAGCGTAAGGCGTAAACTAGTTTGACATCTCTAACTTAGTTCATAGCTATAGCCGTCCTTTTCTCGCACTGCCTCTTAGTAAAAGATAGCAATTCTCTAATTTTAGTTTAGTTATTGAACAAGAGAATCCGCGTCATTGTTTAACTTTCTTTATCTAACGAATTCTGTATAGTTTGTATCATAATTCTTAAATCCTTCCTCACCCTACTAATATTATAAATGCTAATATTATAAATACTAATATTAAATATGCTAAAATTATAAATACTAATATTAAACATGCTAATATTAAAAATGCTAATATTATAAATACTTATATTAATAATGCGAAAATTTGAATGATATAATGCTATGCTATAATTTTTAATGGGGAAAGTGATAATTCCACGCGGGCGAAACCACTGGCAAAAGCTAGTTAATCATACAACTTTGTTTAAATCCCGATTCAATACGATAAGTAAGATTAATTAATTAGGCACATATTTTTATCCAGTGCACGGACAATAAACTCAGGTACATATACCTACTATCTTAATTAACGTCAGTGTGTCCAATTATTAAGGTTTATTAATTAATCATTCTCTTAAACATATTACCGACAAGAATACTTATAGCTTCGTGTATGAATTACTGGGAACTATAAAAGCGAGACGGCTACAAATAAGTCTTCGCAGTGTTAAGTTTACGATGGTTTATAGTTCATTAGAATATTTTTATGCTCTGGAAAAGATAGAAATGATTTAATTGGCTGCTTTTAATAGTTTCTACCGGTTCTTTTTTCATTCCGGAAGATGCAGTATTGGAAGGCCTTTCACAAGGTGGATCGATGACCTGCAGGTATATTCGCTAACTCAGTTGACATCAATTTGTGTGTTTGTGTGTATTGTCGTTGGTTGTTGGCGGTCCATGACATTAGGCAATGAACAGAAGATTTACTTTGGTTGAATACGAGGCTTTTAGCATTGTTAATGTTTATATTATTTATCTATTTTTCTGTAATGTGCGTTATAGGGAGCGTGCAGGAACTATAGATGGCGCCACATAAATGTCAATGTCAAGTAATTATACAGTACAAGTTGCGGATTTCACTCAATAGATGGCAGTCTACGTTACGCGTGCTGCATGTGTGCATGATGCGTGTGTGTATACATATATGACACGGAAATCAATGACAAGTTTTTAAAGGGTAAAAGTTTCGAATTTACTCCACTAGATGGCACAGACTACGCCGTGCACGTTCCCTATATCTGTGCAGAATAAACGATTTATCTTTCTTTCAATACATTGCTGCTTTGCTCGGTGGACATTAATTATAATAGGCACTACGTGGTACATTTTTGTTTTCCTATACGTCAAAGCAGCAATGTACTACATAGTGCCTATCAAATTGATGTCAACTGAGTTAGGGAATACACCGGCTGGTGAGGTTCGCGGGAATCCGATGGATGCGAGACGCAGAGGACCGGTCGTTGTGGTGTGGCGACATTGGGGGAGGCCTATGTCTGGCAGTGGACGTCTTTCGGCTGGAATGATGATGATAATAGAAAAAAAACCGGCCAAGTGCGTGTCGGACTTAACACATTTAGAGTTCCGTACCAAATGTATTTTTGACTATTTGTATGGCTTTAGTTCAACAAGATGCTATACTGTGAAAATTTTAAGACTGTAGCTCCAACCGTTTGGCTGTAAAACCTGTGTGATAGACGACGGACAGACCGACAGACTGACACGTGAGTGACAGCAATAGAGCTCCGTTTGGACCCTTCGGATACGGAACCCTAAAAATTACTAAAATCTCAGCGTCTACTAAACTTTTTACATTTAAATTGTTGTTCTTATAGTGCAAGTACTTGATTACTTTATATAAGATATTTTGAAACAAAGTGCTGTGAAAAAAATTAGACAATCTAAATTGCGTGTCGAGAACCACAGATGTGATTGCGTATTAGATTAAAGATTATTATGTTTCTTTGTTTCTAGATGAAGCCATTTTGCAACGAATTTAATTTTATCCTCGGAGGCGATTAGTCAGGGTAAATTAGGAAAGATTCGAGTTAACTTAATGCATAGAGTTGCTAAGTACTATGTGATACTAGCTTCAGCCAGTGGCTTCGCCCGCGTGGTATAAGTACTTTCCCCACTTTAAATTAGCCTATGTGCAGACTGTAATCTATCTCTGAGCCAAATTTCATCCAGATTCGTTCAGCCGTTCTGGCGTGACTGAGCAACAAACATCAATCAATCAATCAATCTTTATTTGTGAACACAGGTATTACAGTAATGGTCTTCATCATCTGCCTAGCATTTCCCAACTATCTTGAGGTCGGCTTCCAGTCTAACCGGATGCAGCTGAATACCAGTATTTTACATGAAGCGACTCGACCGAGCCTATCTGACCTCCACAACCCAGTTACTGGGTAATACGATACCCCTTGGTAAGATTGGTTGTCAGACTTTCGGGCTTCTGACGACCCGTAACGACTGTCAAAGGTCCACGATTGATAGCCGGGACCAACGGCTTAACAGCTGTTTTTCGAGGCACGGAGGAGTCTCGGTATGTAAAGATGGTCAACCATCCATGGACCAACCCCGGCAAGCGTATCTTAACCTGATAGATCGACCCTTGCGGCTGTTATTACTTTAGCCACGAGCTCCTCTACATACAATAATGGTCTTATGGATACATTTTAGTCGAGCTCTGTGTCCTACCAATGAAATTGGTGTACAAATATATTAGTTTTTTAGTGATAAGTCTGAATATAAACAATAAAAAGTCAAGTTCGAGTAAATAATGTCAATTAATTGTATTATTAATAAATTAATGAATTAATTATAATTTATTTTTACATGCATGTCAATGGTAATTTATATTCAAGGACTAGTAATGCCATAATTAATTATGTTGTAAATAATTTCAATTAAATGTATTATTAATAAATAATTAAAATCCAAACACAAACAAATACAAACTTTCGCATTTTTATAATATTACGGTACCAACTTCTGCCAGCAGGTTCGCCCGCATGGAATTAGTACTTGCCCCGTAAAAAACTTTCAACCCCTTTTTCACCCCCTTAAGGGTTGAATTTCGAAAAACCCTTTCTTATGCCTCGCCTAAGTCTTAAAAACAACATCTGTGAAAAAAATCAGCTTTCTAGGTCCAAGGGTTTAGGCTGGGCGTTGATGAGTCAGTGAGTCACGCCTTTAGTTTAGTAGGATTTCCTGTGTCTGTGTCTAAATAATTTCAGGAACCTATGGAATTTGCCGCATCATTTTATTCGTGACTATTATCATTACTATAAAGAAAGAACAATGAAATAAGAATATAAATTAGACTCTATTAAATAATTGAATTGTTTTATGTAGTTGGAGAAAGAATAGCTTAATTTTCGAGAAATATCTCATACACACGGCCATACAAAATGATCTAAATGAAACATCACCCAGCAACTGTTGCGCTAACGCCTCATTATTTCCACAATTCTAACTTTATAAGATTCCGACTCATACGAATTAACATAAATACGTAGTTTTATCACCGTGTGTGTAATATCACAGTACATAACACAGTGATAATTACGAATCTAATTAGTTATTATAAACAGCTGGTCTCTATCTATGACAAAACTTTACACAGGCGGATATTTTGTAAAACCAGCCAGCCATGGCGCGGAGTATTTTATTTCTTACATTAAAACTTACATTTATCAATTTAATTTACTTATTTTGGGAAAAAGCAACGATGTGTGACTAATTTTATTCTTTCGGGTATCACTGTGCGATTATGTAAATTAGGAAAATAAATAAGTAGGTAAATGTCAAAATAAATACAGATACAAAATAATATGCGTTTTTTTTTTAAATCTGACAGCTAGAGAACACGCTCAGAAATTTTTCGTATTAATTTAAACACATGCTAGCATTAAAAAGAAGGCAGTCATAAAAGTTCGTAATGGTGAGTGCTTTTTGCCATAAAAATAATACATTAAAATATAATTTATGAATAATGTCTTAATTTAGTCTAGCAACAAGTCGCCTAACAATTTCAGTTAGAAGTAGTTTTTACTGAAATTGAAGCTAATTATTCAAAAAGTAAAGTAGCTTACTTTTGTGACATTTATCCTTTATATTTAAAATAAATTAAGCATTTTGAAGCTTGTGTTAAATTTTAATGAAAATTCTGAAAGGAAAAACTTCTATTGACATTTTTTTTCTCATTTCTAAAAGTAGAACCTGTTTAACGAGTCCTCGCCTTGCCACATAAATAATTCGCACAATAGTGCAAATGTGCCTTATTGGCTGGTAGAGCCAATAAGTCACGTAAAACACAGTATCAGACATTGTTTAGTTCCAATTAAAGGTGACAAACTTGAATTAGCAAAGAAATGTTTAAGAGGACGTAAAGAGAAACATCTCACACCAGCACTTCATTACAAACCCCTGATTTGTGAATATAAAGGTAATTTCGTGATGATTTTTAACCGACTTTGAAAAATGAGGAGGCTCTATGTCCACCGATTTCTCTGTCAGTTGTAGACTGATTTTCAAAATACTTTTATTATCCGAAAGAATATACTCCCGAGGTGGCCCTATATAAATTTCATTGAAATTGCTTCAGAGCTTTTTGAAAAACTGAACAAAAACGAAAAACACGTATACATAGATGACTTTTGGTTTTCTCCAATTACGAGTATGTTTAAATTCCACGTTCTATTTTATTGGAGTTTTTAGTTCTGGGGTATAACTAAAAAGTGAAAAATAAAAAAACTTAATAAAAAAAACAACCGACTTCCAAAAAAGAAAATACACCAAACATTTAAAAATAATTTTAATTTCGGAAGTCAGTGTCAAATAACGAAGAAATAAAATACAAACACCGACTTCCGAAATTAAAGTTATTTTTAAATTCTTAGTGTATTTTCTTTTTTGGAAGTCGGTTGTTTTTTTTTTTTTGTAAAAACGTTTTTTTCTTTTCTTAATCAGAACCGTTAAAAGTATTATTTAAGTAAGTAGTTAATTACTTTCCCCAGCCTTGCCTTTTTCATGTAAAATCAAATCAACGATTGAAAATTTTACTAAAGGCATGGCCATAATTTTTTTTTGTCAAAATAAGTAGACATAAGTTCCACTTCTTTGTTGGCTAGTAAATAATTTCTCGCTAACAGTATTTTGATCGGTGACATCTACCGAACGGAAAACCAGGTTTTCAGTGTTTATCTGCTAAACAATAGGTTCAACAAGGTGCAATGAACTTACTAGAGCCATGCCCATTCGTGTCTTTCTAGAAGAGTATACGAATTTATTTCAGACAACAATTTTTTTTTTTTTTTTTTTTAAACTTTGCCCCACACTAGGAATTAATACTCCTGTATCGTGGGTGCATTCAAAAACATTTAAATTCACATACACAAGACACCCAGACCCGGAACCACTATCTGTAGGCCATACAAATATTTGTTCCGTGCGGGGATCGAACCCGCGACACGCAGCGCAGCAGCCGAACGCTCAACCACTGCGCCAACCGTGCCGTCGACGATTTGACAGATTGATTTTGCAATACAACTAGCGGCTTCTCCTGCGTGAAAGTCAAAAATTAACCCAAGGGAACATACACCCGGGATAAAAGTAAAGTAAACCTATGTGTTATTCCAGACTATAGTCTATCTCTGTGCCAAAGAAGAATGCGAATTTTTCACCTATGTATAGAAATGAAATAAATCTTAAAACTCAGCTAATTCAATTGTATGTATATTAATAACGGATATTACAATGTTAAAAGAATCGCAAGAAAAAAAAACATTTTTATTTTTCTATATGCTTATTTTGCCATGTTTTGAACGCATCTCAACTACACTTTTTACGACGTTTCACAACTCTGTTTCTAAGTTTTATACATTATTTTACATTTTATTTAATCAGTAAGCATTTTTTATTAGTATTTGTTTAATACAGATTAATAAAAAATAACACAATAATTGAGTTCGCACGACTGAAACGGATTTTTTTGACATTTGATTTTTCTTTCCTCAATTTATAGTGACAATCATCGAGAGTCTAAGCAGTGACGTATTGGTTTATTGGTTTCAAATAATTCACAAAGTAAAAAAGACGTTTTAGACCATAGCTAGGTAAGTATTCCTATTTTGGACTAAACTTCGAGTGTTAATAATTAGTTCTAGCACATTTATTTATAAATTACCTATTTGATATTGGCAAATCCTAACCTAAAAATTAACAAATATAAAATTTATTGGTCTTCGTAGCGTTTAAATCGTAAAAATATTACGATTATTTCTATTTGACATTATTTTATAAACTTACAGGTAGTCTTTCTACTATACCTTATAACTATACATAAACTTCCATTACCAGGTTAGTGGGAAGTGGACATTGTTCTTTTAGCCAAATCCGTTTAGCCTTTCTGGCGTTATTGAGTAACAATATCTTTCCATCCGTCCAAACTTTCGCATTTGTAGTATTAAATAATTTAGGATTTTTTTTTGGGCGTTGGGAAATCGTCCAATGACTTCTCCCGCTCTGGGTGGAGCGGGAGGGAGTGTCAGACTCTTACTGACTAAAACCCACCCCTGTTCCTTCCCTGCCTGAGTGTCCAGGGGTGCGGTAACTCATTTTCAAAATTTATCCGCTACCCCTAGGCATGCAGGCACCAGCCACGATGGGCCCCGTCAGTGGTGGCTGACACTAATCTCTTTGAGGCGCGCGTGGAACACTACGCGCCGTCGACTCACGAAATGAATTAGGATAGGATACAAAACAAAGTAACGGTACTAAACTTTTATTAATTTGTATTTTATTTTAGAAACATTAAAATGTCGAGCACGACAGTTATTGTTACAGAAATATTTTACGACTGTAAATATGTGGGTAGTTACGTGTTTTTCATTGGTCAATTTGGCACCTCGTTGCACGATGCCATAAACGAAACGTGTTCGTTTTAAAATTCGCACCGAGTTCCCAGTCGCGGTTCATAAAGAATTCAGAACTTATCTTTGTAGTTTGTGCCTTCTTATAAACGGAAATATTGATGAACTTTTTTTTGAGCGTGAGGAATCATCAGATGACTCCTCTCGCTCTTGGTGAAGCAGGAGTGTCAAACTCTTACCATTTTTTTTTTTTTGGACAAGCCCGCCACACTATTCCCAAACCACTGTAACTTCTGTAAGCCAGAATCAACAGTGGCGACCACCAGAAAAATACCCCGGAGGCAATGAAGCTCGACGAGTCCCAGAGAAACGATTAAACTGTCTTGGGTCCCGCAACGAAATTTATCAGAAAAGACAGCGGAGTAATAAGAAAAACAATTTCCACTTTCCTCCTAATCAAGCGGGAGACAGAACAAAACTAGGCCATTAGGCACAAAGGGGGTATTTACAACTGGGGTAAGCCCAGTTGCCAAGCACCACTATCCGTGTTCCTTCAGATGCCCTTTGCGTTCTAGGGCCGCGGTGACTCTTTCGAAAACTCCCGCGACAAATAATGGTGCCTAAATGCCCCATAGTACTGTAGACTTATTGGAACACTCCCGCGACAAATACTGGTGCCTAAATACCCCATAGTACTGTAGAGACTCTTTGAAACATTTCCGCGACAAAACATGCTGCCCAAAATGCCCCATAGTACTGTAGAGACTCTTTGGAACACTTCCGCGACAAACAATGGTGCCTAAATGCCCCATAGTACTGCAGAGACTCTCTGTCCCGCGACAAATAATGGTGCCTTAGTACTGTAGAGACTATCCGAACACTCCCGCGACAAATAATGGTGCCTAAATGCCCCATAGTACAGTAGAGACTCTTTGTCCAGCGACAAATAATGGTGGTTAATTGCCCCATAGTACTGTAGACTCTTTGGAGCACTCCTGTGACAAATAATGGTGCCTAAATGCCCCATAGTACTGTAGAGACTTTTTGACCCGCGACAAATAATGGTGCCTAAACGCCCCATAGTACTGTAGAGACTCTTTGGAACACTCCCGCGACAAATAATGGTGCCTAAATGCCCCATAATACTGTAGAGACTCTTTCATCAGGACTTCTTTAGAGTTTAGAACTCAAGGCATATTTTGAATAAAAAACCGGCCAAGAGCGAGTTGAACTCGCGCGCAAAGGGTTCCGAATAAATCATTTTTTTTCCGCTTTTTTTTAAATTGCCTTCTCCTTATAGGTTTTCCTGTAAACCATAAGTAAAGAACTACTTTCTTTATTTTTTTTTTCAAAATTTTAGTCGAGAGTGGTTTCGGAAATAAGAGGGTGGATTAATGGTTATTTTTCATCTATTTTAAAGTTATGAAAAAAATATGTTCGAGAACCTCACAATGTGGTCTTTCATTTGATTTATCATACGACACACTTTAAAAAATTTCGTTTTTTAATTTTCCGATTTCCACCCTAAAGTGACCCCCATATTCCAAATTAATTTATTTAGGGTATACGTCCGTGTTTAGGTCACAGATATTGATGTGTGTACCAAATTTCAACTCTATTACTAAATTACGTAAACGTGCGTACGTGTTCATTATTTCTAAACTATTTACTTACTCACTTACTTACTTACTTACTTATCGGTCCAGCAGATTCGGAGCAACATGGCTGTAACAGACGACAGACAGACACACGAGTGATCCTATAAGGGTTCCGTTTTTCATTCGGACTTTCGGAACCCTAAAAAAATAAACACTAATTCGAGTTTTATTGATAGTGAGATAGATTGAGGACGGCTGACGCTGACAGGCCGATAGGCGCGGGTCGCGAATTTTGAAATAGTGGTATCACGGCCTTTGGCATAGGCAACTGAGGGAACAAGGGTGGGTTCTAGTCAGTAACAGTCTGACACGCCCTCCCGCTCCACCCAGAGCGGGGGAATCATTGGATTCACCCCACAAAAAAATAAAAGGCCGATAGGCGCGAGTGAATTTTATAGTTCTGTAAAAATTAATTAACAATTCAAGATATAAAATATTGCGATCCAGTGTTTCTTTTCACACACACACACTAGAACCTAGAGCTGAAATCACAAGAAGTACACACTCAAAGCTCTCTCTTCACGTCTGCAGATAACACACACTTATCTATCTCACCTGGTTTTGGTGTTTAGACGTATTTGGCATTTACTTACCAAAATCAAATCTACTTTTTTATTCAAAAACAATTTAATCAAAAAGAAAGAACTTTGTCGATTACGCCATCCTTTTTTTTTTTCTTTTTTTTTTAATCATCCAATGACTTCTCCCGCTCTGGGTGGGGCGGGAGGGCGTGTCAGACTCTTACTGACTAAAACCCACCCCTGTTCCTTCCCTGCCTGAGTGCCCAGGGGCGAGGTAACTCTTTCGAATTTATCCTCAACCCCTAGGCAGACCCTGGTTGGCTAAGCAAAATCATAATAATCAGTATGCAACATAACCTTAGCATAGACCATAGATAGTTTGATTTATTTTTTACCGTACATAAACTCGCGCCACTAACTTGACAACTATCTCACCTGATAAATAAATAAATAAATATAAATAAATATTCCACAACTATCACACAACGCCATCTAGTCCCAAGCTAAGCAGAGCTTGTGTTATGGGTACTAGACAACTGATAAACATACTTATATATTTCTAAATACATACATATTATAGATAAATTACACCCAGACACAGAACAAATGATCGTGCTCATCACACAAACATTTGTCCTGGGTGGGAATCGAACCCACGACCTCCGGCATAGCAGTCAGGGTCACTAACCACTAGACCAACAGGCCAGTCAAAGTGATGGTAAGTGAAGATGACGACGATGGAGCACGCTTGCCTAGAAGTAACCTATTCACTCTTGACTTAAAGTAGGTACTCTAGCAATTACAAAAATCAAAGCTTACGTACTTTGAACTTGTAAAAGCCAGTCTTAATTATATCCCTAGACATATGTAACGATGCACTAGCGGGGTTTGCAGAACGATCCTGTGTTGGCTCAATGTGTTGACTGTTGACCCTTTGCCTCGTAACTTCGCTCACTTAGCGCTTCAAGCTAAGGGCAGTTGCGAGTTGCGTGCTTCCCCTTATATAAACTGCCAATTCATCGTTCACGGAATCACAGAGTATTATTAATTACATCATGTTTTGACAGGGACTTTGCTCTAATCTTCCATACTCTGTAAAATCAGAGACTTTTTGACATAACAAGCGGTGTAAGTTTCAACTACCACAATTTATAGTTTTCGAAGCGACATTAATTACAGATTACAGTGATGATGCTAGGAATATTTTTCCCGAACACTTTTCCGCGTTGAATAACACTGAAACCACTCGGTCTGCTTGTCGCCCTCGCACGTCTATAAACAAGCATATCTTCAAATCACACGGCGGCTGTTGCTAGGCGAGCTAACCGGCTAAATCACAGAGTCGTCTATTTAAAAGCGTTTAGCATTTAAAATTCTAGCCTCTCTGCTCGGCCGTGCTATGTATAACGCGCATAATACGACCAAGTTATATAGATTACCGTACGAATTTAGAACAGTGTGCAGAGAGCGGATTCTCAAACCGGTCGGGTTATGCAAAGTAAATGTACCGCGTTCATATGTTTCGCATTCAATTTGCATGCTTTGAAGTGTAGAGGTAGGGTTGGCATACTAAATACAAACTATTTTTAACTTTAGATAAATTTGCGCTTTTGACCTCGGCCGTGTGGGAAACCACTTCGCACATTACGTTGAGTAAAATACTATTGTGTTATTGAGATAAGAGATAATAAAATTTAGGTAAACCAAACTACTTGTGGCGTACCTACGTGATACGGTCACTATAAAAGGAGTAAACCACAAAATGTGTTTAATTGACCACGTAGTCACTACAGCTCAACCACAATATGCAACTGAGTTACCTATCAATAAACATTACCTATTATTTATTACGAAACGTGAATTTTAAAACGAATTGACTCTTTACAAGACTAAGTTAAAATTAAAGTTGACTATGACGATAAGGCCATAAAGAAACAAGAATAGAATCAGCTGTACAGTTCAATGTCATTTAATATTCACATTAGTGAGGTGGCGTGTCCATGAGTAATAAATAAACAGTGTGAGTAGTTTATTTTGCTGGCTGTACGTTCGCGTTGGGCCCCCGCGGTGCCTACAGTACCCTCGCTGCTGAGTGCTGAGGGCTTGCACAATACATACTTACATAGGGCTACATTGTAACATGCACGACGCTCCGTGGACCCGTGGTACCGTAGTACGCACTCATTACTCTCGGTGATAATAATTGGAGACTACACGGGTCCACACAAGATTTAAGCTGCAGTAGTTTGCAATTTGTAGAGATCAAGCGAGCTTTTGTATTTATAGTTCAAGATTAAGGTCGATCGCATTGGATTGAAACTTTGAAATATTTTGTTGTTTGTAGCTTAAAAATGCAATGCTAGTAGGAATAATAATTAATACAGATATACCGCATCGCGTGCTAACATCAGCAGTTAAACGCCTCAGGGAATACAACTCACTTGGTTCATAGCACTCAAGGTTCAAACCCTGAAACTTAATAAGGATCAATTTACAATTTATACGTAAGAAGTTTTCAGCTTGAAGACTTGGAATTGAGTTCAAGACAGTTTACTACCCGTACCGTAGTACCCGTCCCAGGAGGAGCTCATCAAACCCTGGGAGGCAGTGGGAGGGTCCGTCGATTACTTACACGCGCGCGTTTGGGAACTAAGGGAAAATATCGGGTGTAGGCGCTAAGCCCACGGACAAAGATCCCAACAATTGCGAGGGTTTGCGAAGATTAGGCGACAATGTTCCCGTAGAAAGTTTTTTTATAAATCACCCGCTCGGAAATTCGGGACACTTCCATCCAACGCAATTAGACGATAAACTTGGACTACGAACATACTTTCGGACGTCTACATAATTCCTTTATTGCTCGTATAGAACAATTAATTCTCAAGGAAAAGCCTCAGTTTGTTCTACCTTAATTTATTGCGACCTTTTGCGAAAAGCGTCCAAATATCGCATCGCATGTCGAGTCGTGATGAAAACGGAATAGGAATACGCTAGCGTATTTTAATGAAGATGGAAGCTTGTTCAAGAACCGTTCATCCAGCTCGCTAATTACTGAATGCAGATCGCAGAACATTGACCAAGTAATCGTGGAAGGTGAGGCGAGGCGGCGGCGAAGGCCTGCGATTGGCGCTCGCGGCAGGCGCGGCTCCGTTCACTTCGCATGACATTCAGAATACTTTGTAGCTAACTAGCTAACAACACGAAGATGGAAACAGAAGGTGAACAACTGTCAACTCAAGCGTCAATTTTACGCTTCTTCTTCTTAGCGTGTCGAGATGGCATCAAAAATACTTCTTTGGCGTAACAAGATAAAAAACTTAACTGTCACAAAGTTTACTAAAGGAAACCAATCATTCTTCATGAACCACAGAGCATAGCAAACTTCAGAGTGGTCGGTTCTAGCTAACTTCAACCTGTGAATTTTGTGTGACAGTGATGCGCCCGCATCTTAAAATTTCACTCTCATAATTTTTTCATAACGCACCTAAAGAAGTATAACTTCAATAAATATATTTTCCTAAGTAAATCCCTTGCCTGGCCCAGTATTCGGCCGCGGCAATGCCGTCCGCTGACGCTGTCATTAGATCCTTACAGAATATGTGGCACAAGATGGCGTCAAATTAAGTCCAATACTGCAAGATGGTTTGAAACACTTGCGGGCGACTTTCCTTTGGCCTTTGTGGGACTGAGTTCCCATATTATGTTGTGAGAAGTAACCCTTCTGTTGAATACCTGTAACTCCCGTTTCTAGTACTTGACTTAAACTAAACCAACATACACGCGTATGAATCTAGTAGTTTACTTAGAAATAGAAATCAGGTTTAACTTGGTAACCAGAGGCCAGAGCTGACGTCCAAGACAATAATGTTTTTCAGGCTATTGTCAAGAGTTCTCTGTTTGAGTTGTCAACAGTGACTTTCACTTGCCTGTTATTGATTTTTGTTAGTGTGAAATGACAAAATATTCATTTACCACAGATTCGCAACAAAATTCTAGTAGAAGTGTTCTAGAACGAAACGTAATCAGCCAAGTTTCTCAGAAGCGGTGAATAGTTAATTACTCGAGACCGGGGGCTCGCTAAGTGTCGCTGTGGACTATCTTGTCAATAAACTTATGTGTGCCGTATTAATCCACAACTAAATGTGCAACACACAAAATATAGAAGACTAGGTTCTGCCAACGGCTTCACCCGCTTAGTACTTCCCTATTATAAATTATAGCCTTTGTGCTATTCCAGACTATAATCTATCTCTGTGGTAAATTTTAACCGGATTCGTTCAGCCGTTCTGGCGTGTTTGAGTAACAAACATACATCCATCCATTCTCAAAATTAGTAGTATATGTATAAGCGGAATTTTCCATGAAGCAAAAGCTCTACGCTCTTTCTTCTTTCTTTCTTACAGCATAACAATTCCCCAACAAATCCAGGATCAGTTTTTAGCCTAACCACTGACTAATGAGACTAGTTTAATTTATTTTGGTCGATCTAATGTGTCAATCTTTATCGGTGTCTGTCTCTTTGAACTACAGAACAGAAATATTGTCCTCGTACATTTTTAGGCATAGACCTTTTGTATTTTTATTTCACATTGCGCTAGGGGCGAAACCACAATTTGCCTAAATTATTACAAATGGTAAGAGGTGAAGTTTAGCGCTGATTGCGGGCCACACCCGTCTCGGTTACAATGAAAGGTATGTGGGTCCGAAGAATAATGGCGCGGGATGTGTTCTCCTCAATAGAATGTTGGAGCATTTGAATAGTTCTGTCTGTACCCGGCGAAGACACGTTGGCCCAACGTTAGGCGTCCATTACACGTTACACGGTAAGTCTTGCTGTCAGTTTTACTACAGTCAAGGTTATGATTGACGGATAACTGATCGTCTAGTACGCTAACTGATGGTTGAATGAAGAAATCTCCATACTTTGATTTTTGCATCATTCAACCAACAGTCGACTTTTGAAATTGAATGACGCTTGCATGAGGAGGAAGCCTTACTTTGGATGAATCGTTCTCTGTACTGAGATCAAATCTTACAGAGATGTCTTCATGTCGAGAATTCTAGAGATCAGAGAAATCTCGACCGATTTGTGGTTTGACAAAACAACGCCCGACAATAAAATGTATCAGACGTTAGGAGCTCGTGGCTAAAGTAATAACTGCCGATCAGGTATACCTCCAAGGTTAAGCAACGCTAGCCGAGGTCAATCTCTGGATGGGTGACCATCTTAACATATCGAGATTCCTACGTACGATTTATAGATCTCTGACAGTAATTACGTTTAGTCAGAACTTCAGAAGCCAGGAAATCTGATACCAGCCTTCCCAAGGATATCGTGTTACCCAATTATGGAGGTCAGACAAGCGCTCCGTGTAAAAATACACTGGAATAAGGTGACCCCAACATATCTGGGAAAAGCCCAGGTAGATGACACGTAAAAATGGTAGAAGAGCCCAAACACTTTTTGGAGTCCTTTTAACATCAATGTGAGACGAGAAGCAACGCCAGCTGGCAGCACACTGGCTAATACAACTTGAAAGATAATGCGCTCATGCGTCGTTTACGAGCTGCGCCTGCGCATGACACGCTCGCGTAATTACACCGTGCGCATGAGTTGATGCAGACGGTGTGTTAAACGACTCGCCATTGTTTAGCACGGCTATATGGCATTACGGCATAATGTATTGTTGATCCCAAGGGGTGGCGTTCTCGACCAGGGGGAACAATTTTGGGGTCGCTCGGACAGTTATTTGAAAGCGAAGTTTGATGGATCTGTTTTTAAGGCCATGCATGAATAATTTGGTATGTCGGATGGATTCAGTCATTTATTTACTATTTTTTTATTATTATTACATTACGTTATTGGCCGACGATAGTAGTAGAATGGAATGGCAGTATTAAAAACAATATTAGAGCGGACCTTACATGATCTTCGTCCATTTATGTCATAGGCAAGATGGCTTTGTTTTAAAATATGTAGTGATTTTCTGGCGAGCTCAGTGTTTGGTCAAGTTTGGCTAATCTCACCTAACGTTTCACCATTTAAGCCGAAAGACGTCCACTGCTGGACATAATCCTCCTCCAATTGTCGCCACAATGACTGGTCCTGTGCGTCTCGCATCCATCGGGTACCCGTGTCTCTAACGTTTAGCCTGGTTTTACTCCACATGCCTAACCCTTACAGCTCCATTAGTTATGTATTTAGTGTAATGGCAACTCCGCCATGTCTGCCGATCAGCGCAGTTACAGCCACTTAAGATAACCGTAACCCGTTTTTGTATCGTTGATGGAAGCGACCGAATCGTAATTTGCTACCGTAATATCAATGGTGTATCGGTTTTGGATCGGGGAAATTATAGGCTTTAAGCTATCTGGGTTTAAGTATCGGGTACTCTGTCCATTACTGATAAACAGTACCCTTGAACGATAATTTTCCTGGACTTTACGATTTCTGTTTGGATTTTAATTAGCCTTGGGTAATTGAGATTTCTTGAAATGAAATCACTTCGGTTTTTCATAGTTCAGGTTTTGGGTGGTATGTGGTTGATTCGGCGACTCGACATTTTGTAAAACACGTCCCAGGTATATCTAAATATACTGGGTGGCGCAAAAGTAGTGGCACTAAAGAAAATACCTTTTTTTTTTTTATATGACATTTTCTGTCATTCTGTTGTTGAAAATTGTGTAGTGAACAAATGTAAAATACACTGAAAATAAACATGGACCGTTTTACTCCCCAAGAACGTGGAATAATTGTGTCAATGTTCTTACGGAATAATTCATCAGTGATAAGAACACAACGTGAATTTCGTCGACGATTTCCCCACCGTCCGGCACCGATTGGTCGCACAATTCGACGCTTTGCCACACGCCTTGAAGCAACTGGCTCAACATTGGATAGACCTAAGTCTGGGAGACCAAGAACAGGCCGTTCAGCTGAAAATATCGATGCTGTGCGCGAAGATGTGGAAGAGTGTCCAGAAACATCAACGAGGCGACGTGCCACGCAATTGGGCATTTCCAGACGGACCCTGCAGCGTATTTTGGTGAAAGACTTAAAGATGTTCCCGTATAAAACTCAAATGACTCATCAGCTGCTGCCTGCTGACCACCGAGCTCGTCTAGATTACTGCCAGCGCGTCATAAACCTCAACCTTGAAGAGGATGATTTTCCTTCAAAATTGGTTATGAGTGACGAAGCGCATTTCCATCTCTCAGGGCATGTCAATAAGCAGAATACTCGGTTCTGGGGCACTGATAATCCGCGCATTATTCAAGAAACACCTCTACACCCACTAAAAGTTACTGTATGGTGTGGCATCTGTGTTGACAGAGTGATCGGACCCTATTTTTTCGAAGACGCTGGAGGCAATGCGATTACTGTCACTGGAGAACGCTACAGAACCATGTTACGTGAGTTTTTGATACCCAGTTTGGACGAATTGGGGCTGGAGCACATCTGGTTTCAACAAGACGGCGCTACGGCACACACAGCGCGCGACACTATGGACTTAGTGAGGGACGCTTTTCCAGGCCGAGTTATCTCTCGTTTTGGCGATTTGCCTTGGCCTGCAAGATCACCCGATCTGACCAGTCCAGACTTCTTTCTTTGGGGTTTTTTGAAATCTCGGGTGTATGTGAACAAGCCACAGACTCTCGCAGCTCTAAAAGAAAACATTCGTCAAGAAATAACGAACATATCGCAGGAAGTGTTACGGCAAGTTATGCAAAATGTCATAAATAGGGCTCAAATGTGTATCAACTCTGGAGGTCACCATTTAAAAGACATCATCTTTAAATCCTAATGGTACGAAATTTAATGGCACAAATATACATTTAAAAAAATCTAAATCTAGTTTTCTAATTTAGAAAAAATGTTATAGCTGAACCAAATAGGGTCTTTACTTTTGCGCCACCCAGTATATATCCTAGGACTTATCTTTTTGGGACAAAGCCCGCCACACTATTCCCAAACCCCCTGTATAAGCCAGAATCAACAGTGGCGACCACCAGAAAAGACGCCAGGAAATGAAGCTCGACGAACCCCAGAGAAACGATTAAACTGTCTTGGGTCCCGCATGGAATTCCCTACCGGAGTCTGTGTTTCCTGATAGCTACAACCTGGGAGTCTTTAAGTCAAGAGTGAATAGGTTACTTCTAGGCAAGTGTGCTCCATCTTCGACCAGGTTTGATGGTGGTCAAACGCGTGCCTATCAATAATAAAAAAAAAACGAAATTAATCAGAAAAGAACAGCGGAGGAGCTCTCATCAAACTGTCGCAAATCATGAGAGCCCGGAAAAATGATCTTCAACGTTATTTGCAGTTCATAGAAACTTGCAATCTAAGGTTCCACAGTCCTGTGTACTGTTGAGACATGGGCAAGTACTTAAAGTAGTGAGTCAACTAAAACAGGTTACTGTCTGACAGATGAGCTGATAGCCATCTTTAAATTGAGCAATTTACGTAACACGAGACTCGGTACAACTGCCACTTCCCGAAGCTATATAGGTATATAAAGGATATGTATAGTCTTGTGTGGTAGATACCTTAAACAGAGATTTTGATAAACATTATGGAACTCATTTGTAAAAAAAATAGTTCAAACACTGTTTTGCAGGTTCCTAATTCAAAATTTTATATGGAGAATTTGAATTTAGAATCCGCTAATCAGTATTATGGTTAGCATGTTTTATAAATAAGACTGTATGGCTATACCCAAGGAAGGAACCTAATTATGATGACGATGAGTGTGACAGCGAGAGAGAGCTTATTCTTAGTTCATCTCATGCTAAAGAAAAACAAAGTAATGATCGCTGGACAGATTCTAGTTCTTACTAAACTAATTGACGTGGCTCGTGAAGAAGAAAAAGCAAACCTTGTTTGGTCCTCCATCCACCATATTTCAAAATACTTCAACTTTTTTCTAAGAATATAAATATCCGGCTTCAAAGTCTTACGTAAGCGGGAACACCCAACTTGTTAACAAATTAGTTAATTAAGGCCCAACAATGCGAATTTTATCTGTGACGACTGTCACTGGCACTTGTCATTAACTTCAACAAATTAGTAGACTTATCTAAAAAACTCGCAAACCGTAAGCTTAGTTTAAATACGGATTCTAAATTCAAATTCTCCATAGAAAATTTTGAATTTAGAACCCGCTAATCCATGTTTTTTTTTTTAAATAGGGCCCAATATTCTCGTGTAAGTTTGGTTAACTTCTCATAATTATTTAAGAACGATTACGACCTGCCTGAAAATATTAGAAGAGACAGTCCCAAAACATTGTTTGTGTGTGAGTCATGTAGATACAACCGCTGATGTATCAAATATGAATGAAAACGAACTTTTAATTTTGACGTGTAGTCAAAACGTTGCGCAGTTTTTAAAACTGAGTCAAGTCTAGTCAATAAGAACTCCGTAAACACTATAACACAGCTATCTCATTTAATTATAACATTATTATATTTATCTGACAACTGAAAAAGTTGTTTTTGCAAATCCCGAGATAAATAAAATTATTCAGACAAAACATAAAATAGCAGTGAGCCGGCTGAATGCGAAAACGTCTATATCATGGTTAGTTAACATTAAGTTTTATCGCAAAATTGGGCAAAGGTCGTGTCTTATTCTGTCTGGAATGTAGTACATTCGTTGTTTTTAATGCTCTAGATATAAAGTAGGTCACGTCTGTGCATCGGGAAGGAAAAAGCTAGTCAATGATAATAATAGCGAGGTCTACTATGTTCGGAAGTGTCTGTTCCGAGTCGCCGTAGGTATTGATTTGTCATCGCTTTGTTTAGGCCAGAGTAAGACATCACGTGGAACGTCCAGTGTTGCCATACCTACATGAAATCCGTTAATTCATTATTAATTTATTACTTACGTGCGCAGAGACACGTGTAGCTCAACATAAATTATTTAAGAAATTTTGTAAGGGGCCGTCCATAAATTACTACACACGAATAGATTGACAATGCATTCAACAACATCACAAATACAGATGGAAATATTTTGAAGTTTTTCATTAATTAGTTCATAGATTTTGAAATGTGACATCACGAAACCTGACTTCTCCCACCCCATGTCATACAATGTCACACTTAGTCGACCCCCTTCTCACTCCTTAAGGGCCTACCTCCGCATAAGTGTCGCCCACATTGAATAAAAAATCGTATCTTAGCATAGAAAATAGAGATTAAAGAATCCTATGTTGCGTTTGTTACAAAGAGGATAAGGTATTTTTACGTTGTTAAAACAGGACTCAAAATGTTTTGTATGCAAAGTAGTAAGCAAAAGTGTCATAAACGGCCGTTTTTGGTAGGATTCTTTAATCTCTATTTTCTACGCTTTGCTACGATTTGTCATTCAATGAGGGCGCCACTTGGCGGATATATACGCCTTAACGTTTGACGTAATTTACGGAGGGCCCCTAATGAGTATTTTGATCACTTCCACGAGTATTTTTGTTTAAATTAAATTCGCATATCTTGTTTTATTGGCAGACAGAAATTAAATAAATGATAGCTTATTACAGAAATAATTATGTAAAAAGACTACGTACTGACACGATCTTAAAAGTTGTGTGCTCTCAAAATAAAATTAATTGATTAGATTTGTATACATACTTCTTTGTTACTTTGGCACAATTTTTGATAAATTTTAGGTGATTAAGTCTTGTACAATGAATTATATAATACTAAATACTAGCGCCACTCGGCTCTTCACGGATAAAATTTTTACACAAAAACCTTCCTCGTATACCGCTCTTTCTTTTAGTGAATACCGCTTTAAAATCCATTGCGTGGTTTATGAGGAGTTAGCAGAGAAACGGACAGACGCGGCAAGGGACTTTGATTTATATTATGTAGAGACTCTCAAGAGTGTAATATTTGAAAGACATCGATGAACTAGTCTGCTAGCAGTTGCAGACGCTGCGACCTTTCATAACGATTGTGATTATTAGACTAAACAAATAACAGTTTCGCAGACTCAAAAATACAAATAAAATATAAACAATCGTTTGTGGATAAACAGTGGTTTCGCAACAGCTGATGCGTTGTTACGATTCATTTCTGTTGGATCTTGGTTTACTTACGCAGCTTTGGACGGAACTCATTGCTATTGGATTCTTACAAGAAAGAACCTGTCAAAGTCGTTTAGATTGACATTGACAGCTCACCTTACTTTTTTTTTTTAATTTTGGTAAAAGACCACAGGTTTACCTAACATCGCACAGAGAAAAATGAGATTATCTTTTTGCTCCATAAAGTACAAAATCAAATTGTGTGTACTTGTCGGCTTCGAACCTAATTTACATTATTATGATTTCCAACGAAACGTGATTACCTCTTTGTAACTACATCTGCCACATTTATCAATTCACATTGCATAATTATTTTGCGGTTATAGTACGTCATTTCGCTAACAATAAGTAGGCACTGAGTGCACATGTTTGTGTGACACTGGCCGGTCTGATAACACTATTTATCTCGGTAATACATGGCCGCTGGGTATCGTGATGATAATCAGTAGGTATAAGCACAATGGACGCGGAAATGTGCCGTCATCTAAATGGACGGTGCAGTGCAGCAAAATTAATAGTGCTTTCGATAGGCTGAATGACGCCGTGCCTTTGTCAGGGTTTGTTTTCAAATGAATAGTGGTGTTGGTACTTGGTACCTAATCTGAATTGCATTTTGCAATGAAGAGGTCAGAGGTGTACCTTGGCTTTCTGATAGATCAAAATAAAAGTATCGGGGGTTGTCTGTTTCGAGCTCTCCACAACTTCGTGCCTACTCTCAAAACTATCGATTTTCTGTTATAAGATTCCAATTGGAATTGGTAATGTTTATAATAGAAGTACGTAAACTCAAAAGATAGACGAAGAATTACTTCCCAGACATCAATTCAATGGCTTACTATGTAGGTAACGTACTTCACAGTTCTTTGTTCACTAGACAGACTGGTGGTACTAGAGAATATGCACTTTCTTGTTATGGTCGTCAATACCTCTGAGATGACCATTTGGCGATTGACCCGAGGGTGCAGCCGGTGAAAGTCGGACAAGGAGACAACGGATTGCGTTTGTGAGACTCACAGTCACAACACAACAACATGATCTCAGGCTAGAAAGTGAGCATGATCCTACCTGTTTCCTTTTCAAGGGCAGGCTCTGCTTGGCGGGTGCGGGCGGCAGCGCTGGCGCCTGGTCGCGCGCCGCCAGCTCGTCCAGCAGCGCGCCGCACTTGTCGCGCTCCGCCTCCTCGTCCGCCACCAGCAGGAAGCGGCGCCACCGCGACGAGTCGAAGCCCCAGTGGCACGTGCGGTGCTCCGACTCGTGCGAGTGGCACACGAAGCGGCGCGGCGAGTACAGCGCGCGGCACTCCCCACACTGCACTAGGTTCAGCTCCACCGCGCACACCCCCCGCGCGCCCCCGAAGCACTCGTGGTACACCCGGAAGCCCGGCAGCTTGTGTGGCCGCGACGCCGCCGGCGCGTGCAGCAGCGCCGCGCACAGCCGCTCGGCGTCCGTCTGTGTGATGAGCCCGCACGACGGCGCCGACTTCGGCAGCACGCCCGTCGATTTCAACTCATGCAGCTGCTCCGGCGTGCAGCGCGAGCAGTAGATCTGTAGCTCGTCGCACACGCGGTTGATCTGCTCGAGCGTGAAGTCCGTCAGCACCGAGGTCAGGATCTGCGGCAGGCACAGCCGCCGCTCACCACCTACGCTGAAGCACGATATGGGCTCGCCCTCCAGCAGCGTCTCGCCGCGCTCGCCCAGCACGGGGTCGGGCGCGAGCAGGATCGGCGGCGCGGCGGGCGGCGGCAGCGGCGGCGGCGCATCGCCGCGCGGCTCGGCGCGCCCGCAGCCCGGGCCCTGCAGGCTGCGCGGCGCGCTCGCCTGGTATGTCTTCAGCACGGAGGTGATGTGTGGCGTCACTACATCCATGTTCGATCACCTCCACTGTCGTTGCGGCTCGGCGCATGTCACGAGCGAGCCTACGCGCCTGCACGCACGACGCGCTCCGGCCGCGACCGAAACATGTCTGCCGAGGCGAGTGTGCCGTCGCGACGGCCCGGCCGAGCACTCACCGCTCGCCGCCGGATTCTCCGCCCCGTCGCCGCAAGCAAACCCGTGCAAAAAATACGCAAATAACCTCAGTTTGTCACAAAACAGACGCACTTTTTCGGAAAAAAATGGTACAACACGCACTATAATCTCGAATTCCGTAGAATGTGGGAAAACTGCATACAAAAAATCTGCGTAGCATCGGAACAAAGTGGTACGTAATAGATGCGGACGCGTGAGACTGGGGCGTGGATTCCGGCGACCGGCCGCAGTCAAAGCAGCAGACGGATGGCTCGGCTACTGGAGAGTCTAGCCGGCGCCCCGCGCTCCGCGCCCGCGCCCGCCGCCGAGTCACGTGACCGACCTTCCCGTCAAAATATCCAGAATGGCGGCGCGAGCCGCGGACCGCCCGCTACATAGACTATGCCAGACAGATACTGAGTTAGGCAAACAGAACACCTCATACATCATAAAAATCAAAATCACCAATATTCACTGTGTAGATTCGTCGAAAAGTGAAGAATAAATCAATATTTTACCATGCCTTATAGACCTAATTTCAAAAATGGTGTGCCAAGTACCTACCTAATTAAATGGGAACGACAATGGTGTGGATTCTGTTCTGCACAAACTAAACTTAATTTAGGCTATTCCTATCTTTTTCTCTCTAATAAAACAAGAAAGAGACAGACGTAAATTAGAGCTGTCAAATTTAGTTGAACTAATATTTCCCTACAAATTAAGGGTACACGTAAAAACGTGTCGATTAAAAACACGGTGAAGCGCAAGGCGTAAACTAGTTTGACATCTCTAACTTAGTTCATAGCTATAGCCGTACTTTTCTCGCACTGCCTTTTAGTAAAAGATAGCGATTCTCTAATTTTAGTTTAGTTATTACATAACAAGAGAATCGGCACCATTGTGTTGATTACTAATATTGGATTGGCTTTTAGTTGGATCTAATTAGATATTGAATTGAATAATGAAAATATTGAAAATATATGAATTTTTCCTCATTTTGATCAATCACAATAATTTAGATTGGCTATCACAGTCAGACGAGTCACAAACAGTGACACAGACAATTGTACAGGGTTCAGAGTTACTTAGGAGAATTACACAACCTACACCTAGTACTGACTACTGAGTTCCTAGTGTAAGTTTTTAAACGCATTCGAACGCGTTTGCGTAAACGTTCGCTTATTTTTTTTTTCGTGAATATAATTAATAATAATCACATACGTTTTAATAGATTTTTTTAAACCCACACCCCCACACTAGGATCTAGGATTACTACTGTATCGTGGGTGCGTTCACAAACATGTATTACTCACATACACAAGACACCTAGACCCGAAACAACTATCTGTAGGCCATAAAAGTATTAGTTCCGTGCGGGAATCGAACTCGCGACACGCAGTGCTGCAGCCATACGCTCAGCCACTACGCCAACCGTGCTTTTGTCAAATCGTATAGAAAAAAAGAGGTTACCAGATTTAGGGTAAATACCTACTTAATTAAATAATTCCAAATAAATAATATACATATTAATAAATAGGTAAGTACATAGATTAATAATATTATGTCAATTTGAA
Organism: Polia nebulosa; assembly: GCA_951329385.1. Taxonomy (NCBI): domain Eukaryota; kingdom Metazoa; phylum Arthropoda; class Insecta; order Lepidoptera; family Noctuidae; genus Polia; species Polia nebulosa. The sequence continues at coordinate 26,680,431 of OX589607.1, read as the reverse complement.
AGGAAGTACTCTTTACTTTCGTCTTGAAGACATTCAGAGAAAGATGATTATAAAATTTATTTAAGACTACCAGTGTCTTACTTGATAGTCTACTTTATTGTAGCTGTTTTCTTATTACTTACTAGTCTTACTACATCAGCTGACCCCTAAGTACGTTTTGTCGATTGAGATCTTCGGATTTTGAATAATTCAAATAGCAACTTATTTTGTTGTATCTACCGGAAAGATGACCAACTACAAGAAGACGCAGCAATAAAGGCAAAATAGGAAAAACACAACGACTGGTCTGTGGAATTGTCTAATCTTTGGCGCCGCGACACGCGCGGGGCGTGGAGGCGCGCGGAGAGCGGCGGCGCGGGGCGCGGGGAGGGCGGGGCAGCTGCGTCTACTCCGCTCGCTCACCGAGCTCCGTGAAAACTGCTTTTATCGCTACAAATATCACCTATTCAAAACTCAACCTTATCACTAGCCTATCAAGTCCTATTCCAAGATAACATCCACCAGTTGTGCTATAAATTACACAGCTGGCAATCAAACTTAAACTTTATGTCAATGAGCCTAAGTTAGTTTGTATTCGACGATATTTTATGAACGTTATCTTGTAGGTTTATGTAGTGTATAACGCTCGCATGTGTGAATGCATCATACAAGTACTACTATTTAAAACTAAATTAATCAGTGATAATAATTTGTAAATAAATTAAAATTATATTAATTTGATGCATTATATAAATTACATATTATTATAACAGTATTACAAAATTGATTGCTACCTTTTGCCTTTGTCTAGTCTCTCTCTTGTAGTAGTAAATTCAAATTTTCGAACGTATCGTAACGTAGTATAAAATTCGTACGAGGTTAATTAAGTGCGTTCGGTGGGCCCTCGTAGTGAGACAATAGGATTGAGAATTTGTGATACTTGGGTGAAAATATTAAGTACTTATAGATAAATATTGGTAGTGGTACCTTCTTAGTTTTATGGTTTATATCCTTTGCAGATAGTCACATATAGGTGGAAAATTAGAGCAACATCACAAAATAATCTCAATAAAAAAATTACTTTTTGAGTACCTACAGATAAAAGGTACTATTAGAGATGTTGCTTGTAGCGTATTACTCTAGTAGGAGATTATTCCCATTTTTTCAGGAACAAAGAACTTTGTCGTGAACAAGAGGTAATAGGTATTTTTCCAAATGATTTTCACAATCATTCGTTCGTTTCATTCAAGTTATTCCCGCCATCATCTCTGTTTTTGTGTTGCCACTTCGCCGAGCAGTGAGTGATGACTTTGCCCATAGACTACTCCATTTTTTTTAATAGTTGTAGCTATGCCACTGGCTTGGTTACAAGACCTTTAAGCCAAGTCTTAATTTGAAGTCACTTTTTTTTCTGCTTCTTCTCCATTAGAATGCAGGTGTATCACATTCTAATGTTTTTGTAGTATTTGGCAGCAAATGTATCGAGTAAGCCATTTCAGCACGTTTCACTGAGTTAGTCTATACTACAATAAAATTCTCAGCTTCACTTTACCGAGATCGCGCCTGTTTCAATGATTCCACGTAATGTCTAGTTGCGTAGATACTTGAGAAACAAAACTACACCAATTTTATATCACAATATTCACCAGGAATCAATTTGCAAATAATAGAAATAGTCACTGAACTTCACTCGAAGAAATCCCGTTAAATCTCCAAGACTAGTCCTTTGGCACACCGTGTATTTATTTTTATAGTTGTATTTTCTTGTTTTATTTGATTGTTTCCGATTGATAGTCATAGAATTTGCAGCATTAGAAAATAGGTAAATACAAACATATATTGTTGTTTGTAGAAAAATAAGTCATAAACAATTTTTGTACTGGCAGTATGAATCTAGACTGAGGCAGTCAAAGAAAAATGGTGTCGTCTACTCTATCTCTGGTATCGCGTTCCAGTTACAAAAAGGAGAATTGTATCAATTAAAAGCATTAATGTTTAAAGAAAACAAATTTGTTGCTTGAGTTTTGTGAGATTTTGACAAATTATTTAGAAGTCGAAACGATATTTACATGAAACGAATTACTTAAGTTATTTTAAGTAGTTTTTGATTGAGAAGAATCAGCACTGTAATAATTTATTTTATTACTGTTACGTGTGTGAATATTGAATGCATAAAATCATGGTATTGTGTTGTGAAACGCAGTTTAAAATGTCATGTCATTGATTTGATAGTCAGGCTTCTCAGGGCAGTAATCTTTTACTGTTTGTACCTATTATTTTTTGTACAAAACCATTTCCACCATCGTTAAATTAATTACTAGGCGTTCAGCCTATGTTTGAGTAAGTTACTTTGAGAAAATGTACTGTAAATGTCATAAAATCACGATGTGAAATTACATTAGAATTACCAAAGTGTAAGTAAATATTATTGTAGTAACTGCATTTTATGCGTATTATTTGCAGAGATTGATGGATCCTTGGGGCAGTGAAGTTATCAATTCCGAAGTTGTATCGGAGTTTGAAGATAATTTCCAGCCAACTTCCGAGTCCGAGAAGCTGTCGGATTCTGAGCAGTATCTCGCTATTTTAGGTACCTACCTAATTGATATTAAGTTCAAGTTCTAATCACATATCAACGACTTTTGATTGGTTACATGTTGTCAATCGGCTTTTTTGTTACACAATATGATATAATGTAGGACAGTGCTGAGTGTGGCGGTTACGAAATATATCGAGTGACACTTCACAGACCTCCAGCCACATTCACTCCACGAGGCGCCGTCGCACCGCTAGCTAGTTACTGTCCGAAGGTCGCACGCGCGCTTAGAAAGTTACATTTTCCCTTATTAGAAGTTTACAATATTTAGTTATTGGTCTAAGTACCTATATTTGACCTCTTCCTTTTCATGTGGTAATTTTTTATTTTATAGTTTAATACAAGTCTTACAAGTGGCAGAAAAGTGAAAATAATTTTTAACAATATATTTTTCTCATTTCAGAGCGTAAACTCAAGGCGATCAAATCCAAGAGCAAGGTTGTGGAAGATTTAGCAGCATACAGGGCTGATTGCATTGATCGGTTGATGCGAGAGGGCTGCGACCTAGACCCTGTTATTGGAGACACTGAGGGCGAGAAACTGTTGCAGGAATAACTTCTCAAATAATTACAGAGCATTGTAAGTAATCATGGCAGGTGCAGCAGCTACTAATATTGACTTGTCAGGAGCTACCTACTGCATACTCACAGGTGCCTCCCAAGGCATCGGGAGGGCTATTGCAGCAGAACTTGCAAAGCACCTTGGACCCAAATCTTTAATGTTACTGCTAGCACGTAACAAAGATCAACTGGCCAAGACAGCTGGGCTCTGCAAATCTGACAACATCAAAATTGTGTACGAGTCCATGGACCTTGCTAAAGCCTCGGCACAAGAGATGTTAGATGTGATTTACCATTCTTTGAAGGGGTATAAAATCCCTGACTTTTCTAACTGTGTCATCTTCCACAATGTTGGTTCCCTGGGCAACCTATCAGTGGAAACAGAGCGCATGGAGAACCTGGAGGAAATGAGACAGTACTATGATTTGAATGTATTTAATGTTATCACACTGAATACTCAGTTCCTTAAGGTGTTTGAGGAGGTCGAAGACAGAGTTATAATTGTGAATGTGACATCTCTGTGTGCCATCAAGCCAATGAGCGGCATGGCTAGCTACTGCAGTGGTAAGGCTGCACGAGAGATGTACTTCAAAGTGCTGGCTGAGGAGAAGAAGCACATCAGAGTGCTGAACTACTCTCCCGGGCCGGTTGAAACATCTATGATCGACTATGTCTTGGCTGAGACAGTGAACACCAATTTGAGAGATGTATTTTTGTCATTTAAATCCCAGGGGGCACTACTTAAGCCAGAAGTTACAGCTAAAAAATGTTTGAAGGTCCTTAAAGAGGGCAAGTTCAGTCCGGGCGGTCATGTTGACTATTTTGATGATGAGTAGATATCTTTAACTATTGAGTAGCTTTCTTACTTGCATATTTGCCAAACTATCAATGTGATTATAAATTATTAGCTTCCAAGTATTCATGTGATGTCTAATGTAATCTAGATTATTTCATATCAATCTGTGTTACTAACTAAGGCTGTTTCACTATTTAGAGATGTATTTAGAACATAATAATATAATGTGTGTTTAGCCATCAAACCCCATGTGTCACAGTGTCCTGTGCAAGTCTTGCTTTGACTAACATCAACCAGGATTTTACAGTTAATCAATTATAAAATTTATGTTCTAAAAACCTTTACTAATAAATAGTTTGTTATTGTTTAATTGGTCTCTGACAAAATATTCATAATTATAATTTTTGGTACTTAGGAATATTTTTCTTTGTTATGTTTGTTTTTGTTCTAGTTTATTGATTAGTTTTTTTTTTTTTTGGAAATTACTGTAGGGCTGAAACTCGCACAAAATTGGATATCCCTAGATATCTCTTTTTTATTTTCGAATATAAATATTTAAGTTTGTGTTAGGTTATAGGGATTGAGATAAGATTATTGCGAATAAATTAAATTAAATTGGGAATATTTTGTCAGAAACTGCTAAAGTGTAACCATCATAGTACTAGACACATTCCATATTAAATGCTGTTGTTGGTGTTGTAGAAATATGAGTGGAGTGTCAAGTGTGCGTTGATGGTGTGTAACGAAACACTCGTAGTCAAGTAACATAGTTCTTTCCTAACATTCCACAACATTATATGTATCTTGTAGTCTATGAATGCAATTCATATTAAAATAAATGCTTGAAATAAACCTTGTTTTTGTTACCCTCACCTTATCTTTTATTATTTCATGATAATTAATATGAGTTACATTCATATTTTTTTCTAGAATAAGCCTTTATCAATTATCATTTTAACTTTTGACCCTTCACACAATACATCACATAACTTAATAAGTTTTCATATGGACTCTTGCCACTACAAAGGCCGTAAAGACCATTTTGGGGCAGTGGACTTTTTGATGCACTTTGACTCAGTTTTTCACGCTCTTTCGATCGGAATATTTAATATGGAGCCACGATGAAAAAAAATATTTTTTACTTGCGACAACAAATCCATAAAGCTCTAAAAGGCTTGTTCTCAAAACATTTTAGTTTTTTGCCAAAAGTACTTATGAGATTTGTAGCAGAAAAGGTGGATATGAAAACCCCGTTCGATGGGTCTACTAATAAATAGGTTTATCTATGAATCAAATCAGAATTGAGCAAGTAGCTAAAATAAAAATTAGTAGACCAAAAAACAACCGAAAATCAAAGCTTTTGTGGTGGATTATAAGCTACTTGGTCCAGTGTCTCACAGAGAATGGAGCCTCGAGTTCCATCAGTGGGTTGGTAACATTATAAGCTACTTGGTCCAGTGTCTCACAGAGAATGGAGGCTTGAGTTACATCAGTGGGTTGGTAACATTATAAGCTACTTGGCGCAGTGTCTCTCAGAGAATGGAGGCTCGAGTTCCATCAGTGGGTTGGTAACATTATAAGCTACTTGGCCCAGAGTCTCACAGAGAATGGAGGCTCGAGTTCCATCAGTGGGTTGGTAACATTATAAGCTACTTGGCCCAGAGTCTCACAGAGAATGGAGGCTCGAGTTCCATCAGTGGGTTGGTAACATTATAACCTACTTGGCCCTGAGTCTCACAGAAAATGAAGGCTCGAGTTCCATCAGTGGGTTGGCAACATTATAAGCTACTTGGCCCAGTGTCTCACAGAGAATGGAGGCTCGAGTTCCATCAGTGGGTTGGTAACATTATAACCTACTTGGCCCTGAGTCTCACAGAAAATGAAGGCTCGAGTTCCATCAGTGGGTTGGCAACATTATAAGCTACTTGGCCCAGTGTCTCACAGAGAATGGAGGCTCGAGTTCCATCAGTGGGTTGGCAATAATATAAGCTACTTGGCCCAGTGTCTCCCAGAGATTGGAGGCTCGAGTTCCATCAGTGGGTTGGTAGCATTATAACCTACTTGGCACTGTGTCACAGAGAATGGAGGCTCGAGTTCCATCAGTGGGTTGGTAGCAATATGAGCTACTTGGCACTGTGTCACAGAAAAGGGAGGCTAGAGGTCCATCCAGTAGGTTGGTAACATCTATGGATAGACCATAGCACCCTGCCAGGGTCGCGAAAGCGTTCGAGGGACTCACTACTGCCCTGGGACAGGCAACTGAAGGAACAAGGGTGGGTTTTAGTCAGTAAGATTCTGACACCCAGAGCGGGAGAATTCATTTTATGAGTTCCCACCCTAAAAAAAACCGTAGCAATAGCACAGATCTATTGTATTGTAGGTACAGTCATACGCTCGATCATGGTAACATTTCAGGTTGTATTTTGTAGAAGTACCTAAGGGCGGTTTTCCTAGAACAACTGTGTTGCTGTTGTCCTTACATGACATCAGAAATCTTGGGCAATAACAACTTGTTACATAATATTAATTTATCGTTTTAAATATTACTTACTTTACAAAAAAAGCTTGATAATTGATACCATGTGTAATTTGATAGGTACCTATACAAGGTGTAACGGAAAGGTGTGGTCATATACGTACCTACACATAATTCTGATTTAAGTATTTAATTTTACTTGTTCCCCACAAGTAAAATTAAATCCTTAAATCAGAATCTAGAATACGCCTATTGTAATAAGTTTTATTGCATCGTTGGTCTCGTGCTCGTAAGCGAGACAGCTGTGCGCGGGGTTAAATGCTATTGGGTTTTTCCATTAGGAATTACTCTGTAGCAGCCCGGAGCTTGGAAATTGGTGGTGTGACACCCTTGTGCCTCGGAAAGCACATAAAACCGTTGATCTTGCGCCTGATCTCTCCGCGGTCGTGTCGGATTTTCGTTCCATCGAACTAAGACAGTAAAGGAACAGAGTGCACCTGTGTTTGCGCACACGCTTGTGCACTACATGCATATAATATATACTGCGTATTTTTTTATTGTTTACAGGCACGCGTTTGACCACTATCTCACCTGATGGTAATTGGTGAGAAATTAATTTGGCTAATTTCGTTGAGATTGGTTACCGTGATCGAAATTTGTTCGGGAAAAATTACTGTATTAAGTTTATGGGCTTCGCTGCAACTCATCCCTATTCCCAACTTGGCCGGTCCGTACATATCTACCTACAATTATAGCTAAAAGGTGCAAAAGTACTGACTGATAGGAAGCAAAGTGCTTATAGGGTTTGTATTTATTTTTAATCAGTCATCACAAATCACAGTTTTTACAATAATTTAACCACTCTGCTAAAAAATCACAGTTTCTACAATAATTAAAACTCTCTACTAAAAACAGTATGTACTGTATAAAAAAAATACACTATCGTCTAAGAAATCACAGTTTGTACAATAATAAAAACTCTGCTAATAATCAGTATGTGTATAAAATATTTATTATCGCTTATGAAAAATGATCATGAGAAAAAGTTATAGGTGATAAAAGGTATCTATATTCTCTACATTGTAGCACTTTTCCGACAAACTGTGTCTACCCTTGCAGCTACTAGGCATATAAAAAAGCGGGCGAGTTGGGACTAGGGATGAGTTGCAAGTATGCCAAAATAAGGCCCCATTCACACGGAGATGGTTTTTTTTTTTTTTTTTTTTTGGGGGGTGAGAAATCATCCTATGACTTCTTCCGCTCTAGGGTGGAGCGGAAGGGCGTGTCAGACTCTTACTGACTAAAACCCACCCCTGTTCCTCCCTGCCTCGAGTGCCCGGGGGCGAGGTAACTCTTTCGAATTTACGAGTATCCTCCACCCCCGGGCAGGCATCGGCCGTGGCAGGCCCCTTCCCTTTGCTGACAACTCTTTGAGGCGCGCGTGGAACACTACGCGCCGTCGACTCTCGGGCCTGGTGCTGATCGGACGGCGAGTTACCCACTACTCGCCGTCCGCAGGCCCGGGTCTACGGTGGCCGGAGATCGTCTCGCGGCGCCCGAACCCCCTGGCGTCTGATGCGGCGGCTGCGGCTGGGGGCGCTAGGGCGACTCGGCTGTTGTCAAGTCTCCCTAACGTATGCCGCCTCCCTCTTCGCGAGCATTACTGCTTCGCAGAAGGAGGAGACGGCTTCCCATTCCCTCTCGCTCCGTACCATAGCCTGAACCAGGGCACGGCGCGAGAGGTCGCTGCCGCCTATCGCATCCACGAGGACACGGCGGTGCTCTGCCCAAGCGGGGGAAACCTCCACCGTATGCTCCACCGTGTCCTCTGGGCGATCCTCGCAGTGGAAACACCCGGGGGTCACCTCCGCCTTGATCCGACTCAGGTACTTACCGAAACAGCCGTGTCCGGTGAGCACCTGCGTCAGGCGGAAGGTGAGGGCGCCGTGACGCCTCTCCAGCCACTCCTCAAAGAGGGGCACTACCGCCTCGATGGTGGCGTGCCCAGCGCTGGGTTGCGACAGTCGCTCTCTCCATGTCACCATGAGATCCTGCCGGAGCTCGGTCCGCCGAGCCGCGAGTTGTCGCGGCAGCGGAGTTTCGCCCACACGGAGATGGTCAGCACGATATTTTGGAATCTCACGTCTGACGGCTACAAGAGGTTAAAAATACAATAAAACTGCCAAGTAATTTCAAGTATCATCGCTATGAGAGCGAGGCAATCGGAGGCATTTGACTGAGCCCTAAGAACGAATGTGTCGTGTGAAACAACAAAATGATCGAGGGAACCAGACCTAAGTGTGCCCTAAAGATTTTCCTAATCGAGCTCATAGCTGAGTCATAAACTGTGAATACTACTAATACAATGGAGCAGTCTTCCAAACCTTATTTAACGGCGGACCCTTAGGTAGGTTAACGATGGTCGCGGGTAAATTTTAAATAGAGTTACCGCGGCTCTTGGCACACAACTGGGGCCTAATTCTGTAACTTAAGAGTTAAGCAACACGCCATCGACACTCTATCGACACACACCAGGCATTATTTTGCCACTGTTGCAAATTTGGTATTCTGCAAAAACTTCAAAATGCTATTGACATATTACAGTAGACCAAACTACCAACTATTACAATAGTCTTATTATGGCGTTTCAATGGCACTACAGTGGCAAATCAAACACCACAAATAATTTGTAGAATACCAAATGTCAATGACTATTCTATTGAGACACCACTGACACACTACCGACACACACTATTGACAAGTAAGTTAATTTACAGAATTGGGCCCCTGAGGAAACACGGGTGGGTTTTAGTCAGTAAAAGTCTGACACGCCCGAGAAGTCATTGGATGATCCCCCCCCCCCCCTCATCCCACCCCCAAAAGGTAGGTTAACGATGATCGTCACGTACGGACCCCTTCAGAATAAATCTGAAAAATATTTTTATAACTGTTTTTCGCGGAGCCCTTTGGACATGCTTACGGACACAGATCCCAGGTTAGGCAACCCTGCTATAGAGCAGTCTCACGCCAAACAAGGTGTTTTTACCTACTTCGGGGACTATGCGAAAGTTAGCTTTTTGCCTGTGGAAATCCCCATGGATGTTCTCCTGGAGCGGGCAGGCGGAGGGTTCTGTCAGACATTTGCTTACAAAACGTCTGCCGGGCATTAGAAGATTTCATCATGCTCCCCCGGCCTTGAAGTGAAAGTAAACTTGTCGGTTTATGTTTCGGAACTGAGAAATATTGATACCTGGACTCCTGGAGCAGATAAAACTAGAAAACTATTAAGCGAAGGCCAAAAGATTAATTGCGGTGAATGAGCGGTTTTCGTGAACGTAAAGAAAACTACAGGGTGTAACGGAAACGCGTGGTCATGTTTTAAATATTGCTCCAGCTCATAGAAATGAATAACTAGCTTATAATAAAAAAGTAAAAAAAAAGAAGGAAGGAAGGAAAGAAAGACAGACAATTCCGAAAAAAAATTAGGACCTCCCATACTAATTTTGATCGGCATGTGTGTGGAAAAACTACCTCTACGACTTCCTTGGAAAAAGATGTTTCCATGCGCAGAAGCAGTATTTAAAATATGAAACCGCATTTCCGTTACACCCTGTATAAGATTCACTTGTTGACATTCACACACAAATATCAACATTATTTGCAAGTAAAATAAGGTACATAGTTGTATGAATAGCCTAGTTTGCAAAGTAATGTCAAAGTGCGGCTTACGAATCTTGGATACCTGAGTCTTGCGTTGACTGCCAAAATGTTTTGCTTGCTTGCCTTGGCAAAAGGTCTCATCTGAAAGTTGCAAATTGGCTGTTAAGACAAGTGTCGGGTAAGGTATGTGGAATATCAATCTTTGAGATAGGTAGAGTTGTACGTTAGTGTAGGTAAACAAGGTTACCATACCCCAGACTCCGGAGTCGCGGACGTTTAGAGTGGGGACTCAGTCCGCCCACCAAGTGATCCCAGGAAAGACGGTGGTGCCAGTAATCAGGGGCTGCCATGCACAGCGAGGCTCAGGGAGACCCCTTTCGGCAGCGACAACTCGCGCGCGGCCATGGTACGGAGCGAGAGGGAATGGGAAACAGTCTCCTTCTGCGAAGCAATAATGCTCGCGAGACTCAACGGAGTCCCCCTCACGCCCCCAGCCGCAGCCGCCGCAGGAGACGCCCTGGGCGTCGGGGGTCGCGAGACGATCTCCGGCCACGGCGAGTAATATGGTAGCTCTCCGTTCGATCAGCACCAGGCCCGAGATACGATGGCGCGTAGTGTTCCACGCGCCTCAAAGAGATGTCAGCCACCACTGACGGGGCCCGTCATGGCCGATGCATGCATGCCAAGGGGTCGCGGATAAATTCGTAAGAGTTACCGCGCCCCTGCACTCAGGCAAGGAAGGAACAGGGGTGGGTTTTAGTCAGTAAGAGTCTGACACGCCCTCCCGCTCCTGGAGAAGTCATAGGATGATTTCCCATCACTCCAAAAAAAAAAAAAAGGGATTTCCCTTTACAGTGTCCCTAGGGACGTGCCCTAACAGGCGTTGTACAGTGGGTGTTCCGGGTCCCGGGATGGTTTTTAAGAGGTCACGGGATCCCTCCATGTGCTGATGGTGATCACCAGGGTTGTTTTAGTTAGGTAAAATCCCACACTCACTCCACTTTTGAAGGTTTTCCACCTGAAAAAAAAGTAAAATTAACTTCTACGGGGTACCAAATGTTTAAGGCGCTATTAGCTGCCAACAACCTTGAGTGGTTAGCTTGCGTGTTCTGCGCTGAGCTCACGTAACGCGTCGTAAGTCCACCCAGTAATAGGACTCGCCCATCAAGGAGCGCGGTCCGAAATAAAACTCATTATTAATTTATTATACATAAAACAACAAGTATTAAACTAAAACACTGAGACTAAATTATAAATAATTAAATGATCTTTAAAATGGTGAAGGTTTCATAAAAATACGCTTTATAGTTTTTGCGTGATTCTGAATTTTTTATCCGCGTTAGACATTCACATAACTTTACAAATTAAACAATTTTATAAAAACATAATTTCGAATATTCTCAGATCAAATTACGACGGAAATAGTCAAAAGTAACATATATTTTTTTCAAAGAAATAATACTAGTCGTTTAGACGTGATGTTCAATTAAAAACCAACAAAAGTCGTATAACTGCGCCTTAAGCTGTAATTCTTATTTTTGTCTCAATTTTTCTTTAAATATATTTCTATTTTCTTTAAATATATTTCTTCTCTCCTGCAGATATGATGCCCTCGCAGTAATGGCAGGTCGCAAGAGTCTGTTCATATTCCTGATGGGTTTGGCCTGGAAGTGCCGCTACAGCATGCCGCTGCTGCTGAGTGGGACCGTGGCCATCCTGGGCAGGGCGTGGATGTTCCAGATCAGGGTGCACACGGTACACAGACTGCATGATAATGAGGTAATTGTCTATTCTTCTTTTACTTCGTGTTGCCGGAACGACAGTATAATATCAATTTATTGACCCTAACGACAGACCGGCCCGTCGAAGTGCCAAATTTCGATGGGCCGGTCTGTCTGTGGCAGCGCAGAGGTCATCTTTTGAAGTGAAACTTCTAATGCGACTTCCAACAAGGTTGCGTTAAACGTTTAACGCTACCATGGAGGGGGTATGAAAGCACTGTTGCGTTAAAATTTCAACGCTCCTGGGGAGGGGGAATAGAAAGAGACAGACAAATTTGGATTGGAAATAATAAATGGTAGGAATAATCCAACAACCAAAGGGAGAACTACCATTGATGCAGTTTTTGCAAGAAATATTGAAAAAATAGAACTCAAACATTTCGTATCTTACTTTAGTTATCATAATCCCATTGTAAATGTTGTAGATTTGAATTTTTCTCCACTCGAAAATGACAATTAAAAGATGCGATCAATTGTGAATTGTAAGCAATGTTAATAAAGTTTGTCTTAAAGAAACAATATGATTTCACTAAAAATCAATTTCTACCCCTTCCTATTTTCAATTCCACATTACGAAGTTTCACTTCTTCCGTGCGGAGGGACTCCACGCACAATATTTTTTTTTTTAATTATTGATAAGATCGCGTTTGACCACTATCTCACCTGATGATAAGCGATGATGTAGTCGAAGATGAAGCACGCTTGCCTAGAAGTAACCTATTGACTCTTGACTTAAAGACTGGGAAGGTTGTAACTATCAAGAAACAGACTGGCAGGGTATTCCACTCCTTCACTGTACGCACAATGAATGTGTTCCTAAAACGTTTTGTGCGTGTGGGTGGAACCATGTACCGGTTGTGTATCACCGGTCTTGTGGTCCGATGATGGAACGGCCTTGGCGGTATTAAATAATACAATTCTGACGCACACTCTCTAAAATGCAACCGATAGAAAACCGACAGGCTAGCAACTTGGCTCCTATGCCTAAGTATGACTTTCCTGAAGACAGTTCATTTCAATGGGTAGAAGCAGTAATTAAAATATGACCACCATCTATAATATGACCACCATTTGAAAAATGACCACCATCTAAAATATGACCACCATTTAAAATATGACCACCATTTGAAATATGACCACTATTTAAAATATGACCACTATTTAAAATATGACCACCATTTAAAATATGACCACTATTTAAAATATGACCACCATTTAAAATATGACCACTATTTAAAATATGACCACCATTTAAAATATGATCACTATTTAAAATATGACCACCATTTAAAATATGACCCCTATTTAAAATATTACCACCATTTAAAATATGACCATCATTTGCGTTACACTATATTATATAGAATTCATCCTACCTACCTACGCAGGTAGGTATGAATCCCTTTCATTACACAAATCGGATATCTGACTAGCTACAAGTTCGCACCGACTAGATTATCTGTTTGCCCTTGCATGTATTAAGTCTTTGCCAGTTAATTCGATTACCTAGTGCAGTCACTGGTATTTTGCAACTACTCAGAACTAAGCGTATTAACGAGGTATCAATCCTACGCATGAAAACGTTTACACATGTTTACTTATAAAAGCTGGTTATTTTAAAGCATTTTGTGATGTGCTTATCGAGGTTTGTGTCTGTCCGTCCGTCGTCTGAGGTTTTACAGCCAAACGGTTGGCGCTACAGTCTTCAAATTTTCACAGTATAAGCATCTTGTTGACACAAAGCCATACAAAATACAAATACTCACTGGTTTTTTCCGTCATAATAATAATGATGTTCCCAATGATTCTGCCATATTTCAAACTCACATGAAATTTTATTCGCCCCAGTTTCTCCGGGCGCGTATTATTTTTCGTTATCAAAATATTCCGCGATTTTTATTTTATGTCGTATGCTAAGGGGAGGTCCGGACCCTCTAGAACCGGGCAAGTGCTAGTCGTACTCGCATACAAAGGATTCCGTACCATTGTGCAAACTGTTCTTGCTGTTCATTCCCATCCCGGATCCCCCAGAAGAGGTTCAAAAAATATCTACTATCTACTTCTTCTTTATCTCGATGATCCAATCTTCTTAATTTATATCGCCATCCTCTGTTCACCTGCAAAAGTGTTTGAACATGTTTTACACAAAGAAAATCACAGACAAGTCAATAGATATCTGTGTAATGAACAACATGGTTTTCGCTTCAAAAGATCAGTTAACACTAATCTCGTAACTCTAGCCGACTACATCACAACCAGTATGGACCGAGGCCAGCAGGTGGATGTCTTATATTTTGACTTACAAAAAGCCTTCGACAGAATCTATAATGACATTCTATTAGATAAATTAAGTGCCATAGGTTTTGCTCCTAATCTTCTTTTATTGATCGCTGACTATCTTCGAGATCGTAAACAGTATGTGCGACTGGGCCTGTACAATTCTCAGCCGTATGACATACGATCAGGAGTCAGCCAGGGTTCAATATTAGGACCTCTACTGTTTCTTATAATGATAAACGACATTCCACAAGTTTTGAATCACTCCAAATGTTTATTATACGCTGACGATTTAAAGCGATTTTCTGAGGTTCAAACTCCAGCTGATTTTGTAGCCCTTCAAAAAGATATTGACGCTATAAGTGAGTGGTCAGTGATTAACAAAATGCATTTCAATCCATTTATATGTTGCGTTATGAGTTTTAGTCGTTCACGAAACCCAATTCAATACCATTACATTTTAAATAACCAAGAAATAGCAGGAGTCATGACGGTCAAAGATCTTGGTGTTATTTTCGATACTAAGTTTCCTTCCATGACCACATTATTTCTCTAGCCAAAGAGTCGTTTCGGCGGTTAGCGTTTGTCCTGAGAAATTGTCGTGAGTTTACAAACCATCAAGTGATCCGACTTCTTTATAACACACTTGTTAGAAGTAAACTTGATTCTAGCTCTTGTGTTTGGAACCCTTACGAGAAATCTTATAACCTTATGGTGGAAAAAGTTCATAAAGCATTCTTAAGGTATTTCTACAAACTTAGGTTTAGGTACTACCCATATATGTATCCAACCAAATTTCTGCTGGATTGCTTGGGCTTTACCTCACTCCAGGTGAGACGAGCTTTTGACCAGCTTGTAACTGCTTGCAAAATAATACACGGAAGCATCGACTCTCCTTGTTTACATGGGGCGCTATGTAACATTTTTGTTTCTGACAACTATTGCCGAGCGAGACGGCATAAATTATTTATAGTGCCACGTTGCCGCACGGATGCACGAAGTATGTCACCCATTCCGCGAATGCTAAATGCACTCAATGCTCTCCTAGAGTCCAGTCCTGGATTAGATCTGTTCGCTGATGAATGGAAAAAGATACTGTCTGAATGTCTGACGATTTGCGAGAAGACTGAGTGAAAGGCTTAAGTATGTATAATATCGTGCAATTGTAATATTTTATTCTTAATGTGTTTTATACAATTTGTATTTTGGTTTTAATTTGTAATGTGTATGATCAGTGTAATTGGCATTTTGTCGTTCTGGTTAAATAAATAAATAAATGAGCTTGACCAGTAGGTAGGTATTCAGCCCCGTCGATAGCATTACGTTGGCGGCGCAAAGGTCTCATGGTGCAGGTATTTTTGCACAAGAGATGGGGCATCGGCACTACTGTAAAGATAGTGTTACTTATAGGGTGCTGTGTAACATCTTTCCTCTCGCTTTCCTGCAATCTGTGGGAGTGATTTCGTGAAATGGAACGGAAGTGTGTAACAGGAAGCCTATATAAGAATAAATAAGAATAAGCGCGCGCTATTTGATTTAATCAATGAGTGCGCGCGCGGTGTGGAGGTCAGATAGGCAGTCGCTCCATGTAGAATAGTGGTATTCAGCTGCATCCGGTTAGGCTGGAAGCCGACCAAGATAGTTGGAAAAGGCTAGGTAGATTGTTGAGCGCGCGCGGTGGTAGAGTTGGCCGTCAGATGGCAGAGCGCGCGCACGATAAGTCTGCGCGCGGTCGAAATCGGTGCTAAACGTTTTAATTTTATTTTTCAGGATAGAATGTTATGTTGCTTAATACCAAGGTGAAATGTCAAATGTCATCATATGCGAGCTCGCTCGTTTTTTTGTTTTTTCGGTGAGAAGTCATGGAGTAACTTTTATCGCTCTAGGAGGGCGTGTCAGACTCTTGCTGCTCCACCCGTGTTCTTTCAGTTGCCTATGCCAGAGATAGGTAACCTATCAGATCATTACAGTCAATCTATAACAACAGTCTTTATTTCCAGTTGGCTTATTACGACGAGGACGAGGAACCGGAAGATGATGAGGCCACATGGGAGACCGAGTCATCAGACTCGTGGGAGACCATCGTGGAAGAGGTGGCATACGGCTGATCATACAATGGCCCACCCACAGCCATCGCGGGCCAAACCAACCCCGACGATTACTTATCAAATTGTAACAAATATCGGCGTAGCACGGGCATTTAATTTATTATTTTGGCATTGGTTTCTGCCTTATTTGTAAATATTATCGTTACAGATATTATTTTTTTTATTAAGATTTCGTCTGTTGTTATATTTAGTGGTGCTTTGGGTTCCAGAAATTATTAGACGATTTAAAGGTTGAAATATGGGGCTGTTATTCCACTGTAAAATGGTGTTGGGTATTTGGGAATCTATCGGACAAATAAATCTTTAGTTTAGTGATAGTACCAACTTGTTGAGCTATGTTTTCGAAAGTTTACGCTGACCGCCACCGTTTCAATGCGGCATAAGTTTTGATTCTTCTATGAAGTCTACGCCGTGGTAGTAGCTCAGCGATGACGTTAACATAATGTGAAGACATCCTGGACTTTGTGACACAGATCGTAATTTTACTTCATTTTAATATGCTGTGTGAAATTAGCGTTTCGTACTTACGATAGCACCCACACCATTCACCTACAATATTTTTTTAAAATGATCTCGAACATTGAATTCAAGTACTTTATCTCTTTTTATGTTTTCTCTGTATTGAAATATGGCTCTAGGCTACGCCCATATTTTTTTGTAAGTGTAACAGACGTAATTGAGTCATCAATTATTATCATTTCTGCCGAAAGACGTCAACTGCTGGACATAGAAAAGTGACGCCACAACGAATGTCGTTGTGGCACCAGTCACCAGATCAACGGTCCACTTTGTGGTAGGCCTTCCAAAGTTCCGTCTGGCGTTACGCGGTCGTTCGCCACTACAAAACCTTCGGCCTATCGACTATCTGTTCTGCGAGCATTATGCCCTATTCATCGCCAATTAAGTTTAGCGTTTCATCAGGCTATATCGGTAACCTTGGCTTCATTGTGTAATTGCACATTTTTGACTGACTTATACATTATAAGTATGTATCTATCTGTTCCGTCGGCCGTGTTGGCCATTCTCCTTAACAATAGTAAATTTTGAAATGGCTTCATTCTGTCATAGCTAAGGAATTTGTTATGTAAAGGAACTCATCTTAATAAACGATAATACATGTTGATGACGTTCGTGAATCGGACATAATCAAATAAATCTAGAATGGGGCCGTAACTTAAAATAATCAATAATATAAAAAAAAAATATACTACTTACAGCTCGCCTGATGTAAGTTTGCCGCTTTGATACCAGACTTTTCGGTTCATGACATAAAGATCGCTACTGTATTCGTATGAGATTTACTACGGCGCAGTCATTTGTAGCCTACTTCACAGCGGCACGATTAGATGACGCGAACTCTGCGACCAAACGGCATCCCAAGAAAAAAAAAAAGTAGCAGGTAGTAACACAAACTGCGAAAACAGACTTTACAGCCGCGAAATTAAAGTGCCAACATTTTGTATTATCGTACGGTTGTCTGTACCTACAGAATGTGTTTAAATTATAAGACCATGTAAAATGGCGTCATGTTTAGTCAAATGTAACGAAAAGACATTTGCCCACTGCACTGTTTGTATTTAAGACTCAAACTTGCACTTTGACTTTGAATAATTGTTTATATTTCTCTTCGAACCATCGTTCCATTATGGTTCTGGGTTCAAAATAATTATTTATTAATTTGTAGAATATATATGTGTCTACAGTACAATGAATAAATATCTCAATTTCAATTTTATTGTTTTTTTTTTTATATTTTACCATGTTGGTTTTTCATGTTCGTTTTTAGGGTTCCGAACTCCTAACAAGGAAACCTTGTAGTTTCGCTCTGTCCATCTGTCCGACGCGACTTAGCTTAGAGACTGTTAGTACTAGAAAACTGTAATTTTGCATGGTTAAAGGTATATTAATCACGCCGTAAAAATGGTACTTAAAGTAAAATGGACGTTCAAATGTATGACCTTTGGATCTTGGTCATGTATTAGAGAAGGCCAGTATCTACCAAACTGCCTCGCCAGTGCTAATGTTGAGAGACCACACTGGAACTTGGTCACTACTACTCTGCAAAGACTACGTAGCCTGGTCGCTGATCTTGTTTTCATACCTAGGTACCATTTACAAAAAAAAAACTTGAGAGGTGTCAAGGGACACCCGGATGGAACGAAGTTCCTTTTGTATATACATATATTTATATTTACAGGGTGTAACGGAAAGGTGTGGTCATATTTTAGGAACCGGTTCTGCCCATGGATATGAACAATATTCTCTAAGAAAAAACTGAAAATTCCCAAAAAAAAAAATTGAACTTTACATACAAAGTTTTTTTTTTTTTTATGTTTGGTAGGCTCGCGTTTGACCACTATCTCACCTGATGGTAAGCGATGATGTGGTCGAAGATGGAGCGCGCTTGCCTAGAAGTAACCTATTCACTCTTGACTTAAAGACTCCCAGGTTGTATCTTACAGGAAACACAGACTCCGGTAGAGAATTCCACTCTCTAGCTGTACGTGCAATGAATGTTTTCTCAAAACGCTTTGTGCGTATGGATGGGATGTCCACCATGAACCGGTGGCACTTCGCCGTACGTCTTGTGGTCCTTAGATGAAACGGGCTTGGCGGAATCAAATCATGCAATTCCGTCGCACACTCCCCAAAATGTAATCGATAGAAAACCGACAGGCCAGCAACTCGGCGTCTATGTTCAAGACTTTGGAGTTTTGACTCAACGAGTCTATCATTGCCGATGATCCTCTTGGCTCGTTTCTCAATTGACTCAAGGGCAACAAGCTGGTATCTTGCAGATCCGTCCCAAAGATGAGAGCAGTACTCCATACACGATCGGACTTGCGCTTGATAGAGTTGGAGCAGCTGTTCCGGCGTGAAGTATCGTCTCACCTTTGCGAGGACCCCCAACTTTTTGGCAGCCACTTGAGCCTTAGCCTCTATGAAGGGGCCAAAATTGAGGGTAGATGTTAAAGTAACACCAAGAAGATCAAGTCGGTCGGTTATCGGCACGGTTACACCTCGGAAACATGGAGCCGGGTGAAATTGGCTCCTTTTAGCAGAAAAAAGACACGCCTGGGTCTTAGCAGCATTGAACTTAACCAGATTGGCATCGCCCCAATCTGAGACAGCCTGTAAGGACAAGTTCAAGCGCCCAACCATAGCCTCTCGGAGAGACCGGACCTGAGACCCACTAACTCGTGCGTCTGGCACGTATCTCTCGGCAACAGTGCTGTCGTCTGCATACCCAAAGGTACCGGGTTTTAGCAGATCGTTAATATGCAGCAAAAACAATGTTGCCGAGAGCACCGACCCCTGAGGAACACCGGCATTAATAGATGACTACTCGGATAGACCGATCCCTAAGGAAATCTGCTATCCAATCACACAATCCAGCGGGCAGACCGAAGGAAGGAAGCTTGCCAATTAAGCTGTCGTGCCAGACCCGGTCGAAGGCCTTCGAGATATCAAGGGAGACCGCAAGGGCTTCCCCTTGTTTGTCGATGGCCTCACTCCAGATGTGAATGGCATACGCTAGAAGATCTCCCGTTGACCGATTTCGGCGGAAGCCGTATTGTCGGTCACTTAGGATATCGTTAGCTTCTAGGTATGCTAGGAGCTTACCATTCAGTATACGTTCCATACTCTTACAGACAACGGAAGTTACCGAGATGGGCTATAGTTATCATCAGCTGATCAATATTTGTATGGGAGGTAAAAAAATTGTTTGTGAATTTTCTCAGGTTTTCTTGAAGAAAGTTGTTCATATCGATGGGCAGATGCAGTTCTTAAAATATTACCACACCTTTTCGTTACACTCTGTATACATAAACCCCCCCCCCCCTCCCCCCTTTCGCAACGCGCGATAAGGAACTTCGTTCCAATAACAACAACTATAGCAAAAAGTGTCGTTACAACTTTTGGTCTTAGTAAAAAGTGTCCTTACAACTTTTGGTCCTCATTTTTTCCGTCTAGCCCCCTTTCGCACCGCGCGATAAGGAACTTCGTTCCAAAAAAAATGTAATCGAAGGAACGATACCGATGGCAACAATTTTTTACTTTTTAGGGTTCCGTAGTAAACAAGGAACCTTATAGTTTCGCCATATCCTTCTGTCCGTCCGTCCGTCCGCAGCTTAGCCCGGAGACTCTTAGTAGGTACTAGAAAGCTATAAATTGGTATAGATATAATAGGTATTAATCACGCCGACAAAGTGGTAAAATAAAACCATGAAAAAAAATTTTTTTAGGGTACCTACTTACCTACCTTCTGTACCTACACGTTAAGTGCAAATGTTTTTTTTTCTCGTCTATCCCATGGTGTGGGGTATTGGTGAATAGGCCATTCAAAAATATTACGGGTCTGTGAAAACCATTTTGCAATTCTGGGATCCGTTTGCGTAAAATTAAGCTTAAATTGCTATTTTTTTTAAAGTCAAGTGTCCAGCTGTCAGCTAAATGGTTGCTTTTGGATATGTGAAAAAGTTCACGGCAGTAGTATGTACAACGAAATTAAAAGTTACGTAACGTTACGTTTACGTTACGTTTGGCACGTAACGTTTGTTTTTGGCGTTCAGATTTCTAATACCAACGATGAAATCACGCACTATCAAGTTGGTCGATATGTGAGCTGCAATGAGGCTATTTGGTGTTTATTCTCATTCCCCATTCATGAACGTCCTCCCACTGTTGTACATTAGGCGATGCTTCTGGAGACAGGAGACGTATCGGACAGGACAAACTACAGGCCTATTTCACTCGCCACCGTCACAGCCAAGTCACAGTCCTTGACAGCGTGCTTAACTCACATCTAAATAAGCATGTGCGGCTCTGCGATGCCCAGTTTGGATTTCAGCCTGGGCTGTCAACGGAGACTGCTATTGTTAGCTTGAAGCACGCTGTCAGGTATTATACGGATATAAATACACCTGTTTATGCGGTTTTCCATGACTTGTCCAGGGCCTTTGACCTTGTCCCATACGATCTTCTTTGGGAAAAGCTAGAAGATACGGCGCTGCCGCCAGAGTTCATATTACTCCTCAAGCACTGGACTTGAACCAAGAGACTCAGGTGCGGTGGGCAGGAGAGCTGTCGGAGCCATGCCGGCCGGAGTGTGGGGTGGGGCACGGAGGCCTGTCCTCGCCTTTGCTCTTCGGTCTGTATGTTAATGCATTGCTTGAGGAACTCACCAGCACACGTGTCGGCTGCTACGTGGATGGAGTTTGTTTTAACAACATTAGCTACTCAGACGACATGGTGCTGCTGCCTCCTTCGATCGGTGCTCTCCGAAAGCTACTTAATGTGTGTGAGGCATGCGCTGCGACTCATGGATTAATTTATAATAGTATTAAGACAGAATTCATGGTCTTCAAGTCTGGCACCAAGTGTCCCACTACTGTCCCGCCTCTCGTATTGAACGGTCATCCCGATAAACAGGGCACATAAATTTAAATACCTGGGCCGTCTGGTTACTGCTGACCTAAAAGATGACATGGATCTAGAGAGGGAGCTCAGAGCATTGTCAGTTAGAGCGAATATTCTGGCCCGCAGATTTTCCCGATGTACAGACGCAATTAAAATAACCCTTTTTAAGGCATACTGCACAGCACTGTATTCGGGAGCCCTGTGGTTCACATATACACAAAAGGCTTACAATGCTCTGCGTATCCAATATAATAACGCATTCAGGGTATTGCTGCGACTGCCGCGCTTCTGTAGTGCCTCGGCAATGTTTGACGCACGCACTGTCGGCTTTGATGCACTGTGGCGTAAGACATCTGCTTCGTGTGGAGTAGCCACAGGCTGCGTGGCAGGCCCAACACTATTCTGCAATCGATAGCCGCCCGGGCAGACAGCCCGTTAGTGTGGGCACTCACAAATAGGACCCGATCGGCTTTAGTTATTTTATTTATTTATTTCTTAAAATCTCCCTTACAACTATCATTACAGGTCTACACCTAATGCGATAGCGCGGTCTTAAAATTAACTTATTTACAATATAAAACTATGAAAAACGTAAAAAAAACTGGTAGTACTTATAATAACATCTAATAATAATAACTTCTATACTAAGTTCCTAAATATAAAATCACATTAAAATATAAAAAAACAACAACATAAAGCCTACTCTAATCTACACTATAACATAAAATAAACAACAATACGAGTAACTTTGCGAATTCACTCAAATGGCATGTAAATACATCGATCTTGACGTGTTGCGAATTGCGCGGTTCAATGGTGTTTTGGCGCGAAGGTTGGTTCTGGCTGTCGGCACGGCCAGCAGCGGCGGGCGGTGCCGCTTCCACACATAGCGGTCCGGTGCACACAAACTCAGGCGCTGCAGCACTCCTGGGTTATGCTCAATGCCACGAAGTAACCTAACCAGATACGAAACAAGCGTGAATTCCCGTCGTACCCTTAGTTGGTTGTACCCGACCATACCGAGCACAAACAGAGTGGGGTACGTCAACGGGTAAAACGGATATACCCCATACAGTTTAATGTACAAGTGGCGCGTGAACTTGTTCTGTACGCCTTCCAGCATTATCGAGTACTTGGCCTCATACGGAGCCCATATGACAGCACTATGTTCCAAATGACTCCTGACAAGTGCGTCATACAGGACCCTGACTGTTGCGATATTAGTGAAGTGCATTGTCTGCCTCAGAATAAATCCCAAGTTTCTAAACGCTCTTTTACAAACTACTTTTATGATGTACTAACATAGGATAACCTATTTTGTTACTAACTCTATAGACCACATTGTAGTCTGATTAAATAAAGATTATTATTATTATTCCATTTATTTCATTTTATATCTATACAATTATAAATTTTTATATATTTAGGTACCTACTTAGAAAAACATAGGTAAATAAATACAAAAACATTTAAAAATATAAAAAGTAGTTGCCCACCGGTATCGGGAATAGGGTCCAAGAAACCGGTGGTCAGGGCTCCTGAGAAAGGAATCTCCTAACAATACGCGCCGTGTCCAGGAGTACTACTTTCTGGATCAAGCCCTTGCTCCAACTGCCCAACGAGAGCCTCCTGAGATGTTGGTCGAGGCTCTTGGCTATTAAGCCATTGGCCGTCACGACTATCGGCACAATGACTGCTGTATCCACCTCCCACATGTCGACAACCTCGCGAGCCAGATCAAGATACTTTGTTTTTTATCTTTCTCAGCCTTCACGAGGTTCTCGTCATGAGGGACAGCTATATCAACAATCATTGTGCGACGCTCTTGTCGATCTATCACCACTATGTCGGGCTTATTGGCAACAATAGTCCTATCAGTGATGATAGATCGATCCCACTACAACGTGATATTGCCATTTTCGAGAACTGGGTCGGGCTCATACCTACAGTAGGTTACTTCAGATTCCACAAGATTGTATTTAAAAGCAAGTTGCTGGTGGATAATCCTGACTACAAGGTTGTGTCTATGCAAATAGTCTCCGTTAGCTAGACGAGAACAACCAGAAATAATGTGTCGGATTGATTCCCCGGGCCGGTGGCATGCCCGACAGATGTCAACCGTACCGTCCTTCACAATATATTTCCGGTAGTTATTCGTCATCATAACTTCGTCCATAATCGCACAGACACAACCTTCGGTTTCCCCGAATAGGTTACCAACGGACGGTAAGAGATCTACATCGGGTCCATGTGGGACCCGGTAAAAGCGTCCGTGAAGCTCCTTGCTCTGCCATACTTCCCTGCGGTCATTAGTATCCAGTACTTTAAGTTTGCGCCAGTTCTCGTTTGCCAAGAAGAGCGGGGTGAGGCCCTTGTCCACAGCGACCACATCTCGATGCATACCCACGTCGGTTTCTAGGAAATATTCCCTAAGGCTGCATACCTCGCGGTTGTGTAGGGTCTTAGCATTTAAGAAACCACGACCCCCACATTTCCGCGGGATATATTACAGCCTCATCACCGATGATCGTGGGTGATGCATCCGATTTGCGGTCAGCAGTGTGCAGACCCTCCTATCCAGGGCGTCAAGTTCCGTCTGAGTCCATTTGAGTATGCGGAAAGAGTACATCAATACCGGCATGACCCAACCGTTGAAGGCGCGCACCTTGTTCCCGCCTGATAGAAGACTATTTAGTACTTTATTCAGGCGGCCAAAGAAGCGCTCCTTCAACGACTGTTTCACAGCAGTATTGATGCCTAACGCTTCCGACATACCCAAATACTTGGTTTCGGTTGAGCAGAGGGATCTAAGGTGTATGGAATCCGAGAGTTGAGTTCCCACGGATTCCATAATCTCCCCTCGCTTTACATGCATGACTGCACATTTGTCCACACCAAATTCCATCCTGATGGCGCTACTGAAGGTTTCTGTTACCTTCAGTAGCTTCATCAGTTGCAAGTTGTTGGGGGCAAAGAGTTTCAGATCATCCATGTCTTGTAAAGGAGGTGTGATATGACCTGACCACCTCTTCTCAACCGATAGCCCTGTCCCGATATCTCCAGTAGTGTACTGAGAGGGTTGAGGGCCAGACAAAACCACAGTGGACTCAGACTGTCGCCCTGGAATATGCCACGCTCGATCCTTATCGGTTCGCTGTTCTCCTGTATCTGCCGACATCCTGGATAGTGAAGGACTGTACGCCACTGCCCCATACACGACATTAGGAAGGTGCGCAGAGTTGCATCAACTTTGTACAACTCCAGCACCCTCATGAGCCATGTATGTGGCACCGAGTCATAGGCCTTCTTGTAATCTATCCAACATGTCGACAGATCTCTTCGAGAACGACGAACCTGTTGGCTATTAGCAATATCGATGAGGAGCAGCTCCTTAATACCACGGGACCCATTCCTACATCCATTCTGGGAGACTGACATGATACGATTTTTATCAATATAGATGTTAATTTTAGCTCTCAGAATGGATGTAAGAACTTTATAGACCGTCGGTAAACACGTGATCGGTCTATAGTTCTTAGGTTCCGCAGTACTACCTGATTTATGGAGCAAGTGGATTATTCCTGTCGTAAGAAACTGGGGCAGCGACCCTGACTTTAAGGCAGACTAGAACTGAGATGCTAAGCGAGCGTGCGACCTTTGAAACCATATGATCCAGAAATTGTGCAGCCCGTCCGACCCTGGAGATTTCCAGTTAGGCAACGGACGGACTGCACGAGTTACATCTTGGGGGCTGATGGTAATTGCCCCCATTTCTGGTATAAGGTCGCACGCGCGCTCGACCTCTCGAGTCCAATCACCCTCGGTGTGCCTGACAGGCACCGACCAGATGCTGCGCCAGAATGAACTCATAGCGTCATCATCCGGTAGATGCCTATCAGACACACCTTGGTCCGGTCGCTCCCAAGCCCTGTAAACCCACCTTTCGTTGCTTTGGAAAGTGCGATTCTGAGTGTACCGCTCCACTCGCCGCTTGTACCGACGAATACGATTTGCCCATGCATAGACCTTCTGCTTCATGAAGTCAATACGCTCTGTGACGCGGGTCAGATATTCTCGGGAACTAATATCAGTCCTCGAGAACGCCCGCCTCACGAAACGCATAACCCTAGGGCGAGTGTTGCCCTCCCTGAAGCAGATAAGCTTGCCGATGAGTGCTGTAGCCTCACCGATACGACGCTCAATCCTACACTACCAAGCTGGTACAGCAGGTCGTGTAGCTCTGTCACAATTGGTGAACTTTAAGTGAGCTACACGACATGCCGCTGCAGCTGCGCAGTATAAGATTGAGTGGGTGTCGGCAAGGTCTTTGCTGCTATCAAAACAATTTGATAGCTGCGAATCTAGAGCACACACCAGCGCCTTATTTTTCTTATGCATGGGCAAACGAGGTAGACGAGGTCTAAGCCTAGGCGGTTTGGAGCGGTACTCCCGGAATGCATCCTCCAAAGCGCTCTTCAATCGTTCATTGCATTGAGTACTCACGGATATAGCCGCGTCATCATCATCCTCACCAACGTGGTCGGGTCGCGGTGAAGCACTGGGTTGCAGTTGCACCGCGCCGGTGGCGAAACAGGTGAGACACGGGTACTCCGTGATTCAAGGCGTAGTCTATCAAGTACGGCGTCATCCAACATACGGTTACGCTGGATAACCCGCACTTGATCCGACAGTCGCTGGGCCGAAACGTTGACAGCTGGCTCAAGCACCTGAAACAGAGAGAGCATCCGACCACGGTACGCAGTCAGGTTAATTTCCCCCTCTGTAGCCCCAAAGTATGAGCGCATTACTATTATTATTAAAGTAACTCCAGCGATCACATTGACCATGATTTGCCAAAGCGATCCGTTTGAACGAACGTTAGTCTCCTCTGAGAGGCCACATTATTACACTTGGAACGTTTCATCGACGAGATTTCAACGTCGGAAGCAAGGCGATGCGTTTCCTGACCATCCGGATGTGTTGCCACGTTGACTGCCAGACCACAGACACAATTGAAAATCTATTGTTTGGGTCCTGTGTGCCCCCCATGGCAGTCAATGACTTAAAACGGTACTAAGTGGGACATAACAATCGCTGAAGCAATTGTTTCTGCATCTCCAAGTCAAATACATTCTAAGGCGGTACGAAGTTCACCGGGTCAGCTAGTTTAAAATAAAATATGTAGGAGAAATCTTGAATAAAAACTTCCGCCAAAGATGACACAGGCCGGCGGAGGATAGCTTGTCAAAGAGACAAATAAGACAATTTCAATCTGCAATAGTTCAAATTACCAATCCTTCAAAACCATGCACTTTTAAAATAGGCCAAAATATAAGTTTTTTCATTTAAATTATTTAAGTAAATCATTTTTACAATACCACAATACAAAATCCTATGTTTTAATTAATTAAATAGAAAAACAAAAAAAAACAACAAAAATGGGCGGTGACAAAATTGTTCCGGCAAAGAAGCCTGTGATGCCCAAATACATGAACTTCATCATCGGAGGCGCTGCCGGGTAAGACAATGGATGGCTCAACTTTACAATAAGGACCTTTGAGTAGACTCTTCAATTTTTTTGTGTGCAAAGTACTTGTTATCTTGAGCAATATCCCGAAGTTTCAAGTTTAGGAAATAAATACTTTCGGAGATAATAAATATCAAACTTTGTTAAAATAACCTCAAATTTCGCACTATTTTATTACTTTTGACGTAATTTTAGAGCAAGGGTTGCTATTTTATGGAGTTTTAATAATGCGTTTTGATTTTGCAAATTATAAGTTGACGAGTAATTTGTTTTTTTTCAAAATTCGCACTATTTTTAGTTATTTCATTTGGGTTTAATAATTTGTCAGTGATTTGTTTTTTTTTGGGGTGATTATCTATTAAAATTTTGATTTATTGACAATATAAAGTTATTATTTTTTATTCTGATGGTATCTATTTAAGGTGAAACAAAACGCAAAATTTAATTTTTGGCGCCGTTTTTTTAGTGTCATGTCATTCAATGTCTGTACCTACTCGCGTTTGAGAGCATTTGCCATCGCGCTTGAGAACAACATTGAATACCCTGCCATCATGTTTTCATTCTCTGGATCAAGTCCGCTGCGAGCAACAAGTGAAGTGACGCGTGTTTTGGACTCTGTCGAGCCGCATGCTCCTTCCTCCGTATTTACTGAAGTGACGCGTGTTTTGGACTCTGTCGAGCCAGGATGCAAGAGCGAGCGAAGCGAGCTCGGGACTTAGGGCATCCCGACTCGGACAGGTTAGGTTAGAAGGGGATGGCGGGGTCAAGAGAGCGAGCGAAGCGAGCGAACAGGCCCCGCCATCCCCTTCGTGGTTATTTTTTTATAAACCACTCAGAAGTAGGAGCCCTGCGAAGCGGGGCTCCGTCGACACGTGGTTGCATCGACATGCAAACCTAAAACATTATAATAAAATAAAAAATGCCTTTGCCCTTCGACGAATGACCTTGACCTTCGGCTTTTAGGGTGTTAATCTTGACCTTGAAGATGCCATTGATCGTATTATTGCTTGGAAATAGTCTAGAAATAGTCCGCGATTGGCGCTAAATGAAAGTGCTTCCCAAAAACATAACCTCAAAATTAGATTTTTAAAAATTCATAAAAAAAAAACTATGCATTTCCTAAACTTTTCCACCATGGGGGGAGGGTCTACCCCCTCCCCCCTCCCCCTGCCCCCTTCAAATATATACATATATACCTATCCCTATTGTAAAGTCCTTCCGTTTACTTTTCATGACTTAACCAGGTATTTGCATTTAGGAATCATCACATCATGAAGCTGAGCTGATAATGAAAACCATACCTTTCCTAAACAATAGAAGTAAGATATAATAAAAACTGGTTTTAGTGACAGAAACCACTTAATATGCTTTGAAGAAAAGACGTCTTTACAATATTGAAGGTAATCTCAACTGGTCAATATCCTGGGAACCTCAAGGAAGGATGGTTACATAATCATCTCAGTGGCAAGAGGAATGATGAAGGATTAGAAATTAAAATTAGCCTCAGAGTGACGCGAATCACAAAAAATCATAAAATAAAAAACTTTTTAACAAAATATTCAATCGACGAAAAAGAACTAAAAAGCAAAAAATAAATAAACCTTCTATGTCTTGAGTATTGAGCTTATTTTCCTACATAAAATATTAAATTTTATTTATACTAATCTTGAGTCATCCAGCCAAACAATAATTTGATTATTAAATATCTAAATTTTATATGTACGTAGAAATGAAGAAGGCTAGATGTAGGTAATTAATCAGATCCCGATTTCCATGACATGGGACCACCCTTGAGGTATATCGTATCTAAAAAAAAAATCATCAAGATCGGTTCATAAATGACGGAGTGAGGGCTGACCATACACAATATATATATATATATGGTCGAATTGAGAACCTCCTCCTTTTAGTTTTTTGTCGGTTAAAAAACGAAACTCTATGGAGCTGGCCTACGTGACCCACTATGGGTGCGGTGCAACGCGAAGCGGACGCGATCAGTTGGTTTAAGGTGGAAGCGCCGGGGTAGCCCGCGAAATTCAAATTTTCTTACGTTTTTTGCAATTTGCAGGTCAGTGTCAGGTTCTATTTTGGTTAAAATATGATTCGCGGCCGTAGCAAGTTCGTGTTTACAGAACTGTAATCATTAAAATCATCAATTCAACTCTCTCAGATAGAATTAATGCCAAATGTGGTATTACATGAAATCATGACATTTTACACTTTCCGATTCGAGTCCAAATTTTAAAGTGAGGCGACCGTATCATGTAGGGTATGAAAGGACCTCATTAACCCAAGCTCAAACAGATTTTAAATTATTTTAACCACGTCTAATTACCGAAAAATTAAAAAAAAGCAGTTTTTCTGGCAAAAACTTTTAGAACTCAATTCCCGAACTATTGAGATACCCGCAAGTTTGTACGGAACCCTCGGTGAGCGAGTCCGACTCGCACTTGGCCGGTTTCAAACAAAACACTTCTCTCGCTCTGGGTGGAGCGGAAGGGCGTGTCAGACTCTTACTGACTAAAACCCACCCCTGTTCCTTCCTGCCCTTAGTGGCCGGGGGCGAGGTAACTCTGTTTCGAATTTATCCTCAACCCCCGGGAAGGCATCGGCCATGACGGGCCCCGTCCTAATGCTGACAACTCTTTGAGGCGCGCGTGGAACACTACGCGCCGTCGACTCTCGGGCCTGGTGCTGATCGGACGGCGAGCTACCCATTACTCGCCGTCCGCAGCCCCGGGTCTACGGTGGCCGGAGATCGTCTCGCGGCGCCGGTAGTCCCAGGCGTCTCCTGAGGCTTCTGCTGCTGAGAGCGTGAGGGCGTCTCCGTTGTTGAGTCTCCCTCACGCGTCTCGCCTCCGCCTTCGCGAGCATTACTGCTTCGCAGCAGGAGGAGACGACTTCCCATTCCCTCTCGCTCCGTACCATGGCCTGAACCAGGGCAGGGCGCGAGAGGTCGCTGCCGCCTATCGCATCCACGAGGACACGTCGGGGCTCCGCCCAAGCGGGGCAGACCTCCACCGTATGCTCTACAGTGTCCTCGGGACGATCTGCGCAATGGAAACACCCGGGCGTCTCCTCCCGCCCTATCCGACACAGGAACCTCTCGAAACAACCGTGTCCGGTGAGGACCTGCGTCATGCGGAAGGTGAGGGCGCCGTGGGCCCTCTCCAGCCACCCCTCAAAGAGGGGCACTACCGCCGCAATGGTGGCGTGCCCAGCGCTGGGTTACGACAATCGCTGTCTCCATGTCGCCATGAGATCTTGCCGGAGCTCTGACCGCCGAGCCGCGAGTTGTCGCGGCAGCGGAGTTTCGCCGCGGCGTTTAGCCTCCTCGCGCTCCTCATAGAGGTTCGCGATGATTTTTGCCTCCAAATCCCATGGCGACAATCCGGCAAGGAGGCTCGCCGCCTCGCAGGAGATCGTACGGTATCCTCGGATCCAAATTTCGTTTGGTGTGTTTGTTTTGTTTGTTATGCTTTACAAATGCCATCTTCTTACTTTTTAGAAACTGCTTCATTAGAAATGTCAGATAAAAGATAAAAATAATAATTAGTTTTAATCAACGACATAGTGCAAAATCGGCGAATCCAAATAGATTTGTCGAAAACTTACAAATTAAACCATTGTGGATAAAAATAAGGGCATTGATAATGTTATGCTCAGACCAAAAATATAACCTGAAATGAATTTTGAATGTTTCCGAGTTATACTTTGATACGACGTTTTCAACGTATCCTTTAATTTGGGGAATTTGTTGAACATGAGCCCTACTGACAATGTCTTCTGCATCATCGTCTGAGGACGATGATGTATCGCTTTGTTCGAAATCTTCATCATCGCTCGAGAGAATTTCATTTAAACATGGGAAAAATAAATGGATAATAAATTAACGCCCAGTTATAGAAAGGCTTCACTTTTATCTAATACTATTTTTTATGAATCTTCTAAACCTTGTTATCAATATGTCAAGAAGAACTGCCAATACCTCCAAGTCACGTCAAAATCGCTATAAGCGCGTCAACAGCCGTTCCGACTTGTGACAACACTATAAACGAAATTAGCACGATATCTGAGTCGGAACGCCTTTTAGCGCTGTGATTGCTAATAGCGATGTTGGCGTGACTCGGAACGCGGCGTACGTTTTTCAACACACTCGTACAATAAAATAAAATTGAATATAAACATAAGCATTATAAACTATTTAGGTATTTTTTTCGCTCGCCGAGCACGATATCATGAGGGTTGCCCGACGACGGCGGTATTGTAAATAATTATACCTAATACATTGAAGATGAGGGCTTAAATAGGTACATTTCACTGCGTGCCTAAAAGCAGTGGAGGACCTAACCAATCCGAGTCGGGGTGCCCCATGATCTGAGCTCGCTTCGCTCGCTCTTGCATTCTAATCTAACGTTGTCTTTTGTACAAACGTAATTATGATCAGTGACAAGACATCCAGCCATCTGGTTAGACGTTGCGTTCAATGACTTGGCTAGTTGTCCTTCAGCCATTTAATTGGATGTCGGCGTTCAATGAATGGCTTAGGCGTCCAATTAACTGGCTAATTCAACCAGATGGCTGCGACTTAAATGTATTCCTACTTATGCGAAATTGCAGCTTTCTAGTACTAACAGTCTCTAAGCCATGCCTCGGACGAACAGACCGAAACTATAAGGGTTCCTTGTCCTTTTTAGGACTACGGAACCCTAAAAATTATGTTTAACCCTTGTGTCTATGTGATACTAAACGCTAAGTATAATAATACCTACAGGATGATGGGAATTAGTGTAGTCCAACCGGCGGATTTGTTAAAGACCCGAATGCAACTCCAGGGTAAAGATGCCAAAATGATAAAAGTCGCCCAATCAATCATGCAGAAAGAAGGCATTGGGGGGTTCTACAGGGGTCTCACAGCCGCTCTGTTCCGGCAGGCTACCTACGGCACGGGCAGGCTGGGAGCCTTCAACGCAATGTTCGATTCGTACAAAGGGTAAGTGTTTATTCCTAATAATACACCATTCATAATACACCATCTTAATATGTAAAACTTATCATACCTACTCCAAAATTCGGTAAGGATCTTGACCTTACCTCCTCGCTTATCCTTATTGCCGTTGAATATTTCCCCACTCCACAAGAACCTCAGGACATTCGGTCATATTTTAAGTGAGTCAGACAATTTAAAAAAAATATAACTTGATAGGTACTCACTGTATACTTTACCTATAACTTTTTCGGACATATTTGCCTATAAGTATTATTTGTGATTTTTAGTGAAGGCCAAGTGAATTTGATATCTAAATCAGCAAATAGAAATAGGTTGTATAGGTACCCCCTACAGATCTTTAATAAGTACGTAGACATCGTAGAATATTCACGTTAATGTGCTCCTAGTATTGTGATCAAGTTTTACTTTTTTGTTTTAGTAAATACGGTGCCCCGTCATTTCCTATGAAGTTAGTGCTGGGCATGGGCGCTGGAGCTTTAGGCTCATGGGTTGGCACGCCGGCCGAAGTATGCCTCATCCGCATGACAGCAGACGGAAGGTTGCCGAAGGAGCAACGGAGAAACTACACAAATGTGTTTAACGCTCTAGGCAGGTTGGTATTTTGGTATTAAATCGTATCGTTCATGTCGAAATCACCGTACGTTTACTGCACAGCACGATCAGAGGTCGTACCTTGTAGTGCTAATGTCACCATGGTTCCGTCATAAAAAAGGGATAGTGTTATTCGTCCTATGAAGCTCTGTTTTTCTCTCACACTGGAATCATGGTGGTGTTTTGACATAATTATGTGATAACAAACATGCGCATGGCATGGCATATCCAGTTTGAGAGAAAGTTCAGTTTGTTTTGTTTATAGTTCTATCTTTTTTTTTTTTTTTGTGGGGTGGGAAATCATCCAATGACTTCTCCCGCTCTGGGTGGAGCGGGAGGGCGTGTCAGACTCTTACTGACTAAAACCCACCCCTGTTCCTTCCTGCCCTTAGCGCCCAGGAGCGAGGTAACTCTGTTTCGAATTTATCCTCAACCCCCGGGCAGGCATCGGCCATGACGGGCCCCGTGTCTTTTGCTGACAACTCTTTGAGGCGCGCGAGGAACACTACGCGCCGGGCGTAGCTTCCTTGAGTTGCACCCGGGGCGGAAATTGGTGGTGTCACCCCATCGAAAGTTAAAAAAGTAATAAATTTTATATGATGATAAATGATAAACGTCATGTATCATTAAATATTCATATTTAAAATATTTAACAAAAACAAAACACAATAAAAACTCTGACACAAAAAAAATATCTTGCAATTAAAATCCCTGCTAGCTTTGACAGCTGCAAACTCGGAAATAACTTCTTCAAAATTTATACTTTGTATTGCCTGTGTTCTATGGCTAATATATCAAGATTGCTAACCCGCCATTGGGTCATTGTAGCCCGCAATTTATTAATTTTAGTTTACTGAAACTCCTCTCACAATGTGAAGCTACGGACACGCAAACCGTCATAAACTGAGATCGGAATCTGTCCCCTCGTCTGTCAACTGTCAACACGCGTAGGTGCGCTGCTGAATAAAAAGTGACTTTCGTGTGTTAAACTGGAGTTTATGCATAAAATCAGTGTGAAAGTGAACTTTTACTTGTGAAAACTGCTAACAAATATTTGTAGCTTAAAATAATAAGTGATTCCAAACAAAAACAGTGATTGAAACACATAAGTGACATTCAAGTTTACAAAGTTTTTAGCAACCAACCTCAATTTAGAAATCTAAGACGTCATGTCAAAATGTCATCTAACATTTGGAAAAATAGTGTTGCTATAATATAAACAATATTTTCTACCACCATGAGTACGAACGCGCCAAATAAAATCCTACCTCAACAAATATTTCATCCGCGCCTGTTCAACAGACCAAGATCGTCATCTCTGTCCGAAATGAATAACGACAGTCAGAAAGCAAACAACAGCCCTAAACCTGTAACTGAATCACAGCAAAGCGATAAAAGCCTGATGTCAACCGCCCATGATCCCATGCCAGTGCCACCTTCCTGGCAGCGAATGCCACCGCCAAAGCGCAAACGGATTACAAATTCCCCTCCTAGTGTAGTCATTCCAACTGAAAATAGATTTGATGATCTACCACTGGACTCAGAAGAAGGCCATGCTGCAGTGACCAAACCAAAGCAGTCAAAACCACCGCCAATAGTTCTCTATGGCATCGAAGACGTCAATGAAACTCACATTACTCCTACTTACAGTAACGGACAAAAACGACTTTAAGCTTAAAATTGTGAACAAAAATCTTCTACGCATCCTCGTTAGTAGCCCCGAAGAATACAAAAAAGTCATAGGAGTGATAAGAACAAAAGGCCTTATTGGGCACACCTTTACCCCAAAAAACAACAAAAGCTATAGATTATTGTAAAAAATGCGACCCCACATAGCGCAATTATTGAGGAAATAGAAGCTACTGGTAATACAGTGAGAGGCGAAATAATCAATGCCCAAGGGGCTGAAAATAAACCTACCTCGACCTTCTTTATTAAAATTGAACCCGGGCCCAATAATAGAGCAGTCAAAGATATAAAACCAAGATTGTTATCCAGTGTTAGAAATCCAAGGTTGTTATCCAGTGGCAAAGATGCCAGCAATATGGCCATTCAAAGAATTACTGCATGAGACCATTTTGATGCGTTAAATGTGCTGTAAGCCATAAAACAGCCGATTGCCCGAAATTGGACCGTAATACCCCAGCCAAATGTGCACTCTGTCTGGGAAGTCACCCTGCTAACTGTAAGGGATGTGAAGTATATAAAGAAATCTTAGCTCGAAGACAGACGATGGTCTGTCGCCTGATGAGACGTGAAGCACCAACAAAGGTACAACCAGAAAAAAATAACCAGAAAACAACTAAAGAATGAAAAAACGAGCAAGTTACATGAGAAACATAATGTAACAGTCAACAATAGGACTTATAAGGAAGTTCTAAAGAATGAAACCCATCAACAAGACGTGGAGCCAACTCAAGTAGTCCAGACTTTGACCTCTGAGTTTGTTTCGGTGTTTCTTCTCAGGGTAGTCAGCTAGGAAACACCGGCCTCATCTAGCTTAAACTGACAAAAAACATTGACGTGTAAAAGTGTTCCTTGTAACCTATTTACTGAATAAACATCATTTATCATTTATCATTTATCATTTATCATTTATCATGAACTACTTATTAAAAATTCTGAAAAAATTGACATGCTAATGCAACAAATAAGCACCCCATAAAAAAGAAACCCCATAGAAGCTCATAGAAAAGCTCCTAAAATGTCTGATCTACGTAAAGGGACATGGAACATTAACGGCCTTGCGCCCAACAAACGCGAAGTGGAATTACTGCTGAAGTGCCACAACATCGACATTATATTAATATCCGAAACCCACTTTACCAGTAGAAGTGCAGTCACAATACCTGGATATAACATCTACACAACTGACCATTCCGACGGCTCTGCCCATGGCGGTACTGCTGTTATTATCAAGTCCTCAGTGAAACACCACCAGCTTGCCAGCTATCAAACAGAGCATATACAAGCGACAACGTTGACCGTGGAGAACAAAAATGGAGGATTCAATGTCTCGTCAGTTTACTGCCCACCAAAGCATAAGATCAAAGAACACCAATTCTCACAATATATTGCCACCGTTGGTAAAAGGTTTATTGCTGGAGGCGACTGGAACGTTAAGCACACGTTTTGGGGATCAAGATTGGTTACCACAAGAGGAAGAGAGCTTAAACTATGTATTGACAAACACTCCCTCCATACAGTGTCTACAGCTGAACCGACACATTGGTCAAGTGATCCGAATAGACTTCCAGACCTGATAGACTTTTTTATAGTTGCCGGACTCTCCAGGTTATATCTCAAAGTAGAATCCTGTCTTGATGGCTCCTCAAACCATATTCCGGTTCTACTTACTATTAGTACCACTATCCTACTATCCCACTATTCAAGGAACAAATAGATGACAAATTAGACTTAAAAATGTGCTTAAAAACAAAAGAGGATATTGAATCAGCAGCTTAATACTTGACAAACACAATACAGAATGCGTGCTGGCAATCAACTCTAGACATCTTGAACTCACATTCTCATTCTACTATACCCGGGGAAACTAGAATGAAAATCAGGGAAAAGCGACGATTGCGACGAGTCTGGCAAACGTCGAGGGCCCGAGAAGACAAGACTGCTCTGAACAAAGCTATCATATAACTTAAGAAAGCTATTATCGAAGCTGAGAATGCAACATTAAAAGCTCAATTAGAGTCACTGACAGCCACTAAAAACACGAACTATTCTCTTTGGAAGGCTACCAGTCGCATTAATAAGCCACAATGTGCAAGACCACCACT
The DNA here is from genome assembly GCA_951329385.1 of Polia nebulosa. Classification (NCBI taxonomy): domain Eukaryota; kingdom Metazoa; phylum Arthropoda; class Insecta; order Lepidoptera; family Noctuidae; genus Polia; species Polia nebulosa. The sequence continues at coordinate 26,643,857 of OX589607.1, read as the reverse complement.
TGAATTGGATGACGGAACATGGGCGAGAACCAGTAAGCAGATGCATTTGCTACGTATCTAGAGAAAGTCTTCACTCCAAACGAGGCAGTGCCTTGTTCTGACGACTCTGATATTGAAGCTATATTAAATCAACCTTACCAACTTGATCTACCTATCCGACCTATAACTCCTAAGGAAGTACTTCGGCAGATAATTAAACTTTATAGTAAAAAAGCAGCAGGCTTCGATCTTATCACTAAAGAAGTGCTAATCCAACTACCGAAGAAAGGGACTGTATTCCTAACGGCACTCTACAATGGAATACTAAGGACCACACACTTTCCAGAATTATGGAAAATTTCTCAAATAGTGATGATCCATAAAGAAAGCAAACCAGAGCATGAGGTATCCTCATATAGACCCATCAGTTTGCTACCTGTAACATCTAAGCTATTCGAAAAACTATTGCTGAATAGGATGATACCAGAATTACTCCAAAGGTCTATCATACCTGACCACCAATTTGGTTTTCGGCAGAAACACGCTACGACAGAACAAGTCCACAGGGTCTATAACAAAATAAGAAAGTCTTTGGAAGACAAAGAATATTGCTCGGCTGCATTTTCGGACATACAACAAGCCTTTGATAGATAATGGCACCGTGGGCTACTCTGCAAGATCAAAGCGTCTTTACCCCACACGTACTTCGAACTGCTGGAATCTTACCTCTCTGATAGAATTTGTCAAGTCAAGGAAAGAGATGCAACCTCCGTTTTTCACAAAATTACTGCAGGAGTGCCCCAGGGCTCTGTACTTGGACCAGTGTTGTACACTATATTTACAGCAGATCTGCCAGATACGCCGTACATTACGTCAGCAACCTACGCAGATGACACAGCCATTTTGGCAAGTCACAAGGACCCCGAAATTGCTTCTGAAAGACTTCAAAGTAGTCTGAACGCCATAGAAAAATGGCTAAAAAAGTGGCGAATAAAACCAAGTGCCTCAAAATCAACCCAGATTACTTTCAGTCTTAGACGGGGTATGTGTCCACCTGTTAAATTGGGTGAGCACGTACTTCCATAGAATGACACTGTAAAGTACCTGGACATTCACCTAGATCGTAGACTTACATGGCGGAAACATATCCAAGCCTAGAGGAACCAGCTAAACATCCAGTACAGGAACCTATACTGGCTTTTTGGAAGAAATTCTACCCTGTCGGTAGACAACAAGCTATTAGTGTACAACACAAATCTAACGCCAATTTGGACTTACGGCATCTTACTTTGGGGAACTGCTTGTGTCTCCAACATTAACATACTTCAAAGGTTTCAAAATATTATCCTTAAAAACATCTCAAATGCACCGTGGTTCATAAGAAACTGCGAAGTTCATGAATATCTCAAGCAAAACACAGTGCACCAGGAGGCGAAAATCTGGGGAGAACGATACAGAGCACGCCTAGAGCATCACCCAAATCCCTTGGCGAAAGCGCTTACAAAAACCAGACCATAAAAGGCGGCTGAAAAGGTTGGCTGTGCCTACCTTGCAGAGTAGGGCATGATGATGTCATTTTAATAAAGAGGGCATCTCGGTGGAGAAACCTGTCACGGTGCGGGACCGGAGTGGTGGTGTGGTGCCGGAGGTAAAGGTGACTCGTAGAGGAGGATGTAGGAGTGACATGCAGAGGACGACGTAGGATACGAGGACCGTAGATGAGGAGTTGAATGAAGAATAACACACGAAGAGTTAACACGTATATTTTGTTATTTACAAAAGTAGGCTTGAATTTATAAGAAGCACTCATTAAAGTATAAACACATACACTGTGGCTTGGTACGTAATTAAATTGTATTATTGCACAACTCTTGGAAACTGGTAACTGACAGTTGAAGAGTCGAAAAATGATAATGACGAGCTTCTACTAGCTCGGCTGCAGAAAAAGAACTGATTTTTAATATAAAAACAGAGATGACAGAGAAAACAAGTAATTTTTGAATTTTAATTAAAAAAGGTAGGAAAGAATGTAGTTTTGGAATAGAGGTAAAAAAATAAACAAGGCTTTAACACTGCCTTGTTACAATACCCGGCTGCTCCGGAAAGAAAAATCGAGCAGCAGGTGAGCGATTTTTCGTTAACAATAAAATAATATAGAAAAATATAAAAATATCTTAAATAGGACGGTTATGAGTGAGGTGAAAATTTAGAAGGCGAGGGTGTTATATACAATGAGTATTTACAAAAGGAACAATCTACCACATCCATAGTACCTTCAAAAATACCTTCCATACTTCGTTCATTCAAAGTTATGTTCGCATATAGGTAAGTGCAGAACATAACGCAAATTCAAAAAGAGCTTATCCTATTATTAGGCATAACTCGTTAGATTGCCCTTCAATAGTGTAGGCTTATTAAATCAGTCACCAACCGCTGTTGTTAAATTATATGATGATAAGAAGCTATGATACAAGTTTAATTACCTGCTGTAACAAGTAGTAAATAACAAGGCGAAGAAGCCTTCGTGATATGCACGTTAAGTAACTATTAAGGGAATAACCTTAATAAAATATACCTATGTATATATTTAACGGACCTGAGGCTTATTTAAAGGGTAGAGCTTATTTAGAACTAGCCGCTCTAAATAATGAAGTGGCAAAAATATTACCATAAGTAGTGTGATTATGGCTTATTTATGGAGTAATCACCCGCTCCGAAAGATTCTTATGGTTTAAAGCCATAGAATAAAGTAATGATCAAGGGGTAGACCATGATCGGTAATGATTTTGGCTTATTTAGGGAGTAATCACCCGCTCCATAGAATACTTGAACTAAATAACCACCGATGTAGCAATCGTGTGTAATGTAATTGAAAGGGAAAATAATGAATTAATGAAGCAATGACGTAAACCTAATAGGTATATAAAAAAAAATACAAACATCCGAATTGAAAACCTCCTTTTTGTAGTCGGTTAAAAAAACTTTTTTATAAAAAAATAAAACCGACTTCCAAAAAAAGTGCAAAATAACTTTAATTTCGGAAGTCGGTGTTCCTGTTTTGTGTCTTTTGTGTTTTTTGACACCGACTTCCGAAATTAAAGTTATTTTGCACTTTTTTTGGAAGTCGGTTCTATTTTTTTGTAAAAAAGTTTTTTATTTTTCACTTTTTAGTTGTGGTTCCCCATTAAACTGTGTTAACAATTCATAGACATACGATAGCGGCAATCGCGGTTGATTTGCTGTCAATTTTTGAAGAGTTCCGTTGTCTGTCTCCGAAACCCATCATCAGATCTTTTTGAAATTTAAATGGGACCATTTCGGAATAAACCCCTTACGAACAAAAAAAAAAAAATACAAACATCCGAATTGATAACCTCCTCCTTTTTCGAAGTCGGTTAAAAATACCTAATATCAAAAGAAATAGTAATACAAAAGAGTTCCAATTCTGTATTGTGCAGAGGTTGCGTAGGTAGTGAAAATTAAAAGAAAGATTTGATGTTTTGTCAAAATCTATGTGACATTTGAAATATTTTTCGCAGACAGAATTGAATGAATTAAATAATTATTTAGTTAAATAATCAGTAGTATATTGAAATAAGTACGTATTTTACCCTTATGCATACTATTTAAGGTGCATAGTGAAAATATGTGAAAACACCACAGTAATGCATGCCTACGGAGTTCTTCAGACGACAGAGGTTGAGGAGGAAAGAGGGAAATTAATACGTCAAAGCTATAACTCTTCTATGAGCTTTGGTTTATTATAAATTGGGATTCAAAATGGATTTAAAATTTATTAACGGGTTGGTACGTTTATAACTATTTAATATGATTAAATAAATTTGAAAGTGAAGTGTAACGTTATTTATTAAAATACTTGTTTGTGTTGTGCGTGTAAAGTAGCCAACTTTGACTATACAGTGACCCCTAGCATGTCGGCAGGATGCCCTAGAAGAGTCACCTTCTAATCAATAGTTGGTATGTAGGATACGCTGTGGATATTCTCCAACAGCACTCCCGTTAGTCAGGTCTGGTCACTAACACAAGTGTCTCCGAGGAGTTTAGCACAAGCGAATGCTACCAGCTTATGAGGGTTCAGATGTGAACCTTGGGTAATGTTACTGTCTGTAGGATGGGGTGGTTATGTTTTGTTTTGAGTTTTGTAAGTAAGTATTGCACCATGTGCTGATTGGATATATGTGTTGTAAAATAATAATAATAAAATAGTTTGTCGGGTAAAATCTTGTTAGGTGGTATGGAAATTGGAACCGTAAGAAATGTAAATAAATTAAAATGCTTTATTTTTATTGGAATGATGGAATTGATGTAGTCAAAAGGGGCCGCAAATTTTTTGGGAAGACTAATTCCTTTTGGAATTTTGAGAAAGAAAATAACAATATAAAAAAAAAAAAAAAAAAATATAAAAAAAATAAAAAAAAAAAAAAAATAAACATATATTTTACATATATATATATTTTTTTTTTTAATTTTTTTTTTTTTTAATTTTTTTTTTTTATATATTTTATTATAATATAAATTATTTTTCTTTCTTTCTTTTTTTTTTTTAATATCTTAAAACATTAAATAACACAAAACAACACAATATTATAAAAATTCTTTTAGATGATGGGATGGGCTTCACTCGACAGACCAGGTCGAGAATAATCCAGAACAGCTTCACGACCAGCGCTTATCCTGCTGATGCTGTTGGCTCGGGGGTGATGAGCTGGGTTCACGATGAGACGGCTGCTGGGCTCTGGGATGGGATGGGCTGGGTTCGATCACGTAGTGGGCGTCAGTGTCACGGTGCGGGACCGGAGTGGTGGTGTGGTGCCGGAGGTAAAGGTGACACGTAGAGGAGGATGTAGGAGTGACACGCAGAGGAGGACGTAGGATACGAGGACCGTAGATGAGGAGTTGAATGAAGAATAACACACGAAGAGTTAACACGTATATTTTGTTATTTACAAAAGTAGGCTTGAATATAAGAAACACTCATTAAAGTACAAACACATACACTGTGACTTGGTACGTAATTAAATTGTATTATTGCACAACTCTTGGAAACTGGTAACTGACAGTTGAAGAGTCGAAAAATGATAATGACGAGCTTCTACTAGCTCGGCTGCAGAATAAGAACTGATTTTTAATATAAAAACAGAGATGACAGAGAAAACAAGTAATTTTTGAATTTTAATTAAAAAAGGTAGGAAAGAACGTAGTTTTGGAATAGAGGTCAAAAAATAAACAAGGCTTTAACACTGCCTTGTTACAAACTACTCTGCATTACCCTATCCTGGAACAATTCTGCTCATAGTCCAAGGACTGATTGCAGAAGAAAAGAAGAAAAAAAAAATTGTTTAATTGAATAGATTTTTCAATAAATTGTTATACAAGGGTGGAAAGGAACCTATTCCCCGAGGTATTTAGACGCCGGAGCGCAGTGAGGGCGGCTATAGTCCGAGTAGGAATTGGTGACTTTTCACCCGATAACACTGTACTTTTCATTTCGAATATAAGGAAAGTAAAAATAATTAAAATCCCTTCTTCTAGCTTTGACAGCTAGAAGAAGGGATGTTAACTGTAAGATATTTTGTTTGTGTCTGAGTTTTTATTGTGTTTTGATAGAAATGTCAATTGATTTTTCTTAATCTAGCGAGTGCTACTAAAGACATGACAGTAATCAAAATACAATATGGCGACAACCAGACGCCTAACCCTTAAATGCATGATTTTTTATTTCTATTAAAAAAATCAAGTAGATAGTAAAAGGTGTACCTAAAGATTACGGGAAAAATAAAGAAAAAAATCTCAAAGCTTGAAAAAAAAATATAATAAATAAAAATTAAATGTAGAAATACCTCACTATGAATTTATAGGTACTTATTAGGTATATAAAGCGCCCACTTATGACTAAAAAGGATTTCTTAGCATACTATTGTTTGTGGAAATCCTTAAAACAGTTGTTGTGTGTTTATTATTATTCCGTTATTATTATTTATTTCGTATATTTATTTTTACACATATTATTTACATTTTTAAATATTTTTTAAAAGAAAACATATAAAAAAAAACATTTAAAAATATAAAAAATAGTAGTCCACCGGTATCGGGAGCAGGGTCCAAGCTACCGGTGGTTAGGGCTCCAGAGACAGGAACCTCCTCACAATACGAGCCGTATCAAGGAGTACTGCCTTCTGAATCAGGCCCTTGATCCAACCGCGCAACGACAGCTTCGTCAGGTGGTCGTCGAGGCTTTTGGCCATCAGGCCATTGGCGGTAACGACTATCGGCACAATGACAGCCGAGTCCACATTCCACATATCGACAACCTCGTGTGCTAAGTCAAGATATTTAATTTGTTTCTCTTTCTCAGCTTTCACGAGGTTCTCGTCATGTGGGATGGTGACATCGATTATCATTGTGCGGCGCGCTAATCGGTCTATAACGACTATATCCGGCTTATTGGCAACAATAGTCCTGTCAGTGATGATAGACCGATCCCAGTACAACGTGACATGGTCATTTTCGAGAACTGGGTCGGGCACATACTTGTAATACGGCACCTGAGCATCCACAAGTTTGTATTTTAAAGCAAGCTGCTGATGAATAATCCTGGCCACTTGGTTATGCCTGTGTAAATACTCGCTGTTAGCAAGACGAGAACAACCAGAGATAATATGTCTGATGGACTCACCCGGACGGTGGCATGCCCGACACACGTCAACCGTCCCGTCCTTCATGATATGCCTCCGGTAGTTATTCGTCAAGATAACTTCGTCCATAATCGCACAGACAAAGCCTTCAGTTTCCCCGAAGAGGTCACTGAAACGTAGCCAGGCCACGGACGCCAAGAAATCTACATCAGGCCCATGAAGGGCCCGATAAAAGCGCCCGTGAAGCTCCTTGCCTTTCCATACCTCCTTGCGGTCATCAGTAGTGAGTATTACAGGTTTGCGCCAGTTCTCTTTTGCCATGGACAACGGGGTGAGTCCCTTGTCCACTGCGACCACATCGCGGTGCATACCCACGTCGGTTTCAAGAAAATATTCTCTGAGGCTGCACACCTCGCGGTTGTGGAGAGTCTTCGCATTTAAAAAACCTCGACCTCCACATTTCCGCGGGATGTACAGTCTCATCACCGATGATCGTGGGTGATGCATCCGGTTTGCGGTCATCAGTGTACGAACCCTTCTATCCAGGGCTTCTAGCTCGGTCTGAGTCCATTTGAGTATGCCGAAAGAGTACATCAAAACCGGCATGACCCAACCGTTGAAGGCGCGCACCTTATTTCCGCCTGACAAAAGGCTATTAAATAGCTTCTTCAGGCGGCCAAAGAAGCGCTCCTTCAGCGATTGCTTCATGTCAGTAACGTTAATGCCTAACGCTTCCGACATACCCAAATATTTGTATGTTTCGGTCGAAGAGAGGGATCTAAGGTTTATGGAATCCGAGAGTTGAATCCCTTCGGATTCCATAATCTCTCCTCGCTTTACATGTATGAATGCACATTTGTCCACACCAAATTCCATCCTGATGGCGCTACTGAATGTTTCCGTTACCTTCAGTAACTCCATCAGTCGCAAATTGTTGGGGGCAAAGAGTTTCAGATCATCCATGTAAAGAAGGTGAGATATGGCCTGACCACCTCTTCTCAACCGATAGCCCAGGCCTGAATCCTCCAGCAACGTACTTAGAGGATTCAGGGCTAAGCAGAACCAAAGTGGACTCAAACTGTCGCCCTGAAATATTCCCCGTTTAATCCATATAGGCTCATCACTCCCCTGGATTGGTCGACATCCTGGATAGCGAAGGACCGTCTTCCATTGCCCCATACATGACCCAAGGAAGGTGCGGAGAGTTGCATCTATTTTGTACAACTCCAACACCCTCATGAGCCATGTATGTGGAACAGAGTCGTAGGCCTTCTTATAATCTATCCAGCATGTCGACAAATCCTTGTGGGATCGACGAACCTGCTGGCTTCTGGCCATGTCTATGAGGAGTAGCTCCTTAGTACCGCGAGACCCGTTCCTACATCCATTCTGAGAGGCAGACATAATTGAATTATTCTCAATGTGCAGATTAATTTTTGCTCTCAGGATGGATGTAAGAAGTTTATAGACCGTTGACAAACATGTAATCGGCCTATAATTCTTGGGTTCCGCGGGACTACCTGTCTTATGGAGGTATTATTTATTATTATTAGGTATTCCATTTATTTCATTGTTATACACTTACCATTTACATTTTTAAATATTATCATATAAAAACATTTAAAAATATAAATATAGTATCCCACCGGTATCGGGATAGGGTCCAAGCTACCGGTGGTCAGGGCTCCTGAGAGAGGAACCTCCTAACTATGCGCGCCGTGTCTAGGAGTACTGCCTTCTGGATCAAGCCCTTGATCCAGCTGCCCAACGAGACCCTCCTTAGGTGTTCGTCGAGGCTCTTGGCTATTAAACCATTGGCCGTCACGACTATCGGCACAATGACTGCTGTATCCACCTCCCACATGTCGACAACGTCGCGAGCCAGATCAAGATACTTTGTTTTTTTTTTTACTTTTTCAGATTTCACGAGGTTCTCGTCATGAGGGACAGCTATATCAACAATCATTGTGCGACGCTCTAATCGATCTATCACCACTATTTCAGGCTTATTGGCAACAATAGTCCTGTCAGTGATGATAGATCGATCCCAGTATAACGTGATATTGCCATTTTCGAGAACTGGGTCGGGTACATAGTACGAATTACCGATTTCACAAGACGGTATTTAAGAGCAAGTTGCTGGTGGATAATCCTGGCTACAAGGTTGTGTCTATGCAAATAGTCTCCGTTAGTAAGACGAGAACAACCAGAAATAATGTGTCGGATTGATTCCCCGGGCCGGTGGCATGCCCGACAGATGTCAACCGTACCGTCCTTCACAATATATTTCCGGTAGTTATTCGTCATCATAACTTCGTCCATAATCGCACAGACAAAACCTTCGGTTTCCCCGAAGAGGTCACCAAAACGCAGCCAGGATACGGACGTTAAGAGATCTACATCGGGCCCATGTAGGACCCGGTAAAAGCGTCCGCGAAGCTCCTTGCTCTGCCATACTTCCCTGCGGTCATTAGTATCCAGTACTATAGGTTTGCGCCAGTTCTCGTTTGCCAAAGAGGGCGGGGTGAGGCCCTTATCCACAGCGACCACATCTCGATGCATACCCACGTCGGTTTCTAGGAAATATTCCCTAAGGCTGCATACATTATTATTATTATTTTTCAGACACAGAGGTACGCTATATTTGACATGCATGACACATGACCATTGTGTGGTACCTTTGCATTGAGGCATCTTGCACCGCAAGCGATTGGCAAACACGGGCCAATGCACTGAGCATTGGCCCGTGTTTGCCAATCGCTTGCCATCTGTCCGTACATCCCTTTTTTTTCATCCAATGGCATCCATTTCATCCAATGGCTTATCCCGCTCTGGGTGGTGCGGGAGGGCGTGTCAGACTTTTACTGACTAAAACACACTCCTGTTCCTTCAGTTGCCTGAGTGCCAAGGGCTGTGGAAACTCTGTTACGAATTTATTCGCGACCCCAGGCAGGCATCGGCCCTGACGGGCCCCGTCAGCTATTGCTGACATCTCTTTGAGTCGCGTGTGGAGCACTAAGCGCAGTTGACTCTGGGGCCTGGTCCTGATCGGACGGCGAGCTACCCACTACTCGCCGTCCGCAGGCCCGCGCCTACGGTGGCCGGAGATTGGCTTGTGACCCTCGACGTCCAGGGCGTCTGCTGTGGCGTCTGCTGCTGGGGGCGTGAGGGCGATTCAGTTGAGTTTCCCTCTCCCGTTCCATTTCCTCCTTCGCGAGCATTACTGCTTCGCAGAAGGAGGTAATGGCTTCCCATTCCCTCTCGCTCCGAGAGAGGTCGCTGCCGTCGATCGCCTCCACGAGGACACGGCGGTGCTCCGCCCTAGGTCCGTACATCCCTGCAGGGTGGATGATGCGGATCTCTCGGTTTCTTGGTTTGAAGATCCCGCTCTAAAGCGCCACTGCTTGGACGCCCTCTTTAATTGCCGTTAGTCGAACCAACATTGCAAAGAGTATCTGCCAAAATATTCCGAAACAGTTCAAGATTCGCTTTGCAGTGCAATTTTTTTTCATTGGCATCCATGTTCTGTTCTTTTTTACCTTCTGCTGGAACTCCAAGAGGTGGTAAAAAAAACTTTTTTTTACAAAAAATAGAACGACTTCTAAAAAATGTGCAAAATAACTTTAATTTCGGAAGTCGGTGTTTCTGGTTTTGTGTCTTCGTTTTTTGACACCGACTTCCGAAATTAAAGTTATTTTGAACTTTTTTTGGAAGTCGGTTCTATTTTTTTTTTGGAAAAGTTTTTTATTTTTCACTTTTTTGGTTGTGGTTCTCCATTAAATTGTGTTAACAATTCATAGACATACGATCGCAGCAATCGCGGTTGATTTGCTGTCAATTTTTGAAGACTTCCGTTGTCTGTCGCCGAAACCCATCATCAGATCTATATGAAATTTAAATGGGACCATTTCGAAACAAACCCCTTTAGAACAAAAAAAGAATTTTGCAAATCTGTCAATATATGACAGAGTTATGCCCGAACATATATAAAAAAAAATACAAACATCTGAATTGATAACCTCCTCCTTTTGGAAGTCGGTTAAAAAAAGCGCAAATACCACTTCCGACTGCTGGCAGTTCTTTAGTGGTTTCAATATTATTTACACCATCTACATCTTCTTCCGCTAAATCTTGGAATATTTCCCTGGCATTACTACAGATGTCGTCTTGATCGTCATTTTCATCTTCCAGCCCATCGTCGTAAATGTTTCAATCTTCTGAAGCACCCAGCAAATCTCCTATGTCTCTTTTTTGAAGTTACCGAGCCATCCGGTAACTTGCGATTTATTTTGAATTATAAAAGTTCAAAATAAATCGCAATAATATATATGAAAACGGTAACAATAATAATTATTGTTATTATCTGTGGCTCGACTGTCAACCAAGGTGACAGAAAAAATTTTCTCTGCGTATTTTTTTACCAAAATTAATATTTTTAGATCCAATTCTTCTTCCTGCCCTTATCCCATGTTACTTGGGGTCGGCGCAACACGTTTTTTTCTTCCATTCTGTCCTGTCAGCCGTCACGCTATCACTAACTCCCTTTTCTTTCATATCACTCCTCACACAATCCATCCATCCTTTCTTTGGCCTCCCTCTCCCTCTCCATCCATCCACATTTATATTCATAACTCTTTTAGTTACATGTGTTTCATCCCTCTTCTTTACATGACCATACCAAGATAAGCGGTTCCCTTTCAACTTTTCTGTGACTGGCGCCACTTTTAAACTACCTCTAATGTACTCATTTCTCACTTTATCCATTCTCGTTACTCCACACATCCATCTCAACATTCTCATCTCCGCCACATGCAGTCTTTTTTCATCCGTCTTTTTCACAGCCCAACATTCTGATCCATACAGTACGACAGGTCTAATCACGGACTGATAGATTTTCCCCTTTAACTTAAGGGGCATCCGTCGGTCGCAAGTTGTTCCAGTGACCTGTCGCCATTTCATCCATCCTGAGTTGATCCTGTGCGTTACGTCTCGGTCTATATCGCCATCCCCCTGAACAAGCGACCCGAGGTACCAAAAGTCGGAGAAGATCGGTATAGGCGTTCTGTTAAGAGCTACAGGCATAGGACTGGATAGACCGCCGAAATCGCAGAACAGATATTCCGTTTTGGTTCTGCTCAATTTCAGGCCCACACTCTCCAGTCTTTGCCACCACGTCTCCGGTCTGTTCTGGACCTTTGAGCCGCTTTCGGCAACCAGCACAATGTCATCAGCTAACAGCATACATCAGGGAGCCTCTCCCTGGATGTCCGACGTCAGAGCGTCCATTATCATCAGGCAGAGGTAAGGGCTGAGAGCCGACCCCTGGTGCAAACCGACCGCTACACTGAAACTGTCAGTAGTGCCCACTGCAGACCGGACTTGGGTACTGCATTGAATGCACATCGCTCGGATCAACTGCACATACTTCCCAGGCACACCTTTCTCCTTAAGGGCCCACCACAAAACCTCTCGAGGCACTCGGTTTATGCCTTTTCGAGGTCAATGAACACCATGTGCAAGTTTTTATGCACAGCTCTGTATTTTTCGCACAGCTCTGTATTTTTCGCACAGCTGGCGGATAGCGAAAATGGCATCCGTTGTACCCCGACCAGGCATAAAACCGAACTGGTTTTGTGAGATTTCACTCTCTTCTCTCAGCCGCTTTTCAATAACTTTTGCCCATGCTTTCATACTGTGTGACATTAGCTTTATTCCTCTATAGTTGTTGCACTCCCGCACATCACCTTTGTTCTTGAAGATGGGCACCAACGAACTGTTGCATCATTCATCAGGTATGGCTTCTTCCAGCAACAACTTATTGAAGAACAAAGTTAACCACGTCCATCCATCTACCCGTAATGACTTCCACACTTCAATTGGTATTCCGTCTGGACCAATTGCCTTACCATTCTTCATTCCATTCACTGCTATTCTCACTTCATCCACACTGACCATTCTCACTAACCCTTCATTCATTGGTTTATTCTCTACAACACCACTCCAGATATTTTCCTCATTCGTCAATCTTTCAAAATAGCCCTTCCATCTATCCTTAATCATTTCATCCTCTGATAGAAGCATTCCAGTTTCATCCCTTACACATCTTATCCGACTAACATCCTTCGCCTTCCTCTCTCTGGCTCTAGCAAGCCGGTACAGATTTTTTTGGCCAGCTGGACTGTCTAGTGTATCGTACAGTTTGTCCTGAGCTTTTGCTCTCGCTATTTTCATACTCCCTCTTTTTTTCAGCTTTCAAACTAACGCTTTCCAGTTCAACACTCTGCCATTCCTTGAATTTCTTCTTTTATTCCTTCAACACTTCCTGTGTTTCTGTAGACTACCACCATGTATCCCTCTCTATTGTACCCCTTCCTTTTGTATCTCCCAAAATATCCTTCGCTGCATCCCTAATACACCCAGCTATCTCATTCCAGCTTTGATTTACACTTCGATCATTCATGTCTCCCATTTCTATTATTTTGTCTACTACTTGCTCTCTAAATTCTTTCGCACAATCATTCTTCTCTAGCACATGCCATTTTATTTTAAGAGGAGGCCGCTCTTTGCTTTTTATACTCTGTGTTTTTAGCGCTAATATCATGTGCTGTGAGACTAAGTCTTCTCCTGGCAGCACTTTGCAGTCTTTGACGTGCCTAATAATATGGTTGCGCCTAACTAGAAAATAGTTAATTTGGGTTTTGTGGTTACCACTTTTGTAAGTGACTAGGTGTTTATCTGTCTTCTGGAATCAAGTGTTGGCTACTGCCAGATCAAATGCAGTAGCAGATTGCAACAGCGTCTCCCCCTCGTTATTGGGACTTCCAAAACCCCATCCTCCGTGTACTCTTTCATAACAATTTCTCGTTCTTCCTACATGCCCATTAAAATCACCTCCAACTATCAATTCCTCATGTCCGTACGGGGATGGTCATTACCGTTGTATCAAAATCCTCCCAAAACTTCTCTTTCACCCTTTCGTCACATCCTACCTGCGGGGCATACACACTAACTATATTCAGCATAACATTGTCCATCATAACTTTCACAACTATCAAACTATCATTAATCCTTTTAATCTCCATCACGCTTTCTTTTAGTTTACTATCTAATACTATTCCCACGTCATTTCTTTTACCGTCACTTCCACAATAGAAAAACTTGTATCCTTCACCAATTTCCCTCGCCTTTGTTCCCTTCCACTTAGTTGCCTGCAAACACGCTATATTTATTCGTCTTCTTTTTAATACATCCGCTAACTCTCTGGCTCTTCCAGTCATAGTCCCAACATTCCAACTTGCATACCTCAATCTCACTTCCCGAGCTAGCTTCTTACGTTGCCCCCGCCCGGGGTGGTGCAACAACCCTATTCCATTTCCCATAGCGGCCGGGTTTTTTTCTTATTTATTTTTTTTGGGGTGGGAAATCATCCTATGACTTCTTCCGCTCTAGGGTGGAGCGGAAGGGCGTGTCAGACTCTTACTGACTAAAACCCACCCCTGTTCCTTCCTGCCCTGAATGCCCAGGGGCGAGGTAACTCTTTCGAATTTATCCTCCACCCCCGGGCAGACAGCGGCTGGGTGCTGCTCCTGCGCGTCGCCACTTTTAGATCCAATTAAGCACATTAAATAAATCAAACACCAAAAATAAAGTAATATCAAAAAGGACAATAGACATGACACGAAAAAAAAACTTTAAATTTCTATGAAATCATTGACAATAATGGAAAACCTGGAAAAAATATCACAAGAAGTTGACGTGAGAAATTTTATTTTCTCACGTCAACTTCTTGTGATATTAACTTGTTGACGATAGCCGCAGCACGGAGAGCACGCCCACCACCTCCGGCCTCGTCGCTCAGCTCCGCCTCGCCGCCGCCGGAACCCAGCCCCACCGTGATGAGTGCTGTGACACCGGCCGTGGCAGTTACGTCGAGCTCCAGCGACGAGTTCTTCTCGCCGCCGACGTCACCACCACCTGCGCGTCGACGGGGAGGACGCCGGCCGCCGAGCGGCTTAGGACCTCGAGGCCCACCGGCCTCTGATAGCTCCGGCCCCAGCTCCCGGCGGAAGTGTGCAGCGCATGCGATGGACGCAATCCATCAATGAAAACGTCATGCGCTCATACTATGGGGCTACACAGGGAGGTAACAGCCTGACCGCGTACCGTGTTCGGATGCTCTCTTTGTTCCAGGTGCTTGAGCCAGCCGTCAACGTTTCGGCCCAACGACTGTCGGATCAGGTGCGGGTCATTCTACGTAATCATATGTTGGATGATACTGTACTTGATCACCTCCGAACTGAAATGGGTAGCCATGTTAGCCCCTCCGTCGCAGACTGTGGTACCAGTTGTGGTACCACCGTCCAACCACGCTCCCAGCCACGCTAACGAGGAGTGTAATGACATGGTTACAAACGTAAGTACCCACTGCAATGATGAATTGAGGAGTGCTTTGGAGTGTGCTATTCGGGAATATCGCAGCATGCCGCTCGAACTTAGGCCACGCTTACCTCGTTTGCCCATGCATAACAAGAATAGGGCGCTGGTGGCTGCTCTGGATTCGCAGTTGTCAAATTATTTTGATGACTGCGAAGACTTCACCGATACACACTCGATACTGTACTGCGCGGCTGTAGCAGCATGTCGTGTAGCTCACGTCAAATTTCCTAAGGACAGAGCTGCACGACCGAAGCCAGCCGTGCCGGCTTGGCAGTGCAGGATCGAGCGTCGTATTGGTGGGCCAGAGCACTCATAGGCAAACTAATCTGCTTCAGGGAGGGCAACACTCGCCCAAGAGTTATGCGCTTTGTGAGACGGGCGTTTTCGGGGACTGATATCAGCTCCCGTGACTATATGTCCCGTGTCACAGAGCGTATCGACTTCCTGAAGCAGAAAGTATATGCATGGGCAAACCGTATTCGCAGGTATAAGCGGCGAGTGGAACGGTACACCCAGAATCGCACATTCCGAAGTAATGTGCGTGCGAAATGAAAGGTGGATGTACAGGGATTGGGAGCGACCGGACCAAGGTGTGACTAATACGCACCTGCCGGATGATGACGCCATATACTCGGTCTGGCGTAGCATCTGGTCGGTGCCTGTCTGTCATATCGAGGGCGATTGGATTCGGGATGTTGAGCGCGCGTGCTATCTTATACCAGAAATGGGGGCAATTATCATCACCCCCCAAGATATAGCTCGTGCAGTTCGTCCGTTAGCTAACTGGAAATCTCCAGGGCCGGACGGGCTGCACAACTTCTGGATAAAATGGTTTACAAGGTCGCATGCCCGCTTCGCATCTCAGATCCAGTCTGCCTTAGAGTCAGGGTCGCTGCCCCAATTTCTAACTACAGGAATAACCCACCTGCTTTATAAATCAGGTAGTACTGCGGAACCTAAAAATTATAGACCGATCATGCACGTGTTAACCGACGGTCTATAAGGTTCTTACATCCATTTTGAGAGCTAATATTAACACACATTTAGATAGTTACTCTATCATGTCTGCCTCTCAAAATGGATGTAGGAATGGGTCCCGCGGTACTAAGGAGCTTCTCCTCATAGATATGACCATTTGCCAACAGGTTCGGCGTTCCCGAAAGGATCTGTCGACATGTTGGATAGATTATAAGAAGGCCTATGAATCAGTTCCTCATACATGGCTCATGAGGATGCTAGAATTGTATAAAGTTGATGCAACGCTACGCACCTTCCTGATGTCATGTATAGAGCAATTGAGGACGGTCCTTCGCTATCCAGGATGTCGACAAATCCAGAGGAATAGCGAACCGATAAGGATCGAGCGGGGTATATTCCAGGGTGACGGTTTGAGTCCGCTTTGGTTTTGCCTAGCCTTGAATCCTCTAAGCACACTGCTGGAGAATTCAGGACTAGGCTATCGGTTGAAGAGAGGTGGTCAGGTTATATCTCACCTCCTTTACATGGATGACTTGAAACTTTTTTCCCCCAGCAATCTGCAACTGATGGAGCTACTGAAGGTAACTGAAACTTTCAGTAGTGCTATCAGGATGGAGTTTGGTGTGGAAAAATGTGCAGTCATGCATGTAAAGCCAGGGGAGATTGTGGAATCCGTGGGAACACAACTCTCGGATTCCATAAACCTGAGATCCCTCTCTCCAATCGAAACCTATAAGTATTTGGGTATGTCGGAAGCGTTAGGTATCAATGTTACTGACATGAAGCAATCGTTGAAGGAGCGCTTCTTTGGCCGCCTGAAGAAGGTATTTAATAGCCTTCTATCGGGCGGAAACAAGGTGCGTGTCTTCAACGGTTGGGTCATGGCGGTATTGATGTACTCTTTCGGCGTACTCAAATGGACTCAAACATAACTGGACGCCCTGGATAGGCGTGTCCATACAGTGCTAACTGCATTCCGAATGTATCACCCACGCTCGTCAGTGATGAGACTGTATATCCCGTGGAAGTGTGGAGGCCGAGGCTTTTTAAATGCTAAGACCCTCCACAATCGCAAGGTATGCAGTCTAAGGGAATATTTCCTAGCTGCTGACGTGGGTATGCATCGAGATGTAGTGGCGGTGGACAAGGCCCTTACTCCACTCTCCTTGGCTAACGAGAACTGGCGCAAACCTCTAGTGCTTGACACTAACGATCGGACGCTTTTTCCGGGCCCTACATGGGCCCGATGTAGACCAACTAGCGTCCGTAGCCTGGCTGCGTGTCGGTGACCTCTTTGGGGAAACCGATGATTTTGTCTGTGCAATTATGGACGAAGTTATCATGACGAAAAACTACCGGAGATTTATTGTGAAGGATGGCACGGTTGACATATGTCGGGCATGTCATCGTCCGGGAGAATCAATCCGCCACATAATCTCTGCTTGTTCTCGTCTAGCTAACGGTGAGTACTTGCATAGGCACAACCTTGCAGCCAGGATTATCCTTCAGCAACTTGCTCTGAAATACTATCTTGTGGAATCGGAAGTGCCGTACTACAGATATGCGCTCGACCCAGTTCTGACAGGACTATTGTAGCCAATAAGCCTGATATAGTGGTGGTGAAACGAATCGAGAGGCGTACAATGATTGTTGACATTACCGTCCCACATGACGAGAACCTTGTGAAAGCCGAGAAAGATAAACAAATCAAGTATATAGACTTGGCTCGCGAGATTGTCGACATGTGGGATGTGGACTCAGCGGTCATAAAGTCAAAGTCAAAACGTTTATTGCGAACTAAGTGTACAATGTTGGTGTTATTTTATTTTGGTTGGTTTTTTGGTTTTGGTATTTTGGTGTTTTGGTTTTCCGATAGTCGTGTCAGCCAATGGCTTAATAGCCACGAGCCTCGACCAACACCTCAGGAGGCTCTCATTAGGTGGCTGGATCAATCTGGTGGCGGGGGTTGCTTTCCCTTCCTACTGCCGCGCTTCCGTTGTCTCCTCTTGCTGCTTACGGGGGCGGCTCCTCTGGTTTTTGGCTCGTTGGCCACCGCCATCAGGGTGGTGCCTTGGGCCTCGTACTCCTCTACTTGTGCGGCCTGGGTCCTGACGTTGTTGGCCGGCCGGGCTGCTCTGCTTGAGGTGCAGGCGACTGTGCCCGCACGCTTGTTAATGGCCTCCCTCCTGAAGGCCGGGCACTCGCGGTGGGACGCAAGGTGCGGCCCCCGCAGTTGGCACATGTTGCCGGCTCCGTGCGGGGCCGGGGGCAATCGCGCGCAGGGTGCCCCTGTCCTCATCGCACACAAGCGAGCGGGCGGTGGCACTGATGGGAGGAGTGCCGGAATTGTTGGCAGCGGTGGCATTGTGGTAGCCCCCGCTTCCCCCTCCATGCCTCCACTCGGACTCCCCCCATCATTAGAAAGGTGTTGGTTTCGTAGATGCGCCTCACGTCCTTCTGGAAGTTGAGGAGCGCGTGGGAAATGCAGCCCGGGCGACCCTGATGACCCCTGATGCTCCGCACGTATTCAAGGTCAGACTCTTGAGTTCCTCCATTATGGCCTCCGGGCGGTGTCTACTGGTAGCCCTCGTATGGCCACCTTAAACTTCTTCTCCGCTGGCAGTGAGTACGAAAACCAGGACAGGCCGGTGTCTTTCTCCAGCCCGCACAGGTATCGCTGGACCACCCGATACTCCCCCTCGTCCCTGGGCAGGAAACGAATCCCCGCCTGGTACGGGCGAGCAGTCGGCGGGCAGCCCAGGAGGTCGCGCAGGGCCTTGAAATGTACCTGCCAGTCCGGCAGTCTCTCCACCACCAGCGGAGGGTAGCGTGGCTTCTTGTTTGCGGTGTTCGGGCCCGGTGCGGCGGCGGCCGCGGGGGGCGGCGTCCGATCTGACGCGGGCGGGTGACCCGCTGCGTTTGCTACGGACTGCGGGGTGCGTTGCTAGGGGCGCCTCTTCGCCTCCTCCAGGGCGTCCTCGTCGTCCGAGCTCCTAGGTCTTCTCTGGGGGCGCGCGTAGCTACGCCCCTGGTCGTCGGTCTCGTCGTCGGAGTCTATCTCCGATGCCGACATGTCCGACTCCGATGGTGGTGATGGCCGTGCGTGGGCGGCAAAACGCGGCGCGAACGCGAGCGCGCTCACGGGCGCGCTATGCGCGGCGGCAGGGGCGCGCGCTTCGGGCGTGGCAGGGGCGTGCATTTCGGGCGCGGTAGGGGCGCGCGGATCGCGCGCGGCAGGGGCGCGCGGAACGGTCATCGCTTCGTGCGTGGCGGCGCGATGCTCCGGTGCGGCGGAGGTGCATGGCTTAGGTGCAGTGCAGGCGGCAGGGTGCGCGGCGATGGGGCCTCCTGGTGACGAGGTGCTACGCGGCGGCCTCGGTGCTGGTTTGTCGGCGGTGGGCTTGGCGCGACGTGCGCCGTCCCTTCCAGTCAAGTTGATGGTGGTCTTCATTCTTCTTGCTAACTCCCGCAACCGTTACGGTTTGAAAACCAAAAATTTTCCAAACCGGGCGGCGGTTTGAGGGTACCTCAAAGTACCGTCGCAAGTACAGACCAAAGTCCGCACTCGCGACGATAAAATGGGGCACCGACGTAGGTAGTTCGTGCGTAATGTACCGACGAGGCGAGCAGTAGGCTACGAGCTTCATCGGCGAGCGAGTTAGAGCGAATCCGTGATTTCGACTGACTTTGACTGCCTGGGGCACCTATATTTATGGTCAAAACACTAAGGGTCAAGTAGTGCGGCAAATGCAACCCAAACAGCCAATCCACGTTGCTTATTTCAAGCTTACACTTTCACATTTTGACCGGCCAATCACAGGCTCTACATTTTATTTTGGTTCACCAATCAGAACCGCTACTTTAACTGTTTAGGTAATGAACACCTGCATATTTACTGAATACATATTTACTTCTATATAAAACAACAAAACTAACATATTCAAAGAAAGTAAAATATGTATTACATGAGTATTCTAAATCTACGTTATATTTCCTATTTAGATTCTACTTTAACTTACACACAAAACCGTAATCAACAATAAAAACAAACCAAATTTACATAGGTATTTTACAGGGATATAAGCTTTACATTGGTCTATGTTTAGACACATAGCGGGCTTTAAAAACTTTCCACTGTATCTTGCACTAATACATGGAAAACATGACATTACGTAACCAATAGCGACCTTGCCAGAATTCCAACTACTAGCTTTGTTTCAATTGGACAATTTTGATGTTGCGACATACACTACCTGCGCTGTAGTGTAAAGGTACTTTAGTAAACTTTAAACTTTAATACGACTTTTTTTACCTTTACTTTAGACAATTACAACAATGACATACATAATGAAACATAATAAATGAAACTACGTTATCTACAGGTTTAGTATGGACTAGAGCGATGGCGCTTCCTATACACATACGTTTGAGCGTCCTGCACAACCGGTAAGAAGTGCCGATTTTGCCTACTGATGTATTTCTACATCACAAACAAAAACGTCATTATTTTGAATAATTTCGAAAGATTTTATAATAACAAAATTTTATATAAATGTATAACACCTATATTTCACCTTCAGATAACAATTTTTATTAGTCATTTTCTTATTTAACGTGCACAAAATCTAAATTTCTATTGCCGCCGAAGTCAATGACATCACAAAGTGCGCCATAGTTTCAAATTATGACAATATGCAAAAAACTAATCGTCAAAACGTCAACAGGTGCGTTCAGGATTATTAAAACAATATATATTCTATTATTAATGAAAAAAATAAAATGTTGTGCCCCTGTTACCATTTGTTGATAAAATTACCTATAAATAAATTGATGTAGATAAAATAAGATAAGATTATTTATTTGCTAAAAACATGGTATAAAAGATGGTAATGGTATAAAATACAACACAAAAATATCACATCACTATGCATGCATTTAGAGGTTTAAAAAAGAAAAAAAAAAAGTAGACGAACTGTGGGGTATCAAAATAAAGAGTTCGAGGAGGCGATTCCAAAAATATAACTCACTAAAAAATAATATTATCAAAAAACCAGACTAAAAAACAACTAAAAAGTTCCAATCAAGTTACTTTTGAAGCAGTCCGATTTTTTTTTTTTTTTTTTTTTGCAGTTGGTGGCACGAAATCAATAATTGAACTAAAATAACTGCTACCAACTGAACTGAACTTTTTAGTTGCTTTTATTAACTAAAAAGTTCCAAACAAGTAAACAGTCGGGGTTTTTTGAAAATATTTTTTTTTTCTTCGTTAACTGTCATACACAGGTCATACATGCACGCCAGTTGTGAGCCAATGTTAACTTATTTTAACTTACAGGATAACGCGCGAAGAAGGTGTGACGACACTGTGGAGGGGTGCAGGCGCTACGGTCACAAGAGCCATGGTCGTAAATGCTGCACAGCTCGGCTCCTACTCACAGGTTAGTCTCATGTAACATGGAAGGAGAGATCAGTGGTCGAACGGAGTAACAATGCCATCATGATTGACACGCCCTCCCGCTTTAGGGTGGAGCGGAAGAGCGTGTCAGACTCTTACTGAGTAAAACCCACCCCTGTTCCTCCCTGCCCTGAATGCCCGTGGGCGAGGTAACTCTCTCGAATTTATTCTCAACCCCCGGGCAGGCATCGGCCGTGACGGGCCCCTTCTCTTTGCTGACAACTCTTTGAGGCGCGCGTGGAACACTACACGCCGTCGACTCTCGGGCCTGGTGCTGATCGGGCGGCGAGTTACCCACTACTCGCCGTCAGCAGGCCCGGGTTAATGAGGAGCTTGACGCGTAACTAGAAACCAGGGCTTGATAACGTTACCAAATAACAAAATAATTACCGTTACATAACGTTAATTTCCATTGTGATACCAAAGTAATGTTATGAAAATTTACCGTTATTTGATAACATTACTAGAAAAACGTTAATTAACATTTGACGTAAAATACGAGAATTATCGTTTTAACGAAAAAAAAAATTATTAGTGTTACCTAGCCCGCGAACTTTCTTGAGTTTTTTGCAATTTAAAGGTCAGTGTCAGTTTATAACTTGATCAAAATGTGATGCACGACAATAACAAATATGTATTAACATAGTTATAACCATAAGAATCATGAACTTAGCTTTGATGTATAGATTAACTAGATTGCCGAAATCTAGCTAAGAGAAAAAAGAAAATATAATTATGGTTATAATTATGTACTTACATATTTTTTTACTGTCATGAATCATATTTATATCAAGATACAACCTGACACTGTCCTGAAAAATGCAAAAAAACGCAAGGAAATTTGAATTTCGCGGGCTACCTCTACGCATTCCATTCATTTATTTATTTCCGTAGCCGTCGACTGCGTAGGTACATTTCGATATATTTTGTGCGCTGCCTCATTCAGGCGGCACCGCGGCGCCGCGCGCGCGTCTCTGTCGTGTGTAATACCTATAGTGAGACGGTTTGTTTGTTGAATTGAATACACGCTTACAAGACGGGACGTAAAAAACAAAATAAAGTTTACAAATATTTTCAACTAAACGAAGATAAAACATCTCATTGCTTAGTTCTAGAATGTGGAAAAATATTAATAAGGTGTTACATGTGTGTACCTTTATTATGATCTATCTTACCATAATTAAGTAGGTACCTTAAAACGAGGATAAAAATACCCAGTCTAGGTACCTATCAACAATGTTTTTATTAAATGATGTTTTTGGAGGCTACCTTGATCGAAAAAAACTTTTTTTACAAAAAAAACAACCGACTTCCAAAAAAAAATACACTAAAATAAATAACTTTAATTTCGGAAGTCGGTGTTTGTATTTACCGACTTCCGAAATTAAAGTTATTTATAAATTTTTAGTGTATTTTTTTTGGAAGTCGGTTGTTTTTTTTTGTAAAAAAAGTTTTTTATTTTTCACTTTTTAGTTGTTATACCCCAGAACTAAAACCCCAATATAATGGAACGTGGAATTTAAACATTTGGAGAACACCAAAACGTCATCGAGGTACACGTATTTTCCGTTTTTGTTCAGTTTCTCAAAAAGCGCTGAAGCAATTTCGATAAAATTTATATGGGACCACCTCGGGAGTATATTCTTTCAGATGAAAAAAGAATTTTGAAAATTGGTTCACAACTGACGGAGAAATCGGGTAACATACATACATACAAAAAAAAAAAAACATAGACGAATTGAGAACCTCCTCTTTTTGGAAGTCGGTTAAAAATACTTAGACCATGTACATGGTGGTTTTATTCTAACCCAAACTTAATTAGGTAGGTAGTTACCAAATAAATACTGTCTTCAGCATTCTCGAGCTTCCTCAGTGGCCTGCCTCTAAGGGTCAAAATAAGGGCAAGCATAGATAGTTTTTTTAAGATTAAAATAATACAGTCAACTGAGGAATTGGCTGATTTTTTTAAGGTGAAAGCTCCACCCTAGCCCGCGAAATTCAAATTTTCTTACGTTTTTTGCAATTTGCAGGTCCAGTGTCAGGTTGTATCTTGGTCAAAATTTGATTCGCGGCCGTAGCAAGTATGTGAAAAGACTCAAAATACTTGAGAAAATCATGAATACCAGACTATTAGGCTACCTTGAAAAGAACGGCATTCTATCCGACAGTCAGTAAGGTTTTCTCAAGAACAGGTCAACGGAGGATGCAGTTACAGATATAGTTGACTTTGTCGTCACCAAACTAGATGATGGTAACAAATGTACTGGAAACTTGCTTGACCTTGCGAAAGCCTTTGATACTGTCTCTAGAAGCATCCTTTTAAGAAAACTGGAAGGCATAGGTGTACGTGGTACCTCAGCAATCGCAAACAGAGGTTAATTTTAGGCAATAACTATAGTTCTTGCGCCAGCCTTAACTATGGTGTGCCGCAGGGTAGCGTACTGGGGCCTACTCTTTTCATTATATATGTCAACAGCCTTTGTTATTTAACACTATGTAAAGCAAAAATTTTTGCCTGCGCTGATGACACAGCTATAGTATTTTATGATAGGACGTGGGAATCTGTTTACGAGGCGGCTGAGTCAATTACTGTGCATTGCCTTGGCAATGACAGAACACAAAGGCCCACTACAGCGTTGTTATGGGGGACCTCAATGCCAAAGTGGGAGTACAAGAACGCGGTGAATCGAAAGTCAGATCGTTCGGGTTGGGGCGCAGGAATCGCAGAGAGCAAATCCTAGTCAACTTTTTAGAGTCGCAGGGGCTCTTCTTGATGAATTCTTTGTTCGAAAAAACCCCAAAGGAAGTGGACCTGGCAGAGAGCCCTAATACCGTGACTAAAAATGAAATAGACTTCATAATAACGGATAAGAGGCACATATTTAGAGATGTCACCGTGATCAGTAGGTTTAACACCGGAAGCGATCACAGGCTAGTCCGAGGCACTCTAAATATAAATTTTCGAGCTGAGAGCAGCTCCAGACCGCTATAGGATTCGAAAAGTTCTAACTGGAACTTAGAAACCTAGGAAAGACGAGAGTTGCCATCCACTCAGCTGTCTGCGTCAGATAAGAGGGCCTTAAAACTAAAAGTTAGAAAGCTGACGCGACGCGACCTTCGGTGCTCCAACACCCGCGACATTTAGGTCGCGATTGAGCAGAACCGAGAGTTGAAAGTGTTCACTCAACAATTAGGGAGCTCTGGCAAAACTAAGAACTGCGGATGGCAGAATCGTGACTTCAAAGTCCGAGATACTCGAGGAGGTCGAGGACCTACGAGCTTTCTACGGGCCCCTATACTCAACGCGGACGGTGAACTGCCAGCGGAACATAATGCAGATGATCGAGCCGAATGAACACTACACGGAGGACATCCGTGATGTCCGTGATGTGTGTGTCCCGGATGTCGACCAGTGCAAGATTAGGGCGGCTCTCGAGCAGTTAAAGAACAACAAGGCACCTGGTGATGACCGAATAACGACGGAGAGCTCCTTATAGCAGGCGGGGCTCCAGTCCTGAGAGAGCTAGCGAGTTTTTGGGGGCCGAGTCACCCGCGTCCGTAGGAGTATACCCATTGAGTCCCTACACGTGGTCCCCGGGTGGTGCTAATCAGGTGACAAACTGGTGGTAGGTTTCGACCGATGGCTTGCGACCACCCACTGGGCAAAGACGTACCGCCAAGCGGCCTGGCCGTGTTCCGGTACGATGCTCAGTGTAGCCAATCCAGAGGAGTTGGGTCGAAATAGTTGTTCCATTGCAGGCAGACCAACCGGGCTCGCGCTGATATGAATGTATCGGGAGACTAGTCGCGGAGGGTAGCGGGATCCGAGGCACGGTGCGCCGCTGGCCGACCGCAGTTAGTTGGGGGCCCAAGTAGTGTACTAGCCACACACGAAAGGCTGCCCCGCCAACTGACGAAAAATCCCGGAATGCACCATCGTGCTGGTTGGCGACCAGACGAGAGGGCCCGATGGACATTCCCGGGGGGGCTCGGGCGTCCCCGCAGTCTCCAGACTAGTCCCCCAATGATACCGTCCTGTCAGTGCGTGCCTGAAGGTAGCCAGCATGGAACCTCATTTCACTTCCTTCTCCTTCCCTTCCTTCACTCTCTTATTCATGAAAAAAGGAACTAAAAAGAAAAAAGCTGTACAGCGGCAGCACTCCCTCTCACACAAAGTGCACCTATCTAACATTCGAGGTCTGCACTCAAATCTCGCCGCAGTCCACCACCACCTAGAGACTGAGAAACCAGCTCTCTTATTCCTTTCGGAGACGCAGATCGGATGTCCGTCTGACGTGGCGTACCTATCTTACCCAGGGTTTACCCTGGAGCACAATTTTAAGCCACGCGCTGATATATGCATGTACGCCCGAGACGACATCTGCTATCGGCGTCTCCGTAACCTTGAGGACTCCAGGTTCTCAACTCTTTGGGTCCTAGTGGACACAGGCCTAGATAAAATTGTCTACGCCTGTGTCTACCGTTCGCACAGCGGTGATCTGGAGACAACTGGGCTCACACAACACCTGAGTAAAGCGGCGGATGTGGCTCAGCAACGGTACCCTTCTGCCCAATTGGTGTTACTGGGGGACTTCAACGCCCACCATCAGGAGTGGCTCTTCCCATACCAGTACACAGACCATGCTGGACAAGAGACGTATAAGCTAGCGCTGGCGTTAAATCTTACCCAGCTGGTCCAGGGGGCAACGAGGGTGCCGGATGTTGATTCGCACACAGCCAATTGCTTGGACCTTCTGCTGACAACAGATCCAGACCGTTACTCAGTGTCGATTTCTTCACCATTAGGTACTTCCGACCACTGTCTGGTGAAATCTGTATCCGTCTACTCCCCGCCCGATCCTAGCCCTAGAGGCACCAGGCGGGTTTGGCGATACAGGTCAGCAGATTGGGATGGCATGATCTTTCTTCGCATGTTATCCTTGGGGGCCCACTTGCTTTTCTTCGACTGATGTTTCGTCGTGCGCGGACGCCGTGACGGATGTGTTGCGGCGGGGAATGGAGTACTACATTCCATTCTCTGACGTAATAATGTCTGGCGGGGCTCGACCATGGTTTGGTGCCGAGTGCAATCGCGCTGATGCGCTTAAACACGCGGCCTACCTAGCATGGGTCGACGCTCGGACGCGTAAAGCGAGTGACGTGAGTCAGAAGAAGAGAGCCTTCAACAGGGCTGCCAAGTTCTGCAAGAAGGTGATGCGGAAGGCTCGGTTTGACCACATTGGCCGAATTGGGAACAAACTTGCTTCTTACCCAGCTGGTAGTAAGGCGTTTTGGTCCCTGGCTAAGTCGGTTGAATCGAACTTCTGCCGCCCCTCACTACCTCCACTGCTGAAACCCGACGGGTCGCTGGCCCACTCCGCTGAGGAGAAAGCAAGCTTGTTTGCCTCTCTGTTTGCGGAATCTTCGCGTCTAGATCCTGCTGGCGCGAGGCCCCCTGGTACTCTTGGTGGATGCGAGTCGATTATGTCAGACATTCGCATTCATCAGAAGGATGTCCGGAGGGTACTGCGTAACCTGGACGTGAACAAGGCTAGCGGTCCCGACGGGATACCGGCAATTGTACTGAGGACTTGTGCGCCTGAGTTGTCTCCGATCTTGACACGCCTATATCGCCTTTCGTTTGAGACTGGAAAAGTGCCGATGGCTTGGAAGCAAGCTAACGTGCAACCCGTACCCAAGAAGGGTAGTCGAGCTGACCCAGCAAATTATCGGCCCATCTCGGTAACTTCCGTTCTCTGTAAGAGTATGGAACGTATACTGAATGGTAAGCTCCTAGCATACCTAGAAGCTAACGATATCCTAAGTGACCGACAATACGGCTTCCGCCGAAATCGGTCAACAGGAGATCTTCTAGCGTATGCCATTCACATCTGGAGTGAGGCCATCGACAAACAAGGGGAAGCCCTTGCGGTCTCCCTTGATATCTCGAAGGCCTTCGACCGGGTCTGGCACGACAGCTTAATTGGCAAGCTTCCTTCCTTCGGTCTGCCCGCTGGATTGTGTGATTGGATAGCAGATTTCCTGAGGGATCGTTCTATCCGAGTAGTCATAGATGGCTGCTCGTCCGGACTGCTGGCTATTAATGCCGGTGTTCCTCAGGGGTCGGTGCTCTCGGCAACATTGTTTTTGCTGCATATTAACGATCTGCTAAAACCCGGTGAGGGAGAGGAGAGGGCGCCACAGTGTTACTGCCTACATCGTCTCCGTAATATTTCCTGATTAAAAATAAGTTAAAGTGAATATAAACCTACTAAAAAGATGAAAAGTTATAAAGAAACATAAGGCTTTCAACATATACGAGTATTGTGGGCAGTGTTTAAAAACGAGTGCAAAAAACAATAACCAGTGAAGTCAACTCGAATCTAAATGAACTGTTAATGTGCGATAAAAAGTGTCTTTCTCGAAACAAAATCTAATATTGAGTGATCAGACTCGTGTACGCTGCGGGGAGTGTTGCTTAAACAAATAGTGAAGACTTTAAAAGAAATAATAAAAATCATAACCTAATTCATCACATGAATCAGCAAAGTTGAATACCTTGATACGTAAACAACGCCATCTATTACAATCCCAGAGCACTACTACGAGAAAAAACAAATACGTCAATAACTGAGTGATTAGCGGATCGAGCCGTGTCAGTAATTTGTTAATAGTACGGAAGTGTGACACGAGAGTGCGCTACTAGTAACAAAAACAAACATTAACCCGATTTCAACATGGAAGAAGTACTACAAGCTCTACAAAAAATCCAAAAAGAACTAGATGAACACAAAATAACTATCCAAAAAAGCGGAGAAAAGGTAACAGAGCAAGTAACGCTTAATATAAATAACATATTAGATGAGAAATTCAAGACTTTGGAAGAAAAGTACGACAACCTCAAGGATAAATTGGACAATCAGGAAAAAAGACTATATTTCCTCGAAAAACAGGCTAGACAAAGAAATATAGTCCTATTCGGTATAAAGGAAACTGAATCGTCTTACTCCAACTTAGAAAAGATTATTATAAATTTCATAAATTAATATTTCACCGCAAAGATAGACCACAGAGACATACAGGAGGCTAAAAGAATTGGAAAAAAGGGGAAAGGCCAAGACCAATAATTATCACTGTCTCAACACTTGGTACGAAAATAGCCATATTTAAACAAAAGAAAGTCCTTGAGGATACCCCATATTACATAAAAGAAGACTATCCGGAGTATGTCCTAAATAAAAGGAAGGAGCTACAAGAGCAAGTGCGAATTGAAAAAGAAAAAGGAAACTCAGTTAGAATTAAATATGATAAAATAGTAATTAAGAACAAAAACTCAGATATACTCGTATCAAGTCATAATAAAAGAATGCTTTCAAACTCCCCTGAAAACAATACCACATGCTACCCTAGCGACGAACACAAAACGAAGGCCAATAAGAAAAATAAAACAGGGACTTCCATACAAAGATCATCCACTTTGTCGGAGGGGGCAATAAAACCGGGCATATTAAACTTCTTCCATACTAAACACCCAACTAACACATCGAGAAATCAAGAAAACACAAATAATAACATATAACAATTAAAGACCTCCTCTCACCCGCAAAACTACACGAAAAATACGCAAAAAACGAAACTTCTTCCAAGCCGGCTGGTCACCGTGGAAGACTATGACCAAAACCCTCCAAAGATATCACCAAAAGATCATGAAAGAAAGTCAAAAAAGAAAAATGAAGAATTCTACGTACTAACTTACAATGTTAGAACTCTACTATCCTACGAACGAATAATAGAACTGGAAAAAGCATTAACACATATAAAATACGACATAATAGGCTTATCAGAAGTTCGGCGCCTAGGAAATAACATAGAAGAATACAAAGAATTTATTCTCTGCAGTACAGGACAAACACAGGGCAAGTATGGAGTCGGTTTCATTATACAAAAATATCTGAAACAAAATGTAGAAAGTTATCTTGGTATCTCTGAACGCGTCGCTCTGCTTAATCTCAAAATACCAGGCAAGAAATTTACCATTATACAAGTATACGCCCCAACAGAAGCAGCAGACGAAGAAGAAGTAAATATTTTTTATGATACCGTCTATGAGGCCATGGATAAAGCACACGAAGATTTTATTTTAATGGGTGATTTCAATGCCAAAATTGGTAAGCCACAAAAAGATGAATACTTAGTAATGAAACAGTATGGCTATGGAACAAGAAACGCACGAGGTCAAAGACTTATTGACTTTGCCATGGAAAATAAGCTAGCTATCATCAATACCTTTTACAAGAAAAAAGAGAAAAAAAAATGGACATGGCAGTCTCCGAATGGTCAACATAAAAATGAATTAGATTTCATACTGTCTAATCATCCAAAATCATTTCAAGATATAGAAACACTAAGTATTAACTTTTCTTCAGATCACAGACCACTCAGAGCCAAAATATCACTTAGTAAACCAGTGAAAACTCGAACCAGGTTTGTAAATAAACAAAACAGTACACTTAAAAAAGAAGAAGAAATACAAATATATAAGGAACAATTGAAAACCCTAATATCTCTACTCCATACCGAGCAAACTGGGACAGTTCAAGAGTACTACGATAAATTAATAATTTATATCACAGACAGTTTACAAGTCGCACGAACTTCACATACAACAAAGGTGTGCAGTGTACTCACACAAAATACAGAAAGACTTTTAAAACGAAGGCAAGAGCTACAAAGGACCAAAAATAAAACACGAACAATGAAAAATGAACTCAAAGCACTATACAAATTGACAAGCAAATACATAAAAAAAGATTATATAAACCATAGAATTAATATCCTTCAAAAACATGTAGAACAAAGTGGCAGTTTGAAAAAGGGATATAAAGAATTACGGACTAATAAAACATGGATTGAAAGTCTGAAAGAGTCGGGAGATAGAGATACTGCTTATAACCGAAAAGACATAATCAACATCGCTACAAATTTTTATAAGAAACTTTACAGTACGCCAGATTTAGCCAGAGACTCAAACCATATCGAAAATGATTACAGCGATACTGAAATGTCACAATCCCACATAGAACCAATAGATTGTACTGAAGTTATTGCAACAATAAAAAGACTAAAACCAGACAAGAGCCCAGGATCAGATAACATCACTAATGACGCCTTAAAAACCGCCTGCTACATACTAGCTGCTCTGCTAACAAAATTATTTAATTTGATAATTGAAACTGGTGTCACACCGTCTCAATGGTCTGAATCTAATATAATCTTGCTATACAAAAAAGGAGACCCAAGAGACATCAGCAACTACAGGCCGATAAGCCTTTTAGCAAGCATATATAAACTTTTCTCTACAATAGTCAATCAAAGAATTAGCACAACATTGGAGATCAATCAACCTATTGAACAAGCGGGATTTAGAAAGAATTTTTCTACTATAGACCACATTCACACACTAGAACTAATAATTGAAAAATATCAAGAACAACAGAGGCCGCTGTATATCACATTCATTGATTACCAAAAAGCGTTTGACACAATCTCACACTAAAGTATATGGGACAGTCTAAAAGCCCAAAATGTAGAGCATCAATACATAAATATACTCAAACACCTATACAGTAATAGCTCAAGTAGAGTCAAATTGGAAACCATAGGCGCAAGCTTTCCGGTCAGGAGAGGAGTCAGACAAGGAGACCCCTTATCCCCAAAAATTTTCATCGCGATTTTAGAATTTATCATACGCAAATTAGACTGGAAAAGTTGTGGTCTATATATCAAGGGTAAATACTTAAACCATTTACGATTTGCGGATGATTTGGTTTTACTATCAGAATCGAGCTCACAACTACAATATATGTTAGACACTCTACATAAAGCAAGCAGGCAAGTAGGTCTAGAAATGAACATTACAAAGACCAAACTCATGACCAACTCCAAAAAAACTGAAATAATAATCGAAAATGACCCAGTAGATTATGTAGATCAATACGTTTATTTAGGAAAACAAATTGGATTCAACAGAGATAGAAATGAACAAGAAGTGGAGAGAAGAGTCAAACGAACCTGGAATAAGTATTGGAGTTGCAAGGAGATATTTAAAAGTGAAATGCCTGTCAAGTTAAAGAAAAGAATCATGGACTCTTGTCTCATTCCTTGCCTGACTTACGCATGTCAAACATGGAAGTTTACCAACAAGATTAAAAATAAAATAATTACATGTCAGCGAGGAATGGAACGCAGTATGCTAAATATTAAGAGAGTACAGAAAATACGGCATACAAATATTAGATCAAAAACAAAAGCAGTAGATGCACTCAGCTATAGCCAAAAGTTAAAGTGGAAATGGGCCGGACATATAGCGCGTCTTAAAGATCAAAGATGGACAAAAACAGTTACGTTATGGAAAGGCCCATCGGGTAAACGCTATAGAGGAAGACCATTCACTAGATGGGATGATGATATTAAGAAAATAGCTGGCACAAAATGGCAACAAGTAGCCCAAGACCGAGAGAAATGGAAAGCTTTGGAGGAGGCCTTTACCTGAGGGGGGTTCCAGTGGAACAATATAATAACAATGCATACCCACAATATGTTTTATATATTAATTTTAATGAAGGTATACATTTAGACAAATTAGACTACATAAGTATTAATCACTTTATTTTCATTTTCTATTGTTAACTAATTTTATAGATAGAAACAATACTTTGCATGCAGTCTGTAGGAACTGGAAATAAAAGGCTTTTTTATTTTATTTTATTTATTTAAAACCCGGTACCTTTGGGTATGCAGACGACAGCACTGTTGCCGAGAGATACGTGCCGGACGCTCGAGTTAGTGGGTCTCAGGTCCGGTCTCTCCGAGAGGCTATAGTTAGGCGCTTAAACTTGTCCTTGCAGGCTGTCTCAGAATGGGGCGATGCCAATCTGGTTAAGTTCAATGCTGCTAAGACCCAGGCGTGTCTTTTTGCTGCTAAAAGGAGCCAATTTCACCCGGCTCCATCTTTCCGAGGTGTAACCGTGCCGATAACCGACCGACTTGATCTTCTTAGTGTTACTTTAACATCTACCCTCAATTTTGGTCCCTTCATAGAGGCTAAGGCTCAAGTGGCTGCCAAAAAGTTGGGGGTCCTCGCAAAGGTGAGACGATACTTCACGCCGGAACAGCTGCTCCAACTCTATCAAGCGCAAGTCCTATCGTGTATGGAGTACTGCTCTCATCTTTGGGACGGATCTGCAAGATACCAGCTTGATGCCCTTGAGTCAATTGAGAAACGAACCAAGAGGATCATCGGCAATGATAGACTCGTTGAGTCAAAACTCCAAAGTCTTGAACATAGACGCCGAGTTGCTAGCCTGTCGGTTTTCTATCGATTACATTTTGGGGAGTGTGCGACGGAATTGCATGATTTGATTCCGACAAGCCCGTTTTATCTAAGGACCACAAGACGTACGGCGAAGTGCCACCGGTTCATGGTGGACATCCCATCCATACGCACAAAGCGTTTTGAGAAAACATTCATTGCACGTACAGCTAGAGAGTGGAATTCTCTACCGGAGTCTGTGTTTCCTGTAAGATACAACCTGGGAGTCTTTAAGTCAAGAGTGAATAGGTTACTTCTAGGCAAGCGTGCTCCATCTTCGACCGCATCATCGCTTAACATCAGGTGAGATAGTGGTCAAACGCGAGCCTATCAAACATAAAAAAAAAAAAAGAGTCTCTTCAACTTTGTCATTACGTTTGAGCCGTGAAGCGGAGATGCGGTGGTTCTGTTCTTCAAAAAAGGTGAAAACACCTTGCTAAAGAACTATAGACCCATCTCAATTCTGAGCCACGTCTACAAGCTGTTCTCGAGGGTCGGCACGAATCGTCTCGCCAGAAGACGTGACGAGTTCCAGCTACCAGAACAAGCTGGTTTTCGAAAACGCTTCAGTACCGTGTACCACATCCATACTGTTCGGCAAATTATACAGAAGACCGAGGAGTACAACCAGCCGCTGTGTATGGCATTTGTGGACTACGAGAAAGCCTTTGACTCCATCGAAATATGGGCAGTTCTGGCCTCTCTGCAACGATGTCGAATTGAGTGGCGTTTAACGATGACTGACCAGATCCAAGATCAGAAAACCAGCCCCAACCAACTGCTCAGAGGGGTGAGACAGGGGGATGGGATATCCCCCAAACTATTCACTCACGCGCTGGAGGACGTCTTCAAGACGCTGGGCTGGACTGGATAGGGTATTAACGTGAACGGCGAGTACATCTCACACCTTCGCTTTGCCGATGACATTGTCATAATGGCAGAAACGGCGGAACAGTTAAGCCGGATGCTGCACAGCCTAAATGGAGCCTCTCGGCGGGTTGGCCTCTTTCATTAGGTTATATTTTATAACTATTTGTTATAATATGATAATCATTAAAATAATAGCTTATTTTAATCATTAAGTTCAAGTAATTATGGTCTCGTGGTCTGTGTATAAGACTGAGAAAAACAAGTTTCGAGATCAAATCCTGCGACAAAGATATTGTTTTGCTTTCAATATAGAATTTATATTCCAAAACTATTTCTTGTATTATTGTAAAGAACTACAGACTATACATAAACTTTTTAAAATGGTAATATTTTCACATAACTTGTAATAAGTGGGTAGTTGAAAAATAAATATTCGTATTCATTATAAAGCTGGTATTCAAATGCTACTATGGAGTGATTATTTAAAATACAAAATAATTTGCACGAGGAGAAGATGGCTGCTCGTGCTGTGCAAGAATAAACTTTATGATAGTATACTATATGGTTCAAATTTTTTAGAATATTGCGTCTAGCATTACAACTAAGATCAAATTTCAATGCGGCTTATAAGAGTTGTGTTAGTCTTGTGGTCACTAAGGTAGTGCGATGTTCATCGTTGTCTACGTTCGAAACCAAGTTTAACTTAAATTTAGATATTTTATTACACTTTTTTACATTTCTTTAATAGACGACGTAGGGTATTATCTTTTTAAACGGGCAGTTTGTATAGAAATAAAACTAAAAAATTGCAAGTTTAAAATGTTTATTATTTCATTAAAACACTTAAGTAAGATAAAGTAAGTAAATGCTCATATATTTCCAAATTAATATACTTTTTATATTAGTATGTCATATAAACATTAAAAAAGGCATGCTTATGCTTAAAAGTTTGTTATCGAGAAAATGAATTCATCTGTGAAATGCTTTACAAATTTATAGCTGCCTATATGTAGTGAATAAACATGTTATTTAAATAGAAAAATCTATTTATAACAATAACATCGCCACATAATCTGCAACATTTTAATGGCTTAACAATCAATCATTTGAGCATTTACTTACATGGTGAGTTTAACTATACTCGTACCTACTAGATGAACTAGTAGCGGAGTGGCGCACCATCCCCTGCTATAGCTTGTTGTATGCGGCTACGCATACCGCGCACCATGTTCCAACACAAATCTTTGCCTCTCATGTGCTCCCAAGTCGATTTCACGACCTCAGCCAAGTTGTGTTTGTTTCGCACTTCCATTGTGTCCCAATTTAAAACCATTTGACCCCATAGATTTTCTATAGGGTTCAAATCAGGACTTTTAGATGGCCAATTAATAACTGTCACACCTTCTTGAGCAGCTAACCATTCCCGCACAATGTCTGCACGGTGGATGGAGCAGTTATCGTGCATGAAATAAATATGTGACGTTGGATAGGCAATTCGCACAGTCAGCAGCATGACGTCACGCAGAATCTCCAAATACAAACTGCTATTAAACCTACCACCAACTTCCACCAATTCACCAGGTCCCATGGACGACATCCAGCCCCAGTAGCCCAGGGTTATTCTACCGCTGGTTTTACAAGGTAGCAAGCACTTCTCGTTGTAACTTCTTTCCTCCGCCATAAGATTTTACGTCCATCTTTGTCCGATTTAAATGATTTTTCATCAGTGAAGATCACAACATTTTCTTCCCAATTAAAATTGAAATATTCCTGGGCAAAACGGTCCCTTTCTGCACGATGCGCAGGTGTCAATGCAATTTTGTGTGCCGGTTTATAATTCTTTATCCCAGCAACGTGTAATTGCGCCTTCTCACTGTTTCCACTGAAATATTGTGGTTTATTGCGGTTGCACGAATGGGCAAAAATGGATTTTCAATGTGGCTTGAAACAATAACCGTGTATGTAACTTGTAAGGAGTGAATGTAATGGTAAAATAGCCAACTACGTGTTCATTAATCACAATCAATAAAATAAAATAGGTATAAAAAAACACTTTCCAACATTCTGCTCATGTAATAATATTATTTTATGTTTGGTATAGTCGTCAAGTTGCGACATGATGCTTTATTATAGCAAATTGCTTAAAAATACTTAACGAGTTAAACGATTTACAAATATGTGTGCGCAGTCACTGCTATTAGGCGTAGTGTAACTTTTGTTACTTAGATGAATTTATGATCTACCTCACGAAGTAAATATGTTTTACTTCGTATTCAACCATTCTTGGTAAATATAAATTCTGTGAACTTAAAGTTTTTTAAATTACCCACCCGTTTACAAGATAAGTTATTAGGCGAAAATCATATTGGTCGTTCTTTAATATTGCAAGCAATATTGTAGAAATGAAAACAAATGAAAAAAGAAACTGATGTATAGGGTGGACTGTGTTTTCGAATCCACATGCTGTTCGTCGTCAATCCAGCATCAAACCGCTAAGCCACAAGAACTTGTTGGGAATACGCGAAATTAAAGATTGGGTTGTAATTATGTAGTGTGACTTAAAAGCTTTTCAACTTTAATGTTAACGAGATAATGATTAAAATAGCTTAACAAAAACATATATAATGCCGGTGGTTCCGACTATGTTGGGTGGGTTTACCTTAACGTTACGTGTTAAAGATCAAATTTGCGTGTCTGTGTTATTATTGTATTTTTGTTCATCGAGTCCTCGAGCACTTGTCTGATAAGCTCATATAAATTAAATAAACCTTAATGTTACAGGCAGAGGGTCCAAAGTCGTTTGATTTTAGGGTAGGTTAGATAATGTTGACAACAGTCTGTACTTCCCCTGTTATAAACTTTCAACCCCCATTTCACCCTCTCAGGGGTGGAATTTCGAAAAACCCTTTCTTACAAAAATCACACCCTCCAAATTCCATGTCTCAGTTAGAATTGATGCCAAATGTCATAATTTCATAAAATACTTACAATTGGAATCAATTCTAACTGAGAGAGTTGTATTGATGATTTTAATGATTATAATTCTATTAAAACATACTTGCTACGGGCGCGAATCAAATTTTAACCAAGATACAACCTGACACTGACCTGCAAATTGCAAAAAACGTAAGAAAATTTT
The DNA here is from genome assembly GCA_951329385.1 of Polia nebulosa. Taxonomy (NCBI): domain Eukaryota; kingdom Metazoa; phylum Arthropoda; class Insecta; order Lepidoptera; family Noctuidae; genus Polia; species Polia nebulosa. Next base: position 26,606,973 of record OX589607.1, on the reverse strand, counting down.
AATTTCGCGGGCTATCCTGGCGCTTCCACCTTAATTTATAATGGTTTACAATAAAGTATAAGTATAATAAATGAATGATAACTTTTAGGCTCGAGAAATGCTGCTACCTCTCCTCGGGGATGGGTTACCACTGCATTCTGTAGCCGCTATGATCGCCGGGTTTATCACTACGGTAGCGTCGCTGCCCATGGACATCGTTAAGACAAGGTACTATCTGCCAATTTTACTAACAAAATTGTTTAAAAATCGCAATGGAATCGCACCTACGCCCCGATGTCCCCACTGTGAGGATCGCCCAGAGGACACGGTGGAGCACACGGTGGAGATCCGCCCCGCTTGGGCGGAGCCCTGCCGTGTCCTCGTGCAGATAATCGGCGGCAGCGACCTCTCGCGCCCGGCCCTGGTCCAGGCCATGGTATGGAGCGAGAGGGAACGGGAAGCAGTCTCCTCTTTCTGCGAAGCAGTAATGCTCGCGAACGAAACGGAACAGGTGAGGGAGAGGCTGCAACGTCAGCCTCACCCTCACGCCCTCAGCAGCAGCCACCACAGGAGACACCAGGGGCTTCCGGCGCCGCGAGACGATCTCCGGCCACCGTAGACCCTGGCCTGCGGACGGCGAGTAATGGGTAGCTCGCCGTCCGATCAGCACCAAGCCCGAGAGTCGACGGCGCGTAGTGTTCCACGCGCGTCTCAAGGAGTTGTCAGCATACATGACGGGGCCCGTCATGGCCGATGCCTGCCTAGGGGTTGAGGATAAATTCTAAAGTTACCTCGCCCCTGGGCATTCAGGGCAGGGAGGAACAGGGGTGGGTTTTAGTCAGTAAGAGTTTGACACGCCCTCCCGCTCCACCCTAGAGCGGGAGAAATCATTGGATGATTTCCCACCGACTAAAAAAAAAAAAAAGCTGAACGGTGTTTAAGCGTTTTCTCATTCTACTAAAAATGTACAACGATCCAACTGCGGTTACGTTTCAGTTGACGCCAACGATCGATCGAAACAATCTCAGAATCGCTTAAAAATCTATTCTGCTAACAAAATTGAACATGAGCGTGACGTGTAGTCACATTCTTCTATTATTTTGATACTTCTTACAATCAAACCAAAGCTGAACTTCGGCGGTTCATCTGTTAAAATTCGCGGTTGAACATAAGTTGGTAAAGTATGTATAACTTTTGCCACTCTTTGCTCGAGACGAAGGACCATATTGATAAATAAATAACCATGTGATGATGATTAGTAAAACACTGATTAGAAGTTTCTTAATTCTACATTTTCTACCGGGAATTAGGATACTGTATGTAGTGTAGAAGGTTGGAAGATGGCTAAATGATACTGCTGCTTATAAAACCAAATTAAGTATACTATCCGGACCAAAGGTTTAGAGATATAAAGGTGCGAGGGAGCACACGCGATGACCGCTAATCGTGTACTGAATGCTCGACTAATATCAATTAGTGAAATGAGGTAAAAATGCAAGAATAAGCATTAGTGCATTATTAGTGTATGGTTTCATCCATTCCATCACCGTAAATGCTCCCGGGCCAAAAAGATACAAAAATGTTACGCGTCTTCTATTCTAAAGCGACACGTTTTAGATATAGGTGACGTAGCTATGTCCCGTTTACAATGAGTGTCCGCACTAGTTATGTTCACTTCACTTGGCTGACGGTCAGCCGTACTCTGCTTTCGCGAAAACAACACTATTTGCCACACTTTGAGATAGTTCCACTGAAGAAACTGCTCGACACCTCCTCCATATGAAGTAAGCTGCCACCAAAACGGCTGCACCCAGTAGGCAGTAACAAATAGTATACTGATGAATGTCATGCGTAGACAGAGTGTAATCTGGTGAGTTGGCAGATTTCAGTTGTTTTATTCGTTCTCCCAGATCGACTAATGTGCTGTTTATTGGATCTTCGTATGCGGTGTATTCAGATAACAGAGGGCTCACAAATTGAGGGTTAGATTTGATTGTATTAGCTGATAGGCATGAGAATACAAAGTAAACTCGTTACTTTTTACTATGCATTTCGAATCTAGGTCAATGATACCGACTCCTGTCACCTGTTTGAAGGCAACTTGATCTTGACATATAATCCTCACCGCGTAGGTATTGCAGCAAAAGTACATGAACCTCGCTGGCTCATTTAATTCGAGCCACCTGTCTTGACAAGGGGATTTAATTACAATGCATTGTTTTAAATTGCTATCCAGTCTGCAGAATTTTTCATCAATGCTTAAATGACTAATTGGTTTGTTAGCTTGGCACAAATATGAGATATTATTGTGCAGACATAACTGGAGCTCTATAAATGACATTGTGAAGAAAGCATCCTTTTTCAAACTAATAGCTACGAAGTCTGCAACAGGTAGCACGCTAATCATTTTTAACTTGCTGTGGAACTGGTATGATTTTATAGATTTTGCTACAAAATCTATCTTTGCTTGTCAAAGGAAAGGTAATTTCAAAAATGAAGTATTCTTGCATCATTCTCGCTTTTACTTTCTGCATACTGTAAGTTTTAGATCAGATTGTAAGTTGTCCACGAGCAACGTAGTATCCTTTGTTAATTGTCCTGAAATAAACTGTAACTCATGCTGTCACTGATCCGGTGTTAACAGGTGAGTGTTGAATATCCCGTGGTAGCCATCCGTGATGATATCTAACAGAGTATCCTGAATCCTTTTTAGGTTTTGAAGCAAGTTGATGGTTGTGAGTCCCGACAGGGCAAAATCTTGTGTTTTAGCTAAATTTTCAACTTCTTGTTTAATAACAAAGGCTGCATTATCTAATTGATTCAAGCGTTTGTTTATAGTTTTATATTGTAATTGAACAGTTTGCTCGGTTCTTTTCAATACGTATTCAGCTTCGATGATGTAAGTCTGATTTCTTAATAAGTTATCAAGAAGGCGCTCGTTTTGTTTTAAAAGCTGTATATCTTTTTTGTACTGCTCTGCGAATCGTTCGTCTAATACTCCGAACAGGCTGTTGGCCACGTAACCGATACCATTAATGAGACCGCGACGCTGTCTGGTGCGCGCGTCAAAGTGTTGATTAATCATAAGTTGATTATAGTGCTGTATTTCTTTGAAGTCGTGATTTAATTGAAGCGTTATCATATTACATTGACTAGTATCGTTTAGGGATGCGCAGAGTCTTGTTAGTAGTCCAAAAACTTTGTGGCAGCTATATTCCCTTCCCAATAAGGGCTCAAGTCATAGTAAACAATAAGGTTCCATTTGTATCGAATAACTTGCATGTTGCCCACTGTTTCGAAATACAGCGAATTGTTGTTTGGCAACGCTGATATGTTGAAAGCTGTGTGAGATGATGATATCAATGACATAAAAAAGATTAACGACATTTTTTTTTTTTTTTAAAAACGTTGCCCCACACTAGGAATTACTCCTGTATCGTGGGTGCGTTCACAAACATGTATACTCACATACACAAGACACCCAGACCCGAAACAACTATCTGTAGGTCATACAAATATTTGTTCCGTGCGGGGATCGAACCCGCGACACGCAGCGCAGCAGCCGAACGCTCAACCACTGCGCCAACCGTGTCGTCGAACTTTACAACACTTAACATTACTACTGATACAAGCTTAGATTTGATTTTACCTGCTTGTTTTCCGCTCATTAGGTTCCTTTAAGTTGATGTTGATTTCTTGATTAACTTTTCTATCTTCCGTCATATTGCTTGAAGCTAGCGATGTCGGCAAGATTGAGAGTTTCACAACCGGCCTTTTAACTATTCCGCTTTTTGTTTTTAATGTTATTACCCGAACTAATCCATCTTGACCTGGGTGGGTTGCTTTTACTCGACCCATCATCCATTTTCCAGGTGGCAGATTGTCGTCCTGGATGGTCACTAAATCACCGATGTTGATATTTTGTTCAGTGCTTCGCCATTAGCTTCTTACAGATAACTGCGTTAGGTATTCCGATCTCCATTTCTTCCATAAGACATTTACTATCTTAGCTGATAAATGCCATCTAGTTCGAGCATCTGTTTCCGTTTCAATTATGGCAGTTCCTGACCTCCCAGTCAAGAAATGCGCTGGAGTAAGTACGTTCCTATCTTCGCTATCTTCAGACAAGGCACACAACGGTCTGGAGTTCAGACAAGCCTCAACCTGTGCTAATATAGTGCTGAACTCTTCGAAAGTCAACTTCTGCTCTCCAATGACTCGCTTGAGGTGATATTTTAAGCTTCTGATGGCTCGCTCCCATAGATCTCCTGCACTTGGCCAAGATGGCGCGTTAAAGTGCCATTCTATATTTAAATTTGTTAGCTCTGCGAAAAAGTTACGATCATATACGTTTTCGAAATCGTGATAGCTTTGCTGTAGCATTCTATTTGCACCTACAAAATTCGTTCCATTATCGCTATAAATATGGCGAGGTGCTCCTCTTCTGGCGGCCATCCGCCGTAATGCTGCTAAGAATCCAGTACTGCTTAGGTCAGATACAAGCTCTAAATGTACAGCTTTAGTCGCTAGACAGATAAACAGCGCAATATATCCTTTTGTGGTCTTAATTCCACGCCCCTTGTTGCTTTTAACATCTACGAAACCCGTATAATCCACTCCAGTGTGATAGAATGGAGGGCGGGGTTGCTTCTGGCTGCGGGTACCTCTCCCATCAATTGATGCTGTAGTTTAGGCTCATGTTTTCTACAAGTGACGCAGTTTCCCACTTCTTTCCTTACAGCTTTATTTCCAGTGATTATCCAATATCTCTGCCTAAGATTAAATAAAGTTAATCGCGGTCCACCATGAAAGGTGAGCTGATGAGCTTGCTGAATTATTAGAGTGGTATACCGGCTGCTATAAGGCAATATGGCTGGATGCTTCATTTCCATGCTCATGTTTGCTTTGGATAGACGGCCTTCCACTCGTAAAATCCCCTCCTGGTCAAGGATAGGATTTAATTTTAGTAAATTATTACTTCTGCTACTCAATTTATGATGTTTTCGCAATGACATGATTTCCTCTGCAAACTCAGTTCTTTGTACGTATTTTATAATGAGTAACTTTGCTTTCCACAATTCATGCAAAGTAAGAAATTCAGGCAAACCAATATGTTTACCTAACGTGACTGGAATCTGCTTAAATTGTATCGTTTTAACGGCTCGTAAAAGCCATGCTACTATGTTAGTTATTTTATTAAGCGAGCTGAATTCATGTAACAATTGTAAAATGATGCTTTCCTTGTTATCTGTTTGGACAGCATTCACTTTTCTTGGTGTTGATTTTGCCTTTATTTCTTGATCCGTGGTATAAATGCTTTGCTTTGCTTCTAATTTTAATCAAACGTTTGCAATGACTGCGGCCCTTGCCACCACAGGGTTTGATTTTTCAATTGTGAGGCTGAAATGCCTCTACTGGCTGCATCTGCTGGATTGTTTTCCGACTTAACATATCGCCAGCAGCTTGGGTCATTATTGCTGTGATAACTTTAGTCCTGTTCGCAACAAAGGGTTTTCATCGGCTGTGTTCGCCTTGTAGCCAGCCTAGGACTACCATGGAATCCGTCCAGCCATATATCCGTATGTCCGTTTCACTATAACAACTAATAACTTTATTCATTAACTGGGCTTGTAAACACGCTCCGCTTAATTCTAATCTTGGTAACGATACGCTTTTAGAAATAGGTGTCAGTCTAGTTTTAGCAACTACTAGTACCACAGATGGTTCATCATTTTTCTGTAATCGCGCGTAAATAACTGCCGCGTAAGCTTTAGTCGATGCGTCACAATAACCGTGCAGTTCTATGACGTTATTTGGTTGATACCCGATCCAGCGCGGTATTTTGCATTGATTCAAATATTCCATATCTGTTTTTATCGCTACCCATTCATCTTTGATGTTTGCAAGAACTTCTTCATCCCAATGCATTTTATTTAACCACAGCTTTTGGAATATCAGTTTTAATTTTGTTGTGAGTGGGGACAACCACCCCAACGGGTCGAATACTTTTGATATCTCCGACAAAAGTAGTCGTTTAGTAATTTTGGCGTTTGAATTAGCTATACTGTATTTGAAAGTAAAACATGTCATCACAAGAGTTCCAACGAAGGCCTAATGTTTTTGACGTACTTTCTGATTTGAAGTTAAAAATGATTTCGCCATTGCTGCTGCTCTGTTCTATATTTTCAAGAAGTTCCGGATGATTTGCAGACCATTTTCTCAGTGTAAAACCTCCTGATTTTAATAATCTATTGAGATCTTCGATAAGCTGTTTTCCTCTTTCGATAGAGTGAGAACCATGGACAAGATCATCCATGTAAAATGATTCTTCTAGAATCTTTGCTGCTTCTGAAAATGCACTTCGTTCATCCGAGGCTAGATGTTTTAAAGTCATCATCGCTAGAAATGGTGCTGACTTTGTACCGTATGTGACGGTAGTAAAGTTGTACGTTTGAAGTGGTTGATCTGGCGCATACCTCCAGATGACTAGCTGATATTGCTAATCTGTTTCATCCACCATTATCTGCCTATACATTTTCTCGATATCTGACGTGTAAGCATAACGATATTGCCGCCACTTCAGTATCAGTTGTTGTAGATCCTATTGTAAATTAGAGCCTTTATACATCAGGTCATTTACACTATATCCGCTTGACGTTTTTGCTGACGCGTTAAACACCACCCGTAGCTTTGTGGTAGCTGATTCTGCTCGTTGCACGGAATGGTGCGGCAAGTAACACGATAGCGCTTGTTATTCTTATTGCTGTAACTTGGCACCATATGTCCTAAGGCTATGTACTCACTAATGAATTTTTTATATTGTACTGCTAGAATAGGTTGTTTGCTAAATTTACGTTCCAAATTTTGGAACTGTGCTATTGCCATCTCTTTAGATGCACCTAGTTTTTCCTTGATGTCTGGTTTTAGTGGCAATTTTACTACATAACGGCCGTCTTCGCGACGTTTTGTAGTTGATGAATAAAAATCGACACACTCTTGATCTTCCAGAGATAAGTTTGGTTTTTCGCTTATATCCTCGATGTCCCAAAACTGCTGAATATCGTGGATATTATTCATGATCACGTTGCACTGTAGTGATGCTATTTGGCCACCACCGTATATGATCCACCCAAGCTGTGTTTCTTGCAACACTGGTTGCGATACACTCTCTCCTTGGATCAATCCTCCCTTTAATACTCGTATCAAGTCATTGACTTGAGCGCTTAATAATAGGTCTACTGGACGACTAATGTTAAAATATGGATCAGCCAATTTAAGATTTTCTACGTATGACCACTTCGATGTGTCAAAGGATTTATACGGGATATTGTTCATGACAAGCACGTCTGTGGTACACGAAAAGTCGTTATACGTTGAGAAACAGCTTAGTGTGGCCACACCATTACAATTATGTTCGACTTCACCTACTCCGCATATCAATCCATTGAATTTAGATCTACGTAATCCTAATTTCTGTTGCTGTACTTTCTTTAATTATAGACACTTGTGATCCAGGGTCAATGTGAGCCCTTTAAATGTGGCACGATCCATCCCTCGTTGCGACTTTTATCAAGGCTGTTGCTAACAGCACTTCATTCGTTCTTGGATCTATGTGAGACACATGCGCAGTCATTGCTACATTGTCTTTTGGATTTGGGTCAGTTGTGGTTGTTGCTACGTTGCTTGAATGCGAGATATTTTTTGAGCAGGCGTCATATAAAACGGAGTGGTGATTTCCGTCGCATTTGCGACATCGCCTAACGGAAATATATTGCTGGCCATTATGATCAAATAAACAATTTTGACATAATTTCAATTTTGCTACTGATTTCAATTTTGCTTCATCAGGCAATTGCAAAAACTTTACGCAATTGAACATAGCATGTTGTTGACCGCAAAGTTGATATTTTGTTGTAGACACATGTAAGACTTTTGAGTATGGCTGTGATTTATTGAATTTATTGGCAAAGTTAGGGTTATGTCGTTTTGCCTTTTGGTTTTCAGGAATATTGCTATTTGTATGATTAGTTGATTTCGGTGTTGCTTGATCCTTCCTGCGAGAAGTTTCCAGGCTCGTAAACTTATTTTCTAAGTAGTCTAAGAATTCCTGCAGTACCGGTAGCTCCCTAGAATTTTTAAGGGAGTCTATGTAATCTCCGTACGTTCGCTATCCAGTTTCTGCGTTAATAAATGCACAAGAAGCGGATCCCAGGTGCTGATATCGATTCCTAAGTTCCGTATGGCATGCAAGCTTTCTAGTGCTACGTCATGCAGTTTCTTAATATGACCTAGCGTTTGTTGCTGCGTACTTGGTAAGCCTAGTGAAGTATTGATAACCCACGTAAATATTAGTTTTTTATTGTTATATCGATGGTTTAAGATTTCCCAACAGGTATGATAGTTATCGGAACTTATAGGAAGATGCTGAAAAGCTTTTCTGCTTCACCCCTGACCTTCCCTTTTAGAAATTGCATTTTTTGCGCTTGCGACAAGGAAGGGTTGTTATGAATGACTTCGCTAAAGAGGTCCTTGAATGACGTCCAATGTTGGTAGCTTCCTGAAAATACAGGTATATCCATTTTTGGTGTGAAGTGCTCTCTATGCGATACACACCATAGCTTTTTCTTTTTATTGATCATTTTCTTAAACTGAATATATGATCTCTCATGCTGAGTATACACTTTTTCGTAATCCTCTTCCTCTCCACCTATCTCGCTATCTATCTCCCAATGGAGGGAGTCAATTTGCGACCAGCGCTCTTGAAGTGTTCTCAAAGCGTCCTCCATCTCCCATTTTTCTGACATGGAGTCTAGGTCGGTAAACCCTGCTGATCTCTTGAATGCTTTGAAATTTACTGTTTGCTTAAGCAGCATGTCATCTAATTTGCTGGTAGAGCCTTTTGACTCCATTGTACGTAACATGCTGGCTGGTCATAACCCGATGGTCCTGCTTTTGCTAGTTCTGCGATCTCCTGCTGTTCCTGTATTGGTTGAGTATCCCTAACGGATTTCATAGGCGTTAGCTTGCTTGACAACTGAAGGTTCATTGATGAGAGACTTGGCTGCTGTATAAAGTTTGCTAACCTTTTCATGCTCAGAATTTATAAAATATGAATGATCTTTGACCCCATATTGACAGATAGCTAAATGATTGTTCTGAAAATCTGACCAATACCTCTCTAACAACTCAAGTCGCCTTTTAAAATAGTCGTCCGTTTTCCTATCGGCGCTATCCTTTTTTATGTTTATCGGTATTTTTTTGATTGACTCGCTAAGTTCAAGTTGCTAGTAGTAAAGATCCTCCATTATGCTGCTAGCTTGTGTATGAAAAAAAGGAAAGATCTTACTTGTACGAAACTGGCTTTCGACTGCCGCTGATTTGCTGTTGGAAATACCGAGTCCTGCTGCTGCTTAATTAAATACCGAAGTGCTGCTTGCTGCTCAGGATGCTGACCCCATCCTGGAGGCGCTGATGTCACGCTGCTTGGGATGCTTAAGGATGATGCTCTTGCTAACTAATTTTGCAACGCCACCCTGTGCTGCTAGGGTTTTGCTACAAACGCTTTGCTAAAGTTCACACGTATCACTGCAATCCAATATGCTGATTTCTGGACGAGTTAACTCACAAGTTACTTAATACACGTTACTCCCCAAAGAAAAACGAATACTAAAACTCGCGAGGTCCCGCCCGATGGTTCGAAGGACCATCGGGTTATGGCACAGCCAGCAAAAACCAGCATGTTACGTACAATGGAGTCAAAAGGCTCTACCAGCAAATTAGATGACATGCTGGGCATGTACGGTGAAACCATACACTAATAATGCACTATTGCATATTCGTGCATTTTTACCTCATTTCACTAATTGATATTAGTCGAGCATTCAGTACACGTTTAGCGGTCATCGCGTGTGCTCCCTCGCACCTTTATATCACTAAACCTTTGGTCCGGATAATATATTTAATTTGGTTTTATAAGCAGCAGTATCATTTAGCCATCTTCCAACCTTCAACATGTAGTAAAGTACTGACTAATCATTTGAAGGACGTTTTGTCAAGGTAAAAATATCTACAGTATTCTATCTCCATACAAAAACGGTCGGAATGCGAGTCATATCTACGCACTTCGAGTGTGGTACACTTGGTACACAAACAGTCGCGATTGAGCCGTAGTGACAAAAGAACGGTGTGCGTGGTGTAAAAGTTTTTGCATGCGATTTGTGAATATTTTATTGAAATAATTACAAGTACTTAGGTACTTAATATGGCAAAAAGAAGTTTTAGACTAGCTAGGTGATCCGAATGCGAATCCGAATGCGGATTTTTGTACAATTAAATTCTACTTAAGACTGCGAGGAATTTGAAAAATAGGTATTTGAAGAAACTATTGCCGTCGTCCTGCCTCAAGCCTGCCCCTGTAGAGTGCGATAGAGACAGCTGCAGTTCAGACCGATACTATCACAAAATTTTTGACGAGATCGACAGTTTGTATTCCCCTTTTTTCTCCTTGAAACCTGAGCCAATTCAATTATTTTTGATACAATTTTTTTAAGGAAGTGTATGTCTAGGTTCCTATTAAATATTTTATGTTAAAAACTTTTCGAATTCGTTCTTTTATTTTATTGTTGGTAGGCACGCGTTTGACCACTATCTCACCTGATGGTAAGCGATGATGCGGCCGAAGATGGAGCACGCTTGCCTAGAAGTAACCTATTCACTCTTGACTTAAAGACTCCCAGGTTGTAGCTATCAGGAAACACAGACTCCGGTAGGGAATTCCACTCCCTATCTTTACGTCTATTCGTCTGGTAGGTAGTCCTCTAATCACGGCGGTAAAAATGGGTAATATTTTGTAATTTTTGGAGGATCATATTTTCTTTACTATTAGTTGTCGAAAAAAAGGAAATGAGACTGACTAGACTATATGAAAAAAAAAACTAGTGCTCTATTCAGCAAGAAAAAAGGGGATTACATTTGTATGGAGAATCGCAACACCTGTTCCCTCTTATGTAATATATAATATATAAAAATGAAAACACTAAAGAACCAGAAAACTGGCGCCCAATACCATACTTACCGACTATGTATAAGCTTTTAAAACTTCCATATTATCCAACGAACTGTACAAACATTGTGAAAGTAACAACATTGTTGCTCCAGAACAGAGAGGATGCAGGCGACGCGCCAGGGGCTGCAAAGATCACCTCATGATTAACAAAGCCGTATGTCCGTAGTAGACGCACATCAGTGCCATAAAAATTTGTATGGGATGGGTAGACTATCGAAAGGCCTTTGATAGCATCTCCCATGAATGGCTTCTTCAGGTGTTGAGGTTGTACAAGCGCTCGGGTGCTATCATAGGTTTTCTAGAGATGGTCATGCCTACATAGAATGTTATCATGACGGCCCGTGGTGCGAACGCTTCTGTAAGCACTGAACCCATAGCTATTTGCCAAGGAATCGTCCAAGGAGATTCATTATCACCATTACTGTTTTGCTTAGGTATAAACCCAATATCAACGGAGGAGATTTGAATACCTGAAGAAAGATGAGACATATAAATATTTAGGTATTAATGAGGGCGGCAAAATCGATCACAGTAAAATAAGGAAACAACTAAAAAAAGAAAATTTTGGACGGATTAAATCAATAGCTAATTCACAATTAAATGCTAGGAATCTGATAAAAGCGAGCTGTTACGACCTGGGTATGGGATAAATTATTTTGCACCAATTAATTAACCAAATATCCTTTATTAACTCAACAACTTTTTACACAAACACTAATTCGCTAATAATCACTATTCTCTTCGTAATCGCTTGTATTCGCTTCCGTTCGCATCCGTAGTCGAAAACAGACTGACTCACTCGCCGCCCGTCCAGCCTTTTTATACATCCATAGAAGTTTCCAGAACATTGTCGAACTATCCTATAGTGGAATATTCTAGAAACATCTATGAACTTCTACACAGTACTACAATGGAATGTTCTTGAACGTAGTGGAACCTTCTGGGAACTTCAACCACATTCTCGAACGTTCCAGTTTAATACGGTCGACGTAACACTGCCCCCTCCTTAGACATGCTCGTCCCGAGCATCATTAGTCCTGTAGTATCGCGCCAATCGTAACAATCTTAGGCGCACCTCGTAAACCCTTCTGTATTCGGTAGGTAACATCGTTGATCTTGGCCACGATTCGGTAAGGTTCATCCCATTTTGCTTGCAATTTAGGAGACTTCCCTTTGCTGCGCACTGGGTTATGCAACCACACCAGTGAACCCTCGTCAAAACCTCTATTGTTTGCCTTCCGGTCGTATTGGGTCTTCATCTTATCAGACTTTGTTGGCCGGATTGTCTGATTTGCTCATATACATCATTCAACTTGTTACGCAAGTCATTCGCATAATCGGTTACACTGCGCGGGGCATCAGGGGGGGGGGGGGGGGGTTCCGGTGATTAAATCTGCAGGCAACCGTAATTCCCTTCCAAAGTTAGCGAAGGCTGGTGTCACAGTCGTACTTTCGTGAACTGCACTACGATAGGACAGAAGAAATGGCTGTATGTGCTGATCCCAATACCTTTGCCTGCTTTCCACAACTTTTGCCAGATATCTCTCCAACGTTTGCTTGAAGCGTTCTACCATTCCATCAGATTGTGGATGATAAGAAGTAGTTCTGGTCTTGTAAGTACCCATTATTCGATAAGTCTCCTGGAATACTTGCGATTCAAAATTCCTCCCTTGGTCGCTGTGAATTTCCAAGGGTACTCCAAAATGACAAAAGACTTTCTGAACCAATTTATCTGCGACCAAGTCTCCAGGAATACATGCGATTCAAAATTCCTCCCTTGGTCGCTGTGAATTTCCAAGGGTACTCCAAAATGACAGAAGACTTCCTGAACCAATTTATCTGCGACTGTTGTTGCTTCTTGGTTGGGAATGGCGAAGACTTCTGGCCACTTTGTGAAGTAATCCATGACAACCATAAAGTACTTGTTTCCGTTTTCACTATCCGGAAATGGTCCTGCAACGTCTAGTGATATCCGTTCCCAGGGGGTCCCACGTTGTATACTTTTAAAGCACCTCTGCTGCGTGTCTGGGGTCCTTTCATAGCCGCACAACTGGTACATTAGCGACACCAGTCCTCAACATCCTCGCGACAGTGAATCCAGTAAAATCGCTCTCGTATCTTTAGTAGAGTTCTTTTTACCCCCATATCCTGAACATCCATCATGGTAGAGCCGTATAACATCCGGTACTTTGGCTTTAGGGACAACAATTTGTAGATGACAGTTGTTTCCTCGAGAGTTTTCCCATTTACGGCAAAAGACTTCATCCTGGATAACCAAGCTGTTCCATTATGCCCAATAACTCTTCGTGATGGAACTCAACGCCGCAAAATTACTCCACTTAGGTTTAGGAGCACCAGATTTAATCCACTCGAAGATCGGTTTGAGGCCCGTGTCAGTTTGCTGAGCAAGCTGTAGGGTTTCCTTCCATTCATTACTAAGATCCATTCTTAGCATCCTCGCGGGCACTACTTCCTTAGTCTCTTGCTTGGTACAATACTTACAGACTTCAGGGCAAGGTCTTCTAGACAGTGCATCTGCGTTTATTTATTTATTTGTAACCTCACAGCGTTACCGTGAGTTTTCCCACTACGGTGTTCAGTTACGAAGTCAAACTCTTGTAGTAGTTCAATCCATCTTAGCAATAGCCAATTTAATGCAGCATGGTCAGTTCGCAGTTGGAATTTCCGTCCCAGCAAATATTTACTGAAGTGCTGCAATGTGCTTACTACGGCGAGTAGCCCGTCTCGTAACGCAGTAATTTCTTTCCAGTTTGATAAAGATTTGCTGTAGTAAGCTATAACAACTTCCTGGCTTCCTTTCCGTTGAGACAACACGCCTCCAATTCCAGTATTACTTGCGTCTGTGTCAACTATGAAGTCATTTTCAGTGTCAGGATATCCCAGAATAGGTGTATTGCACAGACGTTTCTTTAATTCCCGAAATGCGATGTCACAGCTTCGTCCCAACAGAATTGTTGCTTCTCCTCAGTGAGTTTGTGTAGAGGTTTTGCAATGTCGGCAAAATTCTTGATAAACCGTCGATAGTAGGAGCACAAACCCAGAAATGCTCTGACCTGCGTCTTGTCTTTTGGAACTGGCCAATCCTTGACGGCGACGATTTTCTCCGGATCTGTCTGAACACCTTCCTCCGAAACTATGTGCCCTAAAAAGTTCACTTGTCGTCGGAAAAAGGAGCACTTTCTCGGACTTAACTTAAGATTTGCCGTCCGGATTTTCGACAGCACTCGATTGAGGTTTTGAAGGTGATCTTCAAATGTACGGCCCTAGATAATGATGTCATCTAAATAGACAAGACATGCATCTCCGATCAATCCGGCAAGTACTTGCTCCATTAGCCTTTCAAACGTCGCAGGAGCATTGCATAATCCGAATGGCACAACTTTAAACTGCCCCCTTTCCTGTTGAGAATGCAGTTTTCTCCTTATCCTTAGGGTTTATTTCCACTTGCAAGTAGCCACTTTTCAGGTCTAGCGTGGTAAACCACCTCATTCCAGTCAGTGTATCCAATGTGTCGTCGATCCTAAGCAGTGGGTAGCTGTCCTTTTTCGTGGCGTCGTTCATTCGTCGATAGTCCACACAAAAGCGTGTGTTGCCGTCCTTTTTCTTTACTTTTTTTACGATGTTCTCCTGTGGTCCTGCCACAGGAGAACATCATGGGCTCGATGAAGGCTCTATTACACCGTATTTCACCATGCCTTCAATCATCGTTTCCACTTCCTTTTCACATGCAATCGGCAGTCTTCTTGGTCGTTGACGGATTGTTGACTCGTTGCCAGTATTAATTTTGTGCTGAACCAGTCCTGTTCTTCCTATGTCAGCATCATTTGTAGAGAAAGAGTCGGCGTACTGAAGTAACATCTTCTTAGCCTTATCCATTTCTACTTCAGTTAAATCGCAGTTTTCCAAAAGTGTTGACACGTCAAACTTCAAGCGGAACACTTTTCCTGATGGTACACCTTCCATGAATATTTCCTCTGTGCCACGCTTCAATACTCCTTGATCAACGTCGATCTCACAACGATGTTTCCGCATGAAGTCTAATCCCAGTATGCAATCGTCCACTATGTCGGCCACGATGACATTATGCCGATAGATTTTGTTACTTAATTTTAACTCCACCTCCTTCCTGCCTCGGACGATTATATGCTGACCGGTAGTTGTCAGTAATTGTATACGGTCGTGGTTATTGAAGAAGTCCCCAAGGAACCGACTTGCTAGGTTTGACGATCGTGTGAGAAGCTCCAGTATATAACGTCAATTTGCATGGTTTTCCGTTGACTTCGCCTTTGACGATCAGGCTGTTTCCGTCATGGGCCTATGAGATCGAGATCCTCGGGGCTCTTTCAATACTAGCCAGCACCCACCCCCCAGTCCCGGCGTTTACTCGTTTCCCTGCTGTTGCTGGGCAGTCGTATCAGTTGCCCTTTCTTGCTGGGATTGATCTTCTCTCAGTGTGCTTCGCTTTGGACAGCTTGACCGAAGATGACCCCTTTCTCCACAAGTGTAACATCTAGGGCTATATCCTTGCGGACGATCGCGTACAGGTGATGCCACAATCTCCCTGATACGGTGTGTTCGATGGTCTTGCCTCACTGCCTCTACTTCCAAGGCATGGGCCAAGGCGTCCTTCAGTGTCTCATGGTGCCCAAGTTTTACAGCGGCTCTAACTTCCAAGTCACGTATTCCGTCGACGAACGCCTGTAACAGGTAGCCATTGATGAGTGTAGGGGCGGACTGGTATGCTTTCCGAACCAACTTTTCAACTTCCAAGGCCCACTGCTGTAGGTTCTCGGCACTACGTTGATCGCGATCCCTTAACTTAGCGCGAAATACGTGCTTCAAGTGCGCGTCGCCGTATCTGGACTCTACGCTTCCAACAGCTGCTCGTAGGTCACATCCTTGCCAAGAGCCTCAAGTATGGTTAGGGCCTGGTCTCGGAGGCCTAAGGTGAGCGCGGTCATAGCTTGCTCTTTGGTCCACCCATTCGCCTTCATATTGGCCTCAAATTGAATTTTGTAGGTCGACCATGAAGATGTTCCGTCGAATGGCGGCACCTTAAATCCACGTGCCGAAGGTGCAGCAACCACTGAAGCCACAACCCCGTCTCCAGCCCTAAGTTCACCTAAAGCCTTTTTCACCCTGGCAATCTGAACTTCAGCTTCTGAGATGCGATTCTCATGCTGATGTTAATAATAATAATTCTTTATTTAACATACACACCGTTTATTTTTATTTTATTTATTTGGGAAAAACAAACAATTGTACAATGTATGTTACGGTAAACTATGGTATGACATATGGGTAAATGTACAATCCACAACGTTTCCATAGATTACTTTAGTAGGTACATTATTAATAAGGTAGACAATTACAATTACACTTAAATACTATCTTAAACAACATGTTTAACACATAATTACACATTTACAAGTACGAAGAAATGACTTAAAAACTAACAAAGCCTTGACCATAGCTGCGGGTCCCAAACTAGGCGCAGCCTGTATTTTGGTGACCCAATCACTACACAGAGTTCCTAATTTGACGTAGCCGTGTAGACGTACAGACTGTTGTCAACATTACCTGACCCACCCTAAAATCAAACGACTTTGGACCCTCTGTATGTAACATTAAGGTTTATTTAATTTATATGAGCTTATCAGACAACTGCTCGAGGATTTGATGAACAAATACAATAATAATATAGACACGCAAATTTGATCTTTAAAACGTTGGCATTAGGTTATATTTTATAACTATTTGTTATAATATGATAAGTGTAATAACTTATTTTAATTATTTAGTTCAAGTAATTCTGGTCTCGTGGTCTGTGTGTAAGACTGAGGAAAACAAGGTTCGAGATCAAATCCTGCGACAAAGATATTGTTTTGCTTTCAATATAGAATTTATATTCCAAAACTATTTCTTGTATTATTGTAAAGAACTACAGACTATACATAAACTTTTTAAAATGGTAATATTTTCACATAACTTGTAATAAGTGGGTAGTTGAAAAATAAATATTCGTATTCATTATAAAGAACTGTGAACTTAAAGTTTTTTAAATTACCCACCCGTTTACAAGATTAGGCGAAAGTTATTAGGCGAAAATCATATTGGTCGTTCTTTAATATTGCAAGCAATATTGTAGAAATGAAAACAAATTTAAAAAAAAACTGATGTATAGGTGGACTGTGTTTTCGAACCCACATGCTGTTCGTCGTAAATCCAGCATCAAACCGCTAAGCCACAAGAACTTGTTGGGAATACGCGAAATTAAAGATTGGGTTGTAATTATGTAGTGTGACTTAAAAGCTTTTCAACTTTAATGTTAACGAGATAATGATTAAAATAGCTTAACAAAAACATATATAATGCCGGTGGCTCCGACTATGTTGGGTGGGTTTACCTTAACGTTACGTGTTAAAGATCAAATTTGAGTGACTGTGTTATTATTGTATTTTTGTTCGTCGCATCGAGTCCTCGTGCACTTGTGTGATAAGCTCATATAAATTAAATAAACCTTAATGTTACAAGCAGAGGGTCCAAAGTCGTTTGATTTTAGGGTGGGTCAGGTAATGTTGACAACAGTCTGTACTTGGCAATGTGTAATAAGGACAAAAACAAAAACACAAAATTTATACATCGGTAGAAGCTAGTCTAGTGAAAAATACGTGATGTAAAAATAGAAAAAGAAAAAAAAAAGAAAACGGTTAAAGTGTGTAATTGTGAGGTGTAAGTGAAGGGATTAGAACAGAGCTTCTTCTCCATGAGGTTGTATATACTACACTTTCAGCAACTTAATAATGAATAAGACTAACTAGCAACACATCTTTTATAGTAAGATGTGAGTAGACACTTTTCTTAACCTGTGAAGCCCCGCAACTCACTGGTGAGTCGGACAAAAAAAAAAAAAAAAATTAAAGAGAAAAAAATATAAAAAAAAATCCGCTGTCAACCCGGGTTGTCGTCGGGGTTCAATTTGACAACCCGGATTTGGCCGCGGGGCTTCACAGGACGTCACATATAATATCCCGCCATTTTCTACCAATCACAGATTGTCATGAATAAACTAATGAGATAATAATCAAATATTGTGTAGTCCAACTGTTTTAAAACATAATTAGATTGTATTAAGCAATTTAATAACACTGGATCTTTAATTCTTAGTTACGTGCTTACGTACGGCGCGCTCGGCCGGCACAAGTGTAGGTAAATAGTAGTGCGGAGCGTTGAGATCGCATTATTTACAATACATTGCGCGCTCACAAATGACAATTTCTGTAACCGATCATTACCGAGATTAATGACTATCATAATTTTGTTAGTGGCATTAGGTGTAACCTTTTCACGAAGTTTGCGGTACCTATCTTGTTCCTTACAGCCTGTATATAAGACTGTATGCAACAATAAATTAATTCTTTTCCATAGAGATCTCGCTTTAGAACGTGCGACGAGTTCCATCTTTTTGAATGACCAACCTTGACAATTCAAAGTGCCTGTTTGTCGAAAAGCCAAAATGTACCACGTTACATTTTCCGCATGTAGGTAAATCCGATACTTTTTTGACTTTTCGACAACCGTGGTCGCTGGTAGTACCTATGTCGCTACGTCTATACTCCTTTCGCAACAGCATTTAGATAGAAGTTAAAAAAGGTTATTTTTAATGCACACTTTGTAACAACAGTACAATAGACATGTTACAGTTACGATTGACGGCCGTATTACCTCAATAGTCAAACAATTTGGTTTCTTAGATAGTCGCGTATGACGTAATGCAATGCATATAGCCTTTGCAAAAAATATAGTGGACAGAGGAGGGTTTAAAAAAAAATTAACCGAATAGAATAGTAAAAAGTAGTTTGATATTCCCAATAAAAATTTGGAAATTGCTCCACAAAAATAAACTTTGACGTCGAACATCTCTCTATTTTCAGCGACAACAACATTATTTTTTTTTAAGAATTGAATAGAATTATCATTTTATTGAAACTTTGACCGGAAAATTACTTATTTAATTTATTGTGTATATTCTGGATAATCTAAAGAAAACCCGTAAAATAAATGCCTATTCGCATCGTCAACATGACTATTATGTTCAATTCTCAACGTTATTTTAAGCTATCTCAAATCGTAGTCAGTCCGCGCCTTAATAATCGATTTATACAGCAGTTGTCACACTTAATTATAACTATTTATCTTATGAAATTATGTGGCTTTCATTTAGTTAAATTATTTCATTTCAATTTAATATTACCTACCGTGTCAATGCTAGAAACCTTACAAGACGCAGGAGTATATCAGGAGCGTTTTTCGATTCACTATAATTCTACCAAAATTAAAATATTACCTAATCCCTTCCTAGGCTGTGACAGCCGGGTTTTTCCAATTTTACTGGTTTATGTCGTCTGTTAAATTGACGTAAATAATGTTCTGTGATTCTGATTCAATGTGAATACTTGTGAATGCGACACTTTGTTAATTGTCATTGCCAAATTTTCGTGATTTTGTTGTTATTTGTTACCGTTTTAATCTAATATATAAAATCTCGTGTCACGGTGTTTGTGATTGCACTCCTCCGAAACGGCTCGACCGCATTCATGTTTTTTTTTAGTTATGTATGAGAATAGGTCGTAAAGTATTTTTCACCCTCCTAATACTAGTAAATCAAATATCTCTGGAATATGCCGATAGTCGTTACCGCCAACGGCCTGATGGCCAAAAGCCTCGAAGACCACCTGTCGAAGCTGTCGTTGTGCGGTTGGATCAAGGGCCTGATACAGAAGGTATCGATAGGGCTCGCATTGTGAGGAGGTTCCTGTCTCTGGAGCCCTAACCAACGGTAGCTTGGACCCTGCTCCCGACACCGGTGGACTACTATTTGTATAAATAAAAATAAATTGCCAAATGTATGTAAGCGCATCACTTCGGAACGGCTGCACCTATATGGCTAATAATTTTTTTGCTGGACTGTCAGGTCAAAGTTAGTACGTATGAAAACTTTGGGAAATCGAAAAAAAAGATACTGCAGCCGTGCGAAGCCTGGGTTTTTATAATTTTAAATGTTTTTTTTCTTTTTTTGTACGATTTGTAAGAAATATTTAAAATTATCATTTATATGTAAGTATAGAAAATAAATAAACGGAATACATGTTCTGCGATTTCGTGGTCTGTCCAGTTCTGAAGATATAGTGCTAGATGGCGCGCTTCTCCCAGTCTGCTCCGATTTTCGGTATCTTGGTTCAAAGCGATGGCGAAATAGATCGGACTGTTAAGCACAGAATTAACACTGGTTGGATGAAATGGCGGCAGGTCACCCGGACTATCTGCGACTCTCGCATTCCCCTTAAACTTAAGAGGCAGATTTATAAAACCTGCTGTTTTGTATGGTTCAGAATGTTGGGCCACAAAAGGGATGAATGAAAATCTTTTGCATGCAGCTGAGATGAGAATGCTAAGAGCGGTGTGTGGTGTTATGCGCATGGATAGAACTAGGAATGAGTATATAAGAGGAAGTCAGTGGCACCGCTAACTGAAAAGTTGTGTGGAAATCGGTTGTCGTGGTATGGGCATGTGATGCGGAGAAATGAAGAAAATGTCGTATGGAAAGTCTTGTGTATGGATGTGGATGGCTATAAGAGTAGAGGAAGGCCAAAGAAACGATGGTTAGACTGGGAAAGAGGATATGGGTAAAAAGGGGGTGACTAGTGACTACAGAGATGACGACTAATAGAGGAGTATGGAAGAAAGAGACATGTTGCGCCGACCAATAAATTGGGATAAGGGCAGGAGAATGATGATGATGCTTAGTTTAAATATTGGTTAGTGGATTCTAAATTCAAAACAGCACACGTCTCATCCATCACATTCAACTGTCTATGGGACAAAACCTCCTTTAAATGATTAGTCGATACTTGACTACCACATCTATCTGCGAGAGGTCGCTGCCGCCGATCGCCTCCATGAGGACATGGCGGTGCTCTGCCCAAACGGGGCAGAACTCCACCATAGGCTCCACTGTGTCCTCTGGGCGATCCGCACAGTGGTGACACCCGGGCGTTTCCTCCCGTCTTATCTGACACAGGAACCTCCCGAAAGTATCCGCTGTGTCCGGTGAGGACCTGCGTCAGGCGGAAGGTGAGGACGCCGTGGCGCCTCTCCAGCCACTCTTCAAAGAGGGGCACTACCGCCGCAATTGTGGCGTGCCCAAAGGGTTGCGCGCGAGTTCGAGTCCCGCCCGTGGTTTGAAAGTTTCTTTTTAGAACGTACCTACCTATTTTATTTTAGTAAATTATTTCCATTTGAAAGAAAGAAAAACTGTTTATTCACGTGAAAGCGACGCACATACATTTTGATACATAAACAAATAATACAAAATATATCCTAGACGGATATATGCGCCACTACCACGCAAAACGGCTAACGCTCAGCTTTTTGCAGCGGCCCATGCACGCAGGCACGAATCTACGGCGCTGGCTTTCAGCGTGAGCCCGGCGTGTCGCTGTCTCAGAACAATAAACAAAACAAACGTATTATTCATTGTTCCGAGGCACAGAACAATAAATTATCAATTAGACACAAAAATACGCTGCTTCGGCGGCGCTCACAAAGACAAAGTTAAATAAAAGCTTATAAAAATGAAAAAGAACAGATTTTATGAATCGCTAACATAAATAATTAAAAATATCATACGTTTTTATAGAGATCTACGATCAACTAAATAAAGCATCAAGACAAAATAATTAATTAATCAAAAAAATTAAATTTCGTTCGCATTTCACTACATCATGACTAGGAAAGGTTTATATAGGTCAAGCTTTAAAGTCAAGATGATCACTATTTACTGTGTATGCAAACTATTAATGTGGTGTTTAATAAAGGGATTAAGAAAAGCACAGAAAGACAAGACTAGGTATTTATTTCTAATAGGCTTGTCATTAATCGAAAATCTAGTTGCCTGTTCACAGTATTAGGTCCTCATGCAGAAGAACGAGGCAAGAATCTCCATGGTAGCTCTATGTTATTATTATATCGACACATCATAAATAATCGTTTATCACAATAAATCTAATTCTAGCTTCTTCTATTTTATCACTTGTGCCACATTACAACGATAATTAATATCTAGTCATTTATAAACAATAACAATGGCAAGGCAAAGAGCATGATTAGGTATTCCTTAATACCATATAATATAAGTAGAAATAATGATAAAACATCAAATAAATTAAGTGAACCTTGTTAAGCCTTGGTAGTCGATCTTTCATAATATATGGTATAAGGGGATACTTCTACAGAAGGAACTACACACGGATTCGGTAAAACGGTTTATATTGGTATCAGCACAATAAACACACAATCAGTCTGGATAATTAGGGTTACAACAAAATATGGCGTACGTCGCACGATCGCAGCGTGCGCGGCGTTTCTAGATGCGTAGCGGGAGCCCACTGAACTGAATACGCGAGCGAGCGCTGGCGGCGGGAAGCGAGCAAAGGTATCTTTGTAGCGGCGTATGCGGCGCGACCTAACTTTGACGCGGCGACGCAGATGTAACACATCGCTACACATTCCCCCTCTAGTTCGAACATAGCGCCCTCGCGTTCGGGCTAGCAGTTAAATCTACGCGGCCGACCGCGTCTGCGCTTCTCTCTAACCGGAGCCTCGACATCACCGTTGAATGGAGTCAAATCCGAGACGTGGTAACGTCCTACGTGCTCACCTCTAGTAACTCCTTCCACCAGAAACGTAGTAGGGCTTACTACTTCGCGGATGCGATAAGGGCCATCCTTTCTGGGTATAAATTTCGCAGACTGTCCAGGGCTGACATCATTCATCCTTGAGTTTTCAACAAAACGAGATCACCTACCTTGTATTCTGGAGGGGCGCGTCTGTCTTCGTCTGCGTACTTTTTCTGCAGAGACTTTTTTTTTCGCGTTTGACCACTATCTCACCTGATGGTAAGCGATGATGTGGTCGAAAATGGAGCAGTAACCTATTCACTCTTGACTTGACTCCCAGGTTATAGCTAACAGGAAACAGACTCCGGTAGGGAATTCCACTCCCTAGCTGTACGCGCAATGAATGTTTTCTCAAAACGCTTTGTGCGTATGGATGGGATGTCCACCATGAACCGGTGGCACTTCGCCGTACGTCTTGTGGCCCTTTGGTGAAACGGGCTTGGCGGAATCAAATTATGCAATTCCCTCGCACACTCCCCAAAATGTAATCGATAGAAAACCGACAGGCTAGCAACTCGGCGTCTATGTTCAAGACTTTGGAGTTTCGACTCAACGAGCCTATCATTGCCGATGATCCTCTTGGCTCGTTTCTCAGTTGACTCAAGGGCATCAAGCTGGTATCTGGCAGATCCGTCCCAAAGATGAGAGCAGTACTCCATACACGATCAGACTTGCGCTTGATAGAGTTGGAGCAGCTGTTCCGGCGTGAAGTATCGTCTCACCTTTGCGAGGATCCCCAACTTTTTGGCAGCCACTTGAGCCTTTGCCTCTATGAAGGGACCAAAATTGAGGGTAGATGTTAAAGTAACACCAAGAAGATCTAGTTGGTCGGTTATCGGCACGGTTACACCTCGGAAAGATGGAGCCGGGTGAAATTGGCTCCTTTTAGAAGAAAAAAGACACGCCTCGGTCTTAGCAGCATTGAACCAGACCAGATTGGCATCGCCTCATTCTGAGACAGCCTGCAAGGACAAGTTCAAGCGCCCAACCATAGCCTCTCGGAGAGACCGGACCTGAGACCCACTAACTCGTGCGTCAGGCACGTATCTCTCGGCAACAGTGCTGTCGTCTGCATACCCAAAGGTACCGGGTTTTAGCAGATCGTTAATATGCAGCAAAAACAATGTTGACGAGAGCACCGACCCTTGAGGAACACCGGCATTAATAGCCAGCAGTCCGGACCGATCCCTCAGGAAATCTGCAATCCAATCACACAAACCAGCGGGCAGACCGAAGGAAGGAAGCTTGCCAATTAGGCTGTCATGCCAGACCCGGTCGAAGGCCTTCGAGATATCAAGGGAGACCGCAAGGGCTTCCCCTTGTTTGTCGATGGCCTCACTCCAGATGTGAATGGCATACGCTAGAAGATCTCCAGTTGACCGATTTCGGCGGAAGCCGTATTGTCGGTCACTTAGGATATCGTTAGCTTCTAGGTATGCCAGGAGCTTGCCATTCAGTATACGTTCCATACTCTTACTGAGTACGGAAGTTACCGAGATGGGCCTATAATTTGCTGGGTCAGCTCGACTACCCTTCTTGGGTACGGGTTGCACGTTAGCTTGCTTCCGAGCCATCGGCACTTTTCCAGTCTCAAACGAAAGGCGAAATAGGCGTGTCAAGATCGGAGACAACTCAGGCGCACAAGTCCTCAGTACAATTGCCGGTATCCCGTCGGGGCCACTAGCCTTGTTCACGTCCAGGTTACGCAGTACCCTTCGAACATCCTTCTGATGAATGCGAATGTCTGACATAATCGATTCGCATCCACCAAGAGTACCAGGGGGCCTCGCGCCGACAGAGAGGCAAACAAGTTTGCTTTCTCCTCAGCGGAGTGGGCCAGCGACCCGTCGGGTTTCAGCAGTGGAGGTAGTGAGGGGCGGCAAAAGTTCGATTCAACCGACTTAGCCAGGGACCAAAACACCTTACTACTAGCTGGGTAAGAAGCAAGTTTGTTCCCAATTCGGCCAATGTCAGCAATAGCTGAGGTTTTCTCTGGGTCTAGTTGTAGACCTCCAGGAACAATTATGTGACCAAGAAATTTCACAAAGTCACGAGCGTAGCAGCTTTTCTTTCGATTGACTCGAAGGTCGAACTTCTCGAGTCTATCGAAGACCGCTTCGAGATCTTCAATATGACCTTCGAAACTTGGTGATAAAATTATTAGATCGTCCAGATATCCAAGAATAGTCACAGGTCTACTTCCTTGGGGATCTGGTGGGCCATCGGAGCCATCACTTACCATGTGTCCTCGAATAGGCACAGTCAGGTTCGACTTGAAACGATCTATTAATCTCTGAAACGTGGCGCCAGAGTTGCGAAGACCCATCGGCATCCTCTTAAATCTATAAGTGCCGGAGGGTGTAACGAATGTAGTTTTGTCGCGGTCCTCTTCTGCGACACCAACCTGAAAATAACCGGAGTGGAGGTCTAGCGTCGTCATGTAGCTGGTCGTCTTCGCTGCATGAAGTACGTCTTCCATGCGTGAGAGCGGGTACCTATCCGGCTCAGTCACGGCGTTGAGCTTACGGTAGTCGACACATAGGCGAACTCCACCATCCTTCTTCGCGACTAAGACGTTTGCAGCCCACGGCGACTCGCACTCCTCTATTACATCTGCGCGCAGCAGCTTCTCAAGCTCACCGTCCAACAACTCTCTCTTACCTTACGACATTCTATAGGGTGGTGAAGCGGTCGGTTCCTGCTTATCATCAACCCGAATGTGATGACTGGTGTAAGTAGTAGGAGGTCCTTCGATGGCGAAGCGCTAACCTCTTTCAGTAATGAGCTGGTTCAGTTGCGTCCTTTGAGCAGGTGATAGCTTCGTACCTTCATCCTCTCTCAGCGCCAAGCCGGTGGTATCAACCTGAATCAGCTCTGCATCGCCGGTGAATCCCAAGTAACACAGGAAGCATTTTAAGAAACGAATAGTAAACTTATGTAGAACTTAAGGTCCGTATAAACTCTTATGTAAGTTCACCGAGCATCTTGACGCTTTATATTAGCATTTCAAAACCATTATGATGCTTTCTGTAAAACGGTTGGATAATGGCATATCAAAATGCTTTTGTAAAGCCTTTAGTTTTAGTGCAGCAAACCACAACGCAGCTGTGCAGCTTTCAGCTGTTTTTAGTGCATTTGGATGTATAATAGCATTTTTAAGTAGGAAAGAAATGCTTAATGCTGTTTAATAGCATAAACATAAACCATTATAATGTCACGTAAATACGCTATACAGCTTTTAGCTGTGTTTTGTGCCTTAGGGTCTATAATAACATTTTTAAGTAGTAAGATAATGCCTAATGCTGCTTAATAGTATAAACTTGTACCATTATAATGCACCGTAAATCCGATATACAGCTTTGAGCTGTTTCTAGTGCCTTTTGTTGTGTAATAGCACTTTTAAGTGGTTAGTAACAGCCTAGTACTGCTGAACGGCATAAACGTGAATCAATGTAATGCTTGCATTTTTAAAGATCAACTGAGTTCTGTTGTGCGGCTAACAGCTCTTTAATCAAATACACGTGAGTTACTGTAATGCGTAAAGCTGTATATACATTCATTTTACTGTATTCGTAAAACCATTTGTCGGCCATATTGGGGAAAAGCACGTATTATGTGATCAACACAACAACAGCAATTGTTATGGTGGACGTACCTATAGATATTATATATTATTAATGTAACTGAGTGTGTTGCATATCCGTGTGTATATAACTATTATAATACGCTAATAACAAAAGTAATTTGTGACTTTATTGTACGTTTAATTTAATACAGGTAAACATAAGTGCAGCATTTAGTTTCACAAAATGATGAAAAAAACGTTTAAAATAAGAGTAGGTAAGAACCGGAGGAATCAGGCGAAAAATATCAAAAGAACATGCAAGAATTATGATGAATACGGATCCGATCAATGCACAACAAAACGATTCGTGCGAAGTAAATAGTGATATTAAAGAAGGTTCCGTAGGTCACCAAAATCAAGTAGGACCAATCAACTTTGGAAATACACACGATACGGAATCCTCGTGTTTTGAAAAAAAAAAAAATATTGTGAATAATGACAATATTCAACAAAATCGTGTTTATGGATGTTAAGGTGGGCCTGGTCAGTTGGTTGAGAGCTAGAAGAACATTGGGACTCTAGACTGTCGGCTAGGCATTCCGCTTTATCAGAGTTGCCAAAGGCGACACTCTTATCTGGGCGAATGAGAGGAGGCTCGGAGCTCCCCTTTTCATAACTTTGACGTTTCTATCTACCGTCATCCAAAATATTAACGACATAAATGTGGGCATCGTTTGGAATATTTTCTATGTTTTGCTACATTATTCCTTAATGTTTTAACTAGTCTGCTCTTACAGACATACTGAAATAATGTAAGAATTATTGAATTAGGTATTACTTAAATTGTTAAAAGTTTGAGGTTATGCAAAACATTGATAATACCTATATGATATCAATAACAATACCTTTTATTAAGATAATCTATTACGCGCGCACACCGCCACAAAAAACCTACACCCTGAAGTTAGCTAGAACCGACACCCTGAAGTTATCTATACTCTGGTTCATGAAGAATGATTGTTTTCCTTTTGTAAACTTTGTGACAGGTTGGTTTTTTTGTCTTGTTACGACAAAGAAGTATAGCTTCTTACGTGCGTACATATGTACAAACACACTTTTTTTTTAAACTATTATTTATTACAAAATGTCTTTATTTGATTTATTTTTTACTAACACTTTGTTCGCGGCTTCGCTCCCGTGACCTATTCCGCGGGAACTGTTACTTTTCCCGGGATAAAAAGAAGCCTATGTTACTCGCTGATCTAGCTTTCTATTGGTGAAAACAATACAAATATTTTCTCTTTATAATATTAGATTTTTATAAATGTAAAGAGACGGAGAGTCGGTAATAGCACAGAGGTACACGGTGATAGCACAGAAAAACCTTCTTTAAGGTGGATGCGTCAGAGTGGCCCGCAAAATTCAAATTTTCTTAAGATTTTTGCAATTTGCAGGTCAGTGTTAGGTTTTATCTTGGTCAAAATTTGATTCGCGGCCGTAGCAAGTACGTATTTACAGAACTGTAATCATTAAAATCAATGCCAAATGTCATGATTTCATGAAATTCTTACATTTGGCATCAATTCTAACTGAGAAAGTTGTATTGATGATTTTAATTAATTATTAAAATCATCAATACAACTCTTAACTCTATAAATACATACTTGCTACGCCCGCGAATCAAATTTTGATCAAGATACCACCTGACACTTACCTGCAAATAGCAAAAAACGTAAGAAAATTTTGAATTTCGCGGGCTACCCTGGAGCTTTCACCTTAACAGGTTGTAAAATTGGGCGCGGTCTAAGTATCTGTCTGCCGCGGTCACTTCTACTCTGCCACTCCGTTGATGACTTACAAACTCAACAATTCACAAACTTACTATTTTCTTCATGCATTGAGTATAGTACTGATTAACTTACTTGTTCCAGAGTACAAAACTCCGAAAAGGGCGTAGGCCAATTTCAAGTACTGTCCAGTATCGTGAAGAACGAAGGTGTAATCACTCTGTGGACTGGTTTGCTACCGACCTACGCTAAAATTGGGCCCCTGACCATCCTTATATTTGTATTCCTTGAACAACTCAACAATCTATATTTCAAAGCAACTGGCCAAATATAAACGTTTGGTTCCGAATTCACACGAGTTGTCGAGCGAATTGTCTAAAGAGGACAAGCGAGACATAAAATAAAGAATGAAAAAAGGCCGTAAATAAAAAAGCAAAATAGGCATTTTTGATAAATGTGATAAAAAAATTGAAAAAAGTTTCGTCTTGTCTTCGTTGACCGAGCTCTGCTAGGATGAGCTTAAAGTGAAGTTATGTGCTAGTCTCATCTCATAGACAGGGGATAATGAAACAGTTATGTGTAAACAGGACGTTTGTACACTATTTTGCTGATGCATTCATTTGTTGTAGCAGGGAGTTATAAACCCCAATTTCAATACGCATTTTACGCTTTAAAATTGGGAATATGAATCCTTATCATGACACTGTTCATATGGTTAAAAACAAATTCAGTCTGAAACAGCTGTGTGATCCCAAAAAAATATACTCAGTAAAATATCGTATGTACGATATGTATACGTCAGATTAAAGTTTCCTCCCTTGTCTATGGTTTATACAGCATGTAACAAAAACCCTGTCCGATCTAAAAAGGCGTATTCCTGGTTTAACATACGTACTAGAAAAAATAGTAAAAGAAGGTAACTCATAAAAACCAAGTTATAGATTTGTTATTTTTCTAAACTATGCGAAATTTAACACTAAATATGACAAATTTTCATAAGTGGACAACACTCCACCGGCCGGCGAAATCTTTTCATTTTTACCTATTTTTATTTCAGCCCTGCACTGACCGCGCAGTAGGCACTCTTTAACAAAGGATCAAAAAGACCGTCTCACTCAGGCGGCTTCTTCGACACGAAACTGTAGGTGAACTTTGTCGACCGCTCAGTGTTGCCTTTTATAAGTTTTCTCTTTTATTATTGTCATTGGGGAAAAATAATAATCTCGTATCCATTAAATGATTACGTATATGTGTACGCAGTACGATACCAAATAATACCCTTCAGGATCGGACAGGGTTTTTGTTACATTGTATGCTGTATATTGTACTACGTCAACCGCCATTTTACCGTTATTCGGTATCGTTAGGATGACATTATAGGCTATTTTACTTTACCAAGTTCTTATGATACTTGCCAGTATTCATGAGCGCTCCACTTTCAGTTTTACCGGATCAGTTTAGTGTGCCACTATAATTTTTGAATTAAGACAAGCCGCCATATTAGTGGCCTTACAGCACTGTTATATTGGCAGACATTTAGTTAGTTTGTCATAGGTCTATTGGATTATTTGTCAGTCATTTAAAATAAGTGAGTTTAACAGTCTTAATATTAAACTGGAGAATTCACTAGATGGAATTGCCTGTGGACTTGCCTGCCGGCCATTCCACCTCACTAAGTGCTTTGGTCTGTCCTATGGTCTTATTTAGTGTGTGACATCTTATATAGTCCATCTAGTGAATTCCCTTTTCTACTGAATTTCAATTTATCAAGTGTTTTCCGCTGCCCCTATTTTGTTGAACCTACCTTAATAAGACATATAATAAAATAGTGATAAAAACTTATGATACAATTTAATGTGGAGCTACTCTCGCAAAACGGAATCAATCCACAACATGCCAAAATCGATAGGATACAGAAAGCTTTAAAAATGCACCTTCTATCGACCCTGTAAAGATCAAAATGATCTGACAATTTTGACAGAACAAAACATTTCTTTGACAAGGTTATCAACCCACAAAACAGCAGTTGTTCAATAAACCAACAAGATCCATGCCCCATAATAACCCGGCAATCTAAAAAAATAATTAAAATTATTATTTTATTTAATAAGACCCATACCACATGGTCCCTTGTAATTTAAAAAAAAATCATTTATGCAGATGCGGGTTGGTTCTTGTTTGCATCTTAAAAACGGCATAATCCTGTATGTTTACGAAGACATATTACCTGGTTCCTTGTTGATATAACTCTATTTACAACATCTAAGAAGTCATGTCCTTTGAATCTGTGTATAATAAACTTCTTGATAAAATTATTTATCCAAGTTAGTGATACTACCTACATACATTATTGTAATTCACTAGTTTTTCTAAATTCAATTCTATTTTTCTAAGAGATATGCATTTTGTGTACGCTGCGTTTTCCGGTGCACAGTCGCCGCTCATAAAAGCAAATAGATAAAAAAGCAAAATAGGCATTTTTGGTAAGAAACGTGATAAAAAAAATTGAAAAATGTTTCGTCTTGTCTTCGTTGACCGGGCTCTGCTAGGATGAGCTTAAAGTGAAGTTATGTGTTAGTCTCATCTCATAGACAGGGGTTATTGAAACAGTTATGTGTAAACAGCACGTAAGTACATTATCACCTGTTGCTGATGAATTCATTTATTGTAGAAGGGAGTTATAAAGCCAAATTTTTGTACGCACTTTACACTTTAATTGGGAATATGAATCATTATCATGCCACCTCTTATGGTTAAAAACAAATTCAATCTGAAACACCTGTGTGATCTCAAAAACATAAACTCAGTATAATATCGTTCTGATGATCACCGTATAAACGGGGCATTAGTGTTTTTAAAATTAATCATGTTTGCGTTCGAAACCAAACGTTATTTCACAAAACACTTGGGTTTTGAGATTGAAGTTTCCTTTCTTTTCTATGGTTTATATATATACGCCAACCGCCATTTCACCGTTATTCGGTATCGTTAGGATGATATTATAGGCTAAGCACGTTTATTTTGCACTGTACCAATTTCTATTGATACTTGCCAATATATGTTAGCGCTCCACTTTCAGTTCTGTTAGCGAATCAGTTTAGTGTGCCACTATAATTTTTGCACTATGACAAACCGCCATATTATTGGCCTTATATCACTGTTATATTGGTAGACACTTAGCTATAGTATGTTATAGGTCCATTGGATTATTTGTCAGTCACATGGAATGAGTGTGTTTAACAGTCTTAATATTTAACCGGAGAATTCACTAGATGGACTTGTCTACGGACTTGCCTGCCGGCCTCACTAAGTGGTTTGGATTGTCCTATGGTCATATTTAGTGTGTGACATCTCATATAGTCCGTCTAGTGAATTCCCTTTTCTACTGAATTTCAATTAAGTGCTTTTGCGCTGTGCGTATTTTATTAATCCTACCTTAATATGACAATAATAGTAATAAAAAACTTGTTAAGATACAAAATGTGGACCTTCTCTCGCAAAACGGAATCAATCCACATACATGTCAAAATAGAGATAAGGAAACAGAAAGCTTTAAAAATGCACCTTCTATCGACCCCGTAAAGATCAAAATGATTTGACAATTTTGACAGAACAAAACATTTTTTGACAAGGTTATAAACCCACAAAACAACAGTTCAATAAACTAACAAGATCCATGCCCCATAGTAACCCGACAATCTAAAAAAATCATTGAAATTATTATTTTATTTGACCCATACCACATGGTCCCTTGTAATTTTTTAAAAAATCATTTATGTAGAACCATGTGGGTTGGTTCTTGTTTGCATCTTAAAAACGGCATAATGTTTAAAAAGACTCACATTACCTGGTTCCTTGTTGATATAAATCTATTTACAACATCTAAGTAGTCATGTCCTTTGAATCTGTGTATAATAAATTTCTTGATAAAATTATTTATTCAAGTCTGTGATACTACCTACATACATTATTGTAATTCACTAGTTTCACTGAATCACATATGACTGAATCAAATAATTTCTGAAAGGCCTTAAGGACCGGTTTTCCAGTTTTGACGGAATTACGGCCAAACTCCTGAAGGCGGGTCTTCAAGAGTTTGGCAGTAATTCCGTCATCGGCACGTCTTGTTGTTTCTAAGCTGTTTCAGAGCAGAGCCATCCTAATCTCATACAGGCTGACGTCCGGGATATCTTCGATATAGTGTCGGGTCAATCTAGCTCTTGGGTCGTTAGCAAGATGTGCAGCGGGTTTAGTCATTGACGTGTATAACTGTCCATAGAATGCCTCCATCTCTCTCGGAAGCTCTGATTTGGCGTAAGTGGTTTTGCCGTCGGCAATATTCAGATACGTGAGCTGCCCAATAGACAGATCCTTGGGTACCTTGGGAACCTTGGAGCCCTTATGGAGCCCGCTCTATCGCGGTTTTAATAAGTTCGGTATTAAAGCGGTGGAGGTCACTTTTCAAGGACTGCTATCCATCTATTGAGCTGCCTGTATAAGCACGCATCTTCTGAAGACTGCAGAATCATCTCCCGCCTCTCCTATATGAGCTTGAGAGTAGGTCTGAGAGCCTCTTGTTCTATCTGTACGAGTCTTGGAGAACTTAGACCCGACCGTATGGACGGACAGTCCACGAACCCATCGTTATGTTCGTCCACGGAGCTCCCTAGGCACTCCAAACAATTTTGAAGTTCGAGCTGAAAGCTTTCGAAGTTTTGGATCCTGGATCTGTGCTGGATGGAGCGTAGACTCGTAGTATTTAAGTGATTACTATAAATTTATGGCATGGTAATAAATTAACAAAGAACCAACACGTACATAGATAGTTTTTAAGAAAGGAACCAATGTTTCTTTTTAATTACTATTAAAAAATGTTATGATTTTCATCAATATTATATTTGTAAACATAGAACAAATTATTCAAAATAAACGATTTTACTGTATACAACATTTTGACAAAAACGGCTTTCTCTCAAAACTGTCATTGTGTGGGTTGATTCCGTATTGCGAAAATAGGTCCATGTAGTAACAAAATTATAAAAAGCATTTGTAAAAATTATCTAAATATATCACTGTAAATCATATATATTTTTTTATAATATCATTTAAAAGTGTATTTTTATATAAAGTACTTATTTTTATATAAAGTGCTTATTACCCGTTTTCACTTTTGTAACACTGAAATGACTTTGCATTATAAAATATGTGAAAAATAAAACGCCTTTTAACTTCCTTATTTTAACAAAAGCGAAGCCGCTACAGTTAAGGCTGGTTTCACAGCTGTCCGGGAGACCCGTACGGGCCGCCCATACGGGCCCCCGGAACGGAGACATACGTGACGCGCTAGAACATCGTTGCACAGCGACGCGGATTGGTCCGTACGCGACCTGTTCCGGGTAGAGCCCGTACAATGCCACCCACGTCCCGCGCGGGTCGTTTGTACGGATCGTTCCTGAGTTAACATGAAGGCAACATTTTGATAAAAAAGAAACCTATTTGGAAAGTGAACGTTTTGTGTTATGGGAAGTGAACTTTTTGGGCATTGTAGATTTGTGGTCGTTTTGGGAAAGTGGACGAAGTGGGGAAATAGACATTTAGGGAATTACTATTTTGGGAAGTGGACGTTTTGGGAGAGTGAACGTTTTGATAAGTGTTCGTTTAGGACCTAAACGATCTATACAGGGTGTAACGAAAAGGTGTGGTCATATTTTAGGAACTGCATCTGCCCATCGATATGAACAACTTTCTTCAAGAAAAGCTGAGGCAATTCACAAAAACAATTTTTACCTTCCATACAAATATTGATGAGCTAATGATAACTTTCTATGGATGCCCAATTTTTTTTTTTGGGAATATTGTATTTTTTCTTAGAGAAAGTTGTTCATAGTTAGCAGGGCTGGTTCCTAAAATATGACCACACCTTTCCGTTACACCCTGTATATATAAAAGGAGAAAATGACTGACATATCAACGCACAGCCGACACTACTGGGGCTAGGAACGTGAAATTTTGCACACGGCTTCCTTGTATACTATAGGGGAGCACTGACAGGGTTTTTGGAAATTCATTCCCTAAGGGGAATTAAAGTGAGGATTGAAAGTTTGTATGTATATAGTAGGTACTAATTCCACGCGGGTGAATCCGCTGGCAGAAGCTAGTTAAATATACGCCGATTATTTTTAAAACGTTCGAATTTGTTTTTTTTATGCGTCTGTCTCCGGCTAGCAACCGTATCATACTGCACTCTCGTTTCAGAGCACTGCAGACCCACCGTACCTCTAAAATACCCATCTTACCACCAAAGTTAAACGATACCAGTGGATGAAGTAGCCGTAGTGCTGTACTGATGTAGATACTAGGCGGACAGGAAATTATAAACTGTTATCTCACTTATGTTAATGACTCATTCATTATAAGGTAGGTTGACGGAGCGGGGCTCCTATTGCTGTCTGCAGGATTTAAAGAAACCTAACATGAAGGGGATGACGGGGGCTACAGTGAGCGAGCAAAGCGAGCTAACGCAGCACCCGTCATCCCCTTCATGCGAGGTTCCTCGAACCTAACCTGTCCGTGTCAGGGTGTCTTGAGCTCCCGAGCTCGCATCGCTCGCTCTTGGACAACGTACGTCACATTCCGGTTCATTTGATTTGCAATTAGTCTAATAATATATTTAATAAATTGTTGTTGTCAAAAGTGGTTTAATAACTAGTAATAACTAGTGATACAACCACGGAATAGAAAAAACAGGATACAACACTATTACTGGTCTTAACAATAATTACTTATATATAATTACTTACTCGTTTAACTTTAAAATACCCACTGTACCACCGGGGTACGGTAGGCCTGCACACGTTTCAGAACACTGGGCGCTACCCGTACGGGACTCCCGTGCACGGACGGCTCGTACGGGTCGATCGTGCCGTCGAGTTATATTTTTTTTTTTATATGTCCGAGTGCTACAAGGATCATAAGCGTTTGAATGAAATTGTGGGGGGTGCTTAAAATTTGTGTATTACAACACAACACAAATAAAAGACATAAAATGGCGGCATTACTTCGGAAAGCAAAAGACTTGTGAACAAATTCATCGTCAGCAGTCTATTCTTGAACAAAGTCTGTATAATCGTAGTAAGCAGGGTTGTATAACGGAAAAATCAAATTTATACAAATTATTATATCGCGATTTATTAATTTAAATCAGTTTTTCCAAATGGTGACTACCATTGCCATTCTTCGGTGAAGTCTTGGTCTGTTGGGAAATGCCTCCTGAAACAAACGTCTTTATAAATAACTTTTCACACTTACTTCGTAAACGTCTAATTATATGTCACCGCCCTGGCTTTGTCCGTGCGATCGCCAGGGCGGGTCGCTGGAAAGGAGACGAGGAAGGTGTGTAGGTATACATATATAGGTAATTTGCACCCGTGTGCAAATTATATACACAAACCTTCCTCTTTTATCGCTCTTTCTATTAGTGCTAAACCGTTTCATGGTTCAGGAGGAGTTCCAGTGTCGCGGGTGTCAAGAGAAAGAGTCGCCGCAGCTCTGGCACAAGCAACTGAAGGAACACTGAACATGGGTGGGTTTAATCAGTAAGAGTCAGACACACCCTCCCGGTAAGTCGTCCCACGCAACAGCGACAGGCACGAGCACGACAAGCGCTGGCTGAAGTGTCATTACCTCCGGTGCGTGGGTGTGGCGGGCGAGGCGGGCGAGGCGGGCACGGAGCGGCGCGGCGGCGTGCGCGGGCGCGGCGAGCCCGGCGTGCGCCGCGCCACCTCGCCCAGCAGCGACAGGCACGAGCGTGACAGGCGCTGGCTGAAGTTCTGTCAAAAAAGTCAGATAAGCAAAATATAGAACCACCAACCCCACTCCCCCACGTTTCAGAACAATTTTCAGTACATAGAAACATCATTTTACAGCATCGTTTTGGCCCAGTAGGTGGACACGTTAATAACAGCGTCATACCTCATCTGTCACGTAGGTCATCGGTGACCACGAACAATAGATTTTCTTTTGTGTCTGTTGTCTGACAGATCAGCCATTAACCAGCATTAGGTCCTTGAAAGGTGCAAGTATACCTACATGATAAAGCTTAATATTATTATTCGTAGTCATACATCAAGCTAAAACCAATCAATGATTACCGGGAGACAAGATCCTTTCATTTCGCGAAGGTCAATCTTCCTGAAAAGCTCGCTCAGCAACAGCTCATGCAGGCTGGGGGTACGAGGTCCGAAGATTTGCTCAATAATCTCCACCACCTGCGATTAGCCAATTAATAATTAACTCCATCAGTTAGTCAAAGGCATTTGATTGTGTTAATCATGAAACCTTACTCTTAAAACTAGAACATTCTGGACTATTTTTGGTACTTTTGCTACTACTTTTGATACGAAACATTTTGAGTCTTGTTTTAACAACTTAAAAATACTTTATCCTCTTTGTGAAAAAACGCGACGTAGGATTCTTTAATATTTATTTTTTAGGCTATGCTACGATTTTTTTATTCAATGATTCAAGTTCGCCACTTGGCGGGTAGTAGGAGTCTTTATGCATGATATTTTTTTATTTGTGCAATTGAAAAAAGAAATTAAACTATAGAGCAGTGGTGGCCCAGTGGTATTGACCGCGACTTACAAGTTGTAGGTCGTGAGTCCAAACCCAAGCAGGCGCTTTACTTTGTGTAAATTATTTCATCACCACTGCTCTCACCGGAAACCGGCAGGTTCTAGAACCAAAAATTCGAAGACATGTGACATCCACCAACCCGCATTGGGCCCGCGTGGTGGATTACGGCCCACACCCTCTCACAGAGAGGAGGCCTGTGCCCCAGCAGTGGGGACATTAAAAGGCTGATCTGATGATGATAATGAAACTATAGTGAACAAATATGAAGGAATTTTCAAAATATCATCATCAGCGACGAAGTTATAAAGCTTTAAAGTTGATAATTAGAAAGAGAAGTCCGACATGTTTTTTGACGTCAAAGGA
This sequence comes from Polia nebulosa, assembly GCA_951329385.1. Classification (NCBI taxonomy): domain Eukaryota; kingdom Metazoa; phylum Arthropoda; class Insecta; order Lepidoptera; family Noctuidae; genus Polia; species Polia nebulosa. Next base: position 26,569,821 of record OX589607.1, on the reverse strand, counting down.
CATGACGCCCATACCACTGCCATAGAAAACAGCGTTTTCGAGAGAGGGACAGATTTATTTGTTTAAAATTGTTATATCTCGTTTCAATTTTCGATCGATTTTGATTCTGCTTTCACTGTTCGTATTCTATTTTAGTATATTGATCGATAAACAGTCACCCATCGATCTGTGACCATGCCTAGCTCAGATTAACCTTACAGATTTCTATCAATCCACGTGGCGGTTATTACCTATATTTACATTGATGAACAGAAACAAATGACATAACTAATTAAAACAGAAGATTTACTCACATTGGCATAATTTGGCAGCAAATCTGGCAATAACGACAGGTCGATTTCAGCGCCGGCACACATCTCGAACATCAAGTGTCCCAGAGACAACGCCTCTACGTGTTCCAGCTGAGCGGCCAGAGCTATCGGGCATCTCGGCTGCGCGCCGATCAGTGTGTTCTCCAAACCACATATCCTGCGACCACATAATGTGCGAGTACATTAAAATAAAATGTAAAAAACATTTTTACAAAAAATTATAACAGACTAAAAAAAAAAAAAGTGCAAAATAACTTTAATTTCGGCGGTTTGTGTTTCTGGTTTTCTTTTTTCGTTTTTTGACACCGACTTCCGAAATTAAATTCAAATTTTTTTTAGTCGGTTCTATTTTTTTGTAAATAAGTTATTATATTTCACTTTTTAGTTGGGATTCCCCATTAAATTGTGTTAACAATGCATATTTATGCGATAACAGCAATCGCGGTAGATTTGCTGTCATTTTTTGAAGAGTTCCGTTGTTTGTCTCCAAAGCTCATCATCAGATCTATAATTATGAAATTTGAATGAGACCATTTCGGAATAAACCCCTTTCGAACAAAAAAATCGTCTAAATAAGACGAAGTTAGTTAAGAACATACATAATTTTGAAGTCGGTTAAAAATCAACCATGTTGCTTTACCCCTCAATGTTGAAAATCACTGTCACGTCATAAAACGACAAGGTACATTTTTGACAGTGACAAATATTTTTAATCTTAGTGAAGTTTCAATTTACTGGGAATTCTTGTCAGAACCATAAAGCAACAACTAATATGCCAAGTCATAGGTAGGTGACAAGTAATAGGTACTCCAACTACCCTATTTTAGACAGTAAAATAGTAAGTCCCAACTGGGCGCCATCACTAATGGCGCCCAACTGAGCCAAAAACTACTCACCGCGCGACGCCATTTTGTACGACCACATTGCCTGAATGCAAGTGACGGAAAGGCGGAAAACCTTTTTCTTTTAGGAAAAGCAGCCCTTCTAACATTTGTCGACCGAACCGCGCTACTTGCCACGCAGGGAGACCAGTACCCGACGATCCGTACTTACGCGCATACTCTTCGTTCCATGTACTCTGTAATATTGTAATTGATTGGAGAGTCAACCATCGATGGTTTTATTTAAATAGATTGTGTTAAAAGTTAGTATATTGGCTTATATTGTTCAAGGGTAAGCTACGATGAGTTTAAAACCAAGTTTCGGTGAGATAGTGGTCAAACACGAGCCTATCCACAATAATAATAATAATAAAAAAATACCTTATAAATTAGATCCTTTAAACTCCCTCTAGCGTTAAACGGTAAGACAGTGAGGGCATGACCATTGCATAGCTCTAGATCTAAGACGGGATAAATGTATGGATGATGAAGAGCCCGAAAAAGCTCCATGATCAGAGTCTTTGAACGTTCGCCTTGCTCGATAGGGCATTTGGATGTCAGCGGCATCTGGAAAAAAAGGACTAAATGTGATTGATACTAATTCGTAGGGCTTGCTCCCTGGACTGATCGCAACACGAGAGGGCCGGAATATTACAATACCTACTAGCGTGGTGCAGCTAAGACCGTCTCTTTTTAACTTATGTATGGAAAATATTATACCGGGTTACTTTAAATTCGTTGGAAATCTCCAGGGGATAACTGCTGGCACACAGGCAACCTCTCTGTGAGAGGAAGTGGGCTGTAATCCACCAAGCAGACCCATTGCTGTTTGGTAAATGTCTTCGAGTTTACTTTCAATTTCAGGGGATAAAAGTACATACCTACTCATAATATTATTTTTTTTTTGTGTAGAGTCAATTTCGAAATGCGAAAACTGTTTAGTATATTTATATTCGCATAACTCGAATTAGGAGTGATTATTTAAGAGGAAGTCTGAAAGTGGCACCGCTGACTGAAAAGTTGTGTGAAAATCGATTGTCGTGGTAATGGGCATATGTATGGATGTGGTAGGCTATAAGAGTAGGGGAAGGCCAAAGAAACGATGGATGGACTATGTAAGTGTAAAAGGATATGAGTAAAAAGAGGGTGACTACAGAAATGACGACTAATAGAGAAGTATGGAAGAAAAAGACACGTTGCGCTGACCCTAAATAAATTCGGATAAGGGCAGGAGAATGATGATGATGATGTTCGCTTAACTCGATAAAATGTAGGGGTTACAGTAGCAATGGCAGATTTTTTTCGCGATGTCAATATTGTTTCCACAGTGAAAGGTGAGCATATTAATAGAACTTTCAGTGCCTGAAAAAAATTCAATCATTAAAAATCACACTGTTTAATCGCGTCAGCTCCCGTCTGTGAAGTTCATCTTTAACTGAGTAACTGGGATTTTATCTGAAAGTCAACTATGCGTACCACAGAGGGCACGATATGGGAGCTTCATTAAATTTTTTAGGTACTCTATGGTGTATACGCATGGGCGCCAGCAATGCTATTTATAGAGGCATGCGGAACAGAGTGTAAAATCCCGTAGACCCCGATTAAAAAGGGAGGATCCTCCGACCAGACGGGTGTTGTGTCTGATCCGGATAACTGCCCGATGGTTGATTTCGGACTGTTGATATGTTCAAGTCGCGCGGAGAACTCTGTTTGCGCGATGTAGGATTTTTGTTGTTTTTAATTCGTTTGTCGCGTCATAGATGTCGCTACACTATTATCAGGGGTGCATCTGCAGCACATCACCTCATACAGAGATAGAACTAACTTGAGAACTAAAGAAAAAGAATGCAAGAGAGGTGGATAAATTTAGCACCTCACCTCGAATAGGAAAAATAACTTTTATTTTATTTCTTAGAGGCTTCTTTGATATTTTTTATATATTAAATTGAGAACCAGGGGGTGCCCGTGCCTATACGTGAGCTGTGTATGTGTAAGTGCTGCCACTAACAACAAACAATGAGAGGCCTATTTCCAGTTTAAATATCACACGGATAAATTGTGAACCTGTGCACTCATAGGTCGCAGCCATCTGGTTGAATCAATTGGACGCAGAGGCCGTTCGTTAAACGCGCATTCAATTAAATCTGATTAAAAATTATCAGAATTTATATATAGTTTATAATCTCTTAAGATATTTTATAATTTTACGGAGTTTGCACATATCCGGTGATATTTATAAAAAAATGCAACATACCAATGTCAGTAATCTATCAGTTTTTATAGAGTTGTCGTGTATGGCGAACCAGTGTTTGTTGAGTCGGCAGCCGATGGAACCCAGCGCCGACAACAAATTGTATCTGTAAGGATTTCAGTATATTGGTAAGTAGTTACCGAGAATATTATTGTTCGTTACGAACAGTAAAACTCTTACACTATACAAGACTTCATCAAACAAAAGCTTTTGGTTTAACAAAAGGCTGATAAGGCTCTAAATCTATATCCTTAAATGCTGTAGACAATTATGGAATAGGGATGTTTGCAAGGTACAAAAATAATAATTCTATTTAGTTAATAAGTTAGATTATCAAAAACTGTTGGACACGGTACTTTTTGCTTTACCAAACCAATAAAAAATTACAAAGATAAAACGCGTTAAAGGTCTTGTAGACAATTATGGAATAGGGATGTTTGCAAGGTACAAAAATAATAATTCTATTTAGTTAATAAGTTAGATTATCAAAAACTGTTGGACACGGTACTTTTTGCTTTACCAAACCAATAAAAAATTACAAAGATAAAACGCGTTAAAGGTCTACTACCGGTCAAGTGGCGCCCTCATTGAATAAAAAATCGTAGAAAATAAATATTAAAGAATCCAACGTCACGTTTGTTACAAAGAGGATAAAGTATTTTTATGTTGTTAAAACAACGTAAAAATACTTTAAAAACGGCCGTTTTTTACACTTTTGCCTACTACTTTGGATACGTAACATTTTGAGACCGGTTTTAAGGCGTATATAGCCACCAAGTGGCGCCCTCATTGAATAAAAAATCGTAGCAAAGCGAAGTTACAGATAAAAAAATCCTATGTTGCGTTTGTTACAAAGAGCTTAAGGTATTTTATGTTGTTGAAACAGGACTCTGTGTTTCGTATCCAAAGTAGTAACCAAAAGTACCAAAAACGGCCGTTTTTGACACTTTTGCCTACTACTTTGGAGACGAAACACTTTAAGTCCTGTTTTAACAAAGTAAAAATACCTTATCCTATTTGTAACAAACGCAACATAGGATTCTTTAATCTCTATTTTCTGGGCTAAGATACTGTTACGAGCTGGGTATGGGATAAATTATTTTACACCAATTAATTAACCAAATATCCTTTATTAACTCAACAACTTATAAACACAAACACTAATTCGCTAATAATCACTATTCTCTTCGCAATCGCTTGTATTCGCATCCGTTCGCATCCGTAGTCGAAATCAGACTGACTCACTCGCCCGCCGTCCGGCCTATTTATACAGTCATGGAAGTTTCTAGAACATTGTCGAACTATCCTATACTGGAATATTCTAGAAACATCTATGAACTTCTACACAGTACCACAATGGAATGTTCTCGAACGTAGTGGAAACTTCTGGAAACTTCGACTACATTCTCGAACGTTCCAGTGAAATACGTTCAACGTAACACTGCCCCCTCCTTAGACATGCTCGTCCCGAGCATCATTAGTCCCGTAGTATCGCGCCAAACGGTCTACATGGACAATCTTAGGCGCACCTCGTGGACCCTTCTGTATTCGGTAGGTGACATCGTTGATCCTGGTCACAATTCGGTATGGTCCATCCCATTTTGCTTGCAATTTAGGAGACTTTCCTTTGCTGCGCGCTGGGTTATGCAACCACACCAGTGAACCCTCGTCAAAACCTCTATTGTTGGCCTTCCGGTCGTATCGGGTCTTCATCTTATCAGACATTTGTTGGCCGGATTGTCTGATATGCTCATATACATCATTCAACTTGGTACGCAAGTCATTCGCATAATCGGTTACACTGCGTGGGGCATCAGGGGGGGTTCCGGTGATTAAATCTGCAGGCAACCGTAATTCTCTTCCAAAGTTCGCGAAGGCTGGTGTCACAGTCGTACTTTCGTGAACTGCACTACGGTAGGACAGAAGAAATGGCTGTATGTGCTTGTCCCAATCCCTTTGCCTGCTTTCCACAACTTTTGCCAGATATCTCTCCAACGTTTGGTTGAAACGTTCTACCATTCCATCAGATTGCGGATGGTAAGAAGTGGTTCTGGTCTTGTGAGTACCTATCAGTCGACAAGTCTCCTGGAAAACTTGTGATTCAAAATTCCTCCCTTGGTCGCTGTGAATTTCCAAGGGTACTCCAAAACGACAGAAGACTTCCTGAACCAATTTATCGGCGAGTGTTGTTGCTTCTTGGTTGGGAATGGCGAAGACTTCTGGCCACTTTGTGAAGTAATCCATGACAACCATGAAGTACTTGTTTCCGTTTTCACTTTCCGGAAATGGTCCTGCAACGTCTAGTGCTATCCGTTCCCAGGGGGCTCCCACGTTGTATACTTTTAAAGCACCTCTGCTGCGTGTCTGAGGTCCTTTCACAGCCGCACAACTGGTACATTTGCGACACCAGTCCTCAACATCCTCTCGACAGTGAATCCAGTAAAACCGCTCTCGTATCTTCAGTAGAGTTCTTTTTACCCCCAAATGTCCTCCTGAACATCCATCATGGTAGAGCCGTAAAACATCAGATACTTTGGCTTTGGGGACAACAATTTGTAGATGACAGATGTCTCCTCGAGCGTTTTCCCATTTACGGCACAAGACTTCATCCTGGATAACCAAGCTGTTCCATTGTGCCCAATAACTTTTCGTGATTGAACTCAACGCCGCAACATCACTCCACTTGGGTTTAGGAGCACCAGCTTTAATCCAGTCGAAGATCGGTTTAAGGTCCGGGTCATTTTGCTGAGCAAGCTGTAGGATTTCCTTCCATTCATTGTTGACATCCATTCTTAGCATCCTCACTCCGCTCATTCCCGGGTCGGACCTATCGTCCGCATCGCGCGCGCACACTATCACACAGTTGTCCTTCTTGGAGGCCACGGCGCTGGCAACACCATTCGCACCTGCACTCACTTTACTCTTCACTTGCTTCTGTTTTATGCACTTGTCGGGTGCCGCACCGACCTTGACGACATCACTTGAACTAATACTTTCAGGGGCCTCCGCCACGGTCGTGCGCCATGTCGCGCCACTCGCGCTCCTCCACCGAACTGGCCGAGCCGCCCTTCCTTGCTGGGATTGATCTTCTCTCAGTATGCCTCGCTTTGGACAGCTTAACCGAAGATGACCCCTTTCTCCACAAGTGTAACATCTAGGGCTATATCCTTGCGGACGATCGCGTAGAGGTGATGCCACAACCTCCCTGATACGGTGTGTTCGATGGTCTTGCCTCACTGCCTCTACTTCCAAGGCATGGGCCAAGGCATCCTTCAGTGTCTCATGATGCCCAAGTCTTACAGCGGCTCTAACTTCCAAGTCACGTATTCCGTCGATGAACGCCTGTACCAGATTTCCATTGATGAGTGCAGGGGCGGACTGGTATGCTTTCCGAACCAACTTTTCAACTTCCAAGGCCCACTGCTGTAGGTTCTCAGCACTACGTTGAACACGATCTCTTAACTTAGCGCGAAATACGTGCTCCAAGTGCGCGTCACCATATCTGGACTCTAAGGCTTCCAGCAGCTGCTTATAGGTCACATCCTTGCCAAGAACCTCAAGTATGGTTAGGGCCTGGTCTCGGAGGCCTAAGGTTAGCGCGGTCATAGCTTGCTCTTTGGTCCACCCATTCGCCTTCATAACGGCTTCAAATTGAATTTTGTAGGCCGACCATGAAGATGTTCCGTCGAATGGCGGCACCTTAAATCCACGTGCCGAAGGTGCAGCAACCACTGAAGGCACAACCCCGTCTCCAGCCCTAAGTTCACCTAAAGCCTTCTTCATCCCAGCAATCTGAACTTCAGCTTCTGAGATACGATTCTCATGCTGGTGAACCTGCTCCTTCATCACCTGGAGCTCCTTGCCAAGTGTTGAATGAAGGTCTTTTATGAGGAGCATCTGCTCTTCTTGGCGGCGAGCCTGCTCCTCTTTATCTTGTTGAAGCTTCTCTTCCATCCGACGGGCCTGTTCTTCTTGGCGGCGGGCCTGTTCTTCTTGGCGGCGGGCCTGCTCCTCTTTATCTTGTTGAAGCTTCTCTTCCAACCGACGGGCCTGCTCTTCTTGGCGGCGGGCCTGCTCCTCTTTATCTTGTTGAAGCTTCTCTTCCAACCGACGAGCCTGTTCCTGCAACAGCACCATTAGCGCAGACAAGTCTGTCACCGCTGGTGCCGAAGAAACTCCACATGGGCCAGCGACTGGCTCTGTCGCAGGCTGAGCACCACCCGGCGTCTGTATCGGGGAATCTCCAAACCGCCTCTGATCCATGTCTTGCTGCCGTTGACTCCTTGTACGAATACCCTCCGTGTCGTCCTTTGGTAACATTGGCATAATTTATCCCTCACTTCTGACACCAATTTGTTACGAGCTGGGTATGGGATAAATTATTTTACACCAATTAACTAACCAAATATCCTTTATTAACTCAACAACTTATAAACACAAACACTAATTCGCTAATAATCACTATTCTCTTCGCAATCGCTTGTATTCGCATCCGTTCGCATCCGTAGTCGAAATCAGACTGACTCACTCGCCCGCCGTCCGGCCTATTTATACAGTCATGGAAGTTTCTAGAACATTGTCGAACTATCCTATACTGGAATATTCTAGAAACATCTATGAACTTCTACACAGTACCACAATGGAATGTTCTCGAACGTAGTGGAAACTTCTGGAAACTTCGACTACATTCTCGAACGTTCCAGTGAAATACGTTCAACGTAACAATACGAATTTTTATTCAATGAGGCGCCACTTATGGGGAGGTAGGCCCTTAACAACGTAAAAATACTTTATCCTCTTTGTAACAAACGTGACGTTGGATTCTTTAATATTTATTTTCTACGCTATTCTACGATTATTTATTTAATGAGGACGCCACTTGCCCGGTAGTAGGGCCTTAAAAAGTGGGGGCTTGTTACGTCACTTCGTAGTAAAAAGTGTAGCATGGCGTGACGTCACAAAAAATTTCATCGCACTGTATCGTTTTTATTTTTTGTCGACGTGACAAGAGAAAAAAACATAACCAATATTTTTGGTAATCTTACTGACGAACGAATTAGATTTTTTCAGGAAACTGCCCTATTGTATCAGGAGATGAGGAGAAGCAAAACTGACTAGCACATGTCAATATTACTTTACTACATAGTTGAGTATGACCAGCCGTCCCAAAGACAACAAACTAACAAAACAAAAACTTTTTTACAAAAAATACAGCCGGCTTCCAGTCGGTGTTAGTATTTTGTTGCTTCGCTATTTGACACCGACTACGACGAAAAAATGGAAAATAACTTTAATTTTGGAATAAAGTTATTTTCCATTTTTTTATTGTAGTAATCTACTATCTTTTTTGGAAGCCGTGTATATTTTTTAACGAAAACAAAGGAGGAGGTTCTCAATTCGACCGTATACATATTTTTTTTTTTGTGTATGTTCAGCCCTCACTCCGTCATTATGTGCCGATCTTGATGATTATTTATTTGTTAGATAGGGTATAACTCAAGGGTGGTTCCATTTCAAGGAAATCAGGATCTGATAATGGAATCCTGATAAATAAATTTTAAAATAGATGATTGAGAGAAAACCTCCAAAATTGGGCACGAATATTGTTTACTTTTCATAAGTTAATCAGGTATTTGCATTTAGGAATCATCACATCATGAAATTGAGCTGATGATGGAAACCATACCTTTCCTAAACAATAGAAGTTAGATATAAAAAAAACTGGTTTTAGTGACAGATACCACTTTATATGCTTTGAATAAAAGACGTTTTTAGAATATTGGAGGTAACCTAAACTGGTCAATATCCTGGGAACCTCATGGAAGGATGGTTACATCATCAGCTCAGTGTCAAGAGGAATGATGAAGGATTAGAAATTAGCCTCAGAGTATTAACAGATGATGCGAGTCACAAAAAAAAAACATAAAATAAAAAACTTTTTAACAAAAAATTCAACCGACGAAAAAGAACTAAAAAGCAAAAAATAAATAAACCTTTTAAGTCTTGAGTATTGAGCTTATTTACCTACATACAACATCAAATTTTATATAAACTAATTTTGAGTCGGCGCCAAATAATAAAATTATTAATTACCTACATTATTATCCTTCTTCATTTCTACGTACATATAAAATTTTGGTATTTAGACTTAAATAGACTTAAAAGGTTTATTTATTTTTTGCTTTTTAGTTCTTTTTCGTCGGTTGAATTTTTAAAAGTTTTTTATTTTTCACTTTTTATTTCTTGTACCCCAGAACTTAAATATTAAAGTTATGCTCGAATTGATAACCCCAACTACATGGTGTTTGAACATAATTGGAGGAAACCAAAACGTCATCTGTGTATAGGTACATATTTGTTTTTGTTGATTTTTAACCGAATTTCGAAAAAGGAGGAGGTTCTATGTTCGACTGTATACAGAGTGGTGATGACAATACGACATTAAATTAAACCTCGTATACCTCAAGACGTTCTCAGTCTACATACAAAAAATCATTTGAATATATCCAGTAGTTTAGTCACAGGAAATTATTTTTCATTTTTAACATTTGCTACATGATGTATCTGATAATAGGGAAACACTGTCAGGTGAACGACCCACATCGGTATAAACATCAAAACATTAAAGTCACGTTGCCAACTCGCTACGAGTACATAAACACTTTCGCCAAATTAGTATTTTCATCTAATTTAGTGAAAATTATACCTTAATTCTGAGTAATAAGAGTCATAAAGCGTGTCATCAGAGTTGGATAAGAAAGTAACGAATGCGGAAATTGCAATGCACTCATAATATTAATAGAAAATTTAGTGTGTGCGAAAGAGATAAATCTAGTTTCGTTTGTTACTTCGCTTTCTTGAAGAAATTTGCTACAACAAATTTAGGTTAGTGTGTCGCCGGCCGCGATCCTGTGATGAGTCACGCGTCCTCGCTTTGTAGTGCAGCCGCAGGTACCGCTAACTTTCGTTCGCGCCGCGTCTTTGATGTAGGTACTTCCCCGCCGCTCGTGTGTGTCGTGTTTTGTAAATTCATTTACGGCGGTATTAGTGCGAAATTGGACGCTTTATTTTGGTGACAGGACACGTAACGTTTTAATAGGTATTTAGTTAAACAGTGAGTGAATTGTGCGAAATTAGACGCTTAGTTTTTATTGTTTTCGTGTTTTTTTTTTTAATAATCATGCCGCGCTACAATTACACAGCTTCGGAGTACACCGACATGATTTTAATTTATGGGGAGTGTCAAAGAAATGCCGCTTTGGCTATACGGACATACCGAGAGAGGCTTGGAAACACTCGAGTTTGTCCGACCAACGGGCGCACCATTGTCCAAGCTGTCCAGAGGATGCGAGAAAATCGATCCTTAATCCCGCATGTGGATAGTGCTCTTCCACGTGTAAAAGTGACCCTTGAGGAACGAATTTTAAATTTTAATTTAAATGCTGAAAAGTTTTTAGAACTCCTCAATGGACCTGTTTGCGAGTACATGGATGAGCTTTCGGTAACTGCGTACAGGCAGATGTGGTAACAATTAGACGGAGCACCAGCTCATTCAGTGGTGTCTGCTAGAGAGCGTTTGTCTCAAATGTTCGGACAGCAGTGGATTGGCCGTTATGGACCAACGCGTTGGCCAGCCAGGTCCCCCGACCTTACACCACTGGATTTTTTCTTGTGGGGTCATATCAAAAATGAAGTGTAGGTACTCAACAGCTGTTGATACTGTTGATGATTTAAAAGATAGAATAATCATATCTTTTAACAAATTAAAACACATGGCTGCGAATGGGGACCTTTTGTCAGACGTTAGAAATAACCTTTTACGACGGTGCAATTTGTGTATTCGAATTCATGGCGGCCATATTGAAAAACGAAAAATTTAGTGACTTTCATACCTACATCCTGATCGTGATTAATAATTTGATTAATAAATAACACGCGGTTGAGAGATGCCTGATTATTTGGTTAATAATCTGTGATTCAGTGTAATTTTGTATTTGTATTTTATTGAGCATTAATCCATAATTAAAAGCCAAAAAATCAAGTCGCTACAGGACCGCGCGTTGTTGCCGCTCTTACGACAGGTTAGTGAACTCATATTTATAAATGGTGTTCTATTTCGTTTCTAGTTTTATGCCATTTAGTTTGTTTGAAATTTTTATTTTTTTATTTTCGATGATAGGACTTTTTTGATAGCTTAAACTTATTCTTATGAACTAGTATTGTCCGTGTTTTCATTTATTGTCGTATTGTCTTCTCCACCCTGTATATATGTTTTTTTTTTTTTTATGTATGTCCGCGCATTTCTCCGTCAGTTGTGGACCGATTTTCACAATTCTTTTTTTATCCGAAAGAATATACTCCCGAGGTGGTCCCATACAAATTTTATCGAAATTGCTTCAGCACTTTTTGAGAAACTGAACAAAAACGAAAACTACGCATATCTTGATGACGTTTTTGTGTTCTCCAAATGTTTAAATTCCACGTTCCATGTTATTGGGGTTTTTAGTTCTGGGGTATAACAACTAAAAAGCGAAAAATAAAAACTTTTTTACAAAAAAAACAACCGACTTCCAAAAAAAATACACAAAAAATTTAAAAATAACTTTAATTTCGGAAGTCGGTGTCAAATATCGAAGAAATAAAATACAAACACCGACTTCCAAAATTAAAGTTTTTTTTTTTTTTTTAAATAAGCGCTGAATCAATTTCGATAACATTTATGTGGAGCTACTTCAGGAGTACCTATACTCTTTCGAATAAAAAAAAGAATTTAGAAAATCGGTCCACAATTGACAGAGAAATCGGTGAATATACCTACATAATAAAAAAACGAACATGGACCTCCACCTCTTTTTGAAGTCTGTTAAAAATCAAAACGTAGATACGATCACAAACTTGGCTGTGGTAGATACAGATTCGTAAACAATTTCCTCTTACTATGAGTAGTTCTTCGAGACCGTTCACTAGGTACAGTACCGATCAATAAGCCATGAGGATGATACTGATGATAACATACGTACCTAGATGACTGTGACAGGTATTCTGTGCAAATAGCCAATGCAGCTGAACTCTCCATGGATCGGTCGCCAGCTCTATAGTAAAAGAAAAGCGCAGCTATTATCAAGTTTGAACAATACCACGGGTCTCATCTCGAACAAAGTAAATTTAGTTCAAATAAATTTCAATAGATGGCGTAATATGCATCGATTTCTTATTGCAGTATAGGTAATATTATTATTTTGAAAAATAATATGGTAAAAACTGTATTTTCCTATTTAATAAACTACTCAAGTAAAAAATTGTGGAATAATTGGCTCCTTATTCAAATTTAGATGTTTATTGGAACGAATCCTTAGGCATTTATATTTCTTGTACCAATAGATGGCGTTGTTTGAAGTTTTAGAGTTTATCGATTCGCCTCTTTAAAATCTGTATAGTGACACATTTTGAAACACTGAAACTGTTATGAAGTGCCAAAAACACTATTAAGTAATTCCTCAATGTGTGAGAAAATATTGGTAAGATTTTATGTAAATTCATTCAACTTGCAAGCCGTTGCTGCTAACACCATCTAGCGAGGTGTAGAGGACGGGCCCGAACGAAGAACAAAAGTGCTTATGCAAGTCGAAAACCCGTAGTTATAGCGGTACCGTTTCTTTGTATGGCATGAGGCATCTGTTTGCTAGTACCTATTATATTATCTGTGACAATAACTAAGAACCTGGATACAGTTTCCACCGGATTTGCTTGTGACAAAAGGGTAAACAAAGGACTTTATTTGATACAGCTTCTGCCCGAGGCTTCGTCTGCGTGGAAGAAACATAGCCTAGGGTGCTCGGCAACAGTGAAGCTTTTCATCAGTGAAAGAGCTTTTGTAATCGGATAACAAACAAATTCATCATCATCATCATCATCAGCCTTTTAATGTCCCCACTGCTGGGGCACAGGCCTCCTCTCTGTGAGAGGGTGTGGGCCGTAATCCACCACGCGGGCCCAATGCGGGTTGGTGAATATCACATGTCTTCGAATTTTTGGTTCTAGGACATCACGATGTTTTCCTTCACCGTTTTGAGAACAGTGGTGATGAAATAATTACGACAAAGTAAAGCGCCTGCCTGGGTTTGAACTCACAACCTACAAAGTCGCGGCAGTTACCACTGGGCCACCACTGCTCTCAAACAATTTAACCTCTTTTTATTATTCGTTAAATAAGATCATTTAAATAAGACCAACCAATGTCGTGTGATCGAAAAAGCATAATAAATGTGTGTTGTTGTCCAACAATATCATAATGTAAGTTCACCTGGGCGAAGCAGGGGGTTCCAAGGGCGAAGACTTCCCTGAACCGGTGCCAATGAGTGTCTTGTTGAACAGCAGCTTAGCCAGGGAGTCTATCTTCTGTGCAACCAACGGGGCGCGCTCCGAATTCTCTTCTAAAATATATTCATAGAATGAACAGAAGGTTGACTGGCAGAGAATGCCTGGTGGCGCTTAAGGTAAAAGCGCCAAGGTAGCCCGCCCGCGAAATTCAAATTTTCTTACGTTTTTTGCAATTTGCAGATCAGCGTCAGGTTGTATCTTGGCCAAACATGATTCGCGGCCGTAGCAAGTATGTATTTATAAAATAATAATCATTAAAATCATCCATACAACTCTGCAGTTAGAATAAATGTCAAATGTAGTATTTCATGTGAACATTTGGCATCAATTCTAACTGAGAGTCATACAACCTGACACTGACCTGCAAATTGCAACAAAAAGTGAGAAAATTTGAATTTCGCGGGCTACCCTGGCGCTTCCACCTTAACCACTACTGTAAATAGAAGTATAAATAAATAAATAAAATCTCTTAATAGTAAAGATGACGGACGATCAGGTAATTTTACACGTAATATATTCATGTGTATATCCATTGTTATTCTGATGTGGCTAGAAAGAGGGTGAGCATTGAGATGATTTTGCAGATATGCAGAATGTAATGAAAACGACATGCTCTACCGATAAAATGAAGTAGGTTATGGACAAGAGGATGATGACTTAAACCAAGAAGAAGAAAATAAAAGCAATACTTGAGCTACAAGCGAAAGATGATCCTTCGCCATCGTCTTGCCTCCCAGCCTCTTGCGGTAGCGAGAACGGAAATAACAAACATAAACTATTTGTACTTTATTATAAAAAGACCATCGTACGCTGAAGAGAAGACAGAAGAAGAAGACAGTTTAGTAGAAAGAATAGCTAGCAATATTTAAATGGGACTACATATTTTATCGATGACAAATAAAACTATTAAAAAATCTTCCAGTCCGTTTTTTAGCCATGGTGACCAAATCATCGAAGATTAACCCAGAACGTAGGAGAAAACTTTAAACTACGAAAGCTTTTTAAGAATCACTAGCTCTTGCCAGCGGCTTCGCCTGCATTGAATTAGTACTTCCTCCCAATATAAATTATATATATAGCCTATATGTTAATCTGATGTATAAGCAATATAATTGTAATCTATACATCTATCCTCAAAAACTTTCACATTTGTTGTAGGATTCGCTATGTGGACTCACCTTCACTTTCCTCTCTGTCAGTGGAAACTGATCGTATCCTGAAGGCATTCCTTTTGTTGGCTGCAGCGATGGACTCCGGGTTCAGTTCAGCGGCTGACTGCGCCCGTCTGCAAGCACCACGGCGTTTCTTCTTTCTATAGCTACTCCTCGGACGCTCCTGATAGAACCGGTCGTGACCAGTCGTCTCCGGCTCTTTCTGTTCCTTCCCTTCATTATTCGCCTTCATGTGTTGGTATAAGTTGAACATCTTCGCTGATTTCCTTAGTACGCACAATCTTAGCTTCTCTAATTTTTGTTTCATCAATGACTGTGTTAGTAGGTTACTCTATGAATCTTCATTACGCACTCACTTGAATAGAATCACTTTTTGAATTTGATTTAGTTTTCACTTGGGAAGGATGAGTTACTATGAGTAACTCGTACGATTTTTTTTTTTTGCAATTTTTAAATGTAAATTAGTTCTGTTGTAAAATGGGCACGAACGTCACCGTGTGTGGAGTAGAAGGCGGTATCGATGCGACTCAGTGAACTATGTCAATAGTGGCTAATTGAAGTCCCACAAGTACGGCATTAGCCGACAACAGGCCCACGTCGATATTTATTACCCTGATGCTAGACTTTTACGTGTATCTATGAGTTTCATGTACCTAATCCAATACTTAGGTATTGAAGCTCGTTTGAATACACTTTGTAAAATTAAAATGTTAATTAATTAATGAAAGGGTGGTCTATTATTTACGTTAGGGTTGATCCACACGATTCTTTCATATGCCTAAATTTTACTATACTGTTAAAATAATGATCCACAACTTTTTCTACATAAACCTTAAAAATGTTACAATTTGGCGGACCTAGCGATTATTACTCAAGGGGCACTTACTTCTGACGGGGCCCATCGTGGCCGGTGCCTGCATGACTAGGGGTAGCGGATAAATTCTGAAAATGAGTTACCTCGCCCCTGAGCACTCAAGGCAGGGAAGGAACAGGGGTGGGTATTAGTCAGTAAGAGTCTGACACGTCCTCCCCACCCAGAGCGGAGATGGAGATGTCATTGGATGATTTCCCACCCCACAAAAAAAAAGGGGTACTCACTCGAGTAATATTTACCAGCACATACTACAAGCGCACCAAATAAACAATTTCTACAAAATTTACGTCAAAATGAAATAAGTACAAAAATCATAACAAATTGTGTTATTTCAAAAATAGACGACACTTACATTTACTTTTTTCATATCTAGCTAACATTGCCATTCTGTGTACTTAACTGTCTAGGTACATACTTGACAAATTAAAATGCAAATGCGTAAAAAATGGTACAAAATAAACAAAATGTACTGATTTACTTTGAACCTTATCGTCCAAGCCCATGCCGATGAAAATTTTTAATTATACAGCCTGAGAAGTTGTGACCTCAAGATATGAGAAGGACGATGAGGCTATAGATACTACATACAATTGAGCAGTGCCCAAAACGACTTCCCTGTATTCAGCATCAGCTTAGTTCCTATAAGGTTCATGAGTAAATCATTCCGTTTATTTTGTTAAAAATAGACCACGAAACGTTACAAAATTAACACGCGTCACAAAAATATACTTTTACCAAAAAAGTTACAACAGAACATTTTTGTCTTGAAAACGTTTGCAAATTTTTTATTCAGTGTTTGTGTCTGCGTTTTTTCGTCTTCCTTCGATGTGCCTGGTATAAGGTTTCCAGTAGATAGAATGTGACGAGGGTGTGGACTGTGAGTCTTAAGTAGTAGGGCGTGAACCCTCGCCACAAATTTAGCACTCCAGAGTCCTGGCGAAACTTCTGGTAGACGTCTCGATGGGCCCCACTTTTGTTATTTTGATACCTATGACAGAATTTCACCTGTTGTACTTCAGGAGACGTGGCAATTTATGATAGTACTAAAGGACACATCACAACCGCCGATGAAGCCAAGACGTTTAACTAAAACAATGCTGCCACCAACCCTGCGTCGACTGGTCGGCGGATTTGGTGTGTCCTGTACAACTGTTTGTCCGGGGAAGTACATTTCTGGCAGTCTAAAGAACCCGATTGATAATAACAAGCTTCCCCACTACATACCTACCTAACTGCCGAAATTTGGGGTGACCCTATTCACTAGTGCATACTCTTATGGGTCTGCCCAGGGGTTGTGGATAAATACGAAACAGAATTACCGCGCCCTTGGGCATTCAGGGCGGGGAAGGAACAGGGGTGGGTTTTAGTCAGTAAGAGTCTTACATGCCCTCTCGCTCCACCCTGGAGCGGGAGATGTCATCGGATGATTTCCCACTCCACCAAAAAAAAAAAATAACTTACGGGTAATCATCATCATCTTCCTGCCCTTATCCCATGTTACTTGGGGTCGCAACACGTTTTTTTCTTCCATTCTGTCCTGTCAGCCGTCACGCTATCACTAACTCCCTTTTCTTTCATATCACTCCTCACACAATCCATCTATCCTTTCTTTGGCCTCCCTCTCCCTCTCCATCCATCCACATTTATATTCATAACTCTTAGATGCGTTTCATCCCTCCTCTTTACATGACCATATAAATTACGGGTAATGCAGGTGTGATATTGTGTTATTGAATCAGGAACATTCTGATGAATTTTTATTCCACAGGAATTAAAAAATGCGTTTTATAGGCAACTTCAGCACACAGCATCTAACAAAAACCCTGTCCGATCCAATAAAAGCATATTCCTGGTTTAACATAGGTACTAGAAAAAGTTGTAAAAAAAATACAACTCATGAAAATCAAAAGATATAGATTTAATTTTTTTTAAATACCTATACGAAATTTAACACTAAATATGACAAATTTTCTTAAGTTGACAACACTCCACCGGCCGGCGAAATCATTTTCATTTTTACCTATTTTTATATCAAACGATACCGCCCTGCACTAGCCGCGCTGTAGGCACTTTGCCACGCTCGGGCGGCATCTTTCAAACGAAACAGTAGGTGAACTTTGTCGAGCGCTCAGTGTTGCTTTTGATAAGTTTTTATTTTTTTGTAAATTATTTTTATTGGGGAAAAATAATTCTCCGTATCCATTAAATGATTACGTGTATGTGTACGCAGTACGATACCAAGTAATACCCTTCAGGATCGGACAGGGTTTTTGTTACATACTGTATTATAATATCATGACGTCGTTATCCACGTCGCTTAAAGACTTTAGCCATAAATCAATCTCTAGCTAAACTAAGAAGTAACTTATAAAGCCAGTCGTACCTCGTTTTGAAGGTATCCAAAGGCATTGTCACGATAGCTGTGACGAAACTCGACAGCATTGATGTGTACAGGTGTAAGAAGAAACCGTTTGCTCTCTTTTTCTCTACCAAGTATTTTCGAGCCTGCAACCAATATTACTCGTAATTTGTGTAATTGATGGAGAAAGAAAAGATGGGTTGTCGCCCGAAATTCCGAACTTCAATCTCATAAATTCTTCAAATTGACGCTTTTGTGCTGCCTGACACCTATAGTTCCACCACGCTCCTCCTTCCGGGGCTCTGTGTAAACAGAGCACTTTTTCTTTTTTTGAAAAATAAACTTAGCCCTGGGGACAGATGATGACAAATAAAATCTACTGACCTGGGAATAGGTTCCTATTTGCGAAACGCTGACAACAGCGGATTTAGTCATGGTGAGCATGGCTCCCCGCCATAGATTACACAGTCCTTCCGTCTGCCATATCCTTCAACAGACAGTTATTTATAAAATTCTTTCAGCAATAGAGTGCATTCACGTAGAAAGCTTTTTGTTTAAAGCAGTGTTTTTTTATAATTTAAATTATTGTAGTTTGTAAGTTTTACAATCGATTACTTTACAACAACAATTTAATGTTAGCGATACGAAAAGAGTCTAGATCTGACGACAGAGGGAATCCTCGAGTCAGTCCGTGAGGTCCAGGAATTCAGTCCATTTGCATGTAACACAACTCAACAAAACAATTATATCTGAGATCTGATTACAGGTAATTTGTAATAGTCATACTTCCTACAGAGAACTTAGGACAGTAAATAAAAACTTTTCAGTCACATATAGATTTAAGGCGCAGTTATACGACTTCTAATGATTTTTAACTGAACATCACGCCTAAAGTTTTATTTCGTTGAAAAAAAAAATGTTACTCTAGACAATTTCTTTCGTAATTTGATATGTGAATATTTGAAAATATATTTTTATAACATAGTGTAATTAATTTGTAAAGTTATGTCTAACACAGATAAAAAATTGAGAATCACATACAAACTACAAAGCGTATTTCTATGGAACTTTCACCATTTTAAAGATCATTTAATTATTTATATTTTAGTATACGTGTTTTAGTATAATACTTGTTGTTTTATGTATAATAAATTAATAATGCGTCTAATGTCGGACAGCGCTCCTTGATTAGCAAGTCCTATTACTGGGTAGACGTTTACGTTAGCTCCGCACAGAACACGCAAGCTAACGATCATTCAAGGAAGTCATTTTCAACCGACGAAAAAAAAGGAGGAGGTTCTCAATTCGACCGTATATATGTTTTTTTTTTTTTTTTGTGTATGTTCAGCCTTCACTCCGTCATTTATGAACCGATTTTGATTATTCTTTTTTTGTTAGATAGGGTACACCTCAAGGGTGGTCCCATGTCAAGGAAATCAGGATCTGACAATGGAATCCTGACAAAATTGAGAGAAAACCTCGAAAATTGTGGGCACGTTTAGCGTTTCTGTATGTGTGTTCAGCCCTCACTCCGTCATTTATGAACCGATTTTGATTATTCTTTTTTTGTTAGATAGGGTATACCTCAAGGGTGGTCCCATGTCAAGGAAATCAGGATCTGACAGTGGAATCCTGATAAAATTGAGAGAAAACCTCGAAAATTGTGGGCACGTTTAGCGTTTCTGTATGTATGTTCGGCCCTCACTCCGTTATTTATGAACCGATTTTGATGATTCTTTTTTTCTTAGATAGGGTATACCTCAAGGATTGTCCCATGTCAAGGATATCAGGATTTGCTCATGGGATCCTGAAAAAATTGAGAGAGAACCTCGAAAATTGGGCACGAATATTGTTTCTGTTTACTTTTCATAACTGAATCAGGCATTTGCATTTAGGAACCATCACATCATGAAACTGAGCTGATGATGGAAACCATACCTTTCCTAAACAATAGAAGTCAGATATTAAAACTGGTTTTAGTGACAAATACCACTTAATATGCTTTGACGAAAAGACGTCTTTACAATATTGGAGGTAACCTCAACTGGTGAATATCCTGGGAACTTCATGGAAGGATTGTTATATCATCAGCTCAGTGGCAAGAGGAATGATCAAGAATTAGAAATTAGCCTCAGAGTGTTAAAAGATGATGCGAGCCACAAAAAATCATGAAATAAAAAACTTTTTAACAAAAAAATTAACCGACGAAAAAGAACTAAAAAGCAAAAAATAAATAAACCTTTTAAGTCTTGAGTAATGAGCTTATTTACCTACATAAAATATCAAATTTTATATAAACTAATTTTGAGTCGGCGCCAATTAATAAAATGATTAATTACCTACTTACAGCCCTCTTCATTTGTAAGTACTTATAAAATTTAGATATTTAATAATCAGATTGTTGTTTGGCGCCGACTCAAAATTAGTTTATATAAAATTTGATATTTTATGTAGGTAAATAAGCTCATTACTCAAGACTTAAAAGGTTTACTTATTTTTTGCTTTTTAGTTCTTTTTTGTCGGTTAATTTTTTTGTTAAAAAGTTTTTTTAATTTTCACAAGTTAATCGCTTTTTAACAGAAAATGTTTTTTGTGAAGTAAATATTAACATTATTGTTTTTTTTTTGCCTGCCTTTTGTAAGCGGGATTTGGTGTCTCACTGCACCTAGGTCTTCTGCGAAAAAGACTAGGTGTGAGTGCAGAAACTGTATCTTTAATGATATTCTTTAAATGCATTCAACAATTGATTAAAAGGTTAGGTTAGGTTACTATCATTTTAAAGGACTAAGATTTTGCCCTAAAAACTAAGCTTAATCCAATAAAACGAAATAAATCCCGAACATTAACGCAAAATCGGAACATGGTGAATGAACGACATGTGTCTAACAATAGAAGCTATTCTGGGGATGGCTACCGCGAAATTTTTTACCTACCTTCTGAAATTACAGTGAGGGTCGTTCCGTATGAAATCGTTAAAAATGAATTAATAGTGTTACGTCGACCGTATTACACTGGAACGTTCGAGAATGTGGTCGAAGTTTCCAGAAGGTTCCACTACGTTCGAGAACATTACATTGTGGTACTGTGTAGAAGTTCGTCGATGTTTCTAGAATATTCCACGATAGGATAGTTCGAAAATGTTCTGGAAACTTCTATGGCTGTATAAATAGGCCGGACGGGCGGCGAGTGAGTGAGTCTGTTTTCGAATACGGATGCGAATACAAGCGATACGAAGAGAATTGTGATTATTAGTGAATTAGTGTTTGTGTAAATAAGTTGTTTTGTTGAGTTAATAAAAGATATTTGGTTAATTAATCGGTGTAAAATAATTTATCCCATACCCAGCTCGTAACACTATTATTCGATAAATGCATTTTTATGTTATTGAAAATGTTTTTATGTTTTGTACTTTGTAGGAACACAGAAAAAATGGAAAATTAAAATTGTTTAGAGTAGTATTTCTTATTAAAATAATGCTAAATATGCCGCAGTATTACATTCATATCATTTATATGCATAGCACATAGCCAAAGTTATGTACCCTACCGCAAAGAAGTAAGAAAATGTATTTTTTTTTTCAGATATTTGTTATGTGCTTATCGAAATCAAATCACTAGAAAAATAAAATGATGATGTTTTTAATTCCATATCACCTCGACAATTATCCTCAATTTTTGAATTGAAATGTAGAACTATGCAGCGTATAGGGTACGCTGCATAGTACTACATTTCCATATAGATTCGTAGACGTATTCAAGAACGATTCAGCAACCGTTCTCCTAAGACCGATTCGCCATTGGACTGTTCGTCGACAGGATGATTCATTTATTTCCGTTTCCCCAGCAGGGTCTTTCACCCATGGACATTTCGCCGACAGAACCTTTCATATGCGTCACTTTCGACGACAGCCCTTTCCAGCTACTAAATGTTTCACCGACACGACGATAAAACTATAACTCTTTTAACTACAGACCTTTCTATCTACGACGAAGAATTCGCCGTCAATCTTAACGAACGAAGATAAACAATATTAAAAAAAGCACATATCTATCCATAGCTTACTGTGTCTTTACTATCGGCCGAATCCAATAACCAGCTATCTATCACATACTGGAAACAGAAAAACAAATGAAACAACAGAAAACCTATATAATTTTCTTATGTTTCATTTGTTTTGCTATCTCCAGTATGCCAAAGCTGGTGATAGGTAGGTTATTGGGTTCGGCCGTAACAGATTAGGGCCGGCTATTTGCCCTAGAGAATGTCACGCCAAAGTTGAGCCAAGAAAAAGGATGCAGCAGCCGTGTTATATTACATGAACCATTTGGAGTCAGTTTTGACCCCTTCATATAAATAAACAAAACATAATATAACAAAATAAAACAAACTACAAAAAAGCTTATTTTTTATTTTACTGAACCAAAATCTGATCATGTTATTGTTCTTCTTCATAATATTTTTTCTCATTCTTCGTTTCGAGCTTTTTTTCCTTTTCTTATTTGATTAAATGACAAATATGTGCCCAGCCACTTAAATAGGTTTTCACGTCCATCCCATTTTTATCAGATAAATGCCCCTCGATTCTTTCTTTATACCCTGTTTCACTGCGCTTACGCTTAAATATTGCGCAATATTTATATAGATCATTTCCGGTGTAATACGAGTAAATAAAGGAAAATGATGCAACTGCCGTACATAGATAGTGCGGTTTACGATAATTTTATTGTTTTATTTAATTGAATAGGATGTAAGTAATTAAAACTACATAAATAAGTCCCTAGGGAATGCTTTTTTATAGGTAGGACCATTTTTTTTTAATATTAAGTTTTTTGAGTTGTAAGCAAAGTTTAAATTCTCCAGGGCAAGTTGTTGACCCTGATCTCTTAGTAAAGACACAGTAAGCTATACAGGGTGTAACGGAAAGGTGTGGTCATATTTTAAGAACTACATCTGCCCATCGATATGAACAACTTTCTTCAAGAATTTCCTCGGAAATTCTAAAAAAAACTTATTACCTCCCATACAAATCTTGATCAGCTGATGATAACTTTGTATGGAAAATCAAATTTTTTTTATGGAAATTTTCTATTTTTTCTTAGAGAAAGTCGTTCATTTCCATGGGCAGAATCGGCTCTTATAATATGACCACACCATTCTGTTACACCCTGTAGATAGATATGTGCATTTTTTGTAATATTGTTTATCTTAAAGATTGACGGCGAATTCTTCGTCGTAGATGGAAAGGTCTGTTGTTAAAAGAGTTATAAAT
Organism: Polia nebulosa; assembly: GCA_951329385.1. Classification (NCBI taxonomy): domain Eukaryota; kingdom Metazoa; phylum Arthropoda; class Insecta; order Lepidoptera; family Noctuidae; genus Polia; species Polia nebulosa. Next base: position 26,546,324 of record OX589607.1, on the reverse strand, counting down.
TTATCGTCGTGTCGGTGAAACAATTAGTAGCTGGAAAGGGATGTCTTCGAAAGTGACGCATATGAAGGTTCTGTCGGCGAAATGTCCATAGGTGAAAGACCCTGCTGGGGAAACGGAAATAAATGAATCATCCTGTCGACGAACAGTCCAATGGCGAATCGGTCTTAGGAGAACGGTTGCTGAATCTTCAAGAACTACCCGCGATTAAAAAAACTAGAATGCCTTATTATCTATACGTGACGTAAGTTAATAGTTACTTTTCTGGTATTAGGGACACAATTATCAACGAAACACATCATGAATTTTCACCGATATTTTTTTCGTTTTGAGTAGTGTAATCTCTGCGACATTAAATTATTCTATGGTAAAACAGAGTCCAATGAATCTTACTTAACAAAAGCGTCCACAACGTTTCTGTAGCGCCGGTAGGGGACCACGGGCCCGTCCGCCATCATCCGTACCAGGATGATCTCCGAGGGACACCCCACGAAAGCACCCACCACTCCCGCATACACGCCGTACGATAGTTTCTCAGAGAGGGTCGGAGCACTGTTATATGTTCTGTACAAAATATGTCAGTGTCAAATCAAATAAAATGTGCGTATCACTCAAAGGCACGATATTGTGTACAACCACAGTTCTCTTTTCCCTACATTTTTTCTTGTCTACGCCGCCGTCTACGCTGGCTACCAAAAATGTAACGAACAACTCTTTTTATTCTTTTCGTGGTAATTTTTGCATAAATCGAATCTTTGAGTGCGGCATAATTACAATGTTCTCTCATTAGATCATAATTGAAATGATCTTTCACGTTGTGCATTAAAACTTATAGAAATGCATTATTTTAACTGTAAAATCAGTGAAATTGGCCAAAATTTCGTGTACGGCCTCTTAACGCGTCAGGTAATAACAGATAAGATAACAATACATTTTCTATTATGTCTGTTTCTCCGATAACTGACGCGTACACTTCTGCATTCTGACCCTGGTGATCACTGTAATAAAATGGAACGTGTCATGGCACTTGAGCAAACGTCAAAACTGACAGGTGGCGCGTGCTGCACTTGAATCTTCCGATCACAATAGATTTTAGTAAAAAATATATAAGAAAAATGTAATCAAGTTTTATTAACAACTCACCTCCTATGATGCTCATAAAGACAGGAATAAGCGCCTAATCTCGTGGTGGTGTAGGTCGCTTGTCGCAGGATGCTGGCTGACAGGCCGGTATAGGGCGCCCGGATGCCCTCACAGCGCATCATGTTGCGCAGCAGGCTCAGGCCCCAGGCCTCCGGATACAGCTGAAGACGAACTTTGAACACGTCCAGCGGGTGTAATAGCGCTGATGCTATTATGCTGCAAGATTGAGTTAATAGGGTACAATTTAGTTGTTAAAACGTATGTTGGCGACATCTACACGAAGTACGCATTTCATGTTTGACGCCACACAAATCCCGAAAGCAGAATATTATCCAAGGGATTAGAATATATCGGGTATAAAAGCCACATATTCTAACCATTATTTGGATCATTTTTTGTCCACTAGACCATACCTGGGAATCCTCTGGTTCTGGAGATATTGAAGGTCAAAGTCGCAATTTTTTTTAACTTTATTACGAAAATGAATTTCAAGTGTTATTATTAAACTTTTTTCCAAACTAACATTACCTGAATATTCGATTTTTTTTTCCAATTTTCGAAATAACACATTTGCAGTAACAAAAACGCAATGAATTTCAAACATATCCGACAAGTACCTACGCGGCTTAGAGCGAAAGGGCGGGGCTTAACTCCACTTGCCTGGGTTCACGTTACATTGCGTGCAATAAGAAAATAGTTTTTTTTCACACCTAAAAATAAAAGTCGTTTCCCAGCAATCATTTTTGAGCAAAGCTACTTTGATAGATGTACAGTATGCGTAGTTGACGGACGGCTATGTGATGTCTTTTTACACCCTGTATACAACAGCCCAACAAAACAAACGTCGCACAGTCGTCCACTAGATACAACACCCTTCTGGCTGAATTCTCTCTTTTTTCTTCATACACTGTTAGTTAATGAAAAATTTCCACCCTGTTCCTCATACACTTAAACAAGTACCTACCTATTCATTATCTACAAATTCTCTACAATATTGTGACAAAACACAATGATAAATAAAGGTCTTTTAGTAAATAAAATACTTCGTTTTCGAAACCAGACTTGAATAAACAAAGACCTTTAAAAATTCTAAAATCTCCATGGCTATTATAGATTTTGTAATCTGCTGCAAAGTCGCCATTTCCTTTGGTTAGAATCACCACAGTCAGAAATGGCGCGAAAACTCTTGTACGAAAGTGGGGGTTTAGGAAGTTCAAGAGACAATCTTCAAGACTAAACGCGCAAAACTATTGCAAAGAAAATCCAACGAAAATGATACGAAAATATGTGACAATGTAAAAGTGAGAAGCTTTAGTATTTTTAATCTCCTCTCCATTCGTGTAAATTTTCTACCCGACTACCTCAGGAGGATGGTAATGTTTTTAGTTCACACTATGACACAAGAAGCTAGTTACCAAGTTGGTTGAGGGCCTGACTGCCGAGGGTGTGCCGGACGTGCACTTATACAGGATGTAGAAAGACACATCACATAGACGTTAACTACGCATACTGTACGTCTAATAAAGTAGTTTTGCGCAAATACTATTGCTGGGAAACGACTTTTACTTTTAGATATGAATAAAAAAACAATTTTTTTGTTGCGCGCAATGTAACGCGAACTCAGGCAAATGGAGTTAAACCCCGCCCCTTTACTCTAAGCCACGTAGGTACTTGTCGGATACGTTTAATATTCATTGCATTTTTGTAACTGCAAATGCGTTATTAAGAAATTTCGAAAAAAAAAATTAAAATTCAGATTATGTTCGTTTGGAATAAAGTTTAGTAATAACACTTGGAATTCATTTTGGTTAAAAAGTAAAAAAAAAAAATTCTACTTTGACCTTCAATATCTCCAGAACCAGTGGATGTCCAGGTATGGTCTAGTGGAAAAAAATGATCCAAATAATGGGTACAATAGTGGCTTTCGGCTTCGGAAACTGTCTTTTTACACCCGATATATTCAATTCTGCAGGTCCCTGATAGGTGTTTAATTGTGTCTGCTAATGAGGGGCTTGACGGCCTTTATTACTAGTTGACCCCCGTGGATCGACCCGCGTGTTTGGTTACAGTTCTGCTCCCGTGGGTCGCAGCGTAATGCTAGTCGATATCCTTCCTCACGAATTTTCCAAATCGACAATAAGTTCCAGAGATTAGCGCGTTCAAACAAACAAACTCTTCAGCTTTAATATATTAGTATAGATTGGGGAGGAGGTTCGACAAGGATATAACGATCCAATGATATTATCAGTGATACCTACCTAAGGATCGACACTCGCGGAGCCTGGAGGCTATTTCAATGGCTCTCATGCGTAAGTAATAAACTGGTTTCTCTCTCTTACGTACCCCGAAACAGATCCATATCCTACTTTATTAAAACTTGGTGATCGTTTTCGGTGGTGATGTTCATGGTGATGTCCTCCGGCATTGTGGGTCATGTTTGATAATTAACCTTTTAATATACGCACATTATTTGCGTTCATTAAAAGCGATAATTATAAAAAATACGCTTAATAATTTAAAGTTACATACAAATTTTTTGAATTTTCAAAACATACTGACAAGTTTATGAAGTTTGACTTCTGTCAAAAGAAGAAAGAGGGTTCCAGATATAGGTCCTAGACTTTGTTATGAACAAAGACCTTTTTCAAACAATAAGGAAGAGGTTGTATACAATATTTATGTTGAAGCATTGAGTACGTCCAACTAATTTCACCGCTCTGCCTCTGGGTAGAGCGAGACGAGCGGTCGCTCTAGGCGCCAGATGGCAAGAGGCGCCAAAAAATCCAAATACGAATAACAATTTGCAGCGCAAAACAAAATTTCCTTTTAAATAAGCTTTCTTAATGTTAAAGAAGCAGGAGAGCTCCCCAGTCAGCAGGGAGAATGGAACCGGCGTCGTCAGCGTAATCTGCTACGCTGACGACACGCTGGTCCTGGCGCAGGGGTGGTCGCACGTTGCGACAGTCGTGGAGAGGAACCGGCAACTGTGAGTCAAGGTGGCATTGCACAAGTCCGAGGCCATGTGTTTTCATGGACCTCAGAACGCGCCACCGGCGGGTTCCCAGATTACGGTAGGAGGGGTTCACATCGGCGTCGAGGGGACGATGAATTACCTGGGACTCGTCCTCGACAGCCGGTGGAACTTCGTCGAGCACTTCCGACGTTTGGCTCCCAGACTGGACAGGGCCGGGGCCACCTTGAAGCGGCTCCTGCCCAATCTGGGAGGGCCAAACGCCTCCTGCCAGAGGCTCTACGCGGGGATCGTGCGGTCCATGGCCCTTTACGGGGCACTGGTGTGGGCGCGTTCCCTGAGGCAGCGATCAGCTCGCCAGATGAACGCGATCCGAATGATCCGAGGATATCGCAAGATCTCCCGTGAGGCGGCGAGCCTCCTTGCCGGACTGTCGCCATTGGATCTGGAGGCAAAGGTCCTCGCGTACCTATATGAGTGGCGCGAGGAGGCGAAACGCCCTCGCGGCTCGGCGGACAGAGCTCCGGTAGGATCTCATGGCGATATGGAGAGAGCGACTGTCGCAACCCAGCGCTGGGCACGCCACCATTGCAGCGGTAGTGCCCCTCTTTTAGGAGTGGCTGGAGAGGCGCCACGGTATTCTCACCTTCCGCCTAACGCAGGTCCTCACCGAACACGGAAGTTTTCGGGAGGTTCCTGTGTAGGATAAGGCGGAGGGAAACACCCGGGTGTCCCCACTGTGAGGATCCCCCTGAGGACACGGTGGAGCACACGGTGGAGATCTGCCGCGCTTGGGCGGAGCCCCGGTGTCCTCGTGGAGGCGATCGGCGGCAGCGACCTCTCGCGCCCGGCCCTGGTCTCGGCCATGGTACGGAGCGAGAGGGAATGGGAAGCAGTCTCCTCCTTCTGCGAAACAGTAATGCTCGCGAAGGAGGAGGCGGAACGGGTGAGGGAGAGGCTACATCAACAGACTCGCCCTCACGCCCTCAGCAGCAGCCGCCGCAGGAGACGCCCTGGGCGGAGGACGTCACGAGACGATCTCCGGCCACCGTAGACACGGACCTGCGGACGGCGAGTAGTGGGTAACTCGCCGTCAGATCAGCACCAGGCCCGAGAGTCGACGGCGCGCAGAGTTCCACGCGCGTCTCAAAGAGTTGTCAGCAAACAAGACGGGGCCCGTCATGGCCGATGCCTGCCCGGGGGTTGAGGACAAATTCGAAATTACCTCGCCCCTGGGCATTCAGGGCAGGGAAGGAACAGGGGTGGATTTTAGTCAGTAAGAGTCTGACACGCCCTTCCGCTCCACCCTAGAGCGGGAGATGTCATTAGATGATTGCCCACCCCACAAAAAAAAAGAAGCAGGAGAGCTACTTAATTTAATTTAAATTTTTAGTTGATTTTGATTTGGGAATTATTAATTATTTTTTTAACATAATAATATAACCTAGAATTTACGTAAATTGAAAACAAAACAACAGAAAACAAAAAATAAAACAAAACAGAAAAAAAACTTTTTAAACGTAGGTAATTAATCATTTTACAATTTGGCGCCGACTCAAAATTAGTTTATAACTTTATATTAAATTTGATATTTTATGTATAAACTCAATACTCAAGACTTAAAAAGGTTTATTTATTTCTTGCTTTTTAGTTTTTTATTGTATTATTTTTTTGTGGCTCGCGTCATGTTATAATACTCTGAATATTCAGAGGCTAATTTCTAATCTTTTATCATTACTGATTATTAAATATCTAAATTTTATGTGTACGTAGAAATGAAGAAGGCTAGATGTAGGTAACTAATCATTTTATTATGGCGCCGACTCAAAATTAGTTTACATAAAATTTGATATTTGATGTAGGTAAATAAGCTCAATACTCAAGACTTAAAAGGTTTATTTATTTTTTGCTTTTTAGTTCTTTTTCGTCGGTTGAATTTTTTGTTGAAAAGTTTTTTTTTACTCGATTCCTACCGAACTGACCGGCCAGCACTAACATAAATCAGAACTGTGTGGAAAAGGCTTTGCTCTGTACTGGGACAATATACGAGTAGGCTATTCAGATTAGATTAGACGGGATCATCTGAATAGGTAGATTGTTATTGGAGTGGGATTTGGAAAACTAAAAGAGACATACCTAAAGCAAAAATGGACAAACTGAAGAGTACGAACCACTAGGGATTTGGTTTAAATTTCCGTGCAAACAAGGATGCGACAGTCCCTCAAGCTGATATGGATCTAGTTTGCGATCGAACTCTAAGATGGAAAATTCCAGCGGAAAATATTTGGGGTGTGGAGATTGTGGTTGGCTACGTGCTCATAGGAAGGTAGTACAAAAAGGTTTTTCACTGGGTGGATAACATAAGTGAATTCAGTGATATATGTACCTACAAAAATGCTATAGGCGCATCGATTACTCACGCACGATACAGGAGTAGGTAATTGCTCAAAATCAGAAAAAAAATCGGCCAAGTGCGAGTCGGATTCGTGCACGAAGGGTTCCGTACCATTATTCTATAAAAACGGCAAAAAATCATGTCTGTTGTATAGGGGAGCCCCCTTAAACATTTATTTTATTCTATTTTTTAGTATTTATTGTTATAGCGGCAACAAAAATAAATCATCTGTGAAAATGACAACTGTCCAACTGTCACGGTTCATGAGATACAGCCTGGCGACAGACGGGCAGACAGACGGACAGCGGAGTCTTAGTAATAGGGTTCCGTTTACCCTTTAAGTACGGAACCCTAAAATTTCAACTCCGTAGGATAAGAGGAAGTAGTTCTAATTCAGCTTGAAAGATTTGACCCGAACAAGCAAACATTGTAAAAATGGTAAGTATATTGACAACACCAACGAAAATAACCGAAGATTGCCGAACCGTGAAATCGTACCACCATAAGCCGAATGCAAATGTTTCGCTCCTCTTTGAATCATAAGTCTCTCGTTGTCAACTAAAAACTGCAATGGGTGCACTGGTGACAGACAGACAGCGGAGTCTTAGTAATAGGGTTCCGTTTTACCCTTTAAGTACGGAACCCTAAAAAGATTGCCAAGTCCAGAGCGGTTAAACTTAAGTGATACGAACTGTACCAGGAGGCCTTCATTCCACTACTTAATTTAAGTACCTACTGACGTCTCAGCAGTGATTTCTCGATTCTGTGTTTTTGATACATTGGCCCTCAGTTTTACTAAGTTATAAACCCAAAGTTAACGCGCGTCTGACTATTTCGATAATTTTATGTTCGAGTAACTAGAGATTTATCAGGCAATCGAGAGATCATAAAAACGTTTGTGTGGAATCAGATCCTGGAGACGTGATAATAATAAATTAATAAGCTGTATTACATTGCCTGCAAGGCGTCCATAGTCCAGTGTAGGGTCAGACCAGCATGGAATAAGGCGTGGGCCCTCGATCTGAGTTCCTCCATATATACTGATAGTAATTTCCGCTCCCTTTTCCTTCTTCTTTCATACAAGTAATCTAGAACCTGTTTCAGAATAGAAATCATAATATGAACAGTTGATTGATTTACATATGCAATAGCATCCCAACTAGCACACAAGCGCTTTTAACAAGCTGCACAGTAGCCGGATAAAGGATTTTTTTTTAAAATATGCAACTGTACATCTTAGGGAAAATTACGAGTAACACTGGATGGATGAAATGACGGCAGGTCACCGGGACTATCTGCGACTCCCACATTCCCCTTAAACTTAAGGAGAAGATTTATAAAACAATGGTCAAACCTGCTGTCTTCTATGGTTCAGAATGTTGGGCCACAAAAGGGATGAATGAAAAGCAATTGCATGCGGCTGAGATGAGAATGCTAAGAGCGATGTGTGGTGTTACGCGCATGGATAGAATTAGGAATGATTATATAAGAGGAAGTCTGAAAGTGGCACCGCTGACTGAAAAGTTGTGTGGAAATTGGTTGTCCCACGACAACCAATTTCCACGCAACTTTTCAGTCAGTGGTATGGGCATGTGAGGAATTAAGAAAATGTCGTGAGGAAAGTCTTGTGTATGGATGTGGATGGCTATTAGAGTAGGGGAAGGCCAAAGAAACGATGGATGGACTATGTGAAAAAGGATACGGGTAAAAAGGGGGTGACTACAGAGATGACGACTAATAGAGGAGTATGGAAGAAAACGACATGTTGCGCCGACCCCAAATAAATTGGGATAAGGGCAGAAGAATAATGACATCTTAAGGAAAATTGTACAGCACAATTGAACGACTTATATACAACTACCAGGCTGTAAAATATTACCCGGGCCTGCGGACGGCGAGTAATGGGTAGCTCGCCGTCCGATCAACACCAGGCCCGAGATTCGACGGCGCGTAGCCACGCGCGCCTCAAAGAGTTGTCAGCAATAACAACGGGGCCCGTCATGGCCGATGCCTGCCCAGGGGTTGAGGATAAATTTGAAACAGAGCTGGGCACTCAGGCACTTAGGGCAGGGAAGGAACAGGGGTGGATTTTAGTCAGTAAGAGTCTGACACGCCCTCTCGCTCCACCCAGAGCGGGAGATGTCATTGGATGATTTCCCACCCACAAAAAAAAGGCTGTACAATATTGGGATGTGTTGTAAGAAATCGGAAAATCTGATAAAACCGTTGCTATTTTGTTTTTCTTTTTATACTTTTCGGGCGCATGATGTGCCAGCCATACTGATACAACGTGTTCCCTTTGATGTCCCATAACTAAGGTTATAATTATGATTTATGTAAAAATAATACAAAAAGTCCTAGAACAAGTGTTCCAAAAATACATTGTATCGAAGATAACATTAATCATAGTTCCATTAGTTAAATAATGGTGCCGATTCTCTTATTCAATAACTAAACTAAAATTAGAGAATCGCTATATTTTACTTAAAGGCAGTGCGAGAAAAGGACGGCTACCTATAGCTATGAACTAATTTAGAGATGTCAAACTAGTTTACGCCTTGCGCTTTACTGTGTTTTTAATCGACATGTTTTTACGTGTACCCTTAATTTGTATGGAAATATTAGTTTAACTAAATTTGACAGCTCTAATTTACGTCCGTCTCTTTCTTATTTTATTAGAGAGAAAAAGATAAGAATAGCCTAAATTAAGTTTAGTTCGTGCAAAACAGAATCCACATCATTATCACCCGTATGAGGAATCTTTACTTTGCGAGTACTTAAATAATTTTCATTCAAACCAATAATAATTCTTAAGTCAGTTGATTCTTTGACATGGTCTCATATGATTAATACCCTAGACTTATGGGATTTAAAAGGAACACCCTGTATACAGGATATAACGGAAATGCAAGACCATATTTTAGATACCGCTTCTGGCCATGGAAATGAGCAACTTTCTTCAAGACAAGTGCGAGTCGGACTCTCACTGAAAAAATCACGTTACTTTTATGGGGTCCCCCCCATAAAAGTAACGTGACTTTAAAATTAAATGTATTATTTGTTGTTATAGCAACAACAGAAATACACATTCTGTGAAAATTTCAACTGTCTACTTATTACGGATCATGAGATAAAGCCCGCTGACAGACAGACAGATAGACGGACGGACAAAGGAGGCTTAGCAATAGGGTCCCGTTGGTTACCCTTCGGGTACGGAACCCTAAATAGTGGACTTACCGTATAAAATTATTTGTTTTCGGAATAGACTAAAACTTTCTTGATGATAAAAAACTTTTTTACAAAAAAATAGAACCGACTTCCAAAAAAAGTGTAAAATAACTTTAATTTCGGAAGTCGGTGTTCCTGTTTTGTGTCTTTGTTTTTTGACACCGACTTCCGAAATTAAAGTTATTTTGCACTTTTTTTGGAAGTCGGTTCTATTTTTTAGTTTTTTACTTTTTAGTTGTGGTTCCCCATTAAACTGTGTTAACAATTCATAGACATACGATAGCAGCAATCGCGGTTGATTTGCTGTCAATTTTTGAAGAGTTCCGTTGTCTGTCTCCGAAACCCATCATCAGATCTTTTTGAAATTTAAATGGGACCATTTCGGAATAAACTCCTTTCGAACAAAAAAAGAATTTTGCAAATCCGTCAACATATGACGGAGTTATGCCCGAACAAACATAAAAAAAAAAAAAAAATACAAACATCCGAATTGATAACCTCCTCCTTTTTCGAAGTCGGTTAATAAAAATTGTTCATCTAAAGGGACAGAAGTAGTATTTATAAAATATGACTACGCGTTTCCGTTATACCTTATAATATGTATCAGAAAACCTCGGCGTTTTTATTGCTTCTTGCAATTCACACCGTTGTGATATGTAGGCGCCGTTTGTGGTGAACAAACGGCGCCTACATATCGAATCACGCTACGACGGTTTATCTCCTGAGATTTATTATAAACAGACGTGTCCTGCAATCGCGTCGTATCTGATACGATGAGGAAAATGATGATGATCATGATGATACAAATTATACAATGACTGACCGCGGTTTCGGTTTTCATTTCAATAGCTTGCAAGACGATGGGCCGCTTAGTCAGCAAGTAGGTGCCCTGATACAAAGGGTTCACGTGTTCTAATGTGCAGCTCCTTAAAATTAAAAGTCACGATTACAAACACAAAACTTATTTATGTAAGTTTATATTGTACACTGGATCCTACCCTCGAATGTGATCTTTCTCTAGCATTCAAAGGTTTGCTGGGAGAAAACTCAACATTGAGTTATATGTACATTAACTATCTAATCACTTTGTATTATGTTAGTTGTTTGATGTACACTAAAGAATTAAGACTAAAGGAATACTCATATCTACACGACAAAACTGCAGAACACTGACTCCCTAAGTCTCAGGTATCAAGGAGGGGTCTCAATAAATTTAGGCCACCTTTACAACAAAATTCCTACTAAATCTTTATATTGTAACAAAAATTTTATTGCAAAGTGCCCCTGCACCACATTCCGCCTGACGCATGTCCTCATCGGACATGGTTGTTTCGGGAGGTTCCTGCATCAGATCGGGCGGGAGGAAACGCCCGGGTGTTGCCACTGCGCGGATCGCCCAGAGGACACGGTGGAGGTCTGCCCCGCTTGGGCGGAGCACCGCCGTGTCTTCGTGGATGCGATAGGTGGCGGCGACCTCTCGCGCCTGACCCTGGTTCAGGCCATGATTCGAAGCGAGAGGGAATGGGAAGCAGTCTCCGCCTTCTGCGAAGCAGTAATGCTCGAGAAGGCGGAGGCGGGACGCGTGAGGGAAGCTCAACGGAGTGCCCCTCACGGCCACGGCCGCTACCACCGCAGGAGAGGTACTGGGCGTAGGACGTCGCACGACGATCTCCGGCCACCGTAAACCCGGGCCTGCGGACGGCGAGCAGTGGGTAGCTCGCCGTCCGATCAGCACCAGGCCCGTGACTCGACGGCGCGTAGCGTTCCACGCGCACCTCAAAGAGATGATTGTCAGCCACCACTGACGGGGCCCATCGTGGCCGGTGCCTGCATGCCTAGGGGTAGCGGATAAATTCTGAAAATGAGTTACCGCACCCCTGGGCACTCAGGCAGGGAAGGAACAGGGGTGGGTTTTATCAGTAAGAGTCTGACGCCCTCCCGCTCCACCCAGAGCGGGAGAAGTCATTAACTATTTTAGGTACTGGGTGTAACTGGGTACAGGTCTATCTAACTACTAAAGTTCTATGAAGCAATTTATTGGTTCTTCAATAACATAACTTACTTTTTCTGAGCCAGAAAGCGCCTGTAGTGGATGCCCCATCTCGGGGAGGACCAAGTTCTCTTCTGCAGCATCCTCGCGGACAGCAGCTCATAGGGGCCCGGGCCCCCCTTGCAGTTGACCATGATACATAACATTTTCACACACCACGTGTCAGGGTACCCGTATCGCAATTGAACCACATCGAGGGGAATGAGGAGCGTTGTTGAGATAATACTGAAACATAAGCAAGCACTAATTCGTAGTAAAGGGCCCCCGGATGCATTTAAGCAGAGTCCACCAACTGAGTTTTGAATGGGAATGCTTGTGGCTTCTGATTGGTAGTTATATTATACTCCAGTAGTAGCCTTTCTCTACACAATACACCGGTTGACTTTTAAATAACCAATCAGCGCGCTGGATGACACTCAGGTGATTGATTTTGCCCAATCGAACAACTGCGTTGGTGGAATTGGCAATATTTAGTTGTTTTTAAATATCAGACGTAACGACTGCACGTGATTGAATTCTCGTAAAAATTGTAGACAAAAGCTACTCCATAACGACCAATCAGAAGCCACATTCAAAACTCAGTTATTAGACTCTGATTAGTATAATTATGCGCCCAGAGTATGGCGCTTGCTCGGGTGTTGAAGCGGGTACCGGGTATCAAATATATGTTACCGCTGTTTGCGTCATACTGAAGTTACTCTGGCCGGCAAGTTGACGAGCGATCCTCTTTGGTGTCTCTATTGCACACTACAGCAATTCGCGATGCACTATGGCTGGACTAAGCCGTGGAGAAATTCGAACGTCTCAAGTTCTCCTAGTTGAGTTCAGAGTCCTGCACCCCATACGTATGGTCGACTTGCGAAAACCTTAATCATACTTTTAAGCCCACTTGCACCACAAAATCACTAAACACTCAACATGTTTTAATTAAATCATATCTCTGTCATCCTCAAGTAATTTACAGAAACAGAATGACGTTTTTAATTCTTTTAGCGCCTAACATATTTAATTTATAGAGTATTGAGATGCCTCGGCGGCCCCTACCAGAGAAAACTTTCCAAACAAGCCAAGGGTGTCAATGAGTGTAAGCGTTTACTCCTAGAAATAAATCTAAAAAAAAAAGAATGATTCTCCGGGAGTGCCGACAGAAGTAAAAACTTGAATAAAAAAAAACATACATACAGTCGAACATAGAACCTCCTCCTTTTTCGAAGTCGGTTAAAAATGTCCAACGCGCCTAAAGAAATTTTCACTTCGATCCGCTACGCGATCCGGTGACGGTGTCGGTGGCGAGTTTAATAGTTCTTTCCCATCTCAAAAATGCTCAATGTGCCTAAAGAAGTTTTCACTTCAAAAACTCTGGCTATGGATATTAGTCTGGTCAAATTAGACCAAAAAATAGGGGTGAGGTTACATAAATTCATACTTGGCTGAATATTGGTAGGATAGTTCAAAACACTATTATCAAATCACCCATCCCATCCCATCCTCATAGATCCATCATTCTCCTGCCCTTATCCCAAAAGTCCTCATCATTCGACACCTGGGAAAAAATTTACTCGGGGTCAAAGGTCACAAAAACAGGTTTTTCGCGTTTTTCAGCAAAACGGTAAGTTTTACCATAAAAGTAGCCCAGACAAAACTTGTAGAGCAGATATTTATCTATAAAAAATGCCTAAATACTTTTTTTTCTAAGAGCCACCGTTTTTGAGATATAACTATTCAAAAAGTTGAAAGAGTTGTAATCGTCATAATATGTATAAGTACACCACGTATATACATCACTGAAGCTGTAATACAAGTAAAATATCGTTCTATCGGTCAGTGTAACTTACACATATAAAATATTATAAATATCAGAATTTCGAGTAAAAAGAAACCCAGTCCCTCATTTTATACGCCCTGTCTTCAGGAGGGGTAAAACAACTGTTTTTAAAATGTTTGAAAAACAAGTTTTAGTTCAATCTGCTGAAGTTTTTAAAAAAAGTAATTTAACTCCACAGGAAATTATCACCAACGGAATTCGCTTTCTTCTCTCTATGTATGGAGCTCCTAAAAAAATAACGTTTAATTTTAATAAAATAAGTTAAGTTTCGATATGCATGTTTCATTAAAAATACTCGAAATAAAAAACAAGTGCAGTTAGCTTGTCTTCCTCCAACTTCAGCGGCTGCTCATCAACATCTTTTTCGGGTACTTATATTACCAAGTTCAAGTGTGGCTTGGTCATCAGCTAGACCCAAAAGACTGGGGTTGGAAGTTGTTCGGCAATTCATTAGAGCCAGTTCAAACTTTACTCCCACCTGCGCCAGAAAAACTGCTGAACACATTTTTTTGCAACTGCAGTAAAAAGGGATGTAGTGCTAAATGTGGTTGCAAAAAAGTTGGACTGTTTTGTTCTGGAGCATGTACAAATTGTCAAGGACGGTCATGCGCCAATGTAGAATCACCAACAATTGAAGATTCATTTGATGCTAACGAAGAGACATGCTATGTGTCATTATTGGGGCAATTTACTTGCATTTAGGATGAAGAAGATAAACAAGGAGAAGAGTAGTAATCACCAAGTAGGTGCCCTGATACAAAAGGTTCACGTGTTCTAATGCGCAGCTCCTTAAAAGGAAAAGTCACGATTACAAACACAAAACATATACTTATTTATGTAAGTTTATGTTGTACACTGGATCCTACCCTCAAATGTGATCTCTCTCTATCACTCAAAGGTTTGCTGGGAGAAAACTCAACATTGAGTCAAGCTCGCCTTTGTACATTAACTATTTAATAACTGTGTATTATGTTAGTTGTTTGGTGTACAATAAAGAATTAAAGAAGAAGAACAGAAGAGGATGCAGAATTTTCAGATAATGATGATTGCGATGGATAAATTTCCATTTTTTTTTCTGTTTCACCCCTTTTATCATTTTCAACCCTTACCAATATTTTTAATTATTTAATAGTTTCAAATTAAACAGAATCTCAACCGATCAGTGGAATAGGCCTACCGGGGAAAACACATTAAAAAAAACGCGCTAAGTACACTACCTCAAAGGTGGCGTGGAAACGTGTGCATATTATGACGATTACAACTCTTTCAATTTTTTGAATCGTTATATCTCAAAAACGGTGGCTCTTAGGAAAAAAAAATACTGAAACATTTTTTATAGATATATATCTGATCTACAAATTTTGTCTGAGCTAATTTTTATGTTAAAACTTACCGTTTTGCTGAAAATCGAGAAAACCTGTTTTTGTAACCTTTGACCTCGAGTAATTTTTTTCCCAGGTGTCAGATCGATGAGGACTTTTCACTTACACTTCATTTATAATAGTGTTTTGAACAATCCTACCAATTTTCAGCCAAGTGTGAATTTTTGTAACCTTGGATGTCTAAATTGACCGATATGGCAGCTGAAACTTGTACTGATTTATAAATCTAAACAAAAGAACCGTATTAACGTTTTCGCAAGTTGATCGTGTTTTTTTCTTTTTGCTTTGCACAGTTTGTGCGTTTAGTCAAGTTTAGAAAATATTTCGTTTTTTGGTACAGAATTCAGTCACTCTGATTTCCATTAGAATGCAGATGTAACATATTCTAATGCCTTTGCAATATTTGGCAGCAAATGTATCGAGTCCTACTCGGGCAAACTGCGCTAAGGTAGTCAATGCTACTAGTCGTAGGTACAATACAATTCTCGACTTCATTTCACCGAGATCGCTCATGTTCCTTCAATGATTCCACATACTGTCCAGTTGCGTAGATAAAAAACCGCCGAAAACGCCATCCCTAACGAAGTTGCGGTGGCAGATCCACAAAGTAGTCTTTCATAACTTCAACATCGATGAAGTATTTCCTAAAAACCTCGACTTCTCAGCAGTAGGTATTAGATTAGTCCATATCACCGTGTCATATTATGTATTTGTATCCTGCTTTTTGCAGCGCATAGCCTCAAACTTACCTACCCAATTATCTACTTTTTCCTCCGAATACTTAACTAACCTAAAAAGTCACCCAGTTCAGTCAAGTACAGCGTACGCTGACGAGCAACGCTTCTCTGACGAGTCAAAGAGCAAAGTAAAGAACTACGCGGACCGGGACAGAATGCCGCGGCATCGAACGGGATTTCTCGATGCCAGGGCATCAATTTAAAACATTGGAATATATTATGTCGTATTCCTAATAGATAAGTTTGAATGTACTTTGGCAAAAATTTAAATCCTTTGCCATTCTGTCCCGGTCTGCGTAGTCCATAACTGCCCAAATATGACCTATCGTTTAAGTAATACTGTGTCGGTTCTCGAGGTAGCTGGGCCGTGCGGGAGGGGTGTTGACGAAGTCAGCGGACGAATAATACCAACATTTTTATTTAGTTCTCTTCTTCTCTGTCGTATCACTCTTAGCACAGCGATCGTGGCCACGTAGAGGCGTCCTCGTTGGTGGTAGAGGCGGACACAGCTCTCTGCACGATCTCCCGCCATCTCTCCCTGTTGGCGGACTGTTTGGCGCAGTCAGATACGTGGCCTCCTATAGCAGATTTCACTTGGTCAGTCCAGCACATAGGTGACCTGCCACGCGATCTGGTTCCCTCTACTTTTCCCTGTACAACCAGCCGCTCTATGGATTTGCTATCTCGCCTAGAGACGTGTCCAAAATATTGCAGTATGCGCGACTGTACTACGGCCGACAAACGCTTCGTGACGCCGAGTTCCTGGAGTAGTAGTAGAGTTGGTTCGGAAATCCGTCCACGATATTCCGAGCATCTTTCTCCAGCACCACATCTCCAGAGCATTTATCTTCCCCTTTTCCAACTCACGCACTGTCCACGTCTCGGCCGCATAATGAAAAATGGGGAATACAAGTGTTTGTATGAGCCTGATTTTGGTGGCTTTGGTAATGTTACGATTCCTCCACACTTTCCTTAACTTCTCCATCGCAGTTCTGGTCATGGCCATACGTCGCTTCACTTCATCTACGCAGCCGCCGTTGTTTGAGATCAAAGCCCCAAGGTAGACATAGGCCTGAACCACGTCACAGTTCGCAATCTGACACAGATTCTCTCACTTCGGGCGAGTTGTGGTTGATGCGATCCACGATCATAATTTTGGTTTTAGATCGGTTTATTTTCAACCCAAACGTAATGCTTATGCTCTCCATCCTGAGAAGTAATTCCTCCATAAGGTTCGCGTTACTCGCAAATAAGGTGCTGTCGTCTGCCTACCGCAAGTTTGCGATTTTATATCCACCAATCACAACACCATCGGTCCAGTTTTCGAGAGTGATTCGCATTACAAGCTCGGTGTAGACGTTGAATAGCAATGGCGATATTATGCATCCCATGAAACTATCTGAGAGGAGGTCATCTGTCCGCACTGAAGCTGTTCCCCCCTCATAGAGCTCCCTGAGCAGGTGCACAAGGTGTTGTGGTGTACCCATGTCCAGTAGTGTTTTCCACAACATTAGCCATTTCACTGAGTCGACCGCTTTGGAGAAATCAACAAGGCCTAGGTATGTCGGCTTGTTGAACTCTCGAGCCTTCTCAATGATTTGACGAACGATGAGAATTTGTTCACGGGTACCTTTTCCTTTTACAAATCCCGCTTGTTCCGGAGCAATTTCTCTGGACAAATATGCTTTCAGTCGCTCGTTTATGATGTGTAACATTATTTTGCTAGCGTTTGCTATGAGTGCAATAAGTCGAAAGTTGCTACACTTTTTCGTGGATCCTTTTTTATGAAGAGGAGTGAAGACTGTGTCAGCCCATTCGGAGGGCCATTTGCCTGTGAGCCATATCTTGTTGCAAATGATGTGGAAGATATGAACGCCACGCTCTCCCAATGCTCGAATAGTTTCAATTGGGATCTCATCTTTTCCTGTGGCTTTCCAATTCTTGAGGTATTGTTTTATTTAGTTACCTACTATAAAAAATTTGGTGTAAGTCATTGTCGCCGACTCAGGGATATTGGAGAACGTGACATTAAATCATCATCATTCTGCTGCCCTTATTCCAATTTATATGGGGTCGGCGAAACATGTCTTTTTCTTCCATACTCTATTAGTCGTCATCTCTGTAGTCACCCCCTTTTTACCCATATCCTCTTTAACAGAGTGACATTAATAATTAGTTAAAAAATAATAATCTGGCCAAGATGTGCCTTCAAGGAATCTTGACTTTGTGATTTTTTTTTCTAGCCTATATGGTGTCCCACTGCTGGATCGGCAGTCCTCCCCTTTCTCCCTTCAAACCTCTCCGTCTTGGGTGATTTCTGACTTTGTGATTTAATGAGTAAAAAGTAAAACTAGATCCTAGTAACTCTTACTTTGCAACGTTACATTCGTATAGTACTACAAAAGAGGAAATTAATTTGATTTCTGCCGTTTCAAATTATCTAGTGCCCGAGTTGTTATGCCGCTAGCCATAGATAAGTTCGCCATTTTTTTTTTTTTGTGGGGTGGGAAATCATCCAATGACTTCTCCCGCTCTGGGTGGAGCGGGAGGGCGTGTCAGACTCTTACTGACTAAAACCCACCCCTGTTCCTTCCTGCCCTTAGCGCCCAGGGGCGAGGTAACTCTGTTTCGAATCTATCCTCAACCCCCGGGCAGGCATCGGCCATGACGGGCCCCGTCTCTATTGCTGACAACTCTTTGAGGCACGCGTGGAACACTACGCGCCGTCGACTCTCGGGCCTGTTGCTGATCGGACGGCGAGCTACCCATTACTCGCCGTCCGCAGGCCCGGGTAGATAAGTTCGCCATGCCTGGTCTATAGTATCAGCCCAATATAACAGCTCCGATTCTAAACTGGACCTTAATAATTCAGAATTGGTCTCAAGGTTTGCTTGAACCTAGCCTAAACAGTTCTGGCAAGACTGATCTCAGAGCAATGGACTTCAGAAATGTACCTACTCTCCTAATATTCCCCGTAACAGGTAAATAAAAATTATACCGAGCGAGACCCTCTAGTATCACTTGCTGGTGGGCTGCTAATATGCTCGTACTTTCTTCTTTTGGTTCCATTTTTAAAATAATATAAAAACTATGTTGTCCGATTTATCACTATCATCATAATTTTAGCACATTATTTTTTATGTTTATATCACTAAAATTTTTGATGGTTTACGGTGACACCGTACTTCGTGAATGTTTGACTGTCAGCCTGACAGAGTATTATGTCATGTTTAGCTTTTTTATGATAGCTATTGAAGGTTTTATATACTTTTGTAATTATTTTCGTCTTAGAATTATTTTATTTTTTCAGTTTATGCACCTGCCATGTTATCTCTCCACCACCCTTGGTTGACTGGTAGAGATTGCCTAAGGCATTAAGTCCGCCTTTGTACATTTGTGTTGCATGAAGTTTTAATAAATAAATAAATAAATATTGGCTTGCAACTCTCTAGAAGTCTAGAAACGGTAATAGAAATATATACCCCCACCCAGGGCCTGCAGTCTCGACATTGATAGCGATCGCTATGTCCTAACGATTGGTCGCTACGTCGGATAAATAATTGATTTTCTTGAAATATGTACAGAGATCAGCAGATCAGTTGATCAGTTTTCATGAAAAATAGTGCTTGCAAGTTAAAAATTACGCCGTCGCTGTACATATTTCAAGAAAAGTAATTATTTTTCCGACGTAGCGACCAATCGTTAGGACGTAGCGTTCGCTATCAATGTCGAGACTGCAGGACCTGGTGTTATTTGAAAATGATTATGGTGCCGATTCTGTTGTGCACAAACTAACTTAATTTAGGCTATTGCTATCTTTTTCTCTCTAATAAAACAAGAAAGAGACGGACGTAAATTGGAGCTGTCAAATTTAGTTGAACTAATATTTCCATACAAATTAAGGGTACGCGTAAAAACGTAGATATCGATTCTCTAACTTTAGTTTAGTTATTGAACAAGAGAATCAACACCAATGTTTATAATATGTTAGGGAATATGTAGGTACATGAATAAATTGCAAATGGGTTGCCTAGTTAAATCCTACATCGTCAAATAACTCGTGGGGGTATATATTTCTATTAAGCTAGCCGCTGACTTGTGATTTTTTTCGCGTGACTTTTTGTCCCTGTCACCTACTATCACCCACGATGTGCCCACTTGAAAAGTCACTGGGCAACGAAACGCGCTTAATCTTGAAATGGATTTCATACAGATTACTGTAATAAGTGCTCTTGAAATAAAAAGAAGAAAAATGAAACGAAAAAAGCGCTACTGGGTGCATTCCATAAACACTGAAAGATAGTTTCAAGGAAAAATTTACACTCTACAGCATGTAAAAAAACCCCTGTCCGATTCAATAAAGGCGTATGCTGATTTAACATACGTACTAGAAAAAGTTGTAAAAAAATGTACCTAACTCATAAAAACCAAGAGTTATAGATTTTTTATTTTTATAAAATATGCGAAATTTAACACTAAATATGGTAAATTTTCATAAGTTGACAACACTCCACCGGCCGGCGAAATCATTTCACTTTTACCTATTTTTATTTCAAACGATACCGCCTTGCACTAGCCGTGCTGTAGGCACTCTGGTCTCGCTTAGGCGGCATCGTTAAGACGAAACAGTAGGTGAACTTTGTCGAGCGCTCAGTGTTGCCTTTGATAAGTTTTTCTTTTGTTTTAAATTAATTATTTTCATTAGGGAAAATAATTATCTCGTATCCATTAAATGATTACGTATATGTATACGCAATACGATACCAAGTAATACCCTTCAGGATCGGACAGGGTTTTTGTTACATGCTGTATATTCTAAACTACGTCATCTTTCAAAATTCATTCACCTAGGAACTATTTGTCACCGTATTGTTACGTCACCATGATCAGCGCACTCCCATGTAACTTCATAGCACTCGACTGGGTAACAAAAAGTCACAGTGACAAAAATGACAAGTCAGCGGCTAGCCATATCGTATCTCCTACTTCAACTTACGGCAGGGCACGGCCAAGCAAAGAAAATGGCAATATCACGGCTTATTGGTAAACAATTATCAGTGAATGTCCTTATCTTTTTACCATGGTGTGTGGTCGACCGCCTCAATCTGCCCAACTACCATAGTCACAGGGGTCGGCTTTCAAGCGCGGATCGCCCAAAGGACACGGTGGAGCATACGGTGGAGGTCTGCCCCGCTTGGGCGGAGCACCGCCGTGTCCTCGTGGATGCGATAGGCGGCAGCGACCGGAGCGAGAGGGAATGGGAAGCAGTCTCCTTCTGAGAAGCAATAATGCTCGCGAAGAAGGAGGCGGAATGGGTGAGGGAGACTCTACGGAGTGCGATTTGCGTGACGATTTCTCACCCCAAAAAAAATAGGTTCGGGTTTCAATCTAATCAGATGCAGCTGAGTATCAGTATTTAACTAACTTTTAATTTAAAAAAAAAATAACAAGGCAACACGACACTCCTGGCAGGTATGCGGGAGTGATATCATCGCGGCCCCTGCCACAGGCAAGTGAAGGGACACTGGTGGGTTTTAGTCAGTACTAGCGACCCGCCCCAGCTTCGCTCGGGCACAAATTATGCACATAAACCTTCCTCATGAATCACTCTATCGGTTGGTGAAAACCGCATCAAAATCCATTCAGTAGTTTTTGAGTTTGTCGCGTACAAACGCGGCGGGGGATTTTGTCCTATAATATGTAGTGAAGTCTGACACGCCCTCCCGCACCACCCATAGCGGCAGAAGTTATTTGATGATTTTCAACCCACACGTCCCCTTGTCAAGATAGTTGTCAGATTTTCTGGCTTCTGACTACCCGTGACGACTGTCAAATGTCGTAACTAGCCAGGACCAACGTATTGACGTGCTTTTCGAGGCACGCGGGCGACAAACACTGACACAACTGCCAGCCATTACAGTAGAGTCTCACTAATACGGCAGTATTAATAATTTTCTATATTTAAAAACAAAACTAAAAACACGCTTTATTTTTTTTTAAGTTATACTTCTTTTGGCGCGTTAGGGAAAAATGATGAGAGTAAATTTTTACGATGCGCGCGCACACCGTCACAAAAAACCTACAGCCTGAAATTAGCTAGAACCGACACCCTGAAGTTAGCTAGAACCGACACCCTGAAGTTAGCTATGGTCTGTGGTTCATGAAGAATGATTGTTTTCCTTTTGTAAACTTTGTGACAGTTCGGTTTTTTAACTTGTTACGCCAAAAGAAGTATAACTTCTTACGTGCGTACATAAGGACACACACATTTTTTTTATTTTCCGTATTCTTCGCAGCAAATAGCTATTTGATACCCATATCATGTAAATGCATAAAAATAACTAGTCCGCCATCTTTGATTTAGAATGACGTCACTTAGCTAACCATGCATTGTCACTAGTAGTATTCTTTGCCTAGTAGTACTAGCGTACTTTAATACTACACTAGTATTAAAGTACACTAGTAGTATTCTTTGTCTAGTAGTACTAGTGTACTTTAATACTACACTAGTATTAAAGTACACTAGTAGTATTCTATGCCTAGTAGTACTAGTGTACTTTAATACTACACTAATATTAAAGTACAGTAGTAGTATTCTATGCCTAGTAGTACTAGTGTACTTAATACTACGCTAATATTAAAGTACACTAGTAGTATTCTTTGCCTAGTAGTACTAGTGTACTTAATACTACACTAATATTAAAGTACACTAGTAGTATTCTTTGCCTAGTAGTACTAGTGTACTTTAATACTACACTAATATTAAAGTACGCTAGTAGTATTCTTTGCCTAGTAGTACTAGTTTACTTTAATACTACACTAATATTAAAGTACGCTAGTAGTATTCTTTGCCTAGTAGTACTAGTGCACTTTAATACTACACTAATATTAAAGTACGCTAGTAGTATTCTTTGCCTAGTAGTACTAGTTTACTTTAATACTACACTAATATTAAAGTACGCTAGTAGTATTCTTTGCCTAGTAGTACTAGTGCACTTTAATACTACACTAATATTAAAGTACACTAGTAGTATTCTTTGCCTAGTAGTACTAGTGTACTTTAATACTACACTAATATTAAAGTACACTAGTAGTATTCTAAGCCTAGTAGTACTAGTGTACTTTAATACTACACTAATATTAAAGTACACTAGTAGTATTCTATGCCTAGTAGTACTAGTGTACTTTAATACTAGTGTATTAAAGTTGAATTTCCCACGATTCGTCATTGTCGGCAACAGTCTGTCATTATTATCAGCCTAACGCCTGGAGATTCACCCAGTCCTGGAACGTAAAGGACAAATGAAGGAAATTGGGTGGGTTTAGTCAGTAAGGCTGACACGCCCTCCCGCTCCACCCAGAGCGGGCGAAGTCATCTGAATTCCCGCCATCAAAAAAAAAATGTTACTTTCATAGCTGGACAATAATTGCTATGTGGTTATCTTACCATATTTACAAACTGAACTACTGCAAGAAGTTTTTCTTTTAGAAGTAATCCATTTAAAACATCTCGTGGGATAACTGACAGTAAATTGCCAAGTAGGTAAATAAAAAAGAGAATTCAAAACAATGTTCTTTATTAACCTATAACAACATTGTCTCTCACGTTAGTCACAAATCATAAAGAGTGTATATAAAAATATATAATATTATATTATAATATATTATAACAACATTTTATCACATTGTACTGTTTTAAAACTATTCGGCTACTTTAAGAACAGAATTTTCTAATATCATAATGTTTATTGGTCGACTCGGTAATGCATTATTCGGACTCTAATTTTAGATTTTATTTTCAACCATATTTATTCTTAATATAAAAAAACTGTCCAGTCAAGCATAAGTTACCAAATGATTTAAATACACTTTTAAATAAATACTTTTCTACGTTTAGACAGTGCAATCTAAATAAAAGAAATAAAAAAAACAATAATAAAGAGCAAATCTAAAACAATATTTAATTTCTTTTCTTTTAAATTCTTCAATTAAAAAATAAAAAAGTTTTAGTCACCCTCGGTATTTTAAGTGCAGAACCGTTATAACAATAATACATTCCTAAACAATGTTTTTTTTTAATGGAAACATAATTATTTAAAGTAAGTATACTAATAACTTTAATAGCAAACAATTTGTACGTTACTATATCAAAATCATCACGGAACATAAAAAACGGCACTGGAGTCAAAAACAGACAACAATAAAAATATCCCAAACATTTAAAAATCATCAAAAATATATTTTGTACTTAAAATTATTGAAATGTAAAAGTAACATTAAAAATGATTTTAAAGTTGAACTTATATCGTAAAACATTTTGTTACAAACAAATATGCACTTTCAAATAAATAAATACAGTAACCCATCAAAGTTCACGTGGAATTTATTCGACACTGGTTTTTGTCACATTCTGACAAATTTATATTGCTAAGAAATTGTGTATTCCAAACAAATCAAAAATATAATGAGCGAATTGTTTAGAAACAATGAATAAGTAAAAAATATTGATGAATGGTCTTTGTGTATTAAAGTCAGAAAAAAGTAATTTTACATAGGTACCAATCTAAGCAATTCAACAAAAAAAAAAATACTAGACATATTTAATTTAGGCAGTATACAGGGTGTAACGGAAAGGTGTAGTCATATTTTAATAACCGGTTGTCCATGGAAGTGACCAACTTTCTCTAAGAAAAAAATAGAAAATTAACAAAAAAAAAAATTGGACTTTCTATACAAAGTTATCATAAGCTGATCAATATTTGTATGAGGTGTAAAAAAAAATTTTGAGAAAACCTCAGGATTTCTTGATTAAAGTTGTTTATATCGATGGGCAGATGTAGTTCTTAAAATATGACCACGCCTTTCCGTTAAAACCTGTATAATTAATTGCTAGAGAAAGAATTGTATATAAAAAAGCATTTCATATCTCTATAGCGGGGTTAGAAAGATCAAAACATTTTCACTATCAGGAATCTGATATTAATCGCTGGAAAATTTCGATCAAGCGTCAATTTACCGGTTGGGAGATAAATGTGAAGTGGGGATTGCACATAGATTACTAAAATAGAATGGTGTTATAACGACAAAGATAAGATAGTGAGTGGCATGTAATAAAACATAAATCTCAATTTTTTTTTTGCATTTTTGCATATCATCAACGTTAAGCCAGAGTTACCAAAACTATCTAAATATGGTTAATTTAAATACTGCAGATTACGACTGATTAAATACAAATTCTCCGTTGAAAATGTTGAATTAAGAAGCTGCTAATCAGTGTTTAAGCTAATCACTTGCTCAATTTTTTTTTAAATAAATAAAGCACATATAGATCTACATCTATACAGAGCAAGCTAAATAAAAAAATCAATGACAAAGAGCCAATCAACCCAAAACAATATTTAATCTCGTTTCTTTTAAAATTAATTGAATGCTGTCAGTGCAGAAAAAAAAAAGAATTTCTACATTTCATTGTTTTTGAGATTTGATTGCGTGATTTATTTTGATTTTGACATTGTGACAAACTATATTGTTTGCATTTTTTAAGAAGGTTTTGTTGTCTCCCGTATTTTTTTTTAATACAAGGTCCTGCACTGATGCATTCAATAAAAGTGCTAAGGGCGTCCATTAGTTAAGCGAGGTGATTTTGGCGATTTTTTACTCCCCCTCGTGAGATATCGTGTGATTAGGCTCGACCCCTTACCCCCGAAACGCCTCAAATAATTAATGGACGCCCCCTTAAATAGATCATACCTATAGGTTTTGTTTATTGTCGAATGTCGTCTAATTACGCCAACACCTATTCGACGAAGCTCCACTTTGTACTTACATTATTACCTCAGGAATTGCCGAAATAGTTGATCATCTGTAAAGATAAAGTTAAAGATAAAGTTGATTTATTTGTCAAAACATGTGTTTACATACTCGTACAATAGGCATGCAGGATGTTCACTTTTCATTTAGCGCTACAAACATGTTGTGCCTAACGAGACGTACAAGTATGTGTCCTACACACAACACAGTGTGTGTATGTGTGTGTGTGTGTATGTGTGTGTGTGTGTGTGTGTGTGTGTGTGTGTGTGTGTGTGTATGTGTGTGTGTGTGTGTATGTGTGTGTGTGTGTGTTGTATTTTTTTTATTTTTTTATTATTAATTTTTCATTATTTATTGCATTTTAAAATGAACTACTAGATTCCACTATTGTATATTTTGTCATTTAAAAGTGTCCTTTAGTTTTTGCTGAACGTTTCGACTGTCAGTACGAGAACCACTGCTGCATGGTTCACGTACTGACTAATGTTAAGATATTATTTTGTTCTTATTTTGTTTTATTGTACTTACTGACATTTAATCAGATTTTTATTTTTAATTCTAATTTATTGACATTTTTAATAATAATCCCGTTATACCGTATCAGCAAAATGTCATTTTGTTTATTGTAAAATTGTATTTAAATTTTATATAAATACATTTATTTCAGGCTATGAAAATAGCCTGAAATAAATGAGTTTATTATTATTATTTAGTAGTCTAATTGAAATACATGCTTTGAGTTTGAATGTGTGAAATTATTTTTAACACAGCAAAAGTGATGTGAAAACTTGATCGATAAAAATAAATTCTATATTTATAACATACTATTTCGATCTCGATACAACACTACCTAATCTATTTCAAGTTGTACGGGAAATTTTATTAGCCGAAGTTCGAAAATAGCTCAGCACGAACTGCTGAAAAACATTTTGTCACGTTCAATTCCATTCTCACGTAAGATTACGTACTTACCTATGTCTGAAAAAAAAAAAACTTATGTATGTACCATAAACAAACAGTATGGCGTCAGAGTCAAGTATTACGCAAAGAGTATCTTATCAATATGAACTTATTAGCACATAGATATATAATTTATACCTACTCCCAGTTAAGCCAGCCGATACATAATATTCATCAATAAACGCATAAGAACTTTGACAATTAACGTAAAGTAATATAAACTAATAACAGATCGATGTGTTTACATGTGGTTTGAGTGAATTCGCAAGGGTATTGCTATTTATATTAAGCTACAAGCGAAATAATGCTTAAGATGTAGTAATCATGTACAGGCAAGTTATTATGATAAATGAAAATGATGAATGAGTAGGTATTTTGTGTTTTTAATGGTATAATAATTTAATAATGGTGTTAGTTTTATTTTTTTTAATTTGGTTATTGTACTTAAGTATATAGTTTAGGTTATTAGTTTAAGTTCTTAAAGGGTTACCCTAATGCGATAAAGGTAAGGTATATAAAGGTTAGGGTTTACCCTAATGCGACAGGCATTAGGGTAAACCCTGTAATGATAGTTTAAGCTATTATAAATAAACATTTTCATAAACCATAACCTATTTTTTAATTTATCCTAAAATAAGATACAAATTTAACATAATCCACTGATTATTATATAACAATCGAATAACAAATCGAAAACTTCAATCGAGTATTGATTTCGAATCCATTTTATTAAAAAAAAAAAAACTAGCGACCTCACCCCAGCTTCGTACGGGTAAAAATTATATACCTGAACCTTCCTCATGAATCAAACTATCTATTGGTGAAAATTGCATAAAAATACGTTCTGTGGTTTTTGAGTTTATCGAACTTTATCTTACTAATATTATTAACCGACTTCGAAAAAGGAGGAGGTTCTATGTTCGACTGTATGTATTTTTTTTAAGTATGTCCATTGATTTCTCTGTCAGTTGTGGACCGATTTTTATCGAAATTGCTTTAGCGCTTTTTGAAAAACTGAACAAAAACGTAAAACACGTATACATAGATGACGTTTTGGTTTTCTCCAATTGCGAGTATGTTTAAATTCCACGTTCCATGTTATTGGGGTTTTTAGTTCTGGGGTATAACAACTAAAAAGTGAAAAATAAAAAACTTTTTTACAAAAAAAAAACAACCGACTTCCAAAAAAGAATATACACTAAAAATTAAAAGAAAACTTTAATTTTGGAAATCTGTGTCAAATAACGAAGAAATAAAATACAAACACCGACTTCCGAAATCAAAGTTATTTTTTTCATTTTTAGTGTATTTTCTTTTTTGGGAAGTCGGTTGTTCTTTTTTTTGTAAAAAAGTTTTTTTAGAGGTAAAGTTTGTAAGTTTGTTTGTATTAAGTAATTTCTGAAACTTCTGCACTGATTTTTAAAATTCTTTCACCAGTAGAAAGATACATTATTTGTGGGTGCTATAAATTATATTAATTATTCTGGGCTATATTTTCGAAATCCACGCGGACGAAGTCGCGGTCAAAGTGCTAGTTTTATAACATGTTGATATAACATGTTGTAGGTACCTACATACATGGAAACACTAAGGTAAGCACTTGATGTGTCCATTGCGTAATATAACGAACGTGATAACGAATATCGGCTGCAAATATTTACATACTGATTGAAGCTAATAAACATGATACCTGCTAATAACGTTATGTACAACGTAAAAAACAAATGTTCTATGTGATATTTAAGCTGATCGACAACCTCTTGGTCCCCTTGTGAATAACGATACACACCCTACACCCTTATAATGAACTACATCATCATTTCAGTTGAGTCCACTTCTGGACATATGCCTCCCACCAATGAACTTCAATAGCTTTTTTTTTTACAAAACATAGAACGGAATTACAAAAAAAAACCAAACAAAAATAGTGCAAAATAACTTTAATTTCGAAAGACTGTGTCTAAAAACGAAGACACAAAACCAGACACCGTTTGAAGTTCTATTTTTTGTAAAAAATATTTTAATTTTTCACTTTTTAGTTGTGGTTCCCTATTAAATTCTGTTAACAATACATAGACATACGATCGCATAAATCGTGAGCCATTTGCTGTTAGTTAATGAAGAGTTCCACTGTCTATCTCCGAACTTCCGAAGATCTTAATAAGATCCTTATCTATTATTACTACAACCGTCCTTGAAAAATATGTATTTGAATAACGAAAACCCCATCCAAATCCGATCAGTGCTTTTCGAGAAAATCGCGGACAAACAAGATACATACTTATACATACGGGTCGAATACACAACCTTTCTGGTCCTTTTTTGAAATCAGTTAAGTACTTAAAAATACACAAGATACTCTCCCTGATACGTATATTTTGCCTTTAAAATCAATGTATAAAATTAAGGTAGGTATATCTACTAGACCTTTGCCGAACCCTTGGGGAATACAAGCGTTATGTCATGTTATGTTACAATAAAACTGTTAATTTTGATACTAACATTAAAATATTTCCACCCCCGTTATCCGTAAAGCTATAAAAAAATGTAATCTTTAAACTGTGTTATCACCAAGTGAAGCAATAATATTTTTATCGGTGTAATATCAGACGCGGACTAAATACACAAACAATGGAATATGAGTTACTCGTATATCAACAAGTAACTGTTCCTTCATAATTATTTGCATGACACGTGCTTTGAGTAAAGGCTTTTAATATAAATCACAATAATGTGTCCATTGTCTCTGTTACATTCGTTAGCAGAAAAAATATCAAGTAAAAGAACACATACTACATACATGTATATAGGGTGACTGGTAATTAGTGACCGATACTTAAACACGTGATTGTACTCATGATTACAAACAACTTTCCAAAGAAACTTTTTTTTTATACGTATTCACTTTTATCACAATAACAACAGTTTGAAATTCGCGCGCGCGTGGGGGCAGTGATTAGACGCACTGAGGCGGTGGGAGCGGTGCGGGCGGCGGGGGAGCGTGAGATGCTACTACTAGTACATTTGCCCTTTCCCGAGGTCAGACTATCAGCTCAGTTACGGCGCGCGCGTTCCTAGATATTTTGTAGTTATGCGGACATACGTTCCATCTTAAAAGTATTAGTCAAACACGCTGTCTTTTTGTCCACACTGCTTAGGTACACCGAAAACGGTACGTGGTCCCCGGCCGAACGGGCTTGCGAGCCGTGCTCTGTACGATAGTAACGAGACCGCGTCCAACTGATTGCGGCGGTCACTGTCCTCGCGCGCGTATTTCAAACTGTTATTATTGTGACAAAAATGAATAAGTATTTTAAAAAAAAAGTTTCTTTGGGAAAGTTGTTTATAATCATGAGTACAATCACGTGTTTAAGTATCGGTCACTAATTACCAGTCACCCTATATACAAGATATAGATATGTTGTATATAACCGTGATGGTCACGCGATTTCAGTGCTTTTTCCTCATCCCAAAAAAAAAAGTGCCCAACGTGCCTAAAGAAGTTTTCACTTTAAAAAGCGTATTCTAGGGAAAAAAACGTTTTTAACCATTTTTATAATAACTGATTTCTTTGACAAAGCGACAACAGACAAACTCAGATAAGTAACATGTTCAAGTTCAGTAAAAAAAATGATTGATTGTTAAAATTATCAAAAGACGATGTCACAGATCATGTGGGACGTCTGCTTCTAGATGTGTCATGCAAATCATCAGAAAACGAATGAGTGTGCTTACCTTAGCGTTTCATTTCTCTTATCTCTTAGTACTAGGCACTTAGGACATCCTGAAGTAAGCCGCGTTCATTTGTTCGAGGAATATGAACGTGAGCACGGTGTGGGGTCCCAGGCGAGCGTAGTACGGCAGGAAGCCCTTCCATAGCGATAGGACTCCTTCGTTCTTGAGGAGTGACGTCACCACTCCTATTTGGCTCTGGCCTTTAGCTGCGTTTTGGATCCTGAAATTATAAAAGTTTACTTATAACCACGCCGTGTAAGAATGCGCCAGACTGTCAAAAGAACCAGATGAAAAGTTCGTAAGGAACGGCTTTTTTAACCGACTTTGAAAAAGGAGGAGGTTCTATGTTCGACTGTATGTATTCTTTTTTTTATGTATGTCCACCGGTTTCTCTGCCAGTTGTGGACTGATTTTCAAAATTCTTTTTTTCCGAAAGAATATACTCCCGAGGTGGTCCCATATAAATTTTATCGAAATTGCTTCAGTGCCTTTTGAAAAACAAAAACGAAAAATACGTATACTTAGATGACGTTTTGGTTTTCTCCAAATTACGAGTATGTTTAACTTCCACGTTCCATTTTATTGGGGTTTTTAGTTCTGGGGTCTAAACAACGAAAAAGTGAAAAATAAAAAACTTTTTTACAAAAAAAACAACCGACTTCCAAAAAATAAAATACACTAAAAATTTAAAAAAATACTTTCATTTCGAAAGTCGGTGTCAAAAAACGAAGAAATAAAATACAAACACCGATATCCGAAATTAAAGTTATTTTTAAATTTTTAGTGTATTTTCTTTTTTGGATGTCGGTTATTTTTTAAGTTTTTGTTAATTGATTCTGAGGCGGTACGAAGTTTGCCGGGTTAGTTAGTTAGTATATAATATTACCTCGTTTTGATGATGTCTACTGGCATAGACGCAATAGTGGTGATGAGACCAGACACCATGGACGCGCAGAAGTGCAGCAAGATGCCGTCGGGAACATAGCCCACGAACATTTCACGTGCCTGTAAGATATACCCACCATTTTATTATTGAAAATTTATAACTCACCTGAATTCTTAATCAGCATTTCTGACTTTAAGGTGGAAGCGCCAGGATAGCCCACGAAATTCAATTTTTCTTACGTTTTTTTGCAATTTGCAGGTCAGTGCCAGGTTGTATCTTGGTCAAAATATGATTCGCGGCCGTAGCAAGTATGTATTTATTGAATTATAATAATAAAAATCATCAATACAACTCTTTCAGTTTGATGTCAAATGTAGTATTTCATGAAATCATGACATTTGACATGAAAACGTTCACTCTTGACTTAAATACCTCCGAAGAAGAATAGGTACTCCTTAAGAGCGTTCATCGCGCGCGGGCTGGCAACGCCGCATTGCTAGAGGTTTTTTTGTGATTATATTTTTAAATTTAAATGAAAGTACTATTTTTTCGCAGTGAATTAACTAGATCGGTGGTACTTATAAGCATAAAAATTATATTAATTATTTTCTTTTTGCAGAATAAAGGATGATTCACGTTACACCGTGTCGCCACCGGGCCGTGCCCCGGCCGTGATTCTTGCATACATTTTGTATGAAGTGATTCATGCTAGACCGGGCCCCGGCCGTGGGAAACAATTGCCGGTCAAACGATTGCACGGTCAAATATCTATAGTATACTTTTTGTAATATGTTTGAAATGATCCATGCTTGGCCGTGCCCCGGACGTGCTCGGCCGGGGCCCGGTGGCGGCACGGTGACAGCCCGGTATAGCATGAATGACTAGCCCGGTGGTTGTGCCCCGGCCGGGACACGGCCGGGGCACGGTGGCGACACGGTGTAACGTGAACCATCCTTAAAATAATCATAAAAAACCTCTAGAAATGCGACGTTGCCAGCCCGCGCGCGATCAACGCGCAATTTGGTTTTCAAATTACATTTTGTGTATAAAAAGAAAGAAAGAAACCGAAAGAAACAGTAAAACGATTTTGTGATACAGTGTAACGGAAAGGTGTGCTCATATTTTAAAAACTGCTTCTGCCCATGTAAATGAAAAACTTTCTGTAAGGAAATACCCAAAAAAAAATTGGACTTTCTGTACTAAATTATCAACAGCTGATCAGAATTCAGGTTATGACTTATTCGAGCCACCCAACACCCGACCATCACCGTCTCGCCTCGAGCGGTTAGTATTCTTTGTATGGAGTACTATTGGTTTACGCTCACTACATCAACTCCGGAGCGCCTCGCTCGCGAGCTGAACACGCGCGGACAGCGAGTGGACCACTCGGTGACCACTCGTTGCTCTGCACGCTTGCCTTGTGTTACCCACGCGCAGGTCCCAAATGGATCACGCGCTGTCTGCGAGTCTTTAAATTATTCCTCATCAGCTAAAAAAATATGTTTACGAGCGGTCCAATATTCACCCTCTTTTTGTCTCTCTTTAAACATTTCGTGCACCTAATAAGCTTTCCTTTTTCTCTTACGTCTTTCATTATCTTCTTCATCAAGCGTGACAGCTATGAGAGCAAATTCACGGTTTGTAAAGTTAGACATACGAGTAACTATACACACGTGTAGACCTGGTTCCTGACAAACTACTCATCTATTCGCGGACAACGCAATGTCTACTCGTTGACCACGCGACGTTCACTGGTTGACACGCGGCCGTGACCACCGTGGACCACCTATCGACAACAAGCGACGAGTTGATGCTGATCAGGTGTCGGGTGGGTCTAATGAGCCTTTAATTCAATTCCTTTACTTAAATCAACTTTTGTTGGATCATATAATATCAATAGGTACATTAATTAAAAATTATTAGAAAAATAAATAAAATTAAGACAAAACACAACACACAATTTCATTATTACATACAGATAGATTACATACAAATTAAATTGGCAAAGTCAAAAAATTAAAATTAGAAACAATCATAAATGTCACTTATATAAAAATAATAATTCATATAATTTATTCAACATTTTAATATTGCAAATAAAATAGAAAAGAGCGACAGATAATGAAGAATAATGTGTTATGATTATTTCATTTCATTGTTATTGTCACCACATTAAGCATGCAACAATGGTTAATGTAGTGAGCGTGTGTGCGTGTGCTTTAGCATGGGAGGTGAAAATTGATTTTTGGGAATTTACTGTCTTCCTTGAAGCTTTTCCGTTACACCCTGTGTATTAAAGAAAAATATAAAAATAGCTAGAAATCATAGGTCGTATTTACCTGCGAGTATGTGCTGAGCTGCGCGGCGTTGACCACCATGGCTCGTCCGACGGTCGGCATGGCGCCGCGCCATAGCTTGAGGACACCTTCCTCTCTCACTATCCTGGGGGGCGACACCACAAGTTAGCACCATTACCTTTACACCTGATCCTGCCAGCTGCTTCGCCTACGTGGAATTAGAACTTGGCGCCATTATAATTTATCTACAATCTATACTAATATTATAAAGAGGTAAAGTTTGTGAGGTTGTGAGGTAGTAGGGGGTAATCTTTCGGCGACAGCGACCTCTCGCCTCCGGTCCTGCTCCAGGCCAAGGTACGGAGCGAGAAGGAATGGGAAGCAGTCGCCTCCTTCTGTGAAGCAGTAACGCTCGCGAAAGAGGACGCGGAACGGGTGAGGGAGGCTCAACAGAGTCGCCCTCACGCCCCCAGTAGCAGCCGCCGCGAGAGACTCCCCGGGTGTCGGACGTTGCGAGACGATCTCCGCCCACCGTACAAGCGGGCGTGCGGACGGCGAGTAGTGGGTACCTCGCCGTCCGAACAGGATCAGGCCCATGAGTCGACGGCGCGTAGTGTTCCACGCGTGCCTCAAAGAGTTGTCAGCAATGCATGAGGGGCCCGTCATGGCCGATGCCTGCCCAGAGATCGTGGATAAATTCGAAACAAAGTTATCGCGCCCCTGGGCACTTAGGGCAGGGAAGGAACAGTGGGTTTTAGTCAGTAAGTCTGACACGCCCTCCTGCTCCACCCAGAGCGGGAAAAGTCATAGGATGATTTACCATTTAAAAAAAATGGGTAATTTTTGGATCTACTGAATCAATTTTGAAAATTCTTTTAACAATAGAAAGCCACGCTATTAGTGAGTGTCAAAGGCTATAGATTTTGGAAATCCACGCGGACGAAAACGCGGGCGAAGTGCTTGTAGCATATAAGTTATCTGTATATATAAAATTCAAAGTCCTGCCTGACTGATTGACTGATATATCAACACACAGCCTAAACCGCTGGTCCTAGAGACATGAAATTTGGAGGGTGTGTTCTTTGTGAAGAATATGTATACACTAAGACAGGGTTTATTGAAATACAACCCTTAAAGGAGTGAAAAAGGGTTTGAAAGTTTATAACGGGTGAAGTACCAATTCCACACGGGCGTAGCCGCTGGCAGAAGCTAGTTCTGATGCCTTTAAGTGTGTTATGTTATGAGACCCCTGTAGTCGAACAAGGAAACCCTTTATTGTTTACTGACCGACAGTCATACACACAGTGTATTTCTTTCGATGGGTAAAATTAAAATTTCAACTTCTTTCTATGAACACGGGGTCTCATCTCGAACAAAGAAAATTTAGTTCAAATAAATCTCAATAGATGGCGTAATATGCATCGATTTCATATTGAAGTTTAAGTAATATTAACATTTTGAAAAGAAATATGGTAAAACTGTATTTTCTTATTTAATGAACTGCCCTAAGCATAAAACTGTGGAATAATGGGCTTGTAATTCAATTATTGGAACGAATCCTTAGACATCTATATTTCTTGTACCAATAGATGGCGCTGTTTGAAGTTTTAGAGTTTATCCATTCGCCTCTTTAAAATTTAAATAGTGACAAATTTGGATACAGTAAAACTGCTATGAAGTGCCAAAAATACTATGAAATAATTCCTCAATGTGTGAGAAAATATTGGTAAGACTTTAACTAAATTCATTCAGCTTGCAAGCCGTCGCTGCTAACACCATCTAGCGAGGTGTAGAGGACGGGCCCGAACGAAGAACAAAAGTTACTTGTGCCAGACGAAAACCCGTAGTTACGGCGGTACCGTTTCTTTGTATGGGATGAGGCATCTGTACGCTAGTATTTTATTATCTGTGGTATGAATCATCGGATTTATAAAGCAGTTTAGTTTCTGAGGAGTGGCTTCTAAAGTGCAAGCAGAACTTGATTGTTTTTTTTAAATAACAGCAGTCCTAAAAGTAAGTAACACACACCATAAACCGTAATGAATACCTGATAAGAGCATCGGCGACATTCTTGTAGTTCCTCCTCTGTTCCACCGGTAGCCTGCCATCCGCCGTCATCCGGATCAGGGCTACCTCTGCAGGGGTGCCTACAAAGGCTCCGATGGAACCCGCCGCCACACCCAGCAGGGTCTTGGTGCCAAAACCAGGGGCTGCGCCAGCGTTTCGTCTGTTGAAGAAACAATATTTCTTAATCCAAGGGTAACTAAATCACAGAGCATGAAATCACCATGCCGGCAGCGAGTAGAAACGATTACTAATAATACTTTTCAATACATTTACTCGAAAAGAGGCTCGTAAATGCTCGAGGCGTGGACATTTGTCATTGCAGTCTCTTAGACTCCATAACGGGCTTTAGTTCGGCTGCAATGAAAAAGTCTAGCCGCAAAGGTTTGCCCACTTGCGTCAAAATTTTCGGCTGTCAAAGCCATAGTCAGATTACTCTTAGAAGTGGACGACCCGTGATAACTCACGGGTCGTTCACTTCTAAGAGTAAACTGTGACAAACATAGACAATTAAACACACTAGGTTCCTATGGAAAGTTCGCATTACGTTTAGTATTCAACTCTACCCAAGGATTCTCATAAAAATACAATAGATACAGTACATTAATCTATCTATCTACCAATTTTTTTAATATAAACCATAATTATGCTGTTTCTAAATACATTTTCTATTTTAGAAACTATTTCTACTAGTAACATACTCGTAGGAACTGTTTAGTTTACGAAATTATTACTATCAACGGTTTAACGGAAATAGGTGGCTAAATTTTAAAATTTGCTTCCGCCCATAGAAATAAACAACTTCCAATTCCACCAAAAATTGGATCTCCCATACTAATTTTGATCAGTTGATGATAACTTTGTCCGGAAAGTACAATAATTGGACCTCCCCTACTAATTTTGATCAGTTGATGATAATTTTGTACGGAAGGTGATTTTTTTTTTGGAATTTGCTGTTCAGGGCAGAAGCAGTATCTAAAATATGACCACCCAATTCCGTTACACCCTTTATATGCCACCGGATAGTTGTAAACACCGTTAGTTTTTGAAAAAGCCCGTAAAATTGTAAACATTTTATTCTCAAAAAGTCTCCGTTACAATGTAAATTATAGAATTTGGATGAGATTTATTGTTTTTGAAATTATCTTTTCATACATACAAGGTAATTTTTTAACCGTTTAAAACACTAAAAGAGGTTAAAGTACTCATGAATACGAGCAACGTTTACTAGGGGGCCAACCTTGTAACTCGACTAAAAAAATCTGCTGTTCATTATATATACATTTTAGTAGAGTAGGGATTGACAATTTGTATAGAACAGCTGATTTTTTTAGTCAAGTTACAAAGTTGGCCCCATAGTAAAAATTGCTCGTATTCATGAGGGGTGAAAGTACCCCTTTAATTGTTTTAAACGATTGAAAAATCACCTTGTATATCGAGTTTATACCCCCGCAATATTTATTAAAATCTTACGAAGATTGCAATTATTCGGCGACATGTACTCGTATGTATATTAACATAAAAATAAACGGTTTGCCTGTTAGGTGTCATTTCTCTCAGGATCATAATTTGATGAAGACAGCATAATATTTTCAATATTCAAAGTTCATTGCTAATGGCTGTTGAAAAAGAACACATAATAACGAATTTAAAAAATATATTAAAAATACCTATCGTTTAAAATGGCAAGTTGAGTAAAATGTTTAAGAGTTAAAGTTTGCAACTTGCAAGTAACGCAACCGGTGTTAAAGCCTTCGCCACGGTATATTATGAATTTATTAATCAAGGAAATACTAACTATCATCAAATATGTAATAATGACTGCTAGAAAAACTGAAAACATTGTTTTTTTAGAGTTCCGTACCCGAAGGGTAACCAACGAGACCCTTTTATTATTACTAAGCCTCCGCTGTCCGTCCGTCTGTCAGCGGGCTATATCTCATGATCCGTAATAGGTAGACAGTTGAAATTTTCACAGAATGTGTATTTCTGTTGCCGCTATAACAATAAATAATAAAAAATTAAAGAGGGCTTCGTTACTAGAAACGTGATTTTTTGGCTTTGTTGATCGATCTTCGAGAAATCGAGAATCGAGAGCAGTGGCCCAGTGGTAAAAGCCGCGACTTACAAGTTGTAGGTCGTGAGTTCAAACCCAGGCAGGCGCTTTACTTTGTGTAAGTTATTTCATCACCACTGCTCTTAAAACGGTGAAGGAAAACATCGTGAGGAAACCGGCATGTCCTAGAACTAAAAATTCGAAGATATGCGACATCCACCAATCCGCATTGGGCCCGCGTGGTGGATTACGGCCCACACCCTCTCACAGAGAGGAGGCTTGTGCCCCAGCAGTGGGGACATTAAAAAGCTGATGATGATGACGATGATGATGATCGATCTTAATAATGACAACAATAACAAAAAGCATGTGGACTTTAAAAGGCTGATGATGATGATGATGATGGTACGGAACCCTTCACGCGCGAGTCCGACTCGCACTTGGCCGGTTTTTTAAACTACCCTACGCTATCCCACTGCTGGGCAAAGGTCTCCCCCAAGTCCTTCCAGGAACTCTTCTCCCGTGCTTTCTCAAACCAGTCCTCGCGCTACGCGTCGAAGACGTATCGGCACATCTTTCGTTGCCGACCTCGGCGGCGGCGTCCATTTTCAGTATTAAAACAAAGATTATTAAAATATTTATTTTGATGTTTTTGTAGGAGATGCAAGCTCGCCTGTGCCATCCGCCAAATAGTCACGGGAATGAACGGTAACAGACGAAAAATAGACCATACTCTTTATCCAAGCTTTTTTTTTTGGAACCACGCAGTTGGTGCGGTATGCCTGAGCTGACGTAGATGCAGGTGGCAAATATTCTATTTGACGACTGACATTTTGTTTACATCATTCTTCACATTCCTACGTAGGTACTGTCTTATTGTCATTATGTAGTAAATTTTACAATGATTTCATTTATCCCATCCTACTTTCTTCGTACTTATTAATAAGCACATATTATAAAGGCGAAAGTTTGTGAGTGTGTGTTTGTATATTTGTTACTTCTTCACGCTCAAACGGCTGGACCAATTTGGATGAAATTTGGTCTGTAGATAGTTTATGCTCTTTTTTGTGTGGGGGGGGGGGGGAGGGTTGGGCAATCATAAGATTGTTTATGCCCTAGACTAACACATAAACACTTTTTATCCCGGTCTACACGGGTAGAACCGCGGGGCGCAGCTAGTATTTATTAGAAATGCGAAAGTTTGAATGTTTGATGTTTGTTACTCAATCATACCAGAACGGCTGAACGGATCTAGATGAAATTTGTCACAGAAATCGATTATAGCCTGTAACAGTACATAGGCTATAATTTATAATGAGGAAGTACTAGAATAGAATAGAATACTCTTTATTATGTACACCATATAAAATACAAAAAATATACTCGTATGAAGAAAACATTACATAGGCTGACACAATGGGCGGCCTTATCACTAAAAGCGATCTTTTCAAGACAACCTTTGGATGGATTTTAAAGAGAAAAGGAAATACAGTACTGTAGGTAGTCTTAGGTGTACTATTTATAATAATATATACAATAAATACATTATAGTTAAATACATACATTAATAATTATAAAAAAAAGTATAGAACCCTAGTAAAAACGATTAAAGAGAGAGGTAGTGATTTTTGACCATTGTTTTAAAAGTGGACAAGGATTGAGCAAGCCTTACCGACACAGGCAAGGCATTCCATAACCGCACCGCTTGAACCATAAAAGATTTCTCGTAAAAGCTGGTGGAATGCATCTCTAGTGTCAAGTTTCTAAGTACTAATTCCACACGGACGAATCCGAAGGCAGAAGTTTGTTTAAAATAAGACCTTATCAGCTATCAAAGAGCGCGGCACTCAGGAGTTTTGGACATGTCTCATAATAAAATAACGTGATCCAAACAGAATCCCGAACCTATCTTTAAAGTGTCATAAATCCTACTAATATATAATAAATGTGAAAGTTTGTAAGGATGTATTGATGTTTGTCACTCTTTCATGCAAAAAGTACTGAACTGATTTGGATGAAACTTGACAATAATATAGCTTACTAGCTGACCCGGCAAACGTTCTGCGATTAAAAATTGGGGGTGGGGGTAGGAGAGTGAAAAATACGTTACAACCTATTCTATTCTCTTCTATCTATACCTACCAAATATACATAAAAAAATAATAAAATCAGTCGAGCCGTTTCGGAGGAGTGGTTACAAACACCGTAACAAGAGATTTTTATACTTATATTAGAAAGAAGAAAGATATATTATAGCCTAGAAGTTATTCATCAGAATAATTTCACACATCACAAAGCCGTCAACTACGCATACTGTACATCTAACAAAGTAGCTTTGCGCAAAAATTATTGCTGGGAAACGACTTTTATACTTAGGTATGAAAAAAAAAAAATTATTGCGCGCAATATAACGCGAACCCAGGCTAGTGGAGTTAAGCCCCGCCCCTTCGCTCCAAGACGCGTAGGTACTTGTCAGATACGTTTGATATTCATTGCGTTTTTTGTTACTGCAAATGAGTAATTTCGAAATATCGAAAAAAAAACGAAAATTCAGGTAATTTTGGTTTGGAAAAAAGTTTAGTATTATCAGTTGGAATTCATTTTCCGCGACTTTGACCTTCAATATCTCCAGAACCAGTGGATTCCCAGGTATGGTCTAGTGGAAAAAAATGATCTAAGTAAATAATGGGTAGATTATGTGGCTTTCGGCTTCGGAAACTGTCTTTTTACACCCAATATGATAGGTGGGAAATACTAATTCCACGCGGGCGAAGCTGCTAGTAGAAGCTAGTAACACAGCTTTTCACTAAATCTTTTAATCTTATCGAGCAATATTTCATACCATTTATGAAAAGCCTAAATATTCAAGTACATTGTATTAATTCAAACTTTATATCGTGCCAATCTCCAACTGCTTGCGACTAGACTTATGACCTAAACTCCGCACTGCGCAAAAATATTGCGACATTGTTTTTCCCCATAGACTGGACAATTGGAAATAGGTCACATAGACCATAGAGGCATAGAGCGGTACGCCTGCGGCGGAGACTCGAGTCTGCACTATCTGTGCTGCGGGTCTAGTAGACAAATAACTTTTCAGCCGGTCGATTCTGTTAACACTCACCGTGAAAACTTAGGTGGAGTGAGCGTGAAGTGAACTGTCATTCCACCTTCGTTGTATGGTTTGACAGTCCACTTCACGTTCACTTCACCTAAGTTTTCAAGGTGAGATTTTACAGAATAGCACTACTGTTCGTTCACGCCAAACGGAGAAGTCACGAGACAATTCTCCCCGCAGGTAATGGTACGGATTCTCTTGTTCAATAACTAAACTAAAATTAGAGAATTGCTATCTTTTACTAAAAGGCAGTGCGAGAAAAGGACGGCTATAGCTATGCAATAAGTTAGAGATGTCAAACTAGTTTACGCCTTGCGCTTCGCCGTGTTTTTAGACGACATGTTTTTACGTGTACCCTTAATTTGTATGGAAATATTAGTTCAAACTAAATTTGACAGCTCTAATTTACGTCCGTCTCTGTCTTATTTTATTAGAGAGAAAAAGATAACAATAGCCTAAATTAAGTTTAGTTTGTGCACAACAGAATCAACACCATTGTCATTGCCATACGTTTTGTAGCGTTTGGCGTGAACGCTAACAGAAAAGTTATTTGTCTAGACCCGCAGAGCAATAGTTTCGGGTGTCTTATCTGGAAAGTCAGAATACGGATGTTTCCTGAGTACAAAAATAATATTTCAATTTAGTCCGTAAATTAGACTATCGAAAAATATTAGTTTTTTTTTTTTGCTTTATCAAACCAATAAAAATTACAAAGATAAAACGCATCAAAGTTCAGGAGTGGGGGCTTGTCACGTCACTTCGCGGTAAGTGTAGCACGGCGTGAAGTTACGCAAAATTTCAATGCACTATATCGTTTTTATTTTTTGTCAACGTGACAAGAAAATATTCGTGTCCAATCTTTTTTAACCGACGAAAAAAAGGAGGAGGTTCTCAATTCGACCGTATATATATATATATTTTTTTTTTTTTTGTGTAGGTATGTTCAGCCCTCACTCCGTCATTTATGAACCGATTTTGATTATTCTTTTTTTGTTAGATAGGGTATACCTCAAGGGTGGTCCCATGTCAAGGAAGTCAGGCTCTGACAGTGGAAACCTGATAAAATTGAGAGAAAACCTCGAAAATTGTGGGCACGTTTAGCGTTTCTGTATGTATGTTCGGCCCTCACTCCGTTATTTATGAACCGATTTTGATTATTCTTTTTTTGTTAGATAGGGTATATCTCAAGGGTGGTCCCATGTCAAGGAAGTCAGGATGTGACACTGGAATCCTGATAAAATTGAGAGAAAACCACGAAAATTGTGGATACGTTTAGCGTTTCTATATGTATGTTCGGCCCTCACTCCGTTATTTATGAACCGATTTTGATGATTCTACTTTTCTTAGATAGGGTATACCTCAAGGGTGGTCCCATGTCAAGGACATTAGGATCTGATCATGGGATCCTGAAAAAATTGAGAGAGAACCTCAAAAATTGGGCACGAATATTGTTTCTGTTTACTTTTCATAACTTAATTAGGTATCTGCCGCGACACCTCGCGGCTCGGCAGACAGAGCTCCGACAGGATCTCATGGTGACATGGAGAGAGCGACTATCACAACCCAGCGCTGGGCACGCCACCATCGCGGCGGTAGTGCCCCTCTTTGAGGAGTGGCTGGAGAGGCGCCATGGCGCCCTCACCTTCCGCCTGACGCAGGTCCTCACCGGACATGGCTGTTTCGGGAGGTACCTGTGTCGGATCAAGGCGGAGGTGACCCCTAGGTGTTTCCACTGCGAGGATCGCCCAGAGGACACGGTGGAGCATACGGTGGAGGTTTGCCCCGCTTGGGCAGAGCACCGCCGTGTCCTCGTGGATGCGATAGGCGGCAGCGACCTCTCGCGCCGTGCCCTGGTTCAGGCCATGGTACGGAGCGAGAGGGAATGGGAAGCCGTCTCCTCCTTCTGCGAAGCAGTAATTCTCGCGAAGAGGGAGGCGGCATACGTTAGGGAGACTCAACAACAGCCGAGTCGCCCTAGCGCCCTCAGCCGCAGCCGCTGCAGGAGACGCCAGGGGCCGCGAGACGATCTGCGGCCATCGTAGACCCGGGCCTGCGGCCGGCGAGTAGTGGATAACTCGCCGCCCGATCAGCACCAGGCCCGAGAGTCGACGGCGCGTAGTATTCCACGCGCGCCTCAAAGAGTTGTCAGCAAAGGACGGGGCCTGCCACGGCCAATGCCTGCCCGGGGGTTGAGGATAAATTCGAAAGAGTTACCTCGCCCCTGGGCACGTAAGGCAGGGAGGAACAGGGATGGGTTTTAGTCAGTAAGAGTCTGACACGCCCTTCCGCTCCACCCTAGAGCGGAAGAAGTCATAAGATGATTTCCCACCCCCAAAAAAAAAAAATCAGGTATTTGCATTTAGGAATCATCACATCCTGAAACTGAGCTGATGATGGAAACCATACCATTCCTACACAATATAAGTTAGATATCAAACTGGTTTTAGTGACAAATACCACATAATATGCTTTGAAAAAAGACGTCTTTACAATATTGGAGGTAACCTCAACTGGTCAATATCCTGGAAACTTCATTGGAAGAATGGTTACATCATCAGCTCAGTGGCAAGAAGAATTATGGAGGATTAGAAATTAGCCTCAGAGTGTTAAAAGATGATGCGAGCCACAAAAAATCATAAAATAAAAAACTTTTTAACAAAAAAATTAACCGACGAAAAAGAACTAAAAAGCAAAAAATAAATAAACCTTTTAAAGTCTTGAGTAATGAGCATATTTACCTACATAAAATATCAAATTTTATATAAACTAATTTTGAGTCGGCGCCAATTATTAAAATGATTAATTACCTACTTACAGCCTTCTTCATTTGTAAGTACTTATAAAATTTAGATATTTAATAATCAGATTGTTGTTTGGCGCCGACTCAAAATTAGTTTATATAAAATTTGATATTTTATGTAGGTAAATATGCTCATTACTCAAGACTTTAAAAGGTTTATTTATTTTTTGCTTTTTAGTTCTTTTTCGTCGGTTAATTTTTTTGTTAAAAAGTTTTTTTTATCACTTAACTGACCAATTAGATATTTTTTAGGAAAGTACCCTATTGTCACACGCCGTTAATTTTTTACATGCTTGGTTTGTATGAAACGTTTCGACAATGTTATCTCTAGCTGTGGCCATCGAGGCGTCTCGATACTCTGTGCCATGGGTTATGGAAATTCGAAAACTCACGAATTGAACGGAAAAATGTTTTAGATCGCGCTATAAAAAAAATCGCGTAGTAAGATTTCGTAATTTGAATTTGAAGTTTTTCTCATGTTATATTACTATTTATCGCCTATCGTTAATTTCAAAATATATTCCAGTAAAATACACATAAAAAAAAGAAAGAAAACTAATTACGCTACATACGCTACATTATTATGATTGGCGCAGCGTTTGGCTGCTGCGCTGCATGTCGCGGGTTCGATTCCCGCACAGAACAAATATTTGTATGGCCTACAGATAGTTATTCCGGGTCTGGGTGTCTTGTGTATGTGAGTTTACATGTTTCTGAACGCGCCCACGATACAGGAGTAATTCCCAGTGTGGG
This sequence comes from Polia nebulosa, assembly GCA_951329385.1. Classification (NCBI taxonomy): domain Eukaryota; kingdom Metazoa; phylum Arthropoda; class Insecta; order Lepidoptera; family Noctuidae; genus Polia; species Polia nebulosa. The sequence goes on along the minus strand of OX589607.1, from coordinate 26,502,117 downwards.
CCAACGTTTATTAAAAAAAACCAGCCAAGAGCGAGTCGCTCGCGCGCAAAGGCTTCCGAACAAATTATATTTTTTTCATTTTTTTTTTAACTGCCTCTACCTTATGGGTTTCCTGTAATCTATAAGTAAAGAACTACAATCTGTATTTTTTTTTAATTTTTAGGCCTAGTGGTTTCGGAGATAAGGGGGCCAATTATCATTTTTATCTATTTTCTTAAATAACTTCAAAATTATATATTTCAAAATTATGAAAAAAAAATATTCGAGACCCTCACAATGTGCCCTTACATTTGATATGTCGCACGACACAGTTTGAACAACTTTAATTTTTAATTTTCCGATTTTCACTCCAAAAGTGACATTAATTTAGGTCACAGATATTCATGTGTGTACCAAATTTCAACTCTATCGGTCCAGCAGATTCGGAGCAAATTGGCTGTGACAGACGGACAGACAGACAGACACACGGGTGATCCTATAAGGGTTCCGTCTTTTCATTCGGCCTTCGGAACCCTAAAAATTAAAAGAATTATTCGATACCATATAGAGGGGTTGTTTTTTGGGACAAGCCCGCCACACTATTCTCAAACCACTGTAACTTCTGTAAGCCAGAATCAACAGTGGCGACCACCAGAAAAAACGCCGAGGCAATGAAGCTCGACGAGTCCCAGAGAAACATATAGAGGGGTTAATAAACTTTGTTTAGTTAAAATAGTATTGCAACAATTCTTATCAAATTCATGACCCGAGCGAAGGGTTTCGAAACCGTCCGTGAACGCTAAATCAATCAAGTCATAAGTGATAACTGACAAAGGCCCATGAACTCTTGCATAATAACCTAAGAGTATAAATAAACATAGAAAATTAAGAGTGTTCAATACGTTAACACCCAGGAAAACTATTTGCATGAGTTGAAGGATACATTAGTATGCTGACCGATGCACGTGGCTTGGAATCGACTCACTGCAAGGTAAGACATCATACTACACACACAGACACACTACATACCTTAAAAATTTCATATTTTCAAAAAAAAAACCGACTAAAAATAACTAAATAGTTCCAAACAAGTCTTTTGAAGCAGTCTGATGCAGTTTTAGTTTAATTAACGATTGCATGCCACCAACTGCATCAGACTGCTTGAAAAGTGACCTGTTTGGAACGTTTTAGTTGATTTTTTAACCGACTTCGAAAAAGGAGCAGGTTATCAATTCGGATGTTTGTATTTTTTTTTTTTTGTATGTTCGGGCATAACTCCGTCATATATTGACGGATTTGCAAAATTCTTTTTTGTTCGAAAGGGGTTTATTCCGAAATGGTCCCATTTAAATTTCAAAAAGATCTGATGATGGGTTTCGGAGACAGACAACGGAACTCTTCAAAAATTGACAGCAAATCAACCGCGATTGCTGCTATCGTATGTCTATGAATTGTTAACACAGTTTACACAACTAAAAAAGTAAAAATAAAAAACTTTTTTACAAAAAAATAGAACCGACTTCCAAAAAAAGTGCAAAATAACTTTAATTTCGGAAGTCGGTGTCAAAAAACAAAGACACAAAACAGGAACAACGACTTCCGAAATTAAAGTTATTTTGAATTTTTTTTGGAATTCGGTTCTATTTTTTTGTAAAAAAGTTTTTACCGGGTTTTTTTTGTTTTTTTTTTACGTTCTACATTTTAGTGAGTTATTTTTCTTGGAATCGCCTCCTCAAACCCTTTTTTTTGATACCCCACTTAATATATTTCGTCGACTTTTTTTTTTTCTTTTTCACAATATGGCGTCTGGCTGTCGCCATATTGTATTTCGATTCCTGTCATGTCTTTAGTAGCACTTCAATTGACGACGATGAAAAAACATACATTCATAGGCTGATAAACAGTAAACACATTACCCTCCCTTGCGTCGTGCAGTCGGGTAAAATATTTAAAAGGAAGGTTTACGAAAATAGAACAGGAAAATGTGTAAGTTAGGACGGTCAAAACGTAACGTCCTATTAGCTAATCAAGAAGATATCTGCCCTCTTGTATCGCCTAGTTTCCTAATTCCTAAGGCAGAAGAGAATTACTTATACATACATACGTATAATTGTACAGCGCTAAACATTTCATTTCATGTCGTGCCTGACCGAAAAGGTTCGATTTCGGTCAAATAACTGGTTTCGACAACGAAACCGAAACTCCAGCAGTTTCGGATTCGTCCAAAAACTGGCCGAATATTCGGCTCGACCGAAACTAGCGTCTTTGAGCTGTAGGTTGTGATAGAGACAAAAACGAGAATCCTCGAGTATTCTCCGGCTGACGTGCGACCTGGTTTAGGCTCGTGTTAGTTCGTTTTATAGGGCACTAAAAGCAAACTAATACTCCGCTCTCCATCCGTCTGTCTGTCTGTCACCAGGCTGTATCTCATGAACCGTGATAGTTAGACAGTTGAAATTTTCACAGATGATGTATTTCTGTTGCCGCTTTAACAACAAATACCAGAAAACAGAATGAGATAAACATTTAAGGGGGCTCCCATACAACAAACGTGATTTTTTTGCCGTTTTTATACATAGATAATGGTACGGAACCCTTCGTGCGCGAGTCCGATTCGCATTTGACCGGTTTTTTTATTAATTAAAACAATTCCCTTCCATTCCGAATGTAAAATGAGTCTAAAGCGTAGTGTATTAGCCTGTTAGTAGTAATTGAGCTCTTCCTATTAACATACCTATTTCTGTCACCGAGCAGTTTCAGATGTAGGCGATATCAAATATACATACATTATCTATCACACAATGGTTTGTGCAGTGAGGAGTGAACAAGAGATCAATAGGTCAGCTGATGTATTAAAATCGTTTGTGTGTTACATAAACTAACATTCAGTACATTATCTCTATTTTGACGTATTATGAACCCACAGAGTACGGAATGCTCACGACTTCACGAGTCGGTAGCGACTAGTGACGTCATTACTATAGGCGGTGATAAACACGCCGTTTTTATCGTGTGGAAATTCTCATGGACGTCCTGCGCCCGGGGTGAGCGCAAGGGTGTGTCAGACTCTTCTGGCCGTTTTATATATATTGTGTTGCCCAATTTCTCACAAGTCATGGCAACTTTAAGGGTAAATTATTTTCCTTCAAGCTTGTTGCCTCACCTTTATGTCAATGTTCTACACCTGATTGCGAATACGAACAATCCGCACATCATATCCTATGGGAGTGTACTCTTTGGCAAATTGAACGCAATATTATGTTGGATAGTATTCTGCCTACGTCTGGAGTTGTCTATTACACAGATATTATGGAAACTAGAACGAATTTCCGTGCGTTCAAGCGTTTTTGCCATACCTATTATTGGAATCAAGTGTAACAGCTCACAATTTTAGGTCCCATTAATATTAGTGTTTTTAACCCAGTGGTGCTTGGCAACTGAGCTTACACCAGTTGTAAATACCCTATTTGTGCCTAATGGCCTAGCTTTATTCTGTCTCCCGCTTGATTAGGAGGGATGTGGAAATTATGTTTTTCTTACTCCTCCGCTGTCTTTTCTGATTAATTTCGTTGCGAGACCCAAGACAGTTTAATCGTTTCTCTAAGATTCGTCGAGCTTCATTGCCTCGGCGTTTTTCTGGTGGTCGCCATTGTTGATTCTGGCTTACAGAAGTTACAGTGGTTTGGGAATAGTGTGGCGGGCTTGTCATTCAACTTGCAAGCCATCGCTGCTAACGCCATCTAGCGAGGCGTACCGTACGGGACCGAACGCGGTAAAATTTGCCTGCTGCCTGCCGAAAAACCGTAGTTAAGGCAGTCACGTTCCTTTGTATGAGATGAGGCATCTATACGCTGGTATTATATTATCTGTGGTCTGAGTAAGATAGAACACCTAAGCTACGTTAGTTTTATTCTTCTGTACTGTACGCCCTTGGCAAAGAACCCACTAGGTCTATGCTACTGCAGTGCAGTAATTGGGTCCATTTTGCTGCAGTTTTGTTACCAATAGGTACGGTTTAAATAAATTTTGACGCTTATTTGTAACTTTAACACAATATATCAAGGCTTCAAGATATCATTTCCTCATATCATGATTATTGTAATAGATTAGTATGGCATTCAGTATCAATTAACAATTAAAACTCAATACTTACTCTTTATAAACATCAAATAGGTAACTGTAGACTCCCAGTCTCGTGGTGGTGTAAGTGGCCTGTCGTAGCAAGCCCGCTGAGAGCCCCGTGTATAAAGAGACGAATCCTTCCCGAGCCACAATCTCCCCAGCAACGGCAAATGAGGTCCGACTGCCCCCGCTCAGTTGCATCCGAGTTTTGATCAAGTCTAGCGGCTGAACGACGCATGTTGCGGCCATGCTGGAAAAAAGAACCTTGTTGTAAATATCTGCTAGTGATAGATTGACTCATGGCTACATACAATTATTTTTCATTGACATATTCGGATTGAACTGTTATAAGCTTCCAAGTTATAATTATAAGGAATAGAATATTTTTTAATTAGGTTTTTACAATCGCAAGATATCCAGTTTCATTGAATATTTCCTAGCTGCCGATGTGGGTATCGAGCGGACGCATCGAGATATAGTGGCGGATGGTGACAAGGGACTCACCCCACTCTTCTTGGCTAATGAAAACTGGCGCAAACCTGTAGTGCTTGACACTAATTGGGGAAACCGAAGGTTTTGTTTGTGCAATTATGGACGAAGTTATCATGACGAATAACTAGCGAAGATTTATTGTGAAGTACGGCACGGTTGACGTCTGTCGGGCATGTCATCGTCCAGGAGAAGCAATCCTCTCAATAGATAACAGAGAGTACTTGCATAGGCACAACCTTGTAGCCAGGATTATACATAAGCAACTTGCTCTGAAATTCTCTCTTGTAGAATCGGAAGTGTCGTACTACAGGCAATTTCACATTGTACTGGGTGCGGTCCATCATAACTAACAGAACTATTGCAGCGAATAAGCCTGATATACTGGTGATGGACCGAAACGAGAGGCGTGCAACGATTGTTGACATAAACGTCCCGCATGACGAGAAGCTCGTGAAACCTGATAAAGATAAGCAAATTAAGTTTCTTGTTTTTGCTAGCGAGGTTGTCGACATGTGGGAAGTGGACTCAGCTATAATTATACCGATAGTCGTATCAGCCACTGGCTTAATAGCCACGAGCCTCGACAATCACCTCAGGAGGCTCTCGTTCTGCAAGTCACAGGCGTGATTGAAAGAGTCGCCGCGGGCCTAGTACAGGTAACTGAAGGAACACGGATAGGTTTTAGTCAGTAAGAGTCTGAAACGCCCTCTGGGAGAAGTTATTTGTTGATTTCCACCTTAAAGAAAAAAGGGGGCTCTCGTTAGGGGGTTGGATCAAGGTCTTGATTCAGAAAACGGTATTAGTGGACACGACTCCTGTTGTAAGGAAGTTCCTCTCTTTGGACCTTATTCCTGATACTGGTGGGCTATTTTATAAATTTTATATATTTTTTAATGTTTTATTCTGTTTGCATAATAAATATTCAAAATTATAGGTAAACTGTATTACAGAAAATCAATGAAGTACGTAAAATAAAAAAAAAAACATCCGTCTTCCAAAAAAGAAAATACACTAAAAATAAAAAATAACTTTAATTTCGGAAGTCGGTGTTTGTATTTTATTTATAACTAGCGACCCGCCCAGCTTCGCTCTGGTACAAATTATACATATAAACCTTTCTCTTCAATCACTCTATCTATTAAAAAAAACCGCATCAAAATCCATTGCGTAGTTTTAAAGATTTAAGCATACATAGGGATATAGGGATAGAGAAAGCGACTTCACTAGCATGAGAATCGTATCTCAGCAGCTGAAGTTCAGATTGCTGGGGTGAAGAAGGCTTTAGGTGAACTTAGGGCTGGAGACGGTGTTGTGCCTTCAGTGGTTGCTGCACCTTCGGCACGTGGACTTAAGGTGCCGCCATTCGACGGCAAATCTTCATGGTCGGTCTACAAAATTCAATTTGAGGTCGTTATGAAGGCGAATGGGTGGACCAAAGAACAAGCTATGACCGCACTCACTTTAAGCTTCCAAGACCAGGCCCTAACCATACTTGAGGCTCTTGGCAAGGATGTGACGTACGAACAGCTGCTGGAAGCCTTAGTCCAGATATGGTGACGCGCACTTGGAGCACGTATTTCGTGCTAAGTTAAGGGATCGTGTTCAACGTAGTGCCCAGAACCTACAACAGTGGGCCTTGGAAGTTGAAAAGTTGGTTCGGAAAGCATACCAGTCCACCCCTGCACTCATCAATGGCAATCTGGTACAGGCGTTCGTCGACGGAATACGTGACTTGGAAGTTAGAGCCGCTGTAAGACTTGGGCATCATGAGATACTGAAGGACGCCTTGGCCCATGCCTTGGAAGTAGAGGCAGTGAGGCAAGACCATCGAACACACCGTATCAGGGAGGTTGTGGCATCACCTGTACGCGATCGTCCGCAAGGGGCCCTAGGTGTTACACTTGTGGAGAAAGGGGTCATCTTCGGTTAAGCTGTCATAAGCGAGGCATACTGAGAGAAGACCAATCACAGCAAGAAGCGCGAGTGGCGCGACATGGCGCACGACCGTGGCGGAGGCCCCTGAAAGTGTGAGTTCAAGTGATGTCGTCAAGGTCGGTGCGGCACCCGACAAGTGCGTAAAACAGAATCAACTGAAGAGTAAATTGAGTGCAGGTGCGAATGGTGTTGCCAGCGCCGTGGCCTCCAAGAAGGACGACTGTGTGATGATGTGCGCGCGATGCGGACGTTAGGTCCGACCCGAGAATGAGCGAAGTGAGGATGCTAAGAATGGATGTCACAATGAATGGAAGGAAATCCTACAGCTTGCTCAGCACAATGACACGGACCTCAAACCGATCTTCGACTGGATTAAAGCTGGTGCTCCTAAACCCAAGTGGAGTGATGTTGCGGCGTTGAGTTCCATCACGAAGAGTTATAGTGCACAATGGATCAGCTTGGTTATCCAAGATGAAGTCTTGTGCCGTAAATGGGAAAACGCTCGAGGGGACCAACTATCATCTACAAATTGTTGTCCCCAAAGCCAAAGTACCGGATGTTTTACGGCTCTACCATGATGGATGTTCAGGAGGACATATGGGGGTAAAAAGAAGTCTACTGAAGATATGAGATCGATTTTACAACAAGTTTAATTGTAACAAGTTTAATGATGTATATGAGCATATCCGACAATCCGGTCAACAAATGCCTGGATAAGATGAAGACCCGATACGACCGAAAGGCAAACAATAGAGGTTTTGACGAGGGTTCACTGGTGTGGTTGCATAACCCAGTGCGCAGCTAAGGGAAGTCTCCTAAATTGCAAGCAAAATGGGATGGACCATACCAAATCGTGACCAGGATCAACGATGTTACCTACCGAATATAGAAGGGTCCACGAGGTGCGCCTAAGATTGTCCATATAGACCGATTGGCGCGATACTACGGGACTAATGATGCTCGGGACGAGCATATCTAAGGAGGGGTCAGTGGTAGTTACGTCGACCGTATTACAGTGGAACGTTCGAGAATGTAGTCGAAGTTTCCACTACGTTCGAGAACATTCCATTGTGGTACTGCGTAGAAATTCATAGATGTTTCTAGAATGTTCCAGTATATGATAGTTCGACAATGTTCTGGAAACTTCTATGACTGTATCGACGACTACGGATGCGAACGGATGCGAATACAAGCGATTACGAAGAGAATAGTGATTATTAGCGAATTAGTGTTTGTGTAAATAAGTTGTTGAGTTAATAAAGGATATTAGGTTAATTAATCGGTGTAAAATAATTTATCCCATACCCAGCTCGTAACAATACTCACCATCAGTTTGGTTTCCGAAAACAACACTCTACAATCGAATCCATCGAGTTTGTGAGACAGTAAAAAAAAGCCCTGGAACGGAAAGCTGCTCATCCGTGTTTTAAGACATCCAACAGGCATTTGACAGGGTATGGTATAACGGCCTCCTCTACAAAATTAAGAAAAGCTTGCCACATAGCTTTCACATGTTGATGACATCATATCTCTCGGACAGATTGTTCCAAGTGAAAGAGGCGGTCTCGACTTCTAGCTTTTACAATATAAAAGCGAGTGTACCACAGGGATCCATTTTGGGACCCATTATGTATACATTATATATGGCAGATCTTCCAATATTGCCCAGCCTAACCACAGCTACGTACGCTGACGACACCGCCATTCTGGCATGTAACAATGATCCTGTTGCCGCATCAAACACCTTACAGCAGGGACTTCACAAAATCAATTAGTGGTTACAAACATGGAATATCAAACCCAGAACATCTAAGTCTGTGCAAGTCACCTTTACACTGAGAAAGGGCAACTGCCCACCTGTAGAACTAAGAGGCACAATCCTACTGTACGAGGACAATGTTAGGTACCTGGGTATGAATTTGGACCGCCGCTTGCAATGGAAAAAGCATATCAAGACTAAACGTGAGGAACTCAACATTAGATATAGACTATTACACTAGCTACTTGGTTGAAACAGTAGATTGTTCACAGATAAACTACTGATATACAAAACTGTCCTCAAACCTATCTGGATGTACGGCATACAATTGTGGGGTAGTTGCCTGTGATACAAATATCTCAATGCTCCAACAACTGCAGAACACCATACTAAGAACGATAAACAATGCTCATTGGTTCATCACTAATAACGAAATACACCAACACCTACAAATGAACACAGTTAAAGAAGAGATTCGAGCAGCTGCGGAGAAATACAAACAGCAACTGTCTTATCACCCAAATGAACTAGCAGTCCAACTGATGTCCCAAAATTACTCCAACTGTTTTAAAAGGTATCCCATAATGGAGCTGCACAATAAGAGGTATCAATGTTGTACAGAAGAGTAGCTGTCCTAGCTGGACGAAGTACTCTACAAGACACCATCCCGAGAACACACCTGATTATAGTCTATGAAGACTGATTATATATAAAAAAAAATAATGCCACATAGGAAAAGTCTAACCGCCAACCCCCTCATAGCGGCCATAAGACAGACAACGATGAAAGGGGTTAGCGATCCACACCACAGTGTACAGCAATATGAAGTGGGGGCAATAACTGCCCAGTCGCCACCCTGTGGCAATAGGGACTTTTATACCAGATTGCCACCTGGTGGCAATCCATGTGGGGGCAACTGGGAATAAAGGGGTTTGTAGATGGCTAAGAAAAATCTAGTTTGCATTAATTAAATTCTATTAAAATTATATTGGTAACCTAAAACCCAATTTAAATTATAATAATTATGTAAAATAATAACACATAATTACTGTCTTGTACAAAGTTCATTTTAAATATAAAAACTAAATTATTTTTGTATCAGATAAATAACAGCCTACATGTTGAGATTACATAGTTAGAAAATGAAAACTATGATTACATAATCAACATTGATAGAAAGTAATCAATATGAACTCAATTATGAACCTAGAGAACTTAATTAACAGCTGAATTCGTTAGAAAAAATGTTTAACACACGGTTGTTAATGGGTACAAGGTTTCTAAAAGTAATAAACAAGTATTCTGTGCTTTAAGAAACCAGAACCAATAGTTTTGAAACTGTAAATAATCATAATAAACATTTCTACGACAATGTTAATGACATTGATCCTATCTAAAGGACATCCTAGTCTTAAAATAAATGCAAGATTGGTACCCGGCAAGGCCGCCAAAAGCGAATTTAAGCGCGTTCGGTACATATCGCTCCTTCGGTGGCGCTACAGCTGCTGGAGATTGCGCCATTTTCACAAGTTTTCACCTATATACACACACAGTCAGCACACTTATCGTTACACAGTAACACTAATAAAAGTGAACGTCTTTTAAAACTCGAGATATTTTAGTTCGAAACGTGTGCACCGCTCAGGCCCAGTTTAATCCAGCTGGATTTGACAATGACAGACAATTGACATGACCATGTTTTTTTTTTTGGTCCTCTTAGAACAGGCTAAGGTCTAAGACCATACTGCCTAGTCATTAGTAGTGTATTCTTAAGGCCCAGAAGCGGTTATTATTTAAATGAAAATAAATGACTCATCAACCAAGAAAGTTTTATTCCTTAAAAAAAATTGGTTGCCTGTAAAGTCGGTATACGGGCGAAAGTTTTACGTGACAACGACTTTGAGTGGTAAAATAATTTTAATGTGAATATTCATTCGTATAGTAGGAAGAAGGATGAAATAATAGTAACAATTTAAAACATTTATTTATACAAAGAATTATATTTAAAACATTAATTTATACAAAGAATCTCGCACTGAATTTTTATGTCTGTCTCTCTCGCTCTTAGGTGGGCTAACCATGCCCGAGTGGAAGGGACGCGTGCCTCTCACTCGCTCTCATTGTGAGCGCATAACGTGAGCGGAGCGTAACGCAGTTTCTTGAAGTGTCACCCGGCAAACCAATTTATAAGACGTTGTCACGTCAAAAAACGTTTTACAATAACAAGTAACAATTCCTACTTCTACAACATTATAAACGAACGACCCTTGAATAACATTATAACGACACTACTAAAATACGTCAGTCGCGTCCGGAGCCAAACGAAGAAGAGAGCGTTGACTTATTAATTTTGTGGGACTTCTCGCAGGTCAGCCTCTGAGGCTGTCGTCTGCTCAACCGGGCTTGCCTGTGTTGGCTTTAATATATTAAAGCCTCCAGCCAGGACTTATTTCAACTTATAAACTAAGTGACCACACTAAGGGCACCCCCTCCCCACCGAGTGTTTCCACGTTGCCGTCGTGGTGGGGCTTATGGGTCTCCATGATCCTGGGGACTTCCGGCATGAGTGACTAACTTGTGCCGGAAGGCTCCAGGGGAGAGGCCCGACTAAGAGGAACACACCGGGGGTCGCGTCCATTGTCAGTCGATCATCACCGACTGCCAGTGGATGCGACCTCCACCCAATCCTAAGCTTGGAGGCGTGGCTATGGGATGCGTACCGGAGGGATGTCCGGATGCTAGCGCCTCACAAGAGGGCCGCGCCGTTGGGAGACTTGAGCAAGCTGTTCGAGCCTCCTAACGGCGTGGAACCTGGGGGAATCTTCGTCGCTGCTCTCTGGTACGCATCTGTTCACCAGATGTGACCTTGAGAGCGGCGCCGAAACTAGGGAGGGCCCATAAGGGCAGAGTGTGTGAGTGAGTGAGTGAATGAGAGAGAGTGAATGCGGAATATGCGAAATGCTAGAAGAAGATAGGGAGGTTGAGTAGGGGAGTCAGGGACCACACCCTTAAAAGGAACAAACACAACATGGACAAGATTAAAGCGAATAAAATTACCCAGGGCGGCAACCACCTTCAAGAAGGTGGGGGAACCGCTGCGCTCCACGGAGCGTCTCGCCCCCATTCGTATGCTGGGGGGGGCGACTTTGGTCTTCCGCATGCCGGCGACGGCATCAAGAGCCGAGGAGGCTCCACAAACAACGACCTGGATCCGCTTGTCGGGGACAATCCCGACAACAAGAGCCGAGGAGGCTCCAGATCATCTCCTCCATTTGAGGAGATGATCAATTTTTGCTATAAGACGCCCGACAAGCCGCGGTCGGGCGATGATAGCCAAGTCGAAGTCGGCAAGGAGGTGGAGCGTGGTGCTGCGTCGGAGTCCGGCGCAGCACTGGTAGCAGCTCCGGGCTCTGGGAGTCCGGAGAATGAAGAGGAAGTGGGTGCTTCCGGGGGAGTCGTGGGTGAATGCTCGCGGTTCTTCCGGAACCAAAAGCGCTCCAAGTCGGGGGATGGCGGGGAGTCGTCCTCTGATGTAGAGGTGATGGCCCCGCCTCCCAAGATCCCCACCGGTCGGAGGGGAGGAGGAGCGATCCGGAGGCCCAGCAAGGCCACCAAGGCGGGCAGGAGAGCCGCAAGGCTCGCCAAGGAGGCGCGCCACCCCGCTGCGTTGGGGTCTTGTGCCTCGGCCTCTGGGTCCTCGGGTGGAGAGCCGGACGCCGCTAGCTCCAACTCGGAGCGAGCGGCCAGGCTTGCGGAGGTCGTGGAGGCCGCCATCAAGGGTGTGGTGCAGAAGAGGCTGCCCACATCCAGAAACAGGGCCACCTCCGAAGCCACGGCCTCCATAGTGGCGGCGGCAGAGGCGAGTTTCGGCGGGCCTCCGTCTGCATTGGACGAGACGTCCAAACTGCGGGCGGAGGTCGCCCGCCTGACCGCCACTACGGAGCTTCTGGTTAAGGAGAACCAGAAGCTCCGGGCAGACCTGGCCGAACTCCGAGGAGGTCACCGGAGGGACGCGCAGGAGGAGCTCCAGCACGGGCCGAGTCAGCCCCTGCCCGCCGCGGAGAACCAAGTTCTCGACCTGGTGCGGCAGGAGCTGGCTGCCTTCAACAGGCGGTTCTCCGTGCTGGAGGGCATTGTGTTGCGCCCTCCGCTAGCGGCGAGCCAGCCGGCCTCGGGCCAGCGGCAGACGCGCTCGTTTGCCGCCGCCGCGGCTGCTGCGCCCAAGGGTGCGGCGGGACGGGCCGACCGCGGGGCAGTGCTGAAGCCCGCGGGGCCGGCCCCGTCTAAGGCGACGAAGGCGCCAAAGGCGCCGCCAAAGCCACCTGGGAGGGTCCCAGCAAAGGCGACAAGGCGGCCGCCCCAGACTGCCCCGCCTTCTGAACCTCCTGCGACCGGGGCTGCCGAATGGCAAGTGGTCGGGGAGAAGAAGAAGGCGGGCAAGGCGGCAAGGGCGGCCAAGCGAAGGGAGAGGCGCAAGCGGCAGAAGGAGCGAGCCGCCGCGGCTAGGCTCCGCGCCCCGAAGTCCGCAGCTGTAGTGATCACACTACAGCCGGAGGCGGTTAAGAGGGGCGTGACCTACCGCAGCGTGCTCGCAAAGACGAAGGCGGCGGTGAGCCTCGAAGAGGTGGGGTGCGCCGACGGCGTCCGGGTGAAGGTCACCAAGACCGGAGCCCGGATGCTGGAGGTCCCCGGTGCCTCCAGCGGCCCAGCCGCTGACGCCCTGGCCGAAAGGATCAGGGCGTTGCTGGTGGACGAGGCCCGGGTGTCCAGGCCCACGAAATGCGCTGACATCCGCATTATGGGCCTGGACGACTCCGTGACGGAGGGTGAGGTGGTGGCCGCTGTTGCCAGGACTGGAGGGTGCCCTGCTGAGCAGGTGAGGGCGGGCACCATCCATCCTGACACTGCGGGGCTGCAAACCATCACGGTGAGCTGCCCCGTGTCAGCGGCCAGAGCCATCACCGCGGGGGGCCGGAGGCTTTTGGTGGGCTGGGTTTCAGCGCAGGTCAAGCTGCTGGAGCCCAGGCCTCTGAGGTGTTTCCGCTGCCATGTGGGCGACCATGTGGCGGCTAAGTGCACCTCGGAGGTGGACCGCAGTGACCACTGCTTCCGATGTGGTCAGCCCGGTCACAAGGCCGGCTCGTGCAACGCCGCGCCGCACTGCACTGTATGTGCGGCAGCAGGCAAGCCGGCCGATAACCGGGCTGGGAGCAACCACTGCGCTCCACCCGCCAAGGCCAAGGCCAAGCCCAGAGGCAGGGCCACGCCCTCCGCCACCGCCGTCACCGTCACCGCCGCAGCAGCCGTCACCACCGCTTCCGCCGCTGCCGCCCCCATAGCCGTCGTCGTCGCCGCCGCAACCGCCGCGGCGGCGGGACCCTCACAGGGGGCTCAGGAGGAGGCTGTAATGGAATGCCAATAACGGCCCCATTACGCCTCCTCCAGACGAATCTCAACCACTGTGCCACTGCTCAGGACCTGTTGTTCCAGAGCATGGCGCAGTGGTCGATTAACGTCGCTGTGGTCGCCGAGCCGTACTATGTCCCGCCCAGGGATGACTGGGTGGAGGACCTGGACGGCTCGGTGGCCATCATTTCGTCGGCCGCCGCCGGTACCCCGATCCTTGAGGATGTCAAGAGAGGTCGGGGTTGCGTAGCAGCACGGTTCGGGGATATAGTAGTGGTAGGGGTGTACTTCTCCCCGAACCGATCTCTCGCCGAGTTCCAAATCTCTCTCGCGGAGTTGAGAGACGTCGTTGTCGTCGGGTACCGTTCCCTCCCTGTGCTCGTCCTCGGGGACTTCAACGCCAAGAACTTGGCTTGGGGTTCCCGGTACACGGACACACGGGGGAGGATGGCGGAGGACTGGGCCCTAGAGACGGGCCTGGTCAACCTGAACCGGGGTTCTGTCCCCACGTGCGTGCGGTGGCAGGGCGAATCGGTGGTGGATATCTCATTCGCCAGCCCCGCCCTGTCACCGTGCGTAGTTGACTGGCACGTCATGGAGGAGGTGGAGACGTATTCCGATCATCGGTATATCCGGTTTGACGTCTCCGCCCAGACCTCCAGCGCGCCGGTCCGACAGACCCCGAGTGGTCCGCGTTGGTCGCTGAAGCAGCTGGACCGGGAGCTACTCCTGGAAGCCTCGATCGTGCAGGCCTGGGTGACATCACCGGACAGGCCTGCCGACATAAACGACGAGGCAGAGTGGTTCCAGGAGGCCATGTCCGAGATCTGTGACGTGGCAATGCCCCGGGTCCGGCCTTGTGCTCGGCGCCAAGTGTACTGGTGGTCGGCGGCGCTTACGGCTTTACGCCAAGCGTGTATTGCCGCGCGACGCCGGTACACCAGGTATCGCAGGCGGCTCCGTAACCGCACGCCGGAAACGGAAGCCGTCGAGGCGGAGCTATACGAGGGGTACAGAGCGGCGAGGACCGCTCTCCGAGCGGAGATCTTGCGGGCCAAGAAATCGGCCCGCGAGGAGTCGCTGGAGGCTCTCAACAGAGACCCGTGGGGGCGCCCGTACAAAGCGGTGCGGCAGAAACTCCGCCCATGGGCCCCCCCGCTGACGCAGAGTCTCCGGCCGCAGCTCGTGGAGGGCGTGGTGAGCGCTCTGTTCCCCTCGCGAGGGGAACATACCCCTCCGCCTATGGCTCCCCCTCCTGCGGTACCTGACGCGGACCAATCCGACGACGACGACGTTCCCGAAGTGACCGAGGTAGAGCTGAGAGCGGCGGTGCGTAGGCTGAACGCCAAAAGCACCGCCCCAGGACCCGATGGCTTTCATGGGAAAGCCTGGGTCCTGGCCTTGCAAGAGGCTCTCGGGCCTCGACTCAGAGGGCTTTTAAGCGCATGCTTGGAGAGGGGCCAGTTTCCACGTCGGTGGAAGACGGGGAAGCTGGTCCTGATCAAGAAGGTGGGGCGCCCTGCGGACTCTCCGTCCGCTTACCGGCCCATTGTGCTGCTCGACGAGGTGGGCAAGCTCTTTGAAAGAGTAATTGCAGACCGCCTCGTCGGGCAGATGGTGCGGGTGGGGCCGGATCTGGCGGAGAGCCAGTACGGCTTCCGCAGGGGGCGCTCCACGGTGGACGCCATCATGCGCGTACGAGCCCTCACGACGGGGGAGGCAGTTGCCCGGGGCAGGGTCGTCTTGGCGGTGTCTTTGGACATCTCCAACGCCTTCAACACCCTGCCCTGGAGTTGCATAGTGGAGGCACTCCGGTATCACCGGGTGCCGCCCTACCTCCGTCGCGTAGTCGAGGCGTACTTGACGGACAGAGCCGTCATCTACCCCGGTCATCAGGGAGAATGGAACCGGCGAGAGATGTCGTGCGGTGTTCCACAGGGATCGGTCCTGGGGCCGCCTTTGTGGAACATCGGATACGACTGGGTGCTGCGCTGCGACCTCCCCATTGGCGTCAGCGTAGTGTGCTACGCTGACGACACGCTAGTCTTAGCGCAGGGGTGGTCGCACGAGGCGGCGGCCGACCGTATGACACGCGGGGTTGCGACAGTCATAGGGAGGATCCGGCAACTGGGACTCGAGGTGGCTTTGCACAAGTCCGAGGCCATGTGCTTCCATGGCTATCGGAACGAGCCACCGGAGGGTTCCCAGATCACGGTAGGAGGGGTTCGCATCGGCGTCGAGGGTACGATGAAGTACCTGGGACTCGTCCTCGACAGCCGGTGGAACTTCGTCGAGCATTTTCGACGTTTGGCTCCCAGATTGGACAGGGCCGGGGCCGCCTTGAAGCGGCTCCTACCCAATCTGAAGGGGCCAAACGCCTCCTGCCGGAGGCTCTACGCGGGGATCGTGCGGTCCATGGCCCTCTACGGGGCACCGGTGTGGGCGCGTTCATTGACGCAGCGTTCAACGCGCCAGATGAACGCGGCCCAGAGGGTCATGGCCATCCGCATCATCCGCGGATACTGCACGATCTCCCGTGAGGCGGCGAGCCTCCTTGCCGGACTGTCACCGTGGGATCTGGAGGCAAAAATCCTCGCGCACCTGTACGAGTGGCGCGAGGAGGCTAAACGCCGGGGCGAAACTCCGCTGCCGCGACAACTCGCGGCTCGGCGGACAGAGCTCCGGCAGGATCTCATGGTGACATGGAGAGAGCGACTGTCGCAACCCAGCGCTGGGCACGCCACCATCGAGGCGGTAGTGCCCCTCTTTGAGGAGTGGCTGGAGAGGCGCCATGGCGCCCTCACCTTCCGCCTGACGCAGGTGCTCACCGGACATGGCTGTTTCGGGATGTACCTGTGTCGTATCAAGGCGGAGGTGACCCCTGCGTGTTTCCACTGCGAGGATCGCCCCGTGGACACGGTGGAGCATACGGTGGAGGTTTGCCCCGCCTGGGCAGAACACCGCCGTGTCCTCGTGGATGCGATAGGCGGCAGCGACCTCTCGCGCCGTGCCCTGGTTCAGGCCATGGTACGGAGTGAGAGGGAATGGGGGGCCGTCTCCAACTTCTGCGAAGCAGTAATGCTCGCGAAGAGGGAGGCGGCACACGTTAGGGAGATTCAACAGAGACCGAATCGCCCTAGCGCCCCCAGCAGCAGCCGTCGCAGGAGACGCCGGGGGCTGCGAGACGATCTCCGGCCACCGTAGACCCGGGCCTGCGGACGGCGAGTAGCGGGTAACTCGCCGTCCGATCAGCACCAGGCCCGAGAGTCGACGGCGCGTAGTGTTCCACGCGCGCCTCAAAGAGTTGTCAGCAAAGGACGGGGCCTGCCACGGCCAGTGCCTGCCCGGGGGTGGAGGATAAATTCGAAAGAGTTACCTCGCCCCCGGGCGCGTAGGGCAGGGAGGAACAGGGGTGGGTTTTAGTCAGTAAGAGTCTGACACGCCCTTCCGCTCCACCCCAGAGCGGAAAGAGTCATTGGATGATTTCCCACCCCCCAAAAAAAAAAAAAAAAAAAAAAAAAAAAGGGCACCCCCTGCGGGGTACGGGCCTCGGCTTAGGGCGTCACTGGGGGGGCAGCAAGGGAAGGCTGGATCTGGTTTCCATTAATTGGGGAGTTTACTGGCTCAGCGGCACGTGCTGGCGAGAGACGTGGAGGACAATGATTTAGATTTCGCGACGGGCCTCGCCGGCGAGGTCGGAAAATCGGCGGTCTGTAATGTTTTTTGATGGTGCTAGTCTCCCTACGGCTCTCTTGGAGCAGGGTTGTGGCTTCATCAGGGACTAAGAGGGTATGCCGGGGGCGGCGAATCCTAGAAATTTGGGAGGGAACGTATCGAGTAGCCTATGCGATAAGGGGGTTACGATGCTTAGCAGCAGTTTCAAGGAAGCGCTTGGTGGAGCGTTTCATGAACTGCTGCAAGGTGGGGATTTTGAGGTCAACATGAAGCTCCTCATTCCTCACAAAGTAGGGGGCATGCACCACCCTGCGGAGAAAGCGGTGCTGCAATGTCGACATCTTGTGGAGGAGACGGGGCTTGGCATGTGCGAACACTGGGCAAGCATAGGTCATGATTGGTCGGATGACCGAGGTGTAGGTACGCAATTTGCACTTGAGTGACAATTTGCTTTTACCGTTTAGGAGGAAGTGGAGTCTACCTTGAGCAAAGGCGGCCCGCGAGCGAGCCTGCTTTATGTGCTCGGCGAAGGTGAGATGCTGATCTAGGATTACGCCTAAATACTTGGCCTGCTTCTCCCAAGGGATCGGCCTGCCGTACATGGTAATCGGACGAGGGGGTCTAACCGTATGACGCGGTCTAGAATAGAGGACTGCCTGACTTTTCTCAGGGTTGACCTCAATTCTCCATTTCCGGAACCACTGGCCCAGCTGGGTAGTGTAGGTTTGGAGATTGAGATCTATCTGAGCGGGTGAGCGACCCGAATAGAAGATGGCCGTGTCGACAGCGAATAATGCTAACTGGGCCTTTTTGGGTTTAGGGATATCGCTAGTGAATAGCGTGAAGGCTAGGGGGGATACCACAGAGCCCTGAGGGACACTAGACTTTATAGGGTGAGGGGAGGATAGAGCGCCCTCTACGCGATAGCGAAAGGTGCAATTCGACAGGTAGTCACGCAAGATGAGTACGAGACGGTCTGGCACTCCTAGTTGGTACAACTTAAAGATTAAGCCGTTGTGCCAGACTTTGTCGAATGCTTTCGCTATATCGAAGTACAAGACACCGGTCGAGTATTTACGCTGGAACCCAGCGCTCATATGCTCGACCATTCGGTATACTTGTTGGACGCACGAGTGTTCGGAGCGGAATCCGAATTGCTCGTTGGGAATGAGAATCTTAGCCTCAGCAAAATCTTTGAGTCACTTATGAATACGAGTAAGCTTCTCGTAAATCTTGCCGAGGACATTGAGTAAACTAATGGGGCGGTAACTAGTGGGGTCGGATTTGGGCTTGCCTAGTTTTGGAATACCAATGACAGTGGCCTGTTTCCACGCTTGGGGGAACATATTATTACTTAAGGCGCCATTGAAGATGGCGGTCAAAAGCATAATAAGTTGGGCTGGAAAGAGTTGAATAGCTCTGTTGGATATGCCATCAGAGCCTGGGGCTTTTCTGGGTTGAAGTTTCTTGATGACGTCATGTACCTCGTCGGGAGTGACAGGGGGTAGTGGGTCATCAGGATCTTCGACCGGAGGGAGGGAAGCTCTCCTTTCGACCTCAGCATCCACCATGTCTAGGTGGGCCTGGTCTACTGGTTGAGAGCTGGGAGAGCATTGGGACTCTAGACTGTCGGCCAGGCATTCCGCCTTTTCGGTGTTATCAAAAGCGACACTCTTGTCAGGACGAATGAGAGGAGGCATTGAGGCCTCAGACTTAGAACGTAGCTTTTTTTGGAGGTTCCAGAAAGCCAGGTGGTTGGGCTCGAGTTCACTCAGCGTCTTTTCCCAGTTCGCAGAACGATGCTCAGCAGTACGTCTCTTTACAGCACGCTGCAAGTGACGCATGTGAGCCTTGTTTGCGTGACAGGGAAAATTGCTGTATGCAGAATGAATACAAAATAAGAGAATGGCAGCGTTCTTCTCAGTTATCAGACTCCGTACATCCGCTGGGAGTTTCCAGCGACGGTCCTCCGTCACTGGCACATCTCTTGAACAGTCGTTCAATACGGTTCGCACGTGATCCGTAAGCGAGTCGATCGCCGCTGTCGTGTCAGTGACTGAGCTTATATGGTCTGGGATAGAGTCCAAGTGAACCGACGTGGTAGATTTCATACTTTCGCTTACTTTCTTCCAGTCAGTGATTACTTGGGTTGGGGGGGGAGATTTGGGTCGGTCTCACCTGAGTGGGAGCCCAGGTGTAGGAACACCGGTCGGTGGTCAGAGTCCAGCTCATGCAACACCTCCACCGAGTGCAAACGTAAGTTTACATTCTTTAGAAGTACCACATCTAGGACGCTGGGAGTGTAATTAATGGTATGGGGGTAGTAAGTTGGGCTCATCGGTACGATGACGTCGAAGTTGAGGGAAGAGCTCAGGTTATGTATGAGCTTTCCCTTGGAATTTGAGTAATTGTGACTCCATATAGGGTGCTTGGCATTGAGGTCACCTGCTAGGATGACGGAACTACTCAAGCCGAAGAGTTTAGTGAGGTCGCTGGAGATGGCATCGATCTCATCAGGAGAAGATGCTGAGTCAGGTGGGATATAGGCGGAAATGACTGTGATTGGCTGATGGCCAGTCATGCCTAGCCGACAGGCAGAGTACTCAAGGAGAGATTGAGGGGCGGGAGGGGCGAGAGGGATACAGTGTAGTTCCTTCCTGTAGTAAATTAATGTGCCTCCCTTGTGTTTTTGCAGCCTATCATTGCGAACTAAGCGATAGTTAGCAATTCTAGGGTCGCTGCGGTAGGGCTTCAGGAAGGTTTCCTGTATGAGGAGGATATCTATTTGATGGTTGCGAAGAAATTTCGCGATCTCATCACGCTGGCTTTTGTAGCCGTTAGCATTAAACGTAGCTAACCTAAGGGATCGGGGTTTATGACAACATAGTTTTGCGTGCTTATCCATTACGGTGCGCAGTTCATGTTGTCAAGGGACTTGGCAATACCAGCAAAGTCAGACCATATTTTATGGGCTGACATGAGATTGTATTGGCCTGATGCGAAGGCTTGTTTAAGCACTGCGTCTAGTGCTTTCGCCTCGGGGGTGAGGAAGATGGAGTAAGCCCTTAAGATGGTACAGGCTACACTCTCATCCGGGGAGTATGTGAAGGAGGAGGTGGGAGTAGCTACACTAGCTGTGGGGGCCTTCGGCCTCTTTGTAGTAGCTGTTGGGGCAGCAGGTCTTGGTGCTGCGGCTTGGGGGGCGACTGGTGCCGCCGGTGAAGGGGATGGCGCTGCGATGGAGGTGTTCATCAGCGCAGGGATAACGGCTTTCGGGTAGAGGTGGAGGGGGAGGGGGCTGCTAAGGTTGGAAAGGCTTTTAGATGGGTAAGCCTGTTCCAGGGTGACGGCCTCTGTGGCGCGAGACGATTGGGGAGTTGGGAGGAGGGGGCTTTTCCCGAAGGGCATTCCCTCTGTTGACGAGCCTTCGCCCGCTTGGCCACTTTGGGGGCGATTTTGGGCGCTTTGGGGCAGCTCCGGTAGTTAGCCGGGTGCCCTATTTGACCGCACAGCTTACAGCTGGGAGGCTCCGTGCATTGCGCGCGGTCCTTGGGACGGGGGCAGTCAGCTGTGCCATGTTCGCCTAGACACTTGACGCATCTGGGCTTGGCGAAACAGTTGGACTGGGAATGTCCATATAGTTGGCAGCGATGACACTGCCCAACTATGGTTGGCTTGTGCGGCTTCTCGATTGAGATGCCGGACAGCGAACAAACAGATTTAACCCCGAAGATGGGGTGATGGCCCTCCGAGGGTTCGCATACGACACTAACCATGTCGTATACTTCCCCTCCTCGGACTCTGTGGAGACGGTGGACGGTTTCTTTTCCCATTAGAATGCAGATGTAACACATTCTAATGATTTTTGATTCAAACTTCGCTGAGGTAGTCAATACTACAATAAAATTCTTAGCTCCATTTTAGCGAGATCGCGCCTGTGTCAATGATTCCACATATTGTCCATTTGCGTTGATACTTGAGACACAAAACCAAACCAATTTTGCATCACAATATCTACTAGGAATCAATAAACGAATAATTAAAACAGCCACTGAACTTCACTCGACAAAATCCCGCCAAAAACTCCTGACCAATTTTACCATAGTTTTTTTTTTGTTCTTTTTTTTATTTTTTTTATTTACCCGGAAGGGAAGACTATATAGTCTGTTGACCATATTGCGTCTTGTATTTTTATTATTTTTTCCATTAGAATGCAGATGTAACACATTGTAATGTTTTTTGCAGTATTTGGCAACAAATGTGTTGACTCAGCCTACACGACAATCTTCGCTGAGGTAGTCAATACTACAATAAAATTCTCAGCTCCATTTTACCGAGATCGCGCCTGTTTCAATGATTCCACATATTGTCCAGTTACGTAGACACTTGAGACACAAAACTAGTACACCAATTTTATATCTCAATATCCACGAGGAATCGATTTGCGAATAATTAAAAACAGCCACTGAACTTCATTACTTCGCTCCCGCCAACTATCTTAACGATGTCAGCTGCCAAACTATCATTAGCCCCTTTTTTATTTTATTTTTCTGAAAACAAGCTTTATATGCTAAAGAGTCACATACTCATAATTTTGCATTGTTCTTTAAATAGGCTATTATCCAATAGGCCCCAGAGTGCCGGTAATCGGAATTACCCGAACGTCCAATAGGCCCCTGTGTGCCGATCCGACTAGCGCGGTTTCAACCTCTATTACTAATTAACTAAAGGTCATATTCCTGTGGAAATTTTTACATACTCGGAGAGTGATAGTATAGTAGTTTTACAAACATTTCCATAGACAAATACTGTTTCGAAAAAAATTAAAAAAAGTTTTTAGTAGCATGTTTACGTTTGTGAATGGCGGACGAAATTTTGCTAGAATTGTGTGTTTTAAACAGTTTTGTGTTTGTTTATGTGTTATGTTGAGTATTATATTTATTGCTGTGTTATTATTACGTCGTAATAACATCGGTTTAGATAAATATTTTGAAGAAATATTATGTAATAACATTTTTATCAAGGTCAGCCGATTTTATTCGTATTGTTATTGTGAGCGTGAATGATGTGAGCTTGTATGTGTTATTCAAAGTTTGAGGGTATGTATTTATTCTAAGGTAGTTATTACATAGTATTAGAAAAAAAACGCAACACAAAACGCAACGCAAACGCAGAAACGCAATTTGAAAAAGCAGTTACTTTGTTTCGTTTCCGTAATATGAAGTTTGAGTATGAATAATAGGAAAATATTTTATCGGACTGTACAAAAAAAACAATGTTATTAGTTTACTTGTCTATTCATAGTGTAACATGCAAAATTTCGTGTAGATTGATACAGTGGTTTTATCAGAAACCAACTTATCACGTGTACAGACACTATTCCCGCCAAATCGTTTATAACAGCATTTGATTAGAATTCAACTCTCGTAACACAAGTATTGTTTACATTTTATTATAAGGTCTGTTTATTCAACAACCCACAAAAAAATACTTCAAGTGCCTCGCACCAATAGAAGCGTCAGCGATCCGTTTTATGTAAACAAAGTCGTAAACATGTCAATGGCGGGAAACAGCGCGGATGTTGACGGATGTGGCGGTTTCGCGCGTAAAGATGTTCACAGGTATTACAACAAGTGGATATATTTCTTTTTGAGCTATGTTGAGGCAATGTTTGTACCAAAAAATATTAAAAATGAGTACTTTCAAGCTATATCAATTGAGTTTAAAATCTTAATATCACAACAACAGACAAGTGAGAGTGACGCGTCTAGTTTATGAACGATAGTTTAGAATTCCACTACGTCACATTAGGTGTTCCATTATTACAATACGTTGCCTAAATGACGTGACGTATGACGCCAGGACTGGCCGGCAAACGAAATTATATACTCTTTGACAGAAACGAACATCAAAATTCAATAGTTTCGATATAATTTTACTTTTTTATTACTTTCAATATTCTTAGCACTTTTTCTAATTAGACTTATGATTCAGAAAGTCGTTACTTATCTCAAATAAACAATTTCGTAATGGAAAATAAAACAAGATCACACGAAGCCCGACCACTGCCGACTGGCTCTCTCTTTTTTTTTCACTTACTTACTATTCTTTTTTAATTTTTATTGATGGCAAGTAGAGCTGATGTCAACTATCACCGCGTTCCGAGTCACGCCAACATCGCTATTAGCAACCACGGCGATAAAAGGCGTTCCGACTCGTCGTCGTTGTGCTAATTTCGTTTTAGCGCTGTGACAAGTCAGAACGGCGGATTTTCAGCAGTTCTTCCCCGCGTTCCGAGTCACGCCAACATCGCTGTTAGCGCGTCAACAGGCGTTCCGACTTAAGGCTCAATTACACCTTCCGATTTCAAGGGACCCAATTTAGGAACGATCTAACTAGGAAGTATGAAGCGAGCAATTCTAACTGCTATTACACCTTCCTGTTTCCTAAATTGGGTCCCTTGAAATCGGAAGGTGTAATTGAGCCTTTAGATATTTAGGAACGTTTTTAGCGCTGTGGTCGCTAATAGCGATGTTGGCGTGTTTCGGAACGCGGGGCTTCTTGACATGTCGATATTTGGTCGATACTTCTTATCTATAATAAAAAAAGATTCAGAATAATAAAATAGTATTAGGTAAAAGTGGAGACTTACTAAAACTGAGCATCAATTTATTATCGAAAGCCATGAATTTTTTCCCATGTTTAAATGAAATTCTCTCGAGTGATAATGAAGATTTTGACCAAAGCGGTACATCATCGTCCTCAGACGATGATGCAGAAGACTTTGCACACATATTAGTGAGGAACAGTAGGGCTCATGTTCAACCCATTCCCTGAATTAAAGGATACGTTGAAAACGTCGTAAAATGTAATTCGGAAACATTCAAAATTCACTGTTATTGAAAATAAAAAATGTATCTTTGGTCTGAGCATATCATTATCAATGCCCCTATTTTTATACATCAATGCTTTTCATGTTTTCAGAATGTATCCGGAAACCTTTGAATTTGTATATCTATATTTTTATGTCTCTAGTTTGTAAGTTTTCGACAAATCTAATTGGATTCACCGATTTTGCACTACGTCATAGATTAAAACTACATATTTTTTTTATCTGAAATTTCTAATGAAGCAGTTTCTAAAAAAGAAGATGTCATTTTGTAAAGCATATCAAACGAAACCAAAAACAAACACACCAAACAAAGTGAAAAGTCAGAGATGTCACTTTTGACAGGCCACTCACAGTGCTAACGATTATTTTTTTTTGGGGTTTGGGAAATCATACAATGACTTCACTTGCTCTGGGTGGAGCGGGAGGGCGTGTCAGACTCTTACTGACTAAAACCCACCCCTGTTCCTTCCCTGCCTGAGTGCCCAGGGTGCAGTTACTCATTTTCAGAATTTATCCGCTACCCCTAGGCATACAGGCACCGGCCACGATGGGCCCCGTCAAGTGCTAACGACTTCAGGCGTGAGCATTGTTATCGCAAGATAGCTTCGATAGTGAATGGTCGCGTTTACGGCAACTCGGAACGGCTTTTGACGCTCCAACAGCGATGTTGGCGTATACTGCTAATGTCAAAAGTAAATTGTACGCGCGTGTCAATAATTTAATTTAAAAAAAGAGTGCCACTCCGGGAGTGCCGACAGAAGTAAAAACTTGAACAAAATGCCCAACGCGCCTATAGAAGTAGGTCTAGTGATATCGAAATCAAGCCGCTTGGCGACTGAAGTCACAACTTGCCATTTTGCCAACTAGCAACATTTTAGATAGAATTAGGGGGATTTTGTTGAGCTTTAATTTCACGGTTCCCAACTTAGGGATTTTGTCCCTAAATTTAGGGACTAGAACTGTTAAAAGGGACATTTTTTGGGGATTTTTTTAGGGATTTCAAACAAAACTTGCAAAATCGAAAACAAAGCGTGTGTTTTCAGTTTTGTGCGTAGAAACTTAGAAAGGAACGCACGATATGAAACGAGTGAACTGCGCGGCGCATTCATTCATTCATGTCACTTTTCAATCATTGAGTTAAAAACTATTTTGGATAAATTACACCCAATTCCACTGAAGTTCTGTTTATGGCAACAAGAATGACGTCGAATCGGAAGGAACCAGGATGATGACGCGATTGTGGAAATAATTAAAAACTTTTTATGATTGTATTTAATTAAAAGTATTTTACTAACTTAATATGTAACGTTTTATTTTATGAGCTACGAAATAATTTAGTTACTAAATAAGTATGATGGTACCTATAAAATTCTATTTAGGGATTTTTAGGGAAATTCAGAAACCAACTTGGGGAAAATTTTTGGTAAAGGTTGGTAACACTGTTTAATTTCTGTAACGTCAATACGTTAAGTTAGCTTAGCTTGGTGCTTGAGTTGGTGATCATATTCATAACTACCCTATATTATATTACTCTGTGATCATAACCTTTGAATCTTTGATCAATATTATAGTTATCTGTGTCCTACTTAGAGTGTATAATTTCGTTCCCTATTCTCTACTTTCTCTCTAGCTTTGCGTCAAGTAGTAAACATTTATAGTACTCTGTATTCTTTGAGTATAGCAAACCATTTCTATATGTGCGCTTGATCAAGAAATAAATAATCTAATTAAACAATCTCGAACGTGAAAGTGTGAACGTGAATCTGTTAACTTTATTATCAATCTAGCTCGTGAATTCCTGCGTTTACAACTAATATCTAATAAGAATGCTGCAACTGCCATCACTCTTTAAGGAATACGATCGAAGTCTTTTAGACTGCATATACAAAGCACTGCGCAATAAGGACTTGGCAGACTGTGTGCTACAGACTTTAGGAGTACTCAAACAAACCAATAATATTGCAGAATTCGAACATAAAGAAAAATCTACAACAGAAGCTCTTAAGCATGGGGTAGAAGGTAAAGAAGCCTTCTGCAATGGTGACTATCAGATGGCGTTGGTGAAATATAATATGGCTCTGATGCGTGCACCAGTTAACTCTGAAGCTATGAGGTTATCTTACTACAGCAGAGCAGAACTGTTCCTGAAGACGAAGCAGTTCCAGGCTTGTTTGAAGGACGTGGAGACCTGCCTTGCTTTAAAATGCCCTGATAGCATGATCCTCAAACTACGGGAGATGAAAGAAGTAGCCTTGAGATTTACATGTATAGAACAGCTGGCACGCCAGCATACGTAAGTAATTAAGTATAATACAGCCTCTTCACCATCATCTATGTACCTATTTTAGGAATTTTAAACTGAAAAACTTTTTTCGAATCAAATTAATCAGTTACATTATTGTTATCAATGCAATGTGGGTTTTCACACAAGAGATATCGCTATCACAGGTCTAGAAAATACAATTTTTATGAATGTTATTCATTTGCCTGAAAATAATGAACATATTCAAGGAATAAAATGATTGAATCAACTAAAATTCTGTGTTGGAATACAATTTTTTTTACAAAATGCACCGTAAACAACCACAACCTGAAACATCTGAGCAAAGAGTTGTGCAGCATCTTATATGTAATTACATATCTATCTTAAGATGCAGCACAACTCATTGCATATCATGTACAATAAATTGTACATGATATCTTGTAGAGCTAACTATCTGGTGGTATCGAATGTTATGGACTTCCAATATTGTATACCTGAGGCAGTTATTGGTTATGCCAGTTTATTTACATTGGCAGATAGTGGACTAGGGTATCAAATCATGTACAGGTTGTATTTCCAGGTTGACAACATGAGGCGGATCACAGAAAAGAGGAAAATGAATGGCCTCAACACCCAATGACCTGGCCCTGCAGTCTCGACATTGATAGCGATCGCTACGTCCTAACGATCGGTCGCTACGTCGGAAAAATAATTGATTTTCTTGAAATATGTACAGAGACGGCGTAATTTTTAACTTGCAAGCACTATTTTTCATGAAAACTGATCAACTGATCTGCTGGTCTCTGTCCATATTTCAAGAAAATCAATTATTTTTCCGACGTAGCGACCGATCGTTAGGACATAGCGATCGCTATCTATGTCGAGACTGCAGGGCCTGTTGCGTAAGGGATCCTGCCATTTCGTCAAAATTATTTTGACAGAGTTTCATTAGACAAACTAATTTTAGTAACTTTTTTTAAATGTCATTAGACCAAATGGTCTTAAATCAAATGATTTATTAGAGCAAACAAACATTTAGTCAAATGATTAATTGATAGAACAAAAATACAAAGAAATTTTCTGAAATTTGCAACTTATATCTTTTTTAAATCGAAACAGTTAAGTATGTTAGGTTAGAACTGTGACCACATAATGCCAGAAACATATTTTTATAGTCTAAATATACACATAATAATATCATAAGTTGTTAAGTTAATAAAAGATATTTGGTTAGTTAATAGGTGTACAATAATGTATCCCATAACCAGCTTGTAACAATATGATATTGAAATCTTACTTAGATCAGAGAAAATTCCAAGTTAAGTATGAAGAAGAACTGTCTTATGTTTACGAAATGAAAGCATCACAAGGCTCGGTGCTCGGACCCGACCCCTACTCGATTTATACTGCAGATTTGCCCAACACTGATGATGTGATAACAGCGACCTACGCAAATAACACGGCATGTCTTGTATCCAAGATCCCAATGCAGGCATTGCAAACATTACAAGACCTAGCCCTGGCCCTGCAGTCTCGACATAGTTAAGAATTGCTATGTCGTAACGATTGGTCGCTACGCTGGAGAAATAATTGATTTCCTTGAAATATGTACAGAAACCAGCAGATCAGTGTGAGACTGCAGGCCCCAGAAGACACCAGCAGGGCAGGGCAGGGCAGAGGGGTGTTGGCAAAGGGGGGGGGGGGGTGCTGGGCCGATTTTCCGTCCGTTCAAGCGTTTTTGCCATACCTATTATTGGAATCAAGTGTAACAGCTCACAATTTTTAGGACCCATTAATATTGCCATGTGGGTATGATTTACCACTAAGGTGTGTAACAAAATTTAAATTTCATCTGTGTTAAACAAAATTAGGTTATTGAACGCCAAAATAAGAATATAAAAAAGAACCTCGGGCGCCAGGCGTCAATAAATAAATTAACACAGTAATTACCTGGATAGAAGTCAGCGGCAAAAATGGCTTTTAATCTTAGGGAAGGTGATAACAGAGAGAATTCAAACTACAACATTTTAGATTATTTCTCCTGTATATTCAACAATTATTTAGGTTACTTATTAACAAGTTTGGTCTATTGGTTAGGTTAATAATTTAGTTCAATAATTTTGTTCAATAATGCACCGTAGCACGTGTTGTGAGGTGAATAGAAAAAGGTTTAAATTACTTACATACCCTGTTATTGTATGCTAAATTATAATAAGGAAAAAAGATAAACCAAATCTTCCTGTAAGAAACATCCGTCTGGAATTGTCCACTTTCCAATTTAGGGGCCGCCTCCAAACTTCAAATTTAAAGTTAAACTATCAATCAAAAATAAAAAGCGCTGAACAGCGCTTTTTAACAAAGAAAAAAAAATGATGTTAGACACATGGCCTATATAATCATTTTATATTCATGATTCCACCGAAATCATTTCTGGAACGTAATGTCCAGGTTAAATTAGGGCTCCAGCCGCCAGGATTATGCGAACTGGGCACCAACAAACCATGATTAACATCGCTTCAAAAATATTGCGAAGAAGCGATCTGACTTCAAAACCCGCCAGTCGAAAAAGTGAACTGTCAAACTTTGACGTTTCCTGTCACCACCGATAAAAAATCACAGTGTTGCAACTAAAATAACGTACTAAGACGCAATTTAGGAATTTTGATGTTGCCAGAAGCGAATTTTGACTTCAACTCCAACAAATATGTCCAAAAAATGGCAAGAAAACGAAATAAATATTGTACATGTGACGTTTACAAAGGAAATACGTTACATTACATCCCTCCCCGAAAAAATAAAAGAAAGGAACTTTCTTTTATGTTTGAAAGATACTTGAAGAAACATACAAGAGAAACCAACTTAGGTCAAGAAACCATAGGAATCTAAAAAACTCAAAATAAAAAAGATTTTCAAAAATAAATTCGAAAAGAATTTGAGAGATAAACCTCCACACAATGGTTCAGTTAGAGTACAGTTAGGCACTATAGCCACTGACTAACTAACAAAATAAACCAGAACACCTATCCAAATTAGAGTGCAGTTAGGCACCATCGCCACTGACTAGCTGATCAAAATTAATTACTCAGAAGAACACTTAAAACCCATAGAGAGTGCAGTTAGGCGCTTTCGCCACTGACTAACAGAGCGTAAGAATTCATACTAAGCAAGTATGAAAAAATCCTAAGTTCGTGTCTGGTACAACAGAACAACGTTTCCAGACGCAAACATAAAAGGCATAACTACGGACGTGGAAAACGACCTAAAGCAAAACTGAAGCAAATTGTGATCGGCACAACTCCACCGAACTCCCGAACACAATCACTATCAAAAAGAGTTGCATATTGTGATCGGCTCAACTCCACCAATCTTCCGGGCACAATAGCAAACAAAAAAATGACCTTCGGGGGAAAACCGAATAATCAAAAAAAGTTGCATATTGTGATCGGCTCAACACCACCAATCTTCCGGGCACAATAGCAAAAACAATATGATATCGGGGGAAAACCGAATCAAAAGAATAGGCATTCCACGAGGAAAGTCGTAGGAAAGACCTAGCAAAAGCATCCGTCCAAAACTGAAGCGAAACGCAAAAAAATGTCAAATCCGAGAATCTTACAAGCTAAGTAGCATTATAATACACTTACTCGAACATTAAAGACTAAAGTAAATAATAATCTTAACTAATATAATAAAGATTAGCTAAAATTAAAAGATATAATAATATAATATCAATATATTATTATAAAAACAATATACAATAAGATCTTTTGATATGGAAGAATTAAAATATGCGTGAAGCTGAAGTTCAATTTTTATAAAATCCAAAAATGACCTAAGTTATTTCGAAAAGATTTAGAAATCGATTTATAGAACCTGTCGTGAAGTTACCTAACATATTAATCACTTTCAAATTGCTATTCCCTTTCATCCATCATTCAAACATAAGCAAACCCTTCAAACAAAGTTATAAAAATCAAGACTAAAGTTTGAGAAACCAATACAGAATAATTTTTAATATTTAATGATGTCCTTAATGTGGTAACGACCTGTAGTACCTTTGTTAAGGTCCTCCAAAACGTACACATTAGGTGAAACTTTTGAGACTATTTTACATTTAACGAACTTAGGTGCTAACTTAGCAGAAAAGAAAGCCGGAGCCTTAGACTGAACAAAACTTCTTCTCCACACAATATCATCCACATCAAAAGAAATGACTTTCCGACGGCGGTTATAATAATGAGCATTACGTTTATAAGCTCTTAATAAATGAGATTGAACCCTAACAAAAATTTCACTAAGTGAATTTAAAGAAACAGCAAAAGTATTTCTATCACCAACTTCGAGATTTTCTAAGTTATCAATAGAACTACTAAAATGATGTAGAGAAGCATCAAAAATGAGCTCTCTTCCGAACATCAAAAAGTTTGGTGTAAAATCTGTAGCTAGATTCACACTATTATTTAAAGCTAACATGAGGCAAAAATTTTGACCAAGTTCTTTGATCATCTTTAACAAAACACGCTATACAAGTTTCAACCGTCTTGTTGTATCGTTCTACTGGATTATTTTGAGGTGTGTATAAAGTGTTATAAAAAATATTAGTAATATTAAATCCTTTCAAAAATTCTACAAAATATTTAGAGATAAATTGAGAACCGTTATCGCATACTATTATTTTAGGACAACCAAACTTTAGAAAGATTTCCTTTTCAAAAAGTTTACAAATTATTTTGGAAGTAGCATTAACCATGGGAAATATCCAACAATATTTAGTGAATACATCTACAACTGAAAGAATATAATTATGACCTGAATAAGATTTAGGTAAAGTTCCTATAATATCAACTGAAAGCATAAGCATGGGATGATCAACTTTTTTAGGATTTATCATCATACCAAGCGGTGGTGAAGTATTATGTTTATATGCTTTACAAATATCGCAAGAAGAAATATATTTTTGAACATCACCAAACATTCCTTTCCAAAAATAATGTTGTTTTAATTTATTAAAGGTTTTATGCATTCCAAGATGGCAAGAATTTAAATTATCATGATTTGAACGAATGGTATCTAAAATATGTTCTTTAGGAATAACAATTTTCCAGTTAAGTTTACTGTTAAGATCAAATTTATTTTTACAATATTTATACAAAGTATTATTTTCAACTCGAAAATTTCTGAATTTACAAGGATACTTTTGACAATTAATAAATGTTTTTCTATACCAAGGATCATGAATATCTTCATCAGGCAAGATTAAATTATTCTGAGTAACATCAATCGCAGCTATTTCAAGGCGAGATAAAGCATCAGGAACTAAATGTAAAGAACCCTTTTTGTGTATGATATCAAAAGTAAATTGGGAAATTCTAGCGGCCCAACGTGCTAAACGTCCACTAGGATTACTAAGACCTAAAAGCCATTTCAAACTAGCATGATCTGTGACCACGGTAAACTTCATTCCCTCAATATAAGGTCTGAAATGTTCAATTGAATCTAACATAGCTAATAACTCACGTTCTGTGGTACTATAGTTACATTCACATTTATTTAAAGATCTAGAATAATATGCAATAGGATGTTGATCGCTATTATCATCTTCCTGACTCAAAACACTACCTATTCCTACAGCACTAGCATCACAATGTAAAAAGAAAGGTTTTTCAAAATTAGGGCACTGTAAAACAGGAGCAGAAATTAAAGTTTCTTTCAATCTAATGAATGCATTCTCAGCATCATCATTCCAAATTAAGGATCTTTTCGAATTCTTACTACCAGCTGTTAATTTAGTTAAAGGAGAAGCTATATCTGCAAACTTACAAATGAATCTACGATAATAAGAACATAAGCCAAGAAAACTTCTAAGTTGTTTAACGGTTTCAGGGCGAGGATAATTTTCAATAATTTCTAATTTAGAAGGATCAGTATGCAAACCATTACTGTCCACAATATAACCAAGATACCGAAGTCTATCTTTACAAAATTGACATTTCTTCAAATTTACAGTTAATCCAAACAAAAATCAAAACCTAAAATTATATCAGGTTTAAAAGAAGGTATAATTAAAAAAGTTATATTTTTAGTTAAATTATCACAAGTGACTGGCAATGTCATAGTACATTAGAAACAGTATTAATTTTATAACCTAAATTCAAAAAATGTTTATGTTTATTAGAACCTAAAACACAACTACTGGAACCGGTATCCAACAAACCCGAATATTTAATTTTGCTAACTAAGAATTCCAAATATGGTCTACTATTAACAAATAATATTGGAGCAGAACTATAAATTTTAAAGAATGTTTTTAAATAATCTAACCAGTACAAATTCATCAAAATTCTTATACAAAAAGTATTCCTCAACTTGAGTTATGAATTCACGCACACATGTTTTTCCATCAAAATTAATTTTACCCCTTTTCAAGTCAGGTAACTTAGTTGAAGACGGTATATTCCTCTTAATATGTTCATAAACATCAGCATTCAAAGAATTAAAAGAAGGCAAAGCATTAACCGCAAAAGCAGAGGAAGAATGAGCAATTCTATCATTATGTTCAAATGGATTTTGAACTTCTGTCAAATTAACAATCTCAGGTGCCGCAGGATTTTCAACAACCGGTGTAACATTAACAGGATCATGACTGTCCTTCAACGCAGGAAGCGGAGGAAACTGAACTGCTTTATCCATTGCAAAGGCAATATTTTAAATTTATAGAGTATAAAAGTTAAGTAATTATTATTGTGAACTAATGAAGATTTTTAAAGTTAATTTCACTTATTGAAACACTAGTAGGTGCAGTATTGACTCACAAAGAAATCTTATTTACTTAAAACAGCTATTTAGTTATTTTAATTTACTTAATTAAAACATTAAAAGTATTTATTTACTATTTAACTTTAACTATTATCAAATTTTAGGTTAACTAAGATAACAATGACGGTTTACACAATGTAATAGTTGATTTTGGAAGATTTAAACAATGCTGAAACAGACACATAGAAAAATAACAGTACAATACAGTGTTAATACTGTTTACAACTAAATATATAAGTTATACATAAGTTGTAGTTCAAAGGTTAGGGTTACAATTCAAAAAGTATGTTTGAAAACTGTACTACAATAATAAACAGTGCATTAATTAACCAATAATAAAATGACCAAGAAAACCTAATAAAAATTTGTTTTAAGTCCCTGTTCAGCGGGGCCAATTGCCATGTGGGTATGATTTACCACTAAGGTGTGTAACAAAATTTAAATTTCATCTGTGTTAAACAAAATTAGGTTATTGAACGCCAAAATAAGAATATAAAAAAGAACCTCGGGCGCCAGGCGTCAATAAATAAATTAACACAGTAATTACCTGGATAGAAGTCAGCGGCAAAAATGGCTTTTAATCTTAGGGAAGGTGATAACAGAGAGAATTCAAACTACAACATTTTAGATTATTTCTCCTGTATATTCAACAATTATTTAGGTTACTTATTAACAAGTTTGGTCTATTGGTTAGGTTAATAATTTAGTTCAATAATTTTGTTCAATAATGCACCGTAGCACGTGTTGTGAGGTGAATAGAAAAAGGTTTAAATTACATACCCTGTTATTGTATGCTAAATTATAATAAGGAAAAAAGATAAACCAAATCTTCCTGTAAGAAACATCCGTCTGGAATTGTCCACTTTCCAATTTAGGGGCCGCCTCCAAACTTCAAATTTAAAGTTAAACTATCAATCAAAAATAAAAAGCGCTGAACAGCGCTTTTTAACAAAGAAAAAAAAATGATGTTAGACACATGGCCTATATAATCATTTTATATTCATGATTCCACCGAAATCATTTCTGGAACGTAATGTCCAGGTTATTAAAAAAATTAAAAAAAATTAAATTAGGGCTCCAGCCGCCAGGATTATGCGAACTGGGCACCAACAAACCATGATTAACATCGCTTCAAAAATATTGCGAAGAAGCGATCTGACTTCAAAACCCGCCAGTCGAAAAAGTGAACTGTCAAACTTTGACGTTTCCTGTCACCACCGATAAAAAATCACAGTGTTGCAACTAAAATAACGTACTAAGACGCAATTTAGGAATTTTGATGTTGCCAGAAGCGAATTTTGACTTCAACTCCAACAAATATGTCCAAAAAATGGCAAGAAAACGAAATAAATATTGTACATGTGACGTTTACAAAGGAAATACGTTACAATATTAGTGTTTTTAAGTAGTTTAGTGTTTGTATAAACCATTTGGCCTAGTTTTTGTTCTGTCTCCCGCTTGATTAGGAGGGAAGTGGAAATTATGTTTTTCTTACTCCTCCGCTGTCTTTTCCGATTAATTTCATTGCGGGACCCAAGACAGTTTAATCGTTTCTCTGGGACTCGTCGAGCTTCATTGCCTCGGCGTTTTTTCTGGTGGTCGCCACTGTTGATTCTGGCTTACAGAAGTTACAGTGGTTTGGGAATAGTGTGGCGGGCTTGGTTTAAGTAAGATTTCAATATCATATTGTTACGAGCTGGTTATGGGATACATTATTGTACACCTATTAATTAACCAAATATCTTTTATTAACTTAACAACTTATTTACACAAACACTAATTCGCTAATAAAGTAATAAACACTATTCTCTTCGTAATTGCTTGTATTCGCATCCGTAGTCGAAATTAGACTGACCCACTCGCCGCCCGTCCGGCACATTTATACAGTCATAGAAGTTTCCAGAACATTGTCGAACTATCCTCTAGTGGAATATTCTAGAAACATCTATGAACTTTTACACAGTATCACAATGGAATGTTCTCGAACGTAGTGGAAAGTTTGTTGGGGGCCGAGTCACCCGCGTCCGTAGGAGTATACCCATTGAGTCCCTACACGTGGTCCCCGGGTGGTGCTAATCAGGTGACACTAACTGGTGGTAGGTTTCGACCGATGGCTTGCGACCACCCACTGGGCAAAGACGTACCGCCAAGCGGCCTGTCCGTGTTCCGGTACGATGCTCAGTGTAGCCAATCCAGAGGAGTTGGGTCAATAGTTGTTCCATTGCAGGCAGATCAACCAGGCTCGCACTGATATGGGTGTATCGAGAGACTAGTCGCGGAGGGTAGCGCGATCCGAGGCACGGTGCGCCGGTGGCCGACCGCAGGTAGTTGGGGCCCAAGTAGTGTGCTAGCCACACATGAAAGGCTACCCCGCCAACTGTCGAAGAATCCCGGAATGCACCATCGTGCTGGTTGGCGACCAGACGAGAGGGCCTGATGGACATTCCCGGGGGGGCTCGTTCGTCCCCGCAGTCTCCAGACTGACTCCAGACTCCCGCATCCCCCAATGATACCGTCTTGTCAATGCGTGCCTGAAGGTAACCTGCATGGAACCTCATTTCACTTCCTTCTCCTCTCCCACCTTCATTCACTCTTCACAATTATGAAAAAAGTAATAAAAATGAAAAAAAGCTGTACAGCGGCAGCACTCCCTCTCTCACAAAGTGCACCTGTCTAACATATGAGGTCTGCACTCAAATCTCGCCGCAGTCCACCACCACCTGGAGACTGAGAAACCAGCGCTCATGTTCCTTTCGGAGACGCAGATCGGGTGTCCGTCGGACGTGTCGTACCTCACTTACCGAGGGTTTACCCTGGAGCACAATTTTAAACCACACGCCAGGGTGTGTATGTACGCCCGGGACGACATGCTATCGGCGTCTCCGCAACCTTGAGGACTCCAACTTCTCAACTCTTTGTGACTTAGTGGACACAGGCCTAGATAAAATTGTCTATGCCTGTGTCTACCGTTCGCACGGCGATAATTTGGAGGCAACTAGGCTCACACAACACCTCAGTGAGGCGGCGGATGCAACTCAGTAGCGGTACCCTTCTGCCCAATTGGTGTTACTGGGGGACTTCAACGCTCACCATCAGGAGTGGCTCTTCCCAAGTGCACAGACCATGCTGGACAAGAGACGCGTAAGCTAGCGCTAGCGTTAAATCTCATCCAGCTGGTGCAGGGGGCAACGAGGGTGCCGGATGTTGATTCGCACACGGCCAAGTGCTTGGAGCTTCTGCTGACAACAGATCCAGACCGTTACTCGGTGTCGATTTCTTCGCCATTAGGTACTTCCGACCACTGTCTGGTGAAGTCTGTATCCGTCTACTCCACGCCCGATCCTAGCCCTAGAGGCACCAGGCTGGTTTGGCGATACAGGTCAGCAGATTGGGATGGCATGCGATCTTTCTTCGCATGTTATCCTTGGCAGCACACTTGCTTTTCTTCGACTGATGTTTCGTCGCGCGCGGACGCCGTGACGGATGTGTTGCGGCAGGGAATGGAGAACTACATTCCATTCTCTGACGTAACAATGTCTGGCGAAGTTCGACCATGGTTTGTTGCTGAGTGCAATCGCGCTGATGCGTTTAAACACGCGGCCTACCTGGCATGGGTCGACGCTCGGACGCGCAAAGCAAATGACGTGAGTCAGAAGAAGAGAGCCTTCAACAGGGCTGCCAAGTCCTGCAAGAAGGTGTTGCGGAGGGCTCGGCTTCGAATTGGGAACAAACTTGCTTCTTACCCAGCAGGTAATAAGGCGTTATGGTCCCTGGCTAAGTCGGTTGAATCGAACTTCTGCCGCTCCTCACTACCTCCACTGCTGAAACCCGACGGGTCGCTGGCCCACTCCGCTGAAGAGAATGCAAACTTTTTTTTTTGTTTGCGGAATCTTCGCGTGTAGATCCTGGTGGCGCGAGGCCCCCTGGTACTCTTGGTGGATGCGAGTTGATTATGTCGGACATTCGCATTCATCAG
The DNA here is from genome assembly GCA_951329385.1 of Polia nebulosa. Taxonomy (NCBI): domain Eukaryota; kingdom Metazoa; phylum Arthropoda; class Insecta; order Lepidoptera; family Noctuidae; genus Polia; species Polia nebulosa. Next base: position 26,464,802 of record OX589607.1, on the reverse strand, counting down.
AAGGATGTCTGAAGGGTACTGCGTAACCTAGACGTGAACAAGGCTAATGGCCCCGACGGGATACCGGCAATCGTACTGAGAACTTGTGCGCCTGAGTTGTATCCGATCTTGATACGCCTATTTCGCCTTTCGTTTGAGACTGGAAAAGTGCCGATGGCTTGGAAGCAAGCTAACGTGCAACCCGTGCCCAAGAAAGTCGAGCTGACCCAGCAAATTATAGGCCCATCTCGGTAACTTCCGTACTCTGTAAGACTATGGAACTTATACTGAATGGCAAGCTCCTGGCATACCTAGAAGCTTACGATATCCTCAGTGACCGACAATACGGCTTCCGCCGAAATTGATCAACTGGGGATCTTCTAGCGTATGCCATTCACATCTGGAGTGAGGCCATCGAGAAACAAGGGGAAGCCCTTGCGGTCTCCCTTGACATCTCGAAGGCCTTCGACAGGGTCTGGCACGATAGCCTAATTGGCAAGCTTCCTTCCTTCGGTCTGCCCGCCAGTTTGTGTGATTGAATTGCAGATTTCCTGTAGGATCGGTCTGTCTGAGTGGTCGTAGATGGCTGCTCGTCCGGACTGCTGGCTATTAATGCCGGTGTTCCTCAGGGGTCGGTGCTCTCGGCAACATTGTTTTTGCTGCATATTAACGTTCTGCTATTATAACCCGGTACTTTTAGGTATGCAGACGACAGCACTGTTACCGAGAGATACGTGCCCGACGCACGAGTTAGCGGTTCTCAGGTCCGGTCTTTCGAGGGGCTATGGTTGGGCGCTTGAATTTGTCCTTACAGGCTGTCTCTGAATGGGGCGATGCCAGTCTGGTCAAGTTCAACGCTGCTAAGACCCAGGCGTGTCTTTTTTTCGCTAAGAGGAGCCAATTTCACCCGGCTCCATCTTTCCGAGGTGTAACCGTGCCGATAACCGACCAACTTGATCTTCTTGGTGTTACTTTAACATCACCCACAATTTTGGTCCCTTCATAGAGGCAAAGGCTCAAGTGGCTGCCAAAAAGTTGGAGATGCTCGCAAAGGTGAGACGGTACTTCACGCCGGAACAGCTGTTCCAACTCTATCAAGCGCAAGTTCGATCATGTATGGAGTACTACTCTCATCTTTGGGACGGATCTGCCAGATACCAGCTTGATACCCTTGAGTCAATTGAGAAACGAGCCAAGAGGATCATCGGCAATGATAGGCTCGTTGAGTCGAAGCTCCTAAGTCTTGAGCATAGACGCCGAGTTGCTAGGCTGTCGGTTTTCTATCGGTTACATTTTGGGGAGTGTGCGACGGAATTGCATAATTTGATTCCGCCAAGCCCGTTCCATCAACGGACTACAAGACGTACGGCGATGTGCCACCGGTACATGGTGAACATCCCATCCATACGCACGAAATGTTTTGAGAACACATTCATTTTGCGTACAGCTAGAGAGTGTAATTCCCTGCCGGAGTCTGTGTTTCCTGGTAGCTACAACCTGGGAGTCTTTAAGTTAAGAGTGAATAGGTTACTTCTAGGCAAGCGTGCTCCATCTTCAACCACATCATCGCTTACCATCAGGTGAGATTGTGGTCATACACGTGCCTATAAACAATAAAAAAAATAAATAAAAAAAAACTGCGACAACATTCTCGAACGTTCCAGTGTTATTCGGTTGACGTAACACTTTCCCCTCTTTAGACATGCTCGTCCCGTAGTATCGCGCCAATCGGTCTACATGGACGATCTTAGGCGCACCTCGTGGACCCTTCTGTATTTGGTTGGTAACATCGTTGATCCTGGTCACGATTTGGTATGGTCCATCCCATTTTGCTGGCTGGAGATATTTGTTGGCTGGATTGTCTGATATGCTCATATACATCATTCAACTTGTTACGCAAGTCATTCGCATAATCGGTTACACTGCGTGGGGCATCAGGGGGGTTCCGGTGATTAAATCTGCTGGCAACCGTAATACCCTTCCGAAGTTCGCAAAGGTTGGTGTCACAGTCGTACTTTCGTGAACTGCACTACGGTAGGACAGTAGAAATGGCTGTATGTGCTGATCCCAATCCCTTTGCCTGCTTTCCACAACTTTACCCAGATATCTCTCCAACGTTTGGTTGAAGCGTTCTACCATTCCATCAGATTGTAGATGGTAAGAAGTAGTTCCACAACTTAACAGAAGTCTATTCAGAACATCCCTAATCATCTTCTCTCGAAAACTTTCTAGAAAAATTCCGCCTGTACATGCGGAAGTGTTTCTTTCTAACCTCGGCCGCCTCTTCAGACAACTGGCCAATAGGCAGAAGAGCGTGATCAATCACTGTGGCCATGTCTTAAAACTGTGCATTGCAGGCGAAATGGGGTGCCACTCATACAAATCCTCATTGAGTTTTGCAGTTCGTTCTGCAAAGTTTTCAATTTTTTTTAGGTCAATTTTTAGACCACTTGACAAAGCCTCTAATATGACACTGCATTTTTTTTATTAAATTTATGTCTATTCCTGTGATGCGGGAAGAAGTTTCGGTATCCGAGAAAAATCTTATAGTGTTCCCGTCATTGGTGTTCCCAAACCCTTCCTTGGGAATATCCACCAGCAGGCCCATTTCCTCTTTAAAAGAGTCTTGGATGATTTTTTTTTCTCTCTGCTACCATGTTTTATCAGTGATTCACTTATAAAATTTGGCGTAATTTGATAATTATATTTCGGCTCGAGTGAAGCCTGACTGGATGATTGGTGAAGGAGACCGACTTCTTACGGGGTCCATGTTGTGTCGGGAGTCGTCATTCGCCGTTGTTTATAAATAAAACTGATTTTAAGTGCTATTTTATTAAGAATAAAAAAACTGTTATAAAATAATAATAAAAATAACAACAATAAAATTATACTAAAGACAATTTGATTCAGGCGTGATCCGTGTCACAATTAGAGTTATGGACGGGGCGCTCGCTCGAATCGGAATGACCGCAGCGCTCGGCGCTCCGTCTTATAAATGCCGGTCCCTTCCACAACTCGCCTGATTCACTGAGTGGTACGATGATGTCACAAAGCGTTCTGTTTCGTTTTACGTTGTAATAATTTGCTCACGCCGACACGGCCATTCTGCAAAAAGGTCGTCACTGACCTTATAACTCTGCAAGAACAAAAAAAGATACCACAGTATCAAAACATCACACAATTATTAAAATAAACAGGTTAATCACCTAGTAGATCTTTGCTTACCACTCAAAACACATTATTAAGAGTAGGAGGCCCCTGTCCTCAACAAACTCTTAACAATATAATCAAAAATTCGGAGGTCCCTGTCCTCAACAAATTTTGGTTAGTCTCACAACACATTATTAAGAGCAAGGAGGCCCCTGTCCTCAACAAACTCTTAACAATATAATCAAAAATTTGGAGGCCCCTGTCCTCAACAAATTTTGTCAGTCTCACAACACATTAAGAGCAAGGAGGCCCCTGTCCTCAACAAACTCAAAACAAAAATTCGGAGGCCCCTGTCCTCAACAAATTTTGTCAGTCTCATAACACATTATTAAGAGCAAGGAGGCCCCTGTCCTCAACAAACTCATAATAATATAATGAAAAATTCGGAGGCCCCTGTCCTCAACAAACTCAAATAAATCATTACCAACACGGGTATAAAATGGAAGTTGTGTACCTTTATTGTAGTGCATTCATTCTTGCATCAGAACACTGGCCCTTGTCTTGGTTTTGTTCTGGATCGGTATTTGTAGAACATTCCTGTGGCAAGGAGGGTTCACCTTTCGAAGTTAAAGACACATCTTCCGCCGACACGGTATCCTGGTTGATGCATACTATCGATTCTTCTCGATTGTTCCTAAGCCTGGGCCGTTTGGCAGGCGGTTCGCCCTGACGTGGGTCTTGTGGCCTGATTGTGGCTGCAACAGAAATCAATTCCGGGACAGTTGTGCATTTACTAGACAGCAATCGTAAGCGAAGATACTCATTATCAATGCAGCCAATAACGGCTTCCACAGCGTGAGTGTCTTTATTGCCACTTACTACACGTTTCCAAATATGCCAGGCTTTGGTTATTGATTCTGCTGGATTCGACATGTCAAATTTGAAGTTTCGCAACTTAAGAATATCATTGGAGTAACGTGCTTCAGGTTCGAACGTTTGTATTAATGCTTCACGCATCTCACTCCATACAGGTGATTTTACAAGCCACGCATCACCAATAGTCTTGGCTCGTCCTTGCAATAGACCAGCTATCTTAGTACAAACCTCGTAGTCAGCCAACTCCCAGTGTGTTTTGGCTCGATCAACGTGTTCGCACCAGTCTCGAATTGGAACATCACCATCTGGATTGTAGGGTGCAATATAGATGTCGCATAATCTTGGTCTTCGCGTCGGAGCTACAGTCCGATTTATCAACCCTGCCAAAAACTCGTGATTAGTTTGCATACTTGCTTGCTGCTGTCGTGACAGGCTTTCCAGAATATTGGCTAGCGTGGACAGCATCTGATTTGAGCAAGAGCCATCTGTTCCTCCATCATTGGGGGCGGACGGGAGCGAAGATACGCCTTGGTCGATCCCACTTCTGATTTCGGCTCGAGTGAAGCCTGACTGGATGATTGGTGAAGGAGACCGACTTCTTACGGGGTCCATGTTGTGTCGGGAGTCGTCATTCGCCATTGTTTATAAATAAAACTGATTTTAAGTGCAAACTATTTTATTAAGAATAAAAAAACTGTTATAAAATAATAATAAAAATAACAACAATAAAATTATACTAAAGACAATTTGATTCAGGCGTGATCCGTGTCACAATTAGAGTTATGGACGGGGCGCTCGCTCGAATCGGAATGACCGCAGCGCTCGGCGCTCCGTCTTATAAATGCCGGTCCCTTCCACAACTCGCCTGATTCACTGAGTGGTACGATGATGTCACAAAGCGTTCTGTTTCGTTTTACGTTGTAATAATTTGCTCACGCCGACATATACACACAATAAACAAAAAATAAATAATTATGTACTTTTTTAGTCAGTTACCGATGATAAGTGATGTGTTTGGTAGCTTTTACCCCTTCGGCACTGTTTAATAGCACATATATTATTTGTTTATTACTTAGCGCGCGTAATACATAGTCACACCACGGCGGCACGACCGGCACTAATCGGCGGGAAAGAACTTATAGTCCAACAGTTCACTGATATTTTTTTAAACGTTTGCGCGCATTTGACACTCCATCTGGACATTTTATAATCAAAGATATAGAAATAGGTTCTGTTATGAAGAAATATTATACAAATGTGCTAAGCTAACTACAAATAAAATTGGATAATATTTCAGTTAATACTGATAGTTTTCCAAGCAAATTAAATAAAAAAACTTGAGAGGTGTCAAGGGACATCCGGATGGAACGAAGTTCCTTTCGATTAATTAGTGAAGGAATTGTAATATTTTTTTTTTTTTTTAAGTTATAATATTATTATTTTTAACAAATATAGGTATTGTAATATTAACCGCACTGCCGACTCATAGTCTTATGTAAAAATGCTATTACGCATAGACTCAAACAAAAAAGTGTGTGTGTACTTATGTACGCACGTAAGAAGTTATAATATAATAATAATTTATTCACTTAGACACACATATTACAAAATTGAAAAATTACAATGTAAAACTTAGAACTAGCTTAAAGTTTGTAATACATACATGAAGATTGGGATTTTCTGCATCCGAACTAGGCGGTAGCCTGTATCTCGGATTGCATTTCCTCCCCCTTAAAAATATTGTGCACCTTTATTAGCCATTTATAAAGATTATTATACAATAATTAAATAATATTGCCATGTCATGTGTATGAGTAAATTACTGTGTATAAAACGAGAACACCTGTTAAGAATTGGTGTAAGTGTATAATGTATCTGTTTATGTGATGTGAGCGATATACATACATTTATTAGATTAGGAATTTAGTTAAAAATAAATATGAAAGTGAACCGAAACTAGTCGCTAAGAAATTTATTTGGGAATGTCCAAAATCGCTTCCGTTTCATCATAAGAGAGTTTTTGTAGGTAGTCCTGAATTTTTCTTTTACAGTGGATCTTAGTTAGTGGATAAATGTTTATAATTGTATTGATTCTGTTGTATATGTAAGGACCCAGAAAAATGAAAAATCTCTTGATGAAGGATGTTTTAGGAACATATGTACGTTTACACACTTCATGTTTCCTACGTTTGCGTAGAATGTCCGTGTCGTATGTGAGATCACCATGTTGCTTGAGGAGTATGCCCAGAATGAAAAGTTGGCGAACGGTGAGAACTTTACATAATTGATAGAGCTGCTTCGTAGGATATAGCATAGGCCGAAAAGTGATCGTTTTTAAGACAGCTCGTTGGGCTATTTCTACTTTTTCAAGGGTGGTTTTAGGAGCGCCTCCCCACGACAAAATGCAGTACGTAATTATCGATTGGCAAAAGGCAAAATAGACTTGTTTAAGTAGCTTATCGTCAGCAGCATGCCTGAGATTTCTAAAAACATAAATCAATTTCCTTACCCGCGCACTTAGCTGTTTAATATGTTCTTTGAAACTAAGGTTGCTATCAGTAATGACACCCAGGTACCTGATAGTATTGACGCGCTCCAAAGATGTGCATGAGCAGTCCACTCCATCTAAGCATTCATGGGATATGATCCGAAAGTCATTAATGGCTTCATTGCAGCAACGTTTGCTAAACACTAGGTATTTGGTTTTATCGACGTTTAATGTCAGAATATTGGTCCTGAGCCATTTTTTTACAACATTGAATCCCTCCCGAGCAGCACCAAATACCCCATCCCAGGTCTCAGCGGAGAAAAGGAGAGCAGTGTCATCTGCATAAGAGATGAGTTCGCCTCGGGGTATATTGAGGTTAGCGAGGTCGTTAATGTATACGAGAAAAAGAGTTGGTCCCAAAATACTACCCTGTGGTACGCCATAATCGACTATATGGTCACTGCTCGTATATTGACCTATTTGGACACACTGCCTTCGCCCAGCAAGATAGCTCCGAAAGAGATTTAGCTGCGTGCCCCTAATTCCCAGTCTCTCAAGTTTATTTATCAATATAGGAACCGAAATAGTGTCAAAAGCTTTGCTTAAGTCGAGGAAGATTGACAAGCATTTCCTATCTATATCTAGATTGGTAGATATATAATTGGTTAGGATATGCACTGCTTCTTCAGTAGATCTACCCCTCCTAAAGCCAAACTGTCTGTCTGAAAGTAAGTGATGCTTTTCCAGATAATTTATCAGCCTTATATTGATAGCTTTTTCTAAGATTTTCGACAGTGCGGGTAGGATGGATATTGGTCTATAGTTAGACAAGATATTTGTGTCTCCACCTTTGTGAATAGGACGCAAAACTGATTTTTTGAGATCCATAGGAAAGATGCCGCTCTCGAAACAGTTATTAAAGATGTATGTGAGGGGAGGAACAAGAACATTTTTGTTGGTTTTTATTAATCGATTTGAGATTTTGTCCCAACCTACTGCAGAACCAGTCTTGAGTCCCACGATAAGGCGTTCTATTTCCTCTTCAGTCACGCTAGACATTACAAATGAGTTGAGCTGAGAAAATCCGGTACTAATGGGAGGGCTAGCATCATGTGACTCAAGTGTTGAATTGTGGTGCGTTTGAATACATGCATTTGCCAAGTTAATACCTACACTCGAAAAATATTTATTGATATAATTAACAGATATTCCAGGTGTAGAGCGTAATTTGAGAAGTTCATCTGGGTGGTTGAGTTTTTTAGTTGTGTTAGTGATAGTTTTAATCGTTTTCCAAAGAGTTTTGGGGTCGTCTCTCACTTCTTCAATAAGGGATCTTTCATATTCTGTTTTAACTTTTTTTAGAATCCTGTTATAGTAGTTCCTGTATCGGACATATGTTACTTTTAAAGTCTCATTGTCTGGTGTCATTTTTGACTTTCGGTGTAGCATATCCCTGTTTTTCATACATCGAAGTAATCCCTGAGTGATCCAAGGCTTAATAATTTTTTTGCGCCGCGATAACTCAATAACTTTAGTATTTTTCTCAAGAGCTTCTTGCAAATTTTTTACAAGGTAGTTAAGAGAATACTCAGGATCTTGAGATGCATATATGGGGTCAAGATTTATAGACGAAATGGCCAGTGTTAACGACTCAGTATCGACTTTGGTAACGGTAGTGGATGCAAAATGGCGTGGCTGCTCGAAATTGATGCATGTCAGTACCGGAAAATGATCTGTTAGATAGGTTTTGGGGATAAATGTAAGAGTAGGGTATTTAGTTTTTAGCAGAACGTGGTCGAGGCATGTTCCAGAAGCTTCACGGGTTACTTCTGTATGAGCTGGTAAAAGTCCATGAGAGGCAGCTAGAGTAAGATATCGTTCGCCTGGATATTCGATCTTTGAATAATTTATGGGTATGTTTATATCGCCAGTTATTAGAACGTTTTCGAAATGTCCGAATTGTGATAAGACATCATTTAGAGATGACAGAAATGTATCGATATTTTTGTAAGAGGGCGAGCGGTAAATTGATATTATCACTGTGCGGTTGTCACCCACAATGACCAAACAGTTTCCATCTGCAAATTGAGGCTCATGAATTGTGAATCTAAGATGAGATTTGAAGTAGACAACTACTCCATCATTTTGCTTGACATTTCTTTTGGTAGCAGAGGAGCAGTATCCTGGCATTTTGGGAATAATGGATGAGGCGGATAGCCAGCATTCAGTCAGAACCAGCACATCACATTCAGTTTTGAGTCGCGATAGCATTACCTCGAAGCCCTGCATGTTACAGTTTATACTTCGTATGTTCTGAGCTAAGATAACTAATTGACTAGATTGCGGATTTGGCAGGTATCTATGGCAGTCTTCAATATCACAGATAGTTGCCTTAGAGACATTTACATCATCAATATCCGTTGATAGTTCAATCATGTCACCGAATTTCAGTGTAATTTAATGAAAGGGGCGAGATAATGAGCAAAAGATTTTCATTAACAGTAGTTATCTTATTGTAAAACCTCCGTAATGTGTATACCCCAGGGTTAGACTGGATACGAATGAACTTTGAGGACTCCTTAGCATTTTTATAACGTATTTCATAATTTTCTGCTTGGTAGAAGCGAGTATGTAGTAACTGATACATGTTTAAATAGTGTTTTATTTTGTCGTAGTAAAATTGTTTGTGGTGGAATTGCAGTTGTAGTGATGGGGGTGTGACATAGTGATCAGTGTAAGTGAATATTTGTTTCGTATGTACGTGTATTTTCAATAACATTTGCCCATCATGTACAAGGCGTGTGGTGATAAACAGGCGTTTCAAAATAACAATTAACGTAGTAGACAAAAAGAGCATGCACAATTTAAAATAGCGATAAAATATAGTCTGAAAGACCTTCTTAACTGAAATATAAATATAAAGTTGTACTTCATCATCTCATCTCAGCTCATTTCATCTCATCTCGTCTCATCTCGTATCAACTCATCTCATCTCGTCTCAACTCATCTCATCTCAACCCCATCATCTCGCGAACGCGCGATAAGGAACTTCGTTCCAAAAAAAAAAATAACAACAACTATAGCAAAAAGTGTCGTTACAACTTTTGGTCTTAATCAAAAAGTGTCGTTACAACTTCTGGTCCTAATTTTTTCGCAACGCGCGATAAGGAACTTCGTTCCAAAACTGAGGTAAAGTTGTTCTATCTCACCAAGGCGGGTCTCACTTTTTTTTCTGTTACACCCACAGAAAAAAATCTCGGAGTGCTTGGTGTCAGAGAAAATAGCTTACACACGCAGAAACAATATGCACATGAATCTACACACACATCCAAGACCAATCCGCTTTCATGAAATAGAATATCTATACTTGTTATTTTTTGTGAGAAAGTAATGAATAAAATTATTTACATTAGTTTAATATTCATATTTCAGATCCAATCCATTTTCTGAAGAATTCTTTACGCTTCAAGGAGCCCCCAACCCTGATATACCATGTGCCACTTCACATGTGGAAGTCAATATGGAGTCAGGACGACCAAAAGTGGTTGCTGCAAGAGATATACCAGTTGGTACTGTTGTTGCAGTGGAGACAGCATTTGTTGGAGCTACTAACATCATGAATCATGTCACTTCATGCCACTATTGTCACAAGATGGACTTGAATATGACGCCTTGTGAAGGATGCTGTGCCGCTTTGTTTTGTGACAAACAATGCAAACATAAAGCTATGCAGGACGGGCATAATTTTGAATGTAAAATCATGGACATGATTTTAGATGATGTTAAACTGCCAGTTCGAGCTACTCTCAAAATTCGTCAACTGTGTAGCTCTTGGGATGAGTTTATCACTGCATCTAATGAGTTAGGTGTCGAACGAATGGAAAACAGTTCTATTGCTGAGATTTTTGGTTCCCAAAAATTTTCGTTGCTAAATTCTCATTATGACCCTCATTTTATATATGGGGCAATGTTTAACAGATGCAAGTATCTGGCCAGTATAATACATTATTTGGGCATACATACATCATTTCTACCAGACAGTCCTGAAGAGAAGAGTGCAGCCATTCGCGCTGTGAGCAGAGTTATGATGCATCTGGCACTACACTGCACTCCAGTACAGTTGCAGCATTACACCTTAGTGTGCACCGAGGATCGCATTACGAATCACACTTTCCCTAATAAGGGATATTTTCCGTTCATTGGCAACCTGCCCAATTCCTGTCTGCCAAATTCATATGTGGTGGGGCTACGGAACAGCGCAGCGTTGATTACCATAGCACCAGTGAAAAAGGGAGCTGAATTAACTTTTTCCTACTTGTAAGTACATAATTTATTTTTATTCCAACATTCATCTCATGGTGGCTTCTATACTTCATTCGCTTTGGCTCTAAGTGAATGAAGTCTAGGAGTGACCACCACCCAAAGTCTTTGGGTTAGGCATGCGGCCTAGAGAACAGATGCTCCAAATCACCTACCTATTATTTTATTATACAGGCTGTAAGGGACAAGATACCGCAAACTTCACGAAAAGGTTACACCTAATGCCACTAACAAAATTATGATAGTCATTAATCTCGGTAATGATTGGTTACAAAAATTGATGTTTTGCAAGCGCGCAATGTATTGCAAACAACGCGATCTCAACGCGACGCAATTAATGTAGGCGCGCGCGAGCGCGTAGTACGTAGTTAACTACACGTCTTACACACACAGACACGGCCGTGGAGCCGCGCGCGACGCGGGCCGCCTCGCTCCGCTTGTATGAATGTACCTACCTACAAGGTCGAACAAAAGTTAAGGGAATTAATTTTTACAACTGTTATTTAAACAATACAGAAGTTATCATGATCAGTTGAAAAATTTAATGGGCAGTCATTTAATTTTTCGGCGCTTAGTAAATTAGTGAGTCAGTAAAACATAAGCAGTAAGTAATAAAAATATTGGTCTGTTATTTCATCATTCAATGTCAGTGCAAAAAATACTCAAGTAGTTTAATAAATTAATGAGCAGTAAAACGGTTGGAATGGGCAGTTTGAAAATAAGTTTGCCAATTCACAGTGAGCGGTAGCATCCGAACGTCACTTTGATTGAAAAGAGAGGTAAACTTTCGTTAAAAGGGGCGGAGTTTAATTATATTTTAGGTATTTCACCAGCTGCAGAAGCTAAGGAGTGCGCAGTATTTGAGAACCCACCCGAAAAATTCGATGAGTTTATAGAGCAGCTTTTCAGTAAATGGGAAATAATATTACCCAATAATAGAGAAGAATGGACTCAAAGAACATGCACTTGCCCAACATTTCATAAAATGTATATGTGTAAACATATAATTGGCCTGGCCATACGACTGAAATACGCTGTTCCTCCTGTTGAAGCCAAAAACATTCCTCTTGGACAAAAGAGGAAGAGGGGCAGGCCTTCGAAAGCCAAACCTGCTCTTATTATACAATAAGTTTCTGTCGCTGATTCATTTGACTATTAACATACATCTTAGTTTTTGTATCCTAATGCAAAATTATAAATACTTACAGGTTGTCGTAATGTTCTTTATTTTTACACTCCGACCATGTAAAACATAAGGTAATGTGTTCATGTTCGGCATTTAATGTGAAGAAGGAAAAAAATATGATGCATGGTTAATATGGTTATGCTTCATATTTTTTCCCTTGACATTAAATGCTGAAATACACAAGGAATACATTTTACCGCCTCATCGTTTATAGAACTGCTTAAAATAAAATTTATTACTAACCAATTATGATTTGTTAACTGTACGGCCTAACCGCCCAGTTCAACTATTCCACTGCTCAGTATTTATTGAACTGCCCGTTTAAATTATTTTATGACTCATTTTTATTTAGTTTACTGCTCAGTTTTTACTGCTAAACTAGTTTGCAAACATGCGTTTTTTATTTTTTTACCTACCATAACTCAAATATTGAACTGCCGCTTTAATTCTATGCCAAAAGTTAAAGACATCTTTGAACATAGCTGCAAGGCTGCATTTTAAAACTAAAGTTGTGTGAATATTTTAAGAGCTTTAAGTACCTACTACCTACCTTATTTGCTAATTAGCATAAGTGCAACAACAATATTAGCGTCGTCTACTGCGAAGGGCATGTAAACAAATGTATGTCTTTGTTTCTCCTAATGTAAACAAAAAACAACAGCTTTCAAAGTACTTTGTCATAAAAATACATTTACGTTTACGGCAAACGAACACCTAAGTATTTAACGCACTTCCAACAACAGTAAAAAAAACTTAACGTAATTATTGTACTGATGAAAACAAAACATTTAATCACATTAGAAGACTATGTATGACACTGAAACTGCGCTGCGCTTCGACGCTCTTTTGGTGTGAATTGACCCTTAAGGTTGAATGCTCCAGGGTAGCCCTCGAAATTCAAATTTCTTACGTTTTTTGCAATTTGCAGGTCAGTGTCAGGTTTTATCTTGGTCAAAATTTGATTCGCGGCCGTAGCAAGTATGTATTTATAGAATTATAATCATTAAAATCATCAATACATCTCTCAGTTAGAATTAATGCCAAATGTTATGATTTCATGAAATACTAACAGTTGAGACAATGCAAATAAAATTTAGACAATGGGCCTACCATTTTGTCTTGCCAGAACGTAGGGTCTCTTTTTATATATTCGACTTTCATCAAGTACTGATCTCCAGTCCATACGGTAAATAAGCACATATCCATCTCCTTAATGTTTAATTGGCCCTGAATTTGGAAATAATAATCGTGGTTTTTATCAATCATAAACGTATTTTTCCTAGTGTTTATTTTTTTTGCTTTTATAGCTTCTTCAGCTTGCATATTTTTTGCAGAAAATGGGCATTTCACTTCTACCAGTCCTGTTTTTCCATCTTTGTCTTTATAAATACCATCGGGACTGGCTCCTAAATATTGGAGTGTCTTATGAATATAAAGACCGCAGCGGGCAATTGTTGGGAGGCAGTCTTCGCCTTCTGCGAAGCAGTAATGCTCGTGAAGGCGGAGGCGGGACGCGTGAGGGAAGCTCAACGGAGTGGCCCTCGCGGCCCCGGCCGCTACCACCGCAGGAGAGGTACTGGGCGTACTAGACGTAGGACGTCGCTAGATGATTTCCGGCCACCGTAGACCCGGGCCTGCGGACGGCGAGCAGTGGGTAGCTCGCCGTCCGATCAGCACCAGGCCCGTGAGTCGACGGCGCGTAGTGTTCCACGCGCGCCTCAAAGAGATGTAGTCAGCCACCACTGACGGGGCCCATCGTGGCCGGTACCTGCATGCCTAGGGGTAGCGGATAAATTCTGAAAATGAGTTACCGCACCCCTGGGCACTCAGGCAGGGAAGGAACAGGGGTGGGTTTTAGTCAGTAAGAGTCTGACACGCCCTCCCGCTCCACCCAGAGCGGGAGAAGACATTGGACGATTTACCACCCCACAAAAAAAAAAAAGCGGGCAATTGTGACGTTTTCCTGCAGAGATAACTGGGTTAATGGCTGTTTCATTATCTCTACCATATGTGATCGATGGGTCATTTGACAGGTTTTTCGATTTCACAATAGCTTTCACTAAAGGAGCGCAGCTAATGTTTTCTTTGCGTTTACATATTTTTCCAAAGATAGACGCCGTTAACCTATTTTTTCTGTTCTCTAGCCATTCTTGATTGGAACTTTGGTCTATCGTACGTCTCTGTAGTTCCTCTCTGTTGGTCAGAAAGTTCTATTTGTTTAAAAAATTAATTTTTTGTCATCTGAAAATCTTCATCGGTCATATCTGGTCTTTGAGCTTTCTGTCCATAATCAGGATCATTAATATTTCTACGGATTTTTTTTCGAAATGATCTTTTGTAAACTTTTCTTTTCGCTTTTTGTGCCTCATATATATTTGTGTATTTGCCAGAAGGTTTATTAAATACGCATTTATGGATAGCGTTTATTGGTTGCTTGTTATTAAAGAAAATAAGTGAAGCGGAACACCTTTCCTGGTATGAATTTTTAAGTGTGTAATTTATTCGTTTCAAGAGAGCTACTAAAACCTTCAACAAGCGACGTTGACTCCATACTGTAAGAGCTACCAGAATAGTTCTTATAGCATATGCGATTTGCAGGTTCAATTTTTTTATTAAAATGCTGCACCTGATGATGCTGAATAGTTATTTCGGAAAGATCTTTTGGACTAACACCCGTCAGCAACATCAATCATTTTTTTTTTAATCATTGGTGTACCTTCACAGTCGACATTGCCAATTTCTTTAGCATGTTCTGCCTCTTCGATGCCTGCCTTGGCCATTTCTTCTACTGCCGTCTTATAAAACCATTCGTAAACTTTTTTACTTGTTTGAGCATATAAATTTTTTGACATACCAGGTATATCAGTATTACCTGCTAATTCATTTAAATTTCCCAACCCACAGCCAATACTAATAATACCTGCAACGATACCGTGATTTACATTACAAGTGTTAGATGGATCTTCAGTATTTATGTCAAATTCGGAATTACAGAGTTCACCCTTGAAATGCAGTTTTGTAATAAAACCTTTACGTCGCTCACTGATAAATTTCAGATTTGTATACCTGCATCCGAAAGATTTTTCGTTATGATCAGCAATCTTCCCCAAATTTTCTAAAAAATATCTGATCCATACGATTCTGCGTCCTTCTAGGCAAAACAGTTCGTCATCATTGGTAGTTTCGGTTACATTTTCAATTTGTAACGGTTGGTCATCGCTAGTAATTACAGGATGTTGACGTTTCCTTACGAGAAATGGAAAAGCCTCCTCAAATGTTCGTTTCCGGTTAATTTTTTTATTTGACTTTATTACGTTTTCAGTTCTGTCAATATTTTCATTCATCACTGGTACTTCCGTAGTAGAAGAGGTAGGCTTACAATTTTGAGCTTCTGACAGATTGCTAACATCTGACAATTTTTGACGAAAGCCAGCAGCAGTCCTGTGAAATTAATTAAATTAAATAAGTCATATTTTGAACAGTTTTAGAAGTATTACTAAAAATCGTCATAATACTAATATTATTAGCAGCACCCTGCGATTTCTTCCGCTGCAAAAAGTAGCCAATGTGTAATCCAAGTTTTAGACTATCTTCATACAAAATTTTATCTGTATTAATACAGCCGTAACGTAGTTTAGAGGAAACAAACATACACACGGGCAAATCGCATTTAGAACATTAAACACTAAACACACACACACCCTCACCCAACACTTCCCCACACACTCCCCCACACTCACCCCACACACACACTCCCCCACAGTCACCCTACACACACACTCACACGCACCTTCTGACATCATGCATAAACACACTAGAACACATAATATCGATAGCAAGTGAAGAGCTGAGGACCAAAAACTCACATATCCACGTTTGAAACTTTCGTTTTTAGGGTTCCGTGCCCGAAGGGTAACCAACGGGACCCTAGTACTAAGCCTCCGCTGTCTGTCCGTCCGTCCGTCTGTCTGTCAGCAGGCTGTATCTCATGATCCGTAATAGATAGACAGTTCAAATTTTCACAGAATGTGTATTTCTGTTGACGATAACAAATAATAAAAAAATAACGGGGCTCCTACTACGAACCTTTTCGAGCTCTCTCTACTCAGCCGATTTTTTAGTTCTTATTCGACTCCGATCTCGATTTGGAGTCGAATAAGATAAAAAAAATAAAAGTGTCAAAAGTGAATATGTGAGTTTTTGCTCCTAACCTCCTCAAGTGGAATTACGAACACTATCGATAGTATCGATAATATTGCTTAAATATAGTTTTGTTTCATGTTTAGTTATTAATACTCAATACCCATCACGTGTGTTGAGTTTCGCTAGCTAATTTAATTTGACCCTGTAGTTAGGCCCTAAACATGAATACTGTAAACAATTCTACTTACCTTTGGATTCTATTTCTCTTCATCACTTCTACGTTTGAACCCAATTTTCTTTTTCTCGTACAAGCATATTTTTTTATTACGTTTACGATCCATATTGAAATCAAATCCTTACAAAACTATTAGGTACTGATACACAAATATTTACAAAAACTATAACTAAAACACAAATATTTACAAAACACTCGAAAATTATATACATAGAATAATAAAGTAGAGCAACTTTCGGTTCACAACGCTGCGACAAGAACTATAACTATTATGAAGCGGTAGCGTGGGCGTAGCGATAGCAGGTTCATCGCCATCGTTTCTTGGTACGGGTTCCATGAGGCAGGTGGGTACTCGGGCAAACCAGTAAAACGTAAGTTGGTTGAAGAACAATTTACAGTCACGTTTATTTGGTAATTTACAGTGAGTAACAAAGAACAAAGGCTTGTACGGTGAACGTGACAGTTTCGATGGTATGGTCAACTCTATGGTGTCAGCCACCGCAATGTGAACATTCACTTTACAATCGATACTGTCCACGTGTGTGGCTGGAAATTAACAGCGCCACCACACGGCGTCCACTGTACTAACCGATCAACCAATAAGAATGAAGTAACAGTTTGACCAACATCATGAAATCAACGTTAATTTGATTGTGTTGTCGTCTTGAAATCGCTTGCGACGACAACTAAAACAAATATTTACAAAACACTCGAAAAATTATATACATAGAATAATAAAATAGAGCAACTTTCGGTTCACAACGGTGCGCAACCTACGTTAGAGCGAGAGGGAACAGTCTAATTTCGTCTTGGACCACACGTCCTAACGCTCCGGCTGTGCACTGGCCACTAAGGAATTTCCCTTTTTTTTTGTGATTGACTACTCGCAGTTCAACCCTATTGGTTGTCGACTGCTTAACCGAACTTGCCTGTGAAGGCTCTAATTTATTAAAGCCTCCAGCCAGGACTTATTATTATTCTTACATACTAAGTGACTACGCTAAGGGGGTGCCCCCTGCGGGGTACGGGCCTCGGCTTAGGGCGTCACTGGGGGGACAGCAAGGGAAGGCTGGATCTGATTCTCATTATTTGGGGATATGCTTGCTCAGCGGCACGTGCTGGCGAGAGACGGGGAGGGCATTGAGCAGGTCTTCGCGGGCCTCTACGGCGGGGGCGGTAGGACGGCGGTGTGCGTTGGCGGGCTGTGGTGCTCGTTTCCCTACGGCTCTCCTGGAGCAGGGTGGTAGGGTCGTCAGGAATGAGGAGGGTGTGTCTGGGTCGGCGCACCTTGGAGATGCGGGAGGGTTCGTATCGGGCGGCCGATGCGATTAGGGGGTTTGGATGATTCGCAGCAGTATCTAGAAAACGCTTGGTGAGACGTTTCAAGTACTGCTGGATGGTGGGGAGTTTGAAATCTACATGCAGCTCTTCGTTACGGACAAAATAGGGGGCACCCGCCGCTCGGCGAAGAAAGCGGCTCTGAAGAGTCTGCATTTTATGAATGAACCGGGGCTTGGCGTGTGCGAAGACAGGGCCAGCGTAGGTCATGATGGGACGAATGACCGCGGTGAAAGTACGCAGTTTACACTTGTATGACAAGGTACTGCGTTTATTGATCATGGAATGAAGCCTACCTTGAGCGAAAGCGGCCCGCGCGCGGGCCTGCTTTATGTGCTCGGCGAAGGTGAGGTGTTGGTCTAGGACCACACCCAGGTATTTAGCCTTCTTTTCCCACGGAATAGGCTTATTATACATGGTGATCGGAGGGGAAGGAATTTCCCTTGCAATTCTTGTTTATAAACTCTTTCTTTTGTAGGTCTTTTTGAGATTAGTATTATTGCTAAAGTAAGGTGATTTAGATGCATTTTATTTTTGTATTTGCTTTATTGAACTCTTGGCATCAAAATAATCTAATAATTACATACTTACTCGTACAGTGCATAGTTTTTATAAAACAACCCGTTTATTAAGTGATAAAAACAGAGAATTTTGATGAAATTATGACCTCTGAATTAAGAAAATGAAAGATAATTAGAAAAAACTAATCAGCGCATTTTGAAGACGAGCATGTTGAGCTCATTATGCGCTGAACAGATTTTTAAATTAATTCTTTATTGCCATAAATTAAGCGCACAAACACAACTCGAAATGACGTTGAACGCACGAAAGAGCTGTATTTAACGCTTGATTTACCTAACATAATCCACTTAAATCAACTTAAGAAAAATAACTAGCTATTACTTATATTATGGTTATTTATGTGCAATAATAATATTTCGTGTTATTTCATTAGTTTTTCTAAAAAAAAATACAAATTTGCGCAAATAACTCGCAGCGAGTGAATTTTGCAAGACTGCAGCCTTAAGTACCTAGTAGCTACGCTTGTTTTTTTTTGTGTTTTTGTTAACTTTTTATCACTCAGGACTAAGTTAATGGCTAATTAGCCATAAACTTGGTCCGTTATTTTAAGGGAATTCCCTTAAAATAACGATTCCGACAAGGGTTAGAAATAATAAAGAAGCTTGTAAGTAGCTACCTACATTGCGATCCAGTGATGTACGTATAACCAAATAGGGTTCAAAGTGTCCACCACCAACTCGCATAAAAACACTTTATCTTTGACGTAACCCCAAAGAAAAAAATCTAATGGGGTCAAGTCCGGTGACCGAGCTGGCCATGGCTCCGGACCGAATCTTCCGATCCACTGATTTCCAAAAAAATCGGTGAGGCATATTCTAACAGGAAGAGTCACGTGTGGGGGAGCGACGCCGTGCTGAAACCATAACACTCGATACTGGCTTAGAGGCATGTCGTCGAAAAGTATGTCCGAAAGAGATGTTCTCAGGAACTCGTGATATCGTGTCCCATTTAATCGTTCCGGGAGAAAAATGGGTCCAATCACGAGGTTTTATAAATGCCAGCCCAGACATTCACTGACCATCGAGTTTGGTGTCCCGTCTGCTGCAATGCGAACGAATTGCTGTGAGCCCAGATATGAGAATTGCGCCTGTTCCACATTCCGTTTCTAGTAAATGTGGACTCATCCGTCCATATCACATTTGCATTAAAATCACGAGATTTCGTCGTGCTGTCGTTGCAGCCACCGGCAGTACCTAACGCGAGATACCCTGTCTGTAGGTAATAACGCTTGCACCTTGTGGATGTGATACGCACGCTGCCGATCTCTGCGTAAAACCCGATGCCATTCGCTTTGGCTCTAAGTGAATGAAGTCTAGGAGTGACCACCACCCAAAGTCTTTGGGTTAGGCATGCGGCCTAGAGAACAGATGATCTAAATCACCTACCTATTATTTTATTATACAGGCTGTAAGGGACAAGATACCGCAAACTTCGCGAAAAGGTAACACCTAATGCCACTAACAAAATTATGATAGTCATTAATCTCGGTAATGATTGGTTACAAAAATTGATGTTTTCAAGCGCGCAATATATTGCAAACAACGCGATCTCAACGCGACGCAATTAATGTAGGCGCGCGCGAGCACGTAGTACGTAGTTACTTACACGTCTTACACACACATGACACGGCCGTGGAGCCGCACGCGACGCGGGCCGCCTCGCTCCGCTTGTATGAATGTACCTACCTACAAGGTCGAACGAAAGTTAAAGACATCTTTGAACTTAGCTGCAAGGCTGCATTTTAAAACTAAAGTAGTGTGAATATTTTAAGAGCTTTAAGTACCTACTACCTACCTTATTTGCTAATTAGCATAAGTGCAACAACAATATTAGCGTCGTCTACTGCGAAGGGCATGTAAACAAATGTATGTCTTTGTTTCTCCTAATGTAAACAAAAAAACATCAGCTTTCAAAGTACTTTGTCATAAAAATACATTTACGTTTACGGAAAACGAACACCTAAGTATTTAACGCACTTCCAACAACAGTAAAAAAAACTTAACGTAATTATTGTACTGATGAAAACAAAACATTTAATCACATTAGAAGACTATGTAACCTAGCTTGTATTAAACATTATTATTAAGGTGAATGCTCCAGGGTAGCCCGGGAAATTCAAATTTTCTTACGTTTTTTGCAATTTGCAGGTCAGTGTCAGGTTTTATCTTGGTCAAAATTTGATTCGCGGCCGTAGCAAGTATGTACGAGTATTTATAGAATTATAATCATTAAAATCATCAATATATCTCTCAGTTAGAATTGATGCCAAATGTCATGATTTCATGAAATACTTACAGTTGAGACAATGCAAATAAAATTTAGACAATGGGCCTACCATTTTGTCATCAAGTACTGATCTCCAGTCCATACGGTAAATAAGCACATATCCATCTCCGTAATGTTTAATTGGCCCTGAATTTGGAAATAATAATCGTGGTTTTTCTCAATCATAAACCTATTTTTCCTAGTGTTATACTTCCAAAATTTTATTTTTTTTGTTTTTATAGCTTCTTCAGCTTGCATATTTTTTGCAGAAAATGGGCATTTCACTTCTACCAGTCCTGTTTTTCCATCTTTGTCTTTATAAATACCATCAGGACTGGCTCCTAAATATTGGAGTGTCTTATGAATATAAAGACCGCAGCGGGCAAATGTTGGGAGGTAGTCTCCGCCTTCTGCGAAGCAGTAATGCTCGTGAAGGCGGAGGCGGGACGCGTGAGGGAAGCTCAACGGAGTGGCCCTCGCGGCCCCGGCCGCTACCACCGCAGGAGAGGTACTGGGCGTACTAGGCGTAGGACGTCGCGAGATGATTTCCGGCCACCGTAGACCCGGGCCTGCGGACGGCGAGCAGTGGGTAGCTCGCCGTCCGATCAGCACCAGGCCCGTGAGTCGACGGCGCGTAGTGTTCCACGCGCGCCTCAAAGAGATGTAGTCAGCCACCACTGACGGGGCCCATCGTGGCCGGTGCCTGCATCTAGGCATGCAGGCACCGGCCACGCACGGCAGGTAGCGGATAAATTCTGAAAATGTGTTACCGCACCCCTGGGCACTCAGGCAGGGAAGGAACAAGGGTGGGTTTTAGTCAGTAAGAGTCTGACACGCCCTCCCGCTCCACCCAGAGCGGGAGAAGACATTGGATGATTTACCACCCCACAAAAAAAAAGCGGGCAATTGTGACGTTTTCCTGCAGAGATAACTGGGTTAATGGCTGTTTCATTATCTCTACCATATGTGATCGATGGGTCATTTGACAGGTTTTTCGATTTCACAATAGCTTTCACTAAAGGAGCGCAGCTAATGTTTTCTTTGCGTTTACATATTTTTCCAAAGATAGACGCGGTTAACCTATTTTTTCTGTTCTCTAGCCATTCTTGATTGGAACTTTGGTCTATCGTACGTCTCTGTAGTTCCTCTCTGTTGGTCAGAAAGTTCTATTTGTTTAAAAAAATAATTTTTTGTCATCTGAAAATCTTCATCGGTCATATCTGGTCTTTGAGCTTTCTGTCCATAATCAGGATCATTAATATTTCTACGGATTTTTTTTCGAAATGATCTTTTGTAAACTTTTCTTTTCGCTTTTTGTGCCTTATATATATTTGTGTATTTGCTAGAAGGTTTATTAAATACGCATTTATGGATAGCGTTTATTGGTTGCTTGTTATTAAAGGAAATAAGTGAAGCGGAACACCTTTCCTGGTATGAATTTTTAAGTGTGTAATTTATTCGTTTCAAGAGAGCTACTAAAACCTTCAACAAGCGACGTTGACTCCATACTGTAAGAGCTACCAGAATAGTTCTTATAGCATATGCGATTTGCAAGTTCAATTTTTTTATTAAAATGCTGCACCTGATGATGCTGAATAGTTATTTCGGAAAGATCTTTTGGACCAACACCCGTCAGCTATTACATCAATCTTTTTTTTTTTAATCATTGGTACCTTCACAGTCGACATTGCCAATTTCTTTAGCATGTTCTGCCTCTTCGATGCCTGCCTTGGCCATTTCTTCTACTGCCGTCTTATGAAACCATTCGTAAACTTTTTGACTTGTTTGAGCATATAAATTTTTTGACATACCAGGTATATCAGTATTACCTGCTAATTCATTTAAATTTCCCAACCCACAGCCAATACTAATAATACCTGCAACAACGATACCGTGATTTACATTACAAGTGTTAGACGGATCTTCAGTATTTTATGTCAAATTCGGAATTACAGAGTTCACACTTGAAATGCAGTTTTGTAATAAAACCTTTACGTCGCTCACTGATTAATTTCAGATTTGTATACCTGCATTCGAAAGATTTTTCGTTATGATCAGCAATCTTCCCCAAATTTTCTAAAAAATATCTGATCCATACGATTCTGCGTCCTTCTAGGCAAAACAGTTCGTCATCATTGGTAGTTTCGGTTACATTTTCAATTTGTAACGGTTGGTCATCGCTAGTAATTACAGGATGTTGACGTTTCCTTACGAGAAATGGAAAAGCCTTCTCAAAAGTTTCGTTTCCGGTTAATTTTTTTATTTGACTTTATTACGTTTTCAGTTCTGTCAATATTTTCATTCATCACTGGTACTTCCGTAGTAGAAGAGGTAGGCTTAAAATTTTGAGCTTCTGACAGATTGCTAACATCTGACAATGGTTGACGAAAGTCAGCAGCAGTCCTGTGAAATTAATTAAATTAAATAAGTCATATTTTGAACAGTTTTAGAAGTATTACTAAAAATCGTCATAATACTAATATTATTAGCAGCACCCTGCGATTTCTTCCGCTGCAAAAAGTAGCCAATGTGTAATCCAAGTTTTAGACTATCTTCATACAAAATTTTATCTGTACTAATACAGCCGTAACGGAGTTTAGAGGAAACACACATACACACGGGCAAATCGCATTTAGAACACTAAACACACACACATTTGACCCTGTAGTTAGGCCCTAAACATGAATACTGTAAACAATTCTACTTACCTTTGGATTCTATTTCTCTTCATCACTTCTACGTTTGAACCCAATTTTCTTTTTCTCGTACAAGCATATTTTTTTATTACGTTTACGATCCATATTGAAATCAAATCCTTACAAAACTATTAGGTACTGATACACAAATATTTACAAAAACTATAACTAAAACACAAATATTTACAAAACACTCGAAAATTATATACATAGAATAATAAAGTAGAGCAACTTTCGGTTCACAACGCTGCGACAAGAACTATAACTAAAACAAATATTTACAAAACACTCGAAAAATTATATACATAGAATAATAAAATAGAGCATCTTTCGGTTCACAACGGTGCGCAACCTACGTTAGAGCGAGAGGGAACAGTCTAATTTCGTCTTGGACCACACGTCCTAACGCTCCGGCTGTGCACTGGCCACTAAGGAATTTCCCTTTTTTTTTTGTGATTGACTACTCGCAGTTCAACCCTATTGGTTGTCGACTGCTTAACCGAACTTGCCTGTGAAGGCTCTAATTTATTAAAGCCTCCAGCCAGGACTTATTATTATTCTTACATACTAAGTGACTACGCTAAGGGCACCCCCTGCGGGGTACGGGCCTCGGCTTAGGGCGTCACTGGGGGGACAGCAAGGGAAGGCTGGATCTGATTCTCATTATTTGGGGGATATGCTTGCTCAGCGGCACGTGCTGGCGAGAGACGGGGAGGGCATTGAGCAGGTCTTCGCGGGCCTCTACGGCGGGGGCGGAAGGACGGCTGTGTGCGTTGGCGGGCTGTGGTGCTCGTTTCCCTACGGCTCTCCTGGAGCAGGGTGGTAGGGTCGTCAGGAATGAGGAGGGTGTGTCTGGGTCGGCGCACCTTGGAGATGCGGGAGGGTTCGTATCGGGCGGCCGATGCGATTAGGGGGTTTGGATGATTCGCAGCAGTATCTAGAAAACGCTTGGTGAGACGTTTCAAGTACTGCTGGATGGTAGGGAGTTTGAAATCTACATGCAGCTCTTCGTTACGGACAAAATAGGGGGCACCCGCCGCTCGGCGAAGAAAGCGGCTCTGAAGAGTCTGCATTTTATGAATGAACCGGGGCTTGGCGTGTGCGAAGACAGGGCCAGCGTAGGTCATGATGGGACGAATGACCGCGGTGAAAGTACGCAGTTTACACTTGTATGACAAGGTACTGCGTTTATTGATCATGGAATGAAGCCTACCTTGAGCGAAAGCGGCCCGCGCGTGGGCCTGCTTTATGTGCTCGGCGAAGGTGAGGTGTTGGTCTAGGACCACACCCAGGTATTTAGCCTTCTTTTCCCACAGAATAGGCTTATTATACATGGTGATCGGAGGGGAAGGAATTTCCCTTGCAATTCTTGTTTATAAACTCTTTCTTTTGTAGGTCTTTTTGAGATTAGTATTATTGCTAAAGTAAGGTGATTTAGATGCATTTTATTTTTGTATTTGCTTTATTGAACTCTTGGCATCAAAATAATCTAATAATTACATACTTACTCGTACAGTGCATAGTTTTTATAAAACAACCCGTTTATTAAGTGATAAAAACAGAGAATTTTGATGAAATTATGACCTCTGAATTAAGAAAATGAAAGATAATTAGAAAAAACTAATCAGCGCATTTTGAAGACGAGCATGTTGAGCTCATTATGCGCTGAACAGATTTTTAAATTAATTCTTTATTGCCATAAATTAAGCGCACAAACACAACTCGAAATGACGTTGAACGCACGAAAGAGCTGTATTTAACGCTTGATTTACCTAACATAATCCACTTAAATCAACTTAAGAAAAATAACTAGCTATTACTTATATTATGGTTATTTATGTGCAATAATAATATTTCGTGTTATTTCATTAGTTTTTCTAAAAAAAAATACAAATTTGCGCAAATAACTCGCAGCGAGTGAATTTTGCAAAACTGCAGCCTTAAGTACCTAGTAGTTACGCTTGTTTTTTTTTGTGTTTTTGTTAACTTTTTATCACTCAGGACTAAGTTAATGGCTAATTAGCCATAAACTTGGTCCGTTATTTTAAGGGAATTCCCTTAAAATAACGATTCCGACAAGGGTTCGAAATAATAAAGAAGCTTGTAAGTAGCTACCTACATTGCGATCCAGTGATGTACGTATAACCAAATAGGGTTCAAAGTGTCCGCCACCAACTCGCTCGCAGATCTGAGCGCGGCGCAGAGTTTCGGAGTGGACACGTGGCAGAAAGGTGGGGTCCTAGACACACTCCTCACGCAGCGTCGTGAACACGTTCTCGATACGATTCCTCATATCTGCTGCTGAATTACACTCGGACACAAACACTTTATCTTTGACGTAACCCCAAAGAAAAAAATCTAATGGGGTCAAGTCCGGTGACCGAGCTGGCCATGGCTCCGGACCGAATTTTCCGATCCACTGATTTCCAAAAAAATCGGTGAGGCATCGTCTAACAGGAAGAGTCACGTGTGGGGGAGCGCCGTCGTGCTGAAACCATAACACTCGATACTGGCTTAGAGGCATGTCGTCGAAAAGTACGTCCGAAAGAGATGTTCTCAGGAACTCGTGATATCGTGTCCCATTTAATCGTTCCGGGAGAAAAATGGGTCCAATCACGAGGTTTTATAAATGCCAGCCCAGACATTCACTGACCATCGAGTTTGGTGTCCCGTCTGCTGCAATGCGAACGGATTGTTGTGAGCCCAGATATGAGAATTGCGCCTGTTCCACATTCTGTTTCTAGTAAATGTGGACTCATCCGTCCATATCACATTTGCATTAAAGTCGCGAGATTTCGTCGTGCTGTCGTTGCAGCCACCGGCAGTACCTAACGCGGGATACCCTGTCTGTAGGTAATAACGCTTGCACCTTGTGTATGTGATGTGATACGCACGCTGCCGATCTCTGCGTAAAACCCGATGGACAGTTCAGTGCGAGAGGCAGGTTCTGTAACGGTTACGATTTACACAAGCTGCCGTAGGCTCTCCCGCACGACAGTCAGGATGCGGTTCGCTACAGTAGCTGTAAGGCCCATAAGACCACTTATGGGCCTTCCAGCTCCCTCGCGCTGAGCCACAATTGGTTGGTTGTCCAAGATACGTTGGTAAGCTTGTGTTATTACGCGAGAATCTCGTGGATGACGAGCGTCTAGATATCTTTGGACATATATACGCAGTGCTAGACGTGCGTTTCCACGTGCTTCTCCATAACATATGAGCATACTTCCGTATTCTTGGGCACTGAAAATATCGTCGTCCAGAAAGTATCTTAAAAATCACACCCACAAATAAAACACAGAAACAAAACACAAATAAAACACAGAAACAACACAATAAAACAGAAAGATTAACACACTTTTTTTATAGAAAGATTAACACACGAACACAGAACAACACACAAATAAAACACAGAAAGATTGTTTTGATAAATTTCCGATAACCGTAATTCGCAACGAGTAGCACACGTTCGCGATCAACGTCAACGAGGAACTGACAAAAGACCCCAGATCCCAAAACTAAAAACTCTTCATTGTGCGTACAGCTAGGGAGTGGAATTCCGTACCGGAGTCTGTTTCCTGATAGCTACAACCTGGGAGTCTTTTAAGTCAAGAGTGAATAGGTTAGTTCTAGGCAAGCGTGCTCCATCTTCGACCACATCATCGCTTACCATCAGATGAGATAGTGGTCAAACGCGTGCCTATCAACAATAAAAAAAAAAAAACATCTTTCTTGCTTAAATCTTGTCGTACTGTACTTGGAAAATATCGATTTCGATCTAGTTTATGGATGTGTCCCATCCCTAATTGAATATCATCGAACCAAGTAGTTTCGTGGCGGAGTACTTTGTCGGTGTCCGTGTGTACTATCGCAATGACCTCCGGCACAGTATAAATATGGACAGTATGGAAACTAAGCCTATTTGTTGAGATAATTACCTACCCTCCATTAGAGAACTAGGGTTGCCACTGTTAATGTTTGGAAAAAAATTCTATGGAAGATGCTTCAAAGTTGCCGCGCAATTTGAAAAACATTAAGATATCCCACAAAGGCCCGTACCCTTTTATTATTTTTTTCACGTCACGCAAAAATCTTCATGGTTTTCGAGGGTGTTAAAGTGAAGTCAAAATGCGCGGCGCTCGGCCGATAGCTAGCGTTTCAACCTGAAAATGCGTGTGATGTAAATGAAAAACCATTAACATTTAAAAAAACGTCTTTATTTTTCATAATTAAATAATTATTAGGTACCTTTCAAGATCAGCAGGGAGTTTAAAACACGAAAGCCCCGGATTTAAAGAAGCCGAGTTCATACAACAGTACACTGCGCAATACGCTTGTGGCATTTTACAACGGTCCGTGGCTCAGGAGATAACACCACCACTCGTCTCGACACGGCAGCCGCAACTGCGCGCACCGCGACTATCGCTTAGGGCTAGCGTAGATGCGCGCGTCTGTGTGAGTGTGCCGTTTCGAACGTTTGTACGTAGTTTCCGTACTGTCCATATTTATACTGAGCTTCCGGTGAACTCAGAAAATTAGCTGAGCCAGAAGATTCTTTATATAATTTTTATTTACATTGCGTTATTTTTGTGAAAAATTTGAATTAATTATTTTTTCATATAAAATTTCTTTGAGGTAGATAGGTATAACAATTTTATACAGTATAAAGAGGAAAAACAAAAAAAAATATTTCAAGACAGGAATAAGCCGACGAAAAATTCCGACGCTAGGGGGTCCAGAATCATGTACTGAATCACTGGTACACGTATGTGCGTTTATATACAGTGAGGCCGCAAAAGTCCATAAGAACGCTAAAGATTACATTGCTACGAACCGAGCGAGCACGATACTTCCGTGCGTATGTGTGCGCGTGTATGAGTATCCACATTACACAGATAACACACACTAAGGAACTGTCGTCGCACTGAGCTTAAAAACATCATTATTATTTTTCTGTGCCATTGAATACGCATCACACAGTCACAGAGGCGACTTGTTCTTACCATTGCATTGATAAAATTCACGCAAATATGTCATGTGCTGGTAGCCGTATGAACTAAGTGTTGGATTCGCAAATAACGTTGCCCGAGTTCAAATCATGGTCGGTCCGTTGCGGTTATTTCTTACTTTGAAAATTCCCAATCTAAATACTATTGCATTTTTTGCACTAAATAGTTGCAAATTACGAATATGATCTATTAACCATAAGAAGAATCACATGCGTAATTTGCAATTATTTAGTTGTTACATCTTTTCGATGTTGTAAGGTGGAAATAAAAAGACGTGTTTAATGAAAATGTTTATTCTTTATATTTACAAATTAAACATTTATGAGAATTGTGACGTCGAATTGTTACCTAGACAAAAAAGTTATCTTGTAACCGTTATCTATGTTACGTGTAAGATTGTTTGTTGGAAGTATACCCACTTAGACCATTCATAATATGAATAACGTAACAACGAAAGAATATTAAAATTTTAATAAAATAAAATATAATTGTTTATATCCAGTTATTTATTGAAAAGTGATATATGATTTAGACTTTGTTGTGACGTAAGGAGCCTACGTGGAAAGTGAAAAAATGACAACACGTACCTCGGTCAACATTAAAAATATATATTGTATAGAGAAAGGGCGTGGGAAGGTTTGCAGTCACAGATTTCGTATTCCCTGGGAGATGGCACGGTACTATCCTGGCTCAGCCTTGTGACGGATGACTCGGTGCGTTCGCCCCGGAGGTGTTGGCCGGCAGGTGGTAGCGCCGGCTCGCAGGGTCGACAGAAGCCAGGATGATGGGCCGGCAGGTGGTCGAGCCGGCTTGCAGAAACCACGCGGGCAAATAAGCACCCCACGTGGAGCGAGCTGCCGTGGTAAGTGGCCTAGTGGTGACAGCACGAGGCACTGCGGCGGGATGGCCGCGATGGAGGACGATGTAGGTGCGTGCTCAGAGCGTAGGGCTCCAAGTCCTCCCCCTCCATATTCAGGTTTTCTCTGGTCCGAATTTGGGAATCCGGATCTGGGACCCTGTAAATAATGTCCAGCGTGTCATAAGGATGGCTGATGAGCTTCTCCGCTGATTCTGACACTTAGGCATGAGCAAAGCGGCTGTACGTGCGCTAATAAGTGCGGTTGTCAAAATCAGACGGAGTTTACAAAGGTGAGGTGAAAAAGCACGATGACATGCACATTCGAGCGCAGCAGCAGGGCACGCACAAGTCAGGATGCGCATAGAAAAGGCCTCGTAAAGTTAACCACGCGGAAGGCGTGATTACAATAATGCGACAGTTTTATTGTAGATATAACCTTGATTTTACAATGCAAAGAAAAGAAATAGGAAAAACATGTTCTGGAAAGAATTTATACACAAAATTAGGAACACAGAATGCACAAAGCTACCTGTATGCTGTTTCAAACACTTACCCAATTATTGGGGTAGATTTCACGTAATATTTGAGGTTGGCAAATATTTGCCAATGCAAACTGCTAGAATTTAGCGGGAGATACACGAGTGAAGTCGTTGAAGTGTTCGACAGAACAAGACAATATAAATCCACCGCCAGCAGTTGGAATAAAAAAGAAAAAGGAATCCACGTTGCCTTGGCGGCGCTATTTATTTCTCGCCGTCATTGACAGATGTCAACGAATCCAAAGACAATAGTGTTGTCAGCAAACTAATATTGTTTATTGTTTTCCAAAATTGTTATAGTGGCTTTTGGTCTCTGTGGTTTTTTCCTTATGTTTAATTTTAATTGAGATTGTAACGCCACTACGTTACATTGTAAACATTTTATTTTTATGTAACGTCACAATGAATGTATTGAGGTCATAGCTTAATTGTTCATTTTCTTGACGACAAGAAGATTGAAGCTAAACCTCAATTTCTGTTAAAAGAAGTTTAGTTCTCACAAGATAATCGTCAATTAGATGAGAAAAATAAATTGAACTATTATGTTAGAACAGTGCGGGTAGAAGAATAAAAAACAAAATAGAATCATGATTATTGTCAACAAAATTGATAGCGAGTTCACTGCATTCTTAAGATAAGGCGATGGCACAAGTTAAAAGATATAGCTGTTTTAAACGAAAGTAAACACAATATAATACAGTGTTTGTTAACGAATAATCACGGATATGTTAAAATAAAATGGCCTACTGAACATTTAGTTACACCGACTGATTTTACTAAAACTTAATATTTTGTATAACCCCCATTATTTTCGATACAGTCAAGTAGACGTTTGCACATGGACCCAACAATATTACCGCATATTTCGCTCCCTCTAAAACTTTCCCACATCTCCATGCAATGGGTTTTTAATTGTTCCGTAGACCTCTCATTCCGCGAGTCCCACCTTTGCACCATCAAACCTCATAGATTTTCTATAGGGTTGAGGTCGGGTGATCGCACTGACCATGGAATAACAATTACTTCCGGGTGATTGTGAAACCGCTCACGCACAGTTCTCGCTCGGTGAATAGGACAATTGTCCTGGACAAACGGAAATTCTGCGAACTCATCAGCTGGGTAAATGTTACGCACAGTAGGTAGCATAATTGAGTCGAACACTTCCACATAAGTTGAACTGTTTGCACGTGGAGGAATGAAAGCCAGTTCTCCTGGTCCTGCTGCACTCATCCATCCCCACATATTAATTGTGATTCGACCTGATTCAGTGTTAGGAATAACGTTGTTATCACACCAGCGAGTGTTATTCTTGCGCCATAAGTGAAGCCTGCCCTTTTGACTGGATTTAAATGTTTGTTCATCTGAAAATACCGCAGTATTCCAGTCAAAATCTAAATAATCACGTGCGAAACGTAATC
Source organism: Polia nebulosa (assembly GCA_951329385.1). Classification (NCBI taxonomy): domain Eukaryota; kingdom Metazoa; phylum Arthropoda; class Insecta; order Lepidoptera; family Noctuidae; genus Polia; species Polia nebulosa. The sequence continues at coordinate 26,433,722 of OX589607.1, read as the reverse complement.
GTTCTTGTTTGTGCCTCTCTGTTAAGTACGGCTTTTTAGCAGGTTTTCTGTGATGCATGCCTTCCGCGTGAAGTGTACGGCGAACAGTATCCATCGAGGTGTCATATAATTCCGCAAAATGTCTCGTTGGTGCGAAACCATTCGTTTCGTATACGTCCACCATATGTCGTCGCTGCGCCTCTCTAGTAAGCTTCGGTCTCCCACTTCTCTTTCGACTAGCAAGGCTACCTTCTTCCTCATATTTTTTATCCAAAGACACAGTATTTTTCTAAAACAATAAAAATATACTGGGCAGCTATACCTACTTGACTTCATTTTCATTATATAAAATGTTAATAATCATACTCGTAATTATTGAATATAATTTTAAAGTAAAACTTCATTTATAAATCCAATAACCAATCCAATAAACCCAACGATTTATGTATTCCTCTTTTAAGCCTCATAAAGATACGATGGATAGATTCATAAACGGCATATATTTTAATTAGAAGATTAATTTATAGTAAAATTACAATTCATAAAAGAAGGAAGGGTCACGTCTGTTCTACTAATTTCTTTCGCACCATTCTCTCGCAAAGGTTTTACTGTTTTCTTGGAGGATATCTGTATAATAAAATCAATACAATACTCTCAATATACCCAATGCGTAGATCAGCTTGTAAACTATCCGTATGTAAATGACTTAAAACTCTCGATTATCAGTCCACTGAGAGTCTTATGATTCCTATCCGCTAGATTTCTCTCTCCACATGCGTACAAAATCTCACATACACTCTCACACTACTCACACTCACACAACCAACATAACATCACACACACACACACTTAGATCACATAATATGTCCAGTCTAGATTATTTTTATTTGATTATTTTTTCTGTATATTTTATTATTTTTGTAACTGTACCTAGAATGTAAGTTAATTTCATCACACACTTTGTTTTTTGTCCATTAATTTAAATAATTTGTACATATGTAAGTATTGGGGGGCCTGGTGACCTGTAACACAGGTATTTTATGCCTTTTTCGGGCACCAGTCTCTCACAAATGTTAAGCCTATTTTTAAGATTAAGCCACTTACTGTCCACATCGACATTTGTGATGAGAAAAATAAATGTATACATTATTATATTATTATTAATAGCTATTATACTCACATTCAGTCCGGTTTTTTCAGATATTTGTGTTTTATTAAGACCACTTTTATGCAGCCCAATGATAGTCGCCCTCACTTCAATACTAATATTGGCCTGCATTTTGCGAATATTACAATACTGTTAACCACACGTCACTAACCAACAACTACAACCAAACGACAGTTCATTTCGGTCAAGTTAAAACTCATGTCTACCTCGCAGAAATCTAATTCTTTATTTAGTTTTTTTGTGATCTCTAACTTTCTAACTCTAAGAAATGTGTGAACAAGTTAAAGAATAATTTAATATATGTAATGCTAATCCATAAATTCCAATCGGGTAAGAACTTACAAAAAGTCAACAATTGCGTGGGATTTGAACTTGCGGCACGGGTGAATCTTCAGGCGTTAGGCTGATAATAATGACAAGACTGTTGCCGACAATGACGAATTGTGGGAAATTCAACTTTAATACACTAGTATCAAAGCCAGTCTAACGCCTGGAGATTCACCCGCACACTGATTTGCGCTTCAATCTGTGTGTTCTATACCACTGGGCCATCTTGACTTATGCTAAGTTGATGAAATTGTGAATTTCAATCATTTGTTGGCGAAAACTTGAAAATAGAATGTCGTAAGTCAAACTAAACGTCAAACTAATACGTTGTGAGAATTCTTATCGACTTTTGCTGGCGATTGTACCTTACACCCTGTGTAAATCACACTAATAATTGGTTAAATGTTCAACCACAAAAGTGTACTTTGGTATTAGCTGAAATAATACTATCTGTAGCTCAAATAATCTGAAATAATATTTTATCTTTTTCAGAGGCCATTGGCTGGAAAGTGTTGCAACGGAAAAGAGAGCTAAAATGATGTTCATACATTGTAGAACTGTGTGCAAGGATTGTGTCATCTGTGGCGGGCGCGTTGACAATATCTTGCTTAATACGCACCTAAGCGACACACAAAAAAAAGCGTATATAAAATTTATGAGATACTCAATTTCAATGGGAAATTCCTCTGCAACTATTGAATCAAATTATAAGGAAATCTGTAACATCCTGTTGGCTTTGAGCGACGCACCTTGTTCCAAAGCGTATGTTAGACCTATGACAGCATTTGTGCAATGTCTTATGCATTGTGTACAGTACAAGTTTCCCAATGTAATTATGACCGAATATGAGTAAAAGACAAACAAACTCGGTTCACAGGAAATATCTAAGCTTTCTATCACGGATTGGCTGTTATTTCATTAGGTGGAACAGTACAGGTAACAACAAGGCTGTAAATAACAGCTTAGTCGTAAGTACCTAGTTATTTAAGTTAGTTCAATAAGCTTTTTGATGTTTTTTTTATTATTTTATAGTGAGTAGGTTTTATTGTACAACCTTAGCTTTTGTTTCTATGTGTTTTTTTACAATGTTTATATGTTTTACCATGTAATTATTTACTAATAAATGCTGCCGTAAACATTGACATAACAAAACACTACTAATAATAGCGCCCATACATACAACAACGTTCACTATACAAGCAGCCTTTCTACTAGCAATATCTACACTTCGTGCAGCTTCCTACGGAATCAGTAGGTATTGTTTTATTTCTCTCGGCATCCGATCCCTGTGCTGCATGAGAATTATTAAGAAGTCCACAATACACATTTGCATGAAGACATCGCAAATAATGGTCCTTCGAGCCGGATTCCTGAACTAGAAGAAAAAAAAACGAGTACCTACGCGCGAGGTTTAGCAGTTGGTTTGGCTTGACCTCTGTTAATAAATATACTTGAAATAATCATCACTACCTACGCGGTCACCTAACGGTGTAAACGGCCTTTACAAAGCGTACGGTCTCAGTATAAATATGGACAGTACGGAAACTACGTACAAACGTTCGAAACGGCACACTCACACAGATGCGCGCATCTACGCTAGCCCTAAGCGATAGTCGCGGTGCGCGCAGTTGCGGCTGCCGTGTCGAGACAAGTGGTCATATTATCTCCTGAGCCACGGACCGTTTTAAAATGCCACGAGCGTATTGCGCAGTGTACTGTTGTATGAACTCGGCTTCTTCAAATCCGGGGCTTTCGTTTTTTAAACTTCCGTGAACGTTACCCCAGCCAGATAATGTCGAAATTAGTCATTTAAATTATATAGATAAATAATTGCCTAGCTTCTGTAATTGTTGCACACATTTTCAAATTTGTTGCACTTACAGTTTTTTTAGTTATTTCACAAAAACATTTCTTGCTGGGGTTACGTTACCGCAGCCAGACATTCTCTTTTTTTTAATGGGACTATCGAAATAAGTAATAGCTATATAATTAGTTGTCTAGACGAGGTAAATGTTGCAACTTATTTTGTATTTGTACGTTCTTCGGCTGCGAAGTTATTCGAGATCCTGCTGGAGTAACGTTTGTGGTTTTGCTGGATCTCTGAATTATGAAAAATAAAGAGGGTTTTTAAAATGTTAATGGTTTTTCATTTACATCACACGCATGTTTTTTTTTTGGGTGTGGGAAATCATCCAATGACTTCTTCCGCTCTAGGGTGGAGCGGAAGGGCGTGTCAGACTCTTACTGGCTAAAACCCACCCCTGTTCCTCCCTGCCCTGAATGCCCAGGGGCGAGGTAACTCTTTCGAATTTATCTTCAACCCCCGGGCAAGCATTGGCGATGACGGGCCCCGTCGTGTTTGCTGACAACTCTTTGATGCGAGCGTGGAACACTACGCGCCGTCGACTCTCGGGCCTGGTACTGATCGGACGGCGAGTTACCCACTACTCGCTCGTCCGCAGGCCCGGGATCACACGCATGTTCAGGTTGAAACGCGGTAAGGTGCGCTGCCGCAGGGTTAACTAGCTATCGGCCGAGCGCCGCGCATTTTGACTTCACTTTAACACCCTCGAAAACCATGAACATTTTTGCGTGACGTGAAAAAAAAAAGGTACGGGCCGGTTTATTACCATCTGCCCCCTTTGAGCTTGCCACTGGGGTGGTGGTTGGCACTAATAGGTGACGTTTACCGCCCCGGTGGTCAATGGTACCTATTTAGTTTCATTTGTACCTTTCGTAGTTCTAGTACAGGGGTTTATTCGCATTTCGTATTGGACATTACACCTATTACACTACACACTAAACTTAATATTCACTCACTTAATCTTCACTTAGTAAAAAAGCAATGACAACTTAGGATGCAAGAACGAGCGAAGCGAGCTCGGGACTTAGGGCACCCCGAGACGGACTGGTTAGGTTAGAAGGGGATGGCAGGGTCAAGAGAGCGAGTGAACAGACCCCGCCATCCCCTTCGTGGTTATTTTTTTAAAAACCACTCAGAAGTAGGAGCGCCGCCAAGTGGGGCTCCGTCGACATGGAACTAAATAGGTAGGTACCATTGACCACCGGGGCGGTATACGCCACCTATTAGTGCCAACCACCACCCCAGTGGCAAGCTCAAAGGGGGTAAATGGGAATAAAGGGTGCTAACCACCACCCCAGTGGCAAGCTCAAAGGGGGCAGATGGGAATAAAGGCATCAAACCATTGGGGAGTTATTCAACAAAAACTATTTCCGCTGGAACTAAGGCGTGTCCATAGGTAGATATTGGCACGGATTCTCTTGTTCAATATCTAAACTAAAAATAGAGAATTGCTATCTTTTACTAAAAGGCAGTGCGAGAAAAGGACGGCTATAGCTATGCACTAAGTTAGAGATGTCAAACTAGTTTACGCCTTGCGCTTCGCCGTGTTTTTAGACGACATGTTTTTACGTGTAGATACCCTTAATTTGTATGGAAATATTAGTTCAAACTAAATTTGACAGCTCTAATTTACGTCCGTCTCTTTCTTGTTTTATTAGAGAGAAAAAGATAGCAATAGCCTAAATTAAATTTAGTTTGTGCATAACCGAATCAACACCATTGTGTCAGGATAACTAATGCTCGAAGGTATTTAAATGAAAAAAAATATTATTGCTGTAAATAAAATCACATTTATTTATTTGTACTTTTACAGCCTTTCAATGATAAATAACTAAATGCGAAATACAAGTGGGCTCTCTTTCGCAGCGCTGGTAATCAATTAATATTTTGAATTAACACATACGCTTTTTACTGCGGGAAAACCTTTTATTCCCACGGGAAAATCAAATACAAAGCCGGCGTGGCTGCTACCTGCCAATTAAAAAGAAATCCATTTATGTAAAAAATATGGTGAAAATTTAAATGATCAATGCTGTTGATTCTGTTGTGCACAAACTAAACTTAATTTAGGCTATTGCTATCTTATTCTCTCTAATAAAACAAGAAAGAGACTGACGTAAATTAGAGCTGTCAAATTTAATTTGAACTAATATTTCCATACAAATTAAGGGTAGGTACACGTAAAAACATGTCGTCTAAAAACACGGCGAAGCGCAAGGCGTAAACTAGTTTGACATCTCTAACTTAGTGCATAGCTATAGCCGTCCTTTTCTCGCACTGCCTTTTAGTAAAAGATAGCAATTCTCATTTTGGTTTAGATATTGAACAAGAGAATCCGTTCCATTATCTTTGAAAGTACGCAAAGTTTCTCCGTCACAAATTTAGGTTATCATTATCGTCCCCGTCACAAAATTTTGAACCCATTTCGAAGGCCGTAGATCATCAAGCAGCGGAGATATATGTGTCCTGCCAGCTTGAACTCAGGCTGGCTGAACATTTAGTTTTTATTGATTTCTCGTAAATCCATAAATGTGACGCCATAAATCAAACGTTTTTACTGTAACACATTGCGTCACTAAATGTTAGTAAAGGAACCATATTCGAAAACGCTCCAGTTATTCAGATTCGGAAGTGCCAGCCGGAAGTTTTATACGTAAATTCAAGATGGCTGGACACTGATTTTTGCATTTTTCTACTAAACCGCTGTACGTATCACAAAACTTTTAGCTCGATGCCGGGCACAAATTTATGTGACGCCCGTTGATCCGCAAAAAGTCGTCAAAATCACTTCCGTTATCGAGATTGAGAGACCAGCGAAAAGTGGTTTTTCAAGCTGGTTAGACACGTTTTCGATCGATTATCTAAGATTCTGTAGCGTCACAAATTCTGAAATAAGTTTTTAGCCGTCACATAAAGTGCCCTATTGACCTAGTTAAATGCGAGCTATTTTGAAGATTTGTCCAGCCATCCTGAGTCACATAGGTACCTATTCACTCTTGACTTAAAGACTCCCAGGTTGTACTCGTAGCCACGCTTGTCTAAAAGCAGGGACTCAAACTATAACCGCCTTAAGTGTTTTTAACACTGTTTTTACGAACTGTTTTAAAAAGAAACCTTTATAAATGTAACAGAAACAATAATGTTACCGAATCAAAGTGTAACCTTTTATATCTGTTAATAAAGTGTTAATATGTGTAACAGAAATAAGTAGCTTTGGCATGGTTTTAGATGTAATTGCACGGTATGGCAACAACGCGCGCGACGGCGCGGCGTTGAGGCCGATAGACGATCATATTGCAGTTGCGATTCCTACTTCATATCGTGCGCGCGCCATTTTTAGGTTTCCGAACATTCGAATGTAAAAACGGAACCCTTATACTCATGCGTCTGTCTGTCTGTCCGTCGGTCACAGCCAATTTCCTGCGAATCTACTGGCCCGATTAAGTTAAAATTTGCTACACAGTTGTATTTTGTTGTTGTAGTTTGTTGTTTTTTTGTTGTTGTTTATTTCTATGACCCTAACACGGACAAGTAACGTAAATAAATTAATTTGGAATATGGGGGTAACTTTTGGGGGTAAAATCGGCAAATTTAAAAATAAAGTTTTTCAAACTGTACCTGCGACATATCAAATTAAAGGGCTGATTGTGAGGGTCTCAAATATATTTTTTTTTCATAATTTTAAAATAAATTGTTTTAAAGTTACTAAAGAAAATAAGCGAAAATACACCAACCGTAAACTGAAAATGTTATACACTTCTGGACACATCTATTGGCCCACCTTAGAGTTTAGGTTTCGATGGCCCCTACCGAAATATGATTGCTAGATTGAACTAAAACTGTTGATGCAGTTTTAAACCTGATACATTTTACCATCTTTTTCGATCGTATTGTTTTAAATTTGAATTCAGAATACCATACGACATGGAGCTACGCCTAACAAGTCGGATATGCGCCTTGTTAAAGGCAATTGATTTTTGAATAAAAAACATGTTTTATCAAATAAAAGTTTAATTTAATAACGCGTGTTGCCTCCATGGGCATCTACCACAGCTCTCATACGATTAGGCATAGAGTTTATCAACCGCTCTATGAAATTTTGAGGGATGATCTCCCATTCCTCTTCTATGGCAGTTTTCAACTCCTGCATCGTCTGGGCAACTGGCTGACGAGCCCTAACGTCTTTTTAGCTCGTCCCACATGTGCTCAATGGGGTTCATGTCTGGGCTTCTGGCTGGCCATTCCATAACTGTGATGTTCACATCCCGAAGATATTCCCTGACATGCCGGCCGCATGGGCTCTTGCATTATCATGCATAATAAGGAAATTTGGGCCCACATAGTCCGCGTATGGTATCACGTGAGGATCTAAGCACTCACGAATGTACCTTTCAGCATTTAATGTTGCAGCCGTGGTCCTGTAACAACCGCAAGTTGAGTTTTGCCGCTCGCGGATATACCGCCCCAGACAGTCCATGAGCCACCGCCATAAGCAACCCTCTCTTCAAAGCAGCATTGTGCGAAACGCTCTCCCTTACGTCGGTAGACCTACTTCCTTCCATCATTGCCATGTAACACAATTTTAGACTCATCAGAAAAGAGTACACGGCTCCAATCTTGCTGTGTCCAATTTAAATGACTGCTTGCGAAATGAAGGCGCGCTGTTCGGTGGGCTCGGGTTAGTTTGGGCCCATTAGCTGGCTTGTGTGGTACCATATCGCGTTCTTTTAACCTTCTCCGAACACTTCGAGCGCTCACAGATACTCCGTGGAAGTCGCGAAGTTGGTTTTGTATCTCAATGGAGGTAAGGTGACGATTTCTCAAGCTGGTCGTCACGATGAATCGATCCTGCCTTTCAGTTGTGACCCGAGATCGTGGCCTTCCTTGGCGACGAACAAAGCCGCCAGTCTCTAGGTACCTCCGATAAACATTTCGGACCGCAGACCGACTTAAATTAAGTTGAGCACTCACGTTTCTTTGGCTGTGTCCGGCCTGAATAAGTGCCACAGCTTGGGCGGCGACTTCAGGTGAAGTATCCATAGATTATTGATAGAACCTCACCTTAATGTTAAGAATAAGTAATGTTTGTTGCAAAACCAAAGATATCAATCACTTTTTCAAGAATTAAATCCAAGTAAACCAATAAAACCAAGTTTTCTTAGTATTCGATTGTTTGATATCAACAAACAGGCTCCAAATTGTCTTTTGTTTCTTTAAATTCTGTGTTCGAAATTCAAAAAAAGACTATTGAATGAAATTGTGAATGTGCCAGGTTCAAAACTGCATAAAAACTTTTTGCTCGACCTAATATAAAATTTTAGCTAGGACCAAACGAAACTGAAAATACAAGGTGGGCCAATAGATGTGTCCAGAAGTGTAGTTGTAACTCTAACATTTTTTTAAAGCGTGAGGCGTGAACGTCTTTTACACTGTTATAAGAGGCCGTATACGTGATTTTACAGTTAAAATAATGTATTTGTAAAGGTTTTAATGCACAACATGAAAGATTATTTCAATTATGATCTAATGTATGAGCTAGTTTATTTTTATTACAATTAAGATAAATCGACCGCAAACCGACGACGGTTTTATGATTTTTTGCTGTAAGGGGTTTATAATATCACATAATTACGAATCTCTTTGACGTATAAAAGGTATGAAAAAATTTGAATTTATTGTTACAAAACTCGTTTAATATATGAATCACTTTTTACAACTTTTATAATAAAAAATTAAGTAAAAAATATTTAACTTAGTCAAATTTTAGAGAAAATGGGCAAAGAATTGCTTTTGATTTTGGCTATTTAGAACTCTTGTTCCTATAATTTAACCAGCAAAAAATAAACTCCAGTTACGCTAGTATTGTATTATCTGTGCTCCAGTTCACCATCAATCCATTTCTCGAGAAAAAATCTAAAAATTACAAAAAATATATAGTAAAACAACCCAAATCTCGACTTATAATACGCAACGCAAGCTTCAAATCTAGCTCATTCATTAGATCATAATTCAAATTATCTTTCATGTTGTGCATTAAAACTCACAGAAATGCATAATTTTAACTGTAAAATGACGTAAATCAGTGAAATCGGCCAAAATTTCGTGTACGGCCTCTTAAGGATAAGCCTAAATATTATAGTAGTAGGCAAAGAGAATATAATTTGTAGTAGGTACGCATAAGCGTCCAGAAGACACGGTGGAGCATACGGTGGAGGTCTGGTCCGCTTGGGCGGAGCACCGCCGTGTCCTCGTGGATGCGATGGGCGGCAGCGGCTTCTCGCGTCCGGCCCTGGTCCAGGCCATGGTACGGAGCGAGAGGGATTGGGAAGCAGTCTCCTCCTGCGAATCAGTAATGCTTGCGAAGGAGGAGGCTTAACGGGTGAAGGATATTCAACGGAATGGCCTCACGCCCCCAGCCGCAGCCGCCGCAGGAGACGCCTTGGGCGTCGGGGGTCGCAGGACGATCTCTGGCCACCGTAGACGCGGGTCTGGGAACGGCGAGTAATGGGTAGCTCGCCGTCCGATCAGCTTGATGCGTGATGTACTTATGTCAGCCACCACTGACGGGGCATATCATGGTCGATGCCTGCATGCCAAGGGGTCACGGATAAATTCACTCAGGCAAGGAAGGAACAGGGGTGGGTTTTAGTCAGTAAGAATCTGACACGCCCTCCCGCTCCACCCAGAGCGGGAGAAGTCATAGGAGGATTTCCTAACACAATAAAAAAATTACGCATAAGTGTTGTACGCTATAATACAAATACTAATTAAAAGATAAATACCTATGTATCTAAGTTTTAATTAGTATTTTTAAGTTCGTGTAAAAGTTAGACTTAAAAAGATTTTTACTTTTTTATAAGCCATTTAAAAAATATGTGATACGTTCGGAACCCTTTGCGCGCGAGTCCGACTCGCACTTGGCCGGTTTTTTTAAAGAAAGGATTGATTGATCCATTGCAGCGAATATTTTAAATACTTCGAGTACGTGTTTTGCACGGATATAACAGACGGCGCGCGGCGACTGGATTGCGACGGCAACGTCGCCTTTACCTGTTACACTTATTAACACTGTTAACACTTTTATAGCTGTTACAGATATATTACGGTTACACTTTCGTAAGTGTTTTGGGTTAACACATTAAAAAACACATATAAAAGTGTTACATTTTTGATTCTGCTAGCCATTCAATATGTAACACTTATAATTCTGTAACCTCTATGAAGGTGTTTTTAAGTCCCTGTTTAAAAGTAACCTATTCACTCTTGACTTTTAAGACTCAAGGTTGTAGTTGTACGAGTCGCGCGTCGTGTAGGTACATGTCGGCACTACTTTCTTGCTTTATTATTATTGGGGCATGAAGAAATAACCTCGGGACTTCTATACATTCACGTTATATGAATGTAAAATATCAATGGGCCCTGAAGGGAAACTACTTTAAATCCTTGAGATAAATTATTTTACCAAAAGGAAACATTCATGTAAATTATAAAAGAAACAAAACTGTATTCACAGGTGTCTCAACAAGCTTACCTAAACCATGGAATCGAACTAACTAAAAATTAAAAAAATAATCACTCGCTATTTTATTTATTTCACTAGTCGATGTACAACTACAATCTTACTATGAAAGGTTATGGACGGCGGAACGTCATGGACATTAAATGAAGCAGGATCGTTAAAATGTGTGAGTGACCTTGACGAACGTAACGATGACGTATCGGCTTCTCATTTTGTCTATGTGAGCTTATTTCGCGTGTACAGATACAAACCGACTTCTCATTCTGGTACTTCAGATTGCTGGATTTTGACACTCCGTCTATAACCTTTTATAGTCTAAGTGTACAATCAATGTTATAGATAAAATTTCTCCAAGAAACATTAGGTTTTACACTCGTCTCTCGTACAAGATATACATTCTCCTGCCCTTATCCCAATTTATTTGGGGTCGGCGCAACATGTCTTTTTCTTCCATACTCTCTTCTATTAGTCGTCATCTCTGTAGTCACCCCCTTTTTACCCATATCCTCTTTCACATAGTCTAACTAGTTTCTTTGGCCTTCCTCTACTCTTATAGCCATCCACATCCATACACAAGACTTTCCTCATGACATTTTCTTCATTCCTCCGCATTACATGCCCATATCACGACAACCGATTTCCACACAACTTTTCAGTCAGCGGTGCCACTTTTAGACTTCCTCTTATATAGTATATACTCATTTCTAATTCTATCCATGCGCGTAACACCACACATCGCTCTTAGCATTCTTATCTCAGCTGTATGCAAAAGCTTTTCATTCATCCTCAACTCCTCAGCTTTGCATTTGTTATTTTTAAAAATACATAATTATACGAGTATTATCCGTCGAAAGAGACTGGATCCTGCAACCCAGGGTATCCTAGTGCGGGATCTAGTGTCATACTTAAATATTGTAACACTTTAAGAATCAATAAATTTATTATTATTTTATTATTATTTATCCCTTTTGTGGCCCAACATTCTGAACCATACAAGACAGCAGGTCTGACCATTGTTTTATAAATCTTCCCCTTACATGAAATCTAATGTTTATTACGCTAGAGTTGTAATCAACATTACCTAGACCTGTCAACATCCAATAGGCCCCAGAGTGCCGGTAAACGGAATTACCCGACAACGTCCAATAGGCCCCAGTGTGCCGATCCGACTAGCGCGGTTTCAACCTCTATTACTAATTAACTAAAGGTCATATTCCTGTGGAAATTTTTACATACTCGGAGAGTGATAGTATAGTAGTTTTACAGACATTTCCATAGACAAATACTGTTTCGAAAAAAATTAAAAAAAGTTTTTAGTAGCATGTTTACGTTTGTGAATGGCGGACGAAATTTTGCTAGAATTGTGTGTTTTAAACAGTTTTGTGTTTGTTTATGTGTTATGTTGAGTATTATATTTATTGCTGTGTTATTATTACGTCGTAATAACATCGGTTTAGATAAATATTTTGAAGAAATATTACGTAATAACATTTTTATCAAGGTCAGCCGATTTTATTCGTATTGTTATTGTGAGCGTGAATGATGTGAGCTTGTATGTGTTATTCAAAGTTTGAGGGTATGTATTTATTCTAAGGTAGTTATTACATAGTATTAGAAAAAAAACGCAACACAAAACGCAACGCAAACGCAGAAACGCAATTTGAAAAAGCAGTTACTTTGTTTCGTTTCCGTAATATGAAGTTTGAGTATGAATAATAGGAAAATATTTTATCGGACTGTACAAAAAAAACAATGTTATTAGTTAACTTGTCTATTCATAGTGTAACATGCAAAATTTCGTGTAGATTGATACAGTGGTTTTATCAGAAACCAACTTATCACGTGAACAGACACTATTCCCGCCAAATCGTTTATAACAGCATTTGATTAGAATTCAACTCTCGTAACACAAGTATTGTTTACATTTTATTATAAGGTCTGTTTATTCAACAACCCACAAAAAAATACTTCAAGTGCCTCGCACCAATAGAAGCGTCAGCGATCCGTTTTATGTAAACAAAGTCGTAAACATGTCAATGGCGGGAAACAGCGCGGATGTTGACGGATGTGGCGGTTTCGCGCGTAAAGATGTTCACAGGTTAAAACTTTTCATTTTCAACAAATGACAGGTTATAATTTTCTTAAACATTCTAAAAAGTACAAGCTTGCTAATTTATCTCAAAGTACCTTGTTGAAAACTTAGTTAGGGAAGGTGGAAGCTCCAGGGTAGCCCGCGAAATTCAAATTTTGTTACGTTTTTTGCAATTTGCAGATCAGTGTCAGGTTGTATTTTGGTCAAAATTTGATTCGCGGCCGTAGCAAGTATGTGTCTATAGAATTATAATCATTAAAATCATCAATACATCTCTCTCAGTTAAACTTGATGCCAAATGTCATGATTTCATGAAATACTTACATTTGGAATCAATTCTAACTGAGACAGTTGTAGTTGAAGTGTTTTTACGAAGTATCGGCCGAATGTTCGGCCATATTTCACACTGTTAAAGTGAATGTGCCAAACTTACCTAAAATCGTAGCGAAATGGCATTAGGTATGTTTTGGTGGAAGAAGCTCTCAGAGAAGAGCTACAATTTTAGGTGTGGCACATTCACTTTCACAAATATGTCCGAAGATTCGGCCGATACTTCGTAAAAACACTTCGGAGTAGACCCCCAGAGTATTTTTGTATTAACGCGCGCGGCTGCGTTCAGGCGCGATGCACGGAATTGCACCTTTTTTTTTTGGGCGGAGTGGAAAATCATCCTATGACTTCTCCCGCTCTGGGTGGAGAGGGAGGGCGTGTCAGACTCTTACTGACTAAAACCCACCTCTGTTCCTTCCCTGACTGAGTGGCAGGGGTGCGGTAACTCATGTTGAGAATTTATCCGCTACCCCTAGGCATAGAGGCACCGGCCACGATGGGCCCTGGCAGTGGTGGCTGACAACATCTCTTCGAGGCGCGCGTGGAACACTACGCGACGTCGACTCACGGCTGGTGCTGATCGGACGGCGAGCTATCCACTGCTCGCCGTCCGCAGGCCCGGGTCTACGGTGGCCGGAGATCGTCTAGCGACGTCCTACGCCCGCCGTGAAGGCCACTCCGTTGAGCTTCCCATTCCCTCTCGCTCCACTATGGCCTGAACCAGGGCCAGGCGCGAGAGGTCGCCGCCACCTTTCGCATCCACGAGGACATGGCGGTGCTCCGCTCAAGGGGGCATACCTCCACCGTATGCTTCACCGTGTCCGAAACAGGAACCCCCCCGAAACAACCGTGTCCGGTGAGAACCTGCGTCAGGCGGAAGGTGAGGACGCCGTGACTCCTCTCCAGCCACTCCTCAAAGAGGGGCACTACCGCCGCGATGGTGGTGGGCGTGCCCAGCGCTGGGTTGCGACAGTCGCTGTCTACGTCACCATGAGATCCTGCTGGAGCTCCGTCCGCCGAGCCGCGAAGTGTCGGGGCAGCGGAGTTACGGAATTGCACCTTTAGATAAGATTATTGTGATTATTTTAATTATGCATATTAAATTTTATAACATAACATCCCTCATGCAAGATTACAGCTTTCTAGTACCTACTAACAGTCTCTAAGCTATGTCTCGGACGAACAGACGTACAGACCGAAACTATAAAAGTTCCTTGTCCTTTTCAGTACTACGGAACCTAAAGACGGCTCATCTCCCTAGACAGAAAGACAGAAATGTGTGTAGACACCATAGTGTAAATCTACTCAAGTAGTACCTACTATTAAATAACACATTACATTTGCTTATTATATTTTTATTAAACTTATAAATCAGAAACAAAAGAAAAGTAACATTAAGTACTTAATATTATATCATAATCAGCAGTTTCTGCTGACAATTTTTTAAACGGATGTTTAATACTGTTATTAGCAACCGAAATAAAATTTTTAATTAATATTACCAGCAAACTAAGCCTTGATGTGTTCCATGCCAGAAGACCACTTTACTTTTGCTTCCAAAGCCTTGCAGTTTCCATTCCTGTGCCACCCAATGGGAAAACACCCAATCCGTGATAGAAAGGTTAGTTAGTTTGCCTTTTACTCATATTTGGTCATAATCACATTGGGAAACTTGTACTGTACACAATACATAAGACATTGCACAAATGCTATCATAGGTCTAACATACTCTTTGGAACAAGGTGCGTCGCTAAGAGCCAACAGGATGTTACAGGTTTCCTTATAATCTGATTTAATAGTTTTAGAAAAATTTCCCATTGAATTTGCGTATCTCATGAATTTTTTATACGCTTTTTCTTGTGTGTCGCTTATGTGCGAGTTAAGGAAGATATTGTCAGCGCGCCCGCCACAGATGACACAATCCTTGCACACAGTTCTATAATGCATGAACATTATTTTAGCTCTTATTAACAATTCCGTTGGGACCTCTTCCAACCAATAGCCTCTGAAAAAGATAAAATATTATTTCAGATTATTTGAGCTACTATTTCAGCTGACACAAAAGAACACTTTAGAGGTTGAACATTAAACAATATTGTATTATTAGTGTGATTATGTTTAGGTAATAATAAAATAAGAGAAAGGTAGGTGATTTAGGTCACCTGTTTTCTGTCTCATGCCTGACCCAAAGTGAATCAAGTCTAGGAGTCACCATGAGATGAATGTTGCAACAAGAATAAATTATGTACTTACACATAAGAAATAGTTAATTCAGCTCCCTTTTTTACTGGTGCTATGGTAATCAGCGCTGCGCTGTTCCGTAGCCCCGCCACATATGAATTCGGCAGGCAGGAATTTAACAGGTTACCAATGAACGGGAAATATCCCTTATTACGGTAATTGTGCACTGACGTGCGACCCTCGGTGCATAGTGAGGTGAAATGCTGCAGCTGTACTGGAGTGCAATGTAGTGCCAGATGCATCATAACTCTGCTTACAGCGTGAATGGCTGCACTCTTCTCTTCAGGACTGTCTGGTAGAAATGATGTATGTATGTCCAAAAAATGTATTATATTGGCCAGATACATGCACCTGTTAAACATTGCCCCATAAATAAAATGAGTGTCATAATGAGAATTTAGCAAAGAAAATTTTTGGGAACCAAAAATCTCAGCAATAGAACTATTTTCCATTCTTTCAACACCTAACTCATTAGATGCAGTGATAAATTCATCCCAAGAGCTACACAGTTGACGAATTTTGAGAGTAGCTCGAACCGGTAGTTCAACATCATCTAAAATCATGGAAATAATTTTACATTCAAAATTATGCCCATCATGCATAGCTTTATCTTTGCATCGTTTGTCACAAAACATGGCGGCACAGCATCCTTCACAAGGCATCATATTCAAGTCCATCTTGTGACAATAGTGGCATGAAGTGACATGATTCATGACGTGAGTAGCTGCAACAAATGCTGTCTCCACTGCCACAACAGTACCAACTGGTATATCTCTTGCAGCAACCACTTTTGGTTGTCCTGACTCCATATTGACTTCCACATGTGAAGTGGCACACGGTATATCAGGGTTGCGGGCTCCTTGAAGTGTAAAGAATTCTTCAGGAAATGGATTGGATCTGAAATATGAATAATAAACTAATGTAAATAATTTAATTTATTACTTTCTCACAAAAAATAATACTTACATAATTTGTTTTTTTTTTTTTGGGGTTGGAAAATCATCCAGTGACATCTCCCGCTCTGGGTGGAGTGGGTAGGCGTGTCAGACTTACTGACTAAAACCCACCCCTGTTCGTTCCCTGCCTTGAGTGACTAGGGGTGCGGTAACTCTATTTCGAATTTATCCACAACCCCTGGGCAGTTTCTGCGTGTGTAAGCAATTTTCTGTGACACCAAGTGCTCCGAGATTACACCCAAAGGAAAAAAAAATTTTGACCTGCCTTTGTGAGATAGAACAACTTTACCTCACCCTTTATTTTCTTAGAATATCTGAAACATTATCTAATTTTATTAGTAGTTAGCACATTTGTATGATAGAACCTACTTCTATCCCTTTGTTTGTCCAATTTTATTTGTGTCTCGATCACAAGGTGACTGCCGGGACTGCTGAACTATTATAGACATATTATCTGACATTATGACATATTTACACAACAGGTTGTTGTGTTGTGTAATCCGGCAATACAACCAGCTCTTGTTGACAATCCGGCAATACAACCAGCTGGTTGATTCTGTTCACAGCTCACCGTGAAAACTTAGGTGGAGTGAGCTGTCATTCCACCTTGATTGTGTGAATTGACAGTCCACTTCATGTTCACTTCATCTAAGTTTTCACAGTGAGATTTTACACTCCACCCTAGAGCGGGAGATGTCATTATATGATTTCCGACCCCACAAAAAAAAAAGTGTGTGTGTACTTATGTACGCACGTAAGAAGTTATACTTCTTTGGCGTAACAAGATAAAAAATCAAACTGTCACAAAGTTTACAAAAGGAAAACAATCATTCTTCATGAACCACAGACCATAGCTAACTTCAGGGTGGATCGGTTCTAGCTAACTTCAACCTGTGAATTTTGTGTGACAGTTGTGTGACAGTGATGCGCATGCATCTTAAAATTTCACTCTCATCATTTTTTCATAACGCGCCTAAAGAAGTATAACTTCAAAAAAAAAAAAAAGGAAGCAGCATAATTTAGGTTCTCATATTTTAATGGTTGTTTACAGTGCTCTTCATAAAAAAATATTGTGTCAACAGAATTTTAGTCAATTCAAACATTTTACTCTTTTAGCATATTATAGAGCAATTGAATCACATGAATAAAAATTGCGTTTTCTAGACATCTGATAGTGCATTGTATGTTTGAAAACCCTGTACTTATTGTATTGATAACAATAATTTAATTTGATTAGAGCATAATTTTTCAGTTTTAAATTTCTAAAATAGGTAGAGAGAAAAGACTGTCCATTACTTACTTATTCTGGCGTGCCAGCTGTTCTATCCATGTAAATCCTGAGGCATCTTTTTTCATCTCCTGTAGTTTGAGGATCATGTAATCGGGGCAATCTAGTGCAAGGCAGGTCTCCACGTCCTTCAAACAAGACTGGAACTGCCTCGTCTTCAAGAACAGTTCTGCTCTACTGTAGTAAGATAACCTCATAGCTTCAGAGTTAACTGGTGCATACATCAGAGCCATATTGTATTTCATCAACGCTAACTGATAGTCACCATTGCAGAAGGCTTCTTTACCTTCTAACCCATTCTTAAGAGATTCTGTAGCAGATTTTTCTTTACGTTTGAATTCTACAAAATTATTGGTCTGTTTGAGTACTCTTGTAGCCAGTAGCACACAGTCTGCCAAGTCTTTATTGCGTAGTGCTTTGTAAACGCAGTCTAAAGGACTTCGATCGTAATGATTATAGACTACTGGCAGCTGCAGCATTCTGATTAGCTATTAGTTATAAACGCAAGAATTCACAAGTTAGATTGAAAATAAAGTTAAAACTTAACTTTTGGAAGCACTTCCCAGATTCACGTTCGAGATTGTATAATAAAAGGTAGATTTTATCTTGCCTGATCAAGCGCACATCATAAAGAAACAAAATGGTTTACAAAAACAAAAACAGACGTTTACAAAAATTAACGTTCAGGCAGAAAATAGATTCTCTTTGTTCAGTTCAGGCACATAATATTCACATTCAGGTTTCTACTTTCAACCAAAGAGAATATAATTATTTCTTTCAACAAAATCCCCACATCAAAGAGAATATAATTTCCCCCACATTGACCACATTCCCCACTACTCATAATTATAATGTTGCCAGTAGGCAAAATGGTAAGTTTTATGAGCTCCTCCTTCTATGAGTTATTATGAGCTAGATACACATTTCTCATGGATGCGATAGGTGGTGGCGACCTCTCGCGCCCGGCCCTGGTTCAGGCCATGGTACGGAGCGAG
Organism: Polia nebulosa; assembly: GCA_951329385.1. NCBI lineage: Eukaryota > Metazoa > Arthropoda > Insecta > Lepidoptera > Noctuidae > Polia > Polia nebulosa. The sequence continues at coordinate 26,414,963 of OX589607.1, read as the reverse complement.
AGGGAATGGAGCAGACTCCTCCTTCTACGAAGCAGTAATGCTCGCGAAGGCGGAGGCGGGACGGGTGACGGAAGCTCAACGGAGTGGCCCTCACGGCCCCGGTCGCTACCACCGCAGTCCGCAGGATAAGCACTGAGCATAGGACGTCGCGAGACAATCTCCGGCCACCGTAGACCCAGGCCTGCGGACGGCGAGTAGTGAGCAGCTCGCCGTCCAATCAGCACCAGGCCCATGAGTCGACGGCGCGTAGTGTTCCACGCGCGACTCAAAGAGATGATTGTCAGCCACCACTGACGGGGGCGGAGCCCATGGTGGCCGGTGCCTGCATGCCTAGGGGGTAGCGGATACATTCTTAACATGAGTTACCGCACCCCTGGGCACTCAGGCAGGGAAGGAACAGGGGTGGGTTTTAGTCAGTAAAAGTCTGACAGGCCCTCCCACTCCACCCAGAGCGGGAGATGTCATTGGATGATTTCCCACCCCACACAAAAAAAAAGCTAGATACACATGATGTAGTGACTGAGTCGCCCACCCACACGCCGTTGCCGTTGGTCAAACGATAAAAGAGTACTGTCTGGTCTAAAGTCGCTGCGCGTGTTATATAAATTCTAGAAAATTCTTAACGGCGTGTCAGTTTATGGCACTCGGTTTTTGTTGTCTGTGGCTACCTTATGATTTCGATGTCGGATGTTTTGGCAGGATTTTCTCGAGTGAAGTTCAGTGGCTGTTTTAATTATTCGCTTATTGATTCCTAGTAGATATTGTAGTGTAAAATTGGTGTAGTTTTGTATCTCAAGTGTCAACGCAACTGGACAATATGTGAAATCGTTGAAACAGGCGCGATCTCTGTAAAATGGAGCTGAGAATTCTATTGTATAGTATTGACTACCTCAGCGAAGTTTGCCGAGAAGGCTGACTCGACAAAGTTGCCAAATACTGCAAAAAACAGAATGTGTAACATACTGTATCTGCATTCTACTGGGAAAAAATAAACTACTGATGACTAGGCAGCATGGTTTCTGATCTTAGCCTGTTCCAAATTTTTTGGCGGGATTTTGTCGAGTGAAGTTCAGTGGCTGTTTTAAATATTCGTTTATTGATTCCTAGTGGATATTGTGATGTAAAATTGGTGTAGTTTTGTGTCTCCAAATGGACAATATGTGGGATCATTGAAACAGGCGCGATCTCGGGAAAATGGAGCTGAGAATTTTATTGTAGTATTGACTACCTCAGCGAAGTTTGCCGAGAAGGCTGACTCGACACATTTGTTGCCAAATACTGCAAAAATCATTAGAATGTGTTACATCTGCATTCTAATGGAAAAAAGTATAAATACACTGTGTAAGACTAGGCAATATGGTCAAAAGACTTTCGCCTTCCCATCGGGGTTAAGTTAATAAAAAAAGGAACAAATAAAAAGGAGGGAGAAACAAAAAAAAAATCTGTTTGACAGCAACTGACCAACAACTACATCTACTAAGGTTTTTTTGGGAAGCTTTTCTTTTTATAGAGTCACATCCCAACATTGACAAACCGTAATCTTCAGACTCCCTTATAGCTGCCTTGAAGGCTTTAGTCCAAAACCCATTCAAAAGCAAATTGCACAACTCACTAGTTTTAAAAATTAAAAAAAGCATTCATATCATGTGCTAATAGTCAAAAGGAAGTTCAGCTAGTTTGGATACCTAGCCATTGCGGCATTAAGGGTAATGAATGCGCTGTTACCCTGGCAAAAGATGCTTGCGCATCAGCTTGTGCTGATCTCTCCCACAACTCCCATCAGGGTTATGACTTGCTGAACCTGCTAAAAGCAAGTCTTGAATGTGCACGGCAGGAACGGTGGAATAACACTGGTAAGAAGAAGGGTAGGTTCTACTATGCAGTACAGCTAACCATAAAGTCAAAACCCTGGTTCTTTAAATATAAAAAAAGTCTCTAAAACTGTTCTATCCGTCCTTTGCCGAGTCCGCTTAGGTTTTTGTTGCATTCCTGTTTTTCTGGCAAAAATTCGTGTCCGTGACTCCTCCCTGTGGGAGTGCGGTTTGGAAGACAGTACTTTTGATCACATATTCTTTGAATGCTCAAACAACATCCCTCCTTTAGGGCGCCTTCAAATTTGCCGCAAAGTGCCGCGCGGTGGCAGTAATCCATATAAATAAAAAATGCGCGACTGCACCGCTACACCCGCGCTGCGGCCGCGCATCATTTCATCGATTCAAGTCAAACAAGTATAGTAATAAAATCGAAATATGCAATATATGTATTGAGAACTTCACAAACAAAACTCCAAGTGAAAAAAATGAAGCATGTAAGTAGGTATACTCGTATACTTAAGTTTAATGGGAGCTCGCATTTTACTACCTCCTTATGCCCCCAAAATTTCCCCTTTTCAAATAGCCAACTACAATCATTTACTTTTTTTTTTACAAAATTCGTTTAAAATGCAAATAACAAAACGCAGCTACAAACAGCAAAACGAGCGCGGTAGTTGAGAGGTTAATTTATATTTTCGTTGTTCTCCTTCTGGGCTAACAAAATAATCAGCTAACGTATCACGTACAGTCGAAGCACCTAATTGTGTGTAATTATTGTCATTTAGTTGCATATTTTGTAAATCGTATCTCAGCGCTGTCGGTTTGGAGATGGATGACTTCGAATCTGTCTTCCTAAGGAAATTATGTAACACACAACACGCACGAATGATATCTTCAGCAAACGGTACTTGTACATTTATCGGACGATGAAGAATTCTCCACTTATTCGCCATGATGCCAAACGAGCACTCAATGTATCTTCGTGCTCTCGATAAACGATAATTGAAAATACGTTTCTTCTCATTTAAATAATTGCCAGCGTAAGGTCGTTGTATAAAATTACTAATGCCGAATGCTTCGTCACCAATGAAAACAAAAGGCACTGGTTGTCCATTACTTGTACTTGGCAACGAATTGGGAATATTAATTCTCTGCTCTTGGAGACTTTTGTAAAAACTCCTTTTTTTGAAAATTTGCGAATCAGAAGCCTTTCCATACGATCCAACATCTATGTAAGTAAAACAATATTCTGAGTCACATATTGCTAAAAGAATTAAAGAAAAGTATTTTTTATAGTTGTAATTTAAAGAACCAGTATGCGCTGGTTTGATTATTCTTATATGTATGTTTCCCATATAGAGCACCCAAGCAATTAGGGAAATTCGCCTTGTTGTAAAATCCGTTTGCAACCACTAACCAATCTGCTCGGGTATATAAATAGTGTGGAGTATTTCATAAATTGCTTGACAAACTTCTTTTACGATAGTACAAATCGTTGAAAGCCCACGGTTATATGTATGAAATAAATTTCTAAGACTGCAACCTTTTTTTTTTTTTTTGTTTGATAGGTTCCTAAACCTTAACCAAGTTAACCTTCTGCCAAGTACCTGTAAACTAAAATATTGATTAATTCTTTTCAGCTATACTACTGCAACGCAAATGGAAAAACCTAAGGTATTCTTATAGTCGTGAACTTAATAAACAAAGAGCATCAAAAAGTGGGTCAGCTGCATCATCACATCGATTATATCCACATTTTGACCAACTCCAATTTTTACCGTGTATATCGGAGTCCAGGCCTACTCAACCCACGGCTAAAAAGAGGAAGGCTTCGGAGCCGGAACAAGATGACACCAATAAAATTTTGAAAGCACTCTGGGAAAAGATGCTAAAAATAGATTAATCTATTGAAAATGATGGTGACCGTTTTTTTTTTAGTGATTTTAAGAAAATACGTGAAAACCGAGACTGATGCGAAGTACGAAATCATCGGGCTGATACGACGATTTATCAATACACATGATAATTTCAGTTATTCATACCAAGAACATCAAGGTTATTTTACTTCCACGAATCAATCAAACCAAGGCCTAGCCGATTCGCCAACACAAGAATCACAATTAACTGATATGTCGTCTATTTATGAAAATTTATTTTCGGAGAGTAATGACAATTAAAAATAATAATAAGAAAACTGTCTAATGTGATTTACTTAAAAGAATAAAACGATTATATAAATAATAGGTACCTATATGTGAATTTTTACTTACCTGAGTGTTATAAAGAGTCTTTCTTCAGCACAAATAGTATTTTTGAAGGATGTATTTTGTTTTCCAATATTTTGGTTCCAAACGGGGAAGTAATTCGTAGAATTGTTTTCTTGATAGTCGTAAGTAATTTTGAAATTTTTGGTCACTGTAGCCTTTTACTTTATGAAATTCAGTTCGTTACTATTACAAAATAACGGCAACGTTTTTATAGGTTTCTTTTTTTTTTCTTTTTCCAAAATCTTTTTTCTTTTTAATAGTAACACTAACAGCAGTGTTTCAACGTCAGAGTCCATCGCACAGATTAGATACTAGTCCATCGTGAAACTAAAATGTACAACACTATGATGCTCGAATCTAGCGGTTGCAGCGCGGCGGCAGCGCTACAGCCGCGCTGCCATCGTGCGGCTCTTTGCGGCTAATTTGAAGGCGCCCTTAGATATAATTTTTTTTTTTTTTTTTTTTAAATAGCTGCCTCCCTAAATTTAAGATTCCTCTGCCAATTAATTTCCCCTCTCTTTTAACATATTCTTCACCTGATCTCAGTGGCGTATTCAAAGATTTGGCGCCCCGGGCCAAATATTTATGCTGCCCCATAGTTAATAAAAAAGGGAATATTCTTTTTTGCTATTCCTTATTTAGAATTTGAGCTACACGATTCGGATAGGTAAGATTTCCTTGTGATAGACAAGAAGTTAAGGGGTGGCAAGAAAAGTAGAAATAGTAGTGCTAATCCAACTTGAAAAAACGGCAGTGGTTAGCATTCCCCGCCCCTGGCAGTCTGCCGCCCCGGGCCATGGCCCTCTTGGCCTAAGGGTAAATACGCCACTGCCTGATCTACTTGTCACAATAATATTAAATTATGAGTCGTACATCCAAATCTGTCTGTCTGTTTAGTTGTGGTTTATGTATTTTTAAGTAAAAACAAGTAACCCTCTATTTTTATAACGAAAGTTATTAGTTACTTGTTCAAGAATTGTGTACCAATCCAAAAATGGTACAGCACTGGAAATTTTAGAACGTTAGATGCATATTATACTGCACGGCCGCTTTTTTAACCGACTTCAAAAAAAGGAGGAGGTTCTCAATTCGACTATATACACTTTTGGACACATCTATTGGCCCACCTTGTATTTTCAGTTTCGTTTGGTCCTAGCTAAAATTTTATATTAGGTCGAGCAAAGTTTTTATGCAGTTTTGAACCTGGCACATTCACAATTTCATTCAATAGTCTTTTTTTTTAATTTCGAACACAGAATTTAAAGAAACAAAAGACAATTTGGAGCCTGTTTGTTGATATCAAACAATCGAATACTAAGAAAACTTGGTTTTATTTGTTTACTTGGATTTAATTCTTGAAAAAGTGATTGATATCTTTGGTTTTGCAACAAACATTACTTATTTACATTAAGGTGAGGTTCTATCAATAATCTATGGATACTTCACCTGAAGTCGCCGCCCAAGCTGTGGCACTTATTCAGGCCGAACACAGCCAAAGAAACGTGAGTGTTCAACTTAATTTAAGTCGATCTGCGGTCCGAAATGTTTATCGGAGGTACCTAGAGGCTTTGTTCGTCGCCAAGGAAGGCCACGATCTCGGGTCACAACTGAAAGGCAGGATCGATTCATCGTGACGACCAGCTTGAGAAATCGTCACCTTACCTCCATTGAGATACAAAACCAACTTCGCGACTTCCACGGAGTATCTGTGAGCGCTCGAACTGTTCGGAGAAGGTTAAAAGAACGCGATATGGTACCACACAAGCCAGCTAATGGGCCCAAACTAACGCAAGCCCACCGAACAGCGCGCCTTCATTTCGCACGCAGTCATTTAAATTGGACACAGCAAGATTGGAGCCGTGTACTCTTTTCTGATGAGTCTAAAATTGTGTTACATGGCAATGATGGAAGGAAGATCTACCGACGTAAGGGAGAGCGTTTCGCACAATGCTGCTTTGAAGAGAGGGTTGCTTATGGCGGTGGCTCATGGACTGTCTGGGGCGGTATATCCGCGAGCGGCAAAACTCAACTTGAGGTTGTTACAGGACCACGGCTGCCAACATTAAATGCTGAAAGGTACATTCGTGAGTGCTTAGAACCTCACGTGATACCATACGCGGACTATGTGGGCCCAAATTTCCTTTTTATGCATGATAATGCAAGAGCCCATGCGGCCGGTATCGTCAGGGAATATCTTCGGGATGTGAACATCACAGTTATGGACTGGCCAGCCAGAAGCCCAGACATGAACCCCATTGAGCACATGTGGGACGAGCTAAAAAGACGTGTTAGGGCTCGTCAGCCAGTTGCCCAGACGATGCAGGAGTTGAAAACTGCCATAGAAGAGGAATGGGAGATGATCCCTCAAAATTTCATAGAGCGGTTGATAAACTCTATGCCTAATCGTATGAGAGCTGTGGTAGATGCCCATGGAGGCAACACGCGTTATTAAATTAAACCTTTATTTGATAAAACATGTTTTTTATTCAAAAATCAATTGCCTTTAACAAGGAGCATATCCGACTTGTTAGGCGTAGCTCCATGTCGTATGGTATTCTGAATTCAAATTTAAAACAATACGATCGAAAAAGATGGTAAAATGTATCAGGTTTAAAACTGCATCAACAGTTTTTGTTCAATCTAGCAATCATATTTCGGTAGGGGCCATCGAAACCTAAACTCTAAGGTGGGCCAATAGATGTGTCCAGAAGTGTATATATTTTTTTATTGTGTGCCTCATAACTTTTTACTAGGTGAACCGGTTAGAACTAGGTTTTTTATTTGAAACCTGTTGTTTCACATGTGTGGTCCCATTTTAATTTAGAGATCTGTTATATATAACTTCGGAGATACACAATGGAACTTTTGCAGCCAGAAATTTTCTTTTTAAATGGGAATATCGAAATAAATAATAGCTGTATAATTAGTTGTTTAAACGAGGTAAATGTTGCAACTTATTTTGTATTTGTTCGTTCTTCGGCTGCGAAGTTATTCGAGATCCTGCTGGAGTAACGTTTGTGGTTTTGCTGGGTCTCTGAAACGGATAGGCGGATTCTTATCATCTTTTGTACATGACTTCTTAAGAATTAGTTGTGCAATAAAAAATAATAATAATGCACCATTCAAAGGTTATTTAATAAAATATAAAAACACTTCAATATGTCCTAACATGCTCTAAAGACTTACTTTAAACGTTATTTTGTAGCTTGTAACTGTTTTCAAATGTATGTGAAGTTTCATTTGTATCCTGTTAGGAATTAACAAATTATGATGAAATTCAGTTCTCCACGTTCATGGTCATAATGCGCGCGGAGTTATTTGGCCACCGATTAACCTGTATGTGAATAGGTATAAACTGATTTATTTATCAATAATTAGTTGCTTAGTTCAGTTTTATACCTGTAAAATTTCAGCGTAGTACATGCAGTAATTAATGAGATAATTAAATAAAAGTCATTAGAAATAGCAAGACCGTGGTAACCTGACTATGTTTAAGAGGTTACAAAAAAGCGACCGCGTAGTATATTATGCTATCTTCTAAAATATGTAGGATAGTGTTACAAGTTTAGTACAGATGTTTACACAAGTGTTTAAAAAAAACTACATGTTTTTAATAATTTAAAGGTAAAATAATCATTTCAATAGAACTTTTAGAAATATTACTTAAAAACAATCACTAATAATATTTTTTAAATTAATGATTTCAACGATTTTTTTAGATTAAATTAGGTAGACATTGGTGTTGATTCTGTTATGCACAAACTAAACTTAATTTAGGCTACTGCTATCTTTTTCTCTCTAATAAAACAAGAAAGAGACGGACGTAAATTAGAGCTGTCAAATTTAGTTTGAACTAATATTTCCATACAAATTAAGGGTACACGTAAAAACATGTCGACTAAAAACACGGCGAAGCGCAAGGCGTAAACTAGTTTGACATCTCTAACTTAGTGCATAGCTATAGCCGTCCTTTTCTCGCACTGCCTTTTAGTAAAAGATAGCAATTCTCTAATTTTAGTTTACATATTGAACAAGAGAATCCGTGCCATTGATTAACTCTCAAGCACTCGATAAATATTTTCAAAAATAGAAAGCCGAAGCGCACGCGTATTCTACAAGACGAATTCTTTGACTAAGGGTCAATTTTATTGCGCAATGTAAACAATGAAGTACCCCTTCGCCCCACCCCTCCGCGCTCGCCCGTCCGCGTCATTCGCATCGTCGTTATCGACGATTCTTGGTAAGTATGTGCCATTGTGCACATAATAGATACCTACCTAATAAGTAGCCGAAAGATAATAATAATGTTTACAAATATTTTTTATTTTGTAACAGATATTATAATTAGTTGCTTAGTACGCGTGTACGCGTCTGTACCGACCTTGTAAGGTATATTATACTAAAAATTTTAGAAGATAGCTTATTGTACTACGCGGTCGCTTTTTTGTAACCACTTAAACATGGTCGGGTTACCACGGTCTTGCTATCCCTAACGACTTTTATTTTATTATCTCGTTAATTACTGTATGTACTACGCTGAAATTTACAGGTATAAAACTGAACTAAGCAACTAATTATTTATTTATCACTAAGTTTATATATCCACATACAGGTTAATCGGTGGCCAAATAACTCCGCGCGCAATATGACCATGAACGTGGAGATCTGAATTTCATCATAATTTGTTAATTCCTAACAGGATGCAAATGAAACTTCACATACATTTGAAAACAGTTACAAGCTACAAAATAACGTTTAAAGTAAGTCTTTAGAGCTCTATTGAAAGTGTTAGGACATATTGAAGTGTTTTTATATTTAATTAAATAACCTTTGAACGGTGCATTATTTTTGTTTTTTTATTGCACAACTAATTAAAACTAATTCTTAAGAAGTCATGTACTAAAGATGATAAGAATCCGCCAATCCGTTTCATAGATCCAGCAAAACCACAAACGTTACTTCCAGCAGGATCTCGAATAACTTCGCAGCCGAAGAACGAACAAATACAAAATAAGTTGCAACATTTACCTCGTCTAGACAACTAATTATCTAATACTTATTTCGATATTCCCATTAAAAAAGAAAATGTCTGGCTGCGGTAACGTGTCCCCCCAGCAGGAAATGTTTTTGTGAAGTAATTAAAAAACTATAAGTGCATCAAATTTGAAAATGTGTGAAACAATTACAGAAGCTAGGCAACTAATTATCTATATAATTTAAATGATTTCGACATTATTTATTTATTTATTAAACTTAATACACAAGTAAAAATTACTGTACATTATCTGGCTGGGGTAACGTTCACCAAAAAATCAATAAATAAAAAACTTTTTAAACACAAAAATAAACCGAAAAAAAAAACTAAAAAGCAAAAATAAAAACAAATTTAATAAACCTTAGTCTTGAGTATTGAGCTTATTTAAATAAACTTTCAAATTTTACATAAAATAATTTTGAGTCGGCGCCAAACAACAAAATGAAATTAATTAATATATGTTAGGTACGTAGAAATGGAGAAGGCCCTGTGTAGGTAATTAATCATTTTATTATTTGGCGCCGACTCAAAAATAGTTTATGTAAAATTTGATAGTTTATGTAAATAACTGGTCGGCTTGCGCCCCCTAGGACTCTGCGCCCTGGTGCACTGCACCCCTTGAACCCCCGGCCCCGGGTAAAGACGGCCCTGATTACCGACAGTGATGAATCGTAGGAGATTTATTCAACTTTATTACACTATTATTAAAGTACAATAGTACTAACAGGCATTATTCCATTACTGTTTTAACGCCTATAACCTTCCACTGCTGGACAAACTGCCAATATTCTAATAGATAAGAAAATATTTTAGGATATCCTATAAACATAAACAGTAAATGGCGATTAGTAATAAAAAGATTACAGATATTTATTATACATAACTTATACATAATGGGAAATCATATTTTTGCTTTTCTATGAATTAGGCTAACACTCCACTGAAGCAAAAGCCATAATGGTGAGCAGTATAACCATTTAAAATGAAGACACTAGCAGCAGTGGAGTGTGAGCCTTTACACTCGACACATTGGTGTCGATTCTGTTGTGCACACACTAAACTTAATTTAGGCTATTGCTATCTTTTTCTCTCTAATAAAACAAGAAAGAGATGAACAAATCAGACATAAATTAGATCTGTCAAATTTAGTTGAACTAATATTTCCATACAAGTTAAGGGTACCTCACACGTAAAAACATGTCGACTAAAAACACGGCAAAGCACAAGGCGTAAACTAGTTTGACATCTCTAACTTAGTTCATAGGTATAGCCGTCCTTTTCTCGCACTACCTTTTCGTAAAAGATGGCGTTTCTCTAATTTTAGTTTATTGAACAAGAGAATCGACAACATTAACTTTAAAAAAAAACTGTTCTGCATTGTAGACCATAGCCACCTTTTTTATAGAGTGGGAAATCATCAAATAACTGTAGAGCCTCGGGCGTGTAGACTCTGGGTCCAGAGATGTTCTTTTGTCCGTACCGTTACCATGGTACTGTACCGAACGGGCGTCCACACTAGCGTTTCTTGGATCGCGACGCTGTTACGATACGGAGGAACGGTACGGACAAAAGAACATATCTGGACCCAGCTTTAGTGGGCGTTTCCACTGAAGCGGAGGCAGGAATCGACCAATCACAATGGTTGAAATCCTCATCGCATCACTTGTCTCTTCTGTGATTGGATGATACCTGTACATCTCCGCTCAGCTCCGCTTCAGTGGAAGCGCACCCTCACTGACTAAAACCAACGCGTGTTCCTTCAGTTGCCTGTGCCAATGCCCCGGAGACTCGTTAGACCACATTCGCTAGCCTGGCAGAGAGTGCAGCCCCTGACAAACCAGTCTGTTTGTTTCTTAAAATCTAATAGGAATCTAGAAAAACAAAATAGCCATGAAACAAGAAGTTAAATGATTGTCCGGTCCCGTTGCTCGCGTGGGAACATGTTTTCCCATATTCCTTAATTCTGTATTCCTTCATTAGCTTCTTTGAACTGTTCACACCAATGGTCAGGAGTTTTCCCGAATGCCTGCAATTGAAAAGTAGATGTGGTACTTTGTAGCAGAAAGAAAATACACGTTTTTATTTAATAATAGATTATGAATAAGCCCTTTTATGTAATATCTCTTAAATTATGTTTATTTACAACAGAATATAACTACAGTATACTGTTACGTCGAACGTATTTCACTGGAACGTTCGAGAATGTAGTCGAAGTTTCCACTACGTTCGAGAACATTCCATTGTGGTACTGTGTAGAAGTTCATAGATTTTTCTAGAATATTCCAGTATAGGATAGTTCGACAATGTTCTAGAAACTTCCATGACTGTATAAATAGGCCGGACGGCGGGCGAATGAGTCAGTCTGTTTTCGACTACGAATGCGAACGGAAGCCGAGCGAATACAAGCGATTACGAAGAGAATAGTGATTATTAGCGATTTAGTGTTTGTGTAAATAAGTTGTTGAGTTAATAAAGAATATTTGGTTAATTAATTGGTGTAAAATAATTTATCCCATACCCAGCTCGTAACAAATTGGTGTCAGAAGTGAGGGATAAATTATGCCAATTTTACCAAAGGACGACACGGAGGGTATTCGTACAAGGAGTCAACGGCAGCAAGACATGGATCAGAGGCGGTTTGGAGATTCCCCGATACAGACGCCGGGTGGTGCTCAGCCTGCGACAGAGTCAGTCGCTGGCCCATGTGGAGTTTCTTCAGCACCAGCGGTGCCAGACTTGTCTGCGCTAATGGTGCTGTTGCAGGAGCAGGCCCGTCGGTTGGAAGAGAAGCTTCAACAAGATAAAGAGGAGCAGGCCCGCCGCCAAGAAGAGCAGGCCCGCCGCCAAGAAGAGCAGGCCCGCCGCCAAGAAGAGCAGGCCCGCCGCCAAGAAGAACAGGCCCGTCGGATGGAAGAGAAGCTTCAACAAGATAAAGAGGAGCAGGCTCGCCGCCAAGAAGAGTAGATGCTCCTCATAAAAGACCTTCATTCAACACTTGGCAAGGAGCTCCAGGTGATGAAGGAGCAGGTTCACCAGCATGAGAATCGTATCTCAGAAGCTGAAGTTCAGATTGCTGGGGTGAAGAAGGCTTTAGGTGAACTTAGGGCTGGAGACGGGGTTGTGCCTTCAGTGGTTGCTGCACCTTCGGCACGTGGATTTACGGTGCCGCCTTTCGACGGAACATCTTCATGGTCGGCCTACAAAATTCAATTTGAAGCCGTTATGAAGGCGAATGGGTGGACCAAAGAGCAAGCTATGACCGCGCTCACCTTAGGACTCCGAGACCAGGCCCTAACCATACTTGAGGCTCTTGGCAAGGATGTGACCTACGAACAACTGCTGGAAGCGTTAGAGTCCAGATACGGCGACGCTCACTTGGAGCACGTATTTCGCGCTAAGTTAAGGGATCGCGTTCAACGTAGTGCCGAGAACCTACAGCAGTGGGCCTTGGAAGTTGAAAAAAACTTTTTTACAAAAAAATAGTTTTTTTTTTTTTTTTTCACTTTTTAGTTGTGGTTCCCCAACTGTTTTAACAATTCATAGACATACGATAGCAGCAATCGCGGTTGATTTGCTGTCAATTTTTGAAGAGTTCCGTTGTCTGTCTCCGAAACCCATCATCAGATCTTTTTTAAATTTAAATGGGACCATTTCGGAATAAACCCCTTTCGAACAAAAAAAGAATTTTGCAAATCCGTCAATATATGACGGAGTTATGCCCGAACATACATAAAAAAAAAAAAAAAAAAAATACAAACATCCGAATTGATAACCTCCTCCTTTTTCGAAGTCGGTTAAAAAGTTGGTTCGGAAAGCATACCAATCCGCCCCTGCACTCATCAATGGCAATCTGGTACAAGCGTTCATCGACGGAATACGTGACTTGGAAGTTAGAGCCGCTGTAAGACTTGGGCATCATGAGACACTGAAGGACGCCTTGGCCCATGCCTTGGAAGTAGAGGCAGTGAGGCAAGACCATCGAACACACCGTATCAGGGAGGTTGTGGCATCACCTGTACGCGATCGTCCGCAAGGATATAGCCCTAGATGTTACACTTGTGGAGAAAGGGGTCATCTTCGGTCAAGATGTCCAAAGCGCAGCTCACTGAGAGAAGATCAATCCCAGCAAGAAAGGGCAACTGATACGACTGCCCAGCAACAGCAGGGAAACGAGTAAACGCCAGGACTGGGGGGCGGGTGCTGGCTGGTATTGAAAGAGCCCCGAGGATCTCGATCTCACAGGCCCATGACGGAAACGGCCTGATCATCAAAGGCGAAGTCAACGGAAAACCATGCAAACTGACGTTGGATACTGGAGCTTCTCACACGGTTGTCAATTCTCACCTAGCAAGTCGGTTCCTTGGGGACTTCTTCAATAACCACGACCGTATACAATTACTGACAGCTACCGGTCAGCACATAATCGTCCGAGGCAGGAAGGAGGTGGAGTTAAAATTAGGTAACAAAATCTATCGGCATAATGTCATCGTGGCCGACATAGTGGACGATTGTATCCTGGGATTAGACTTCATGCGGAAACATCGTTGTGAGATCGACGTTGACCAATGAGTATTGAAGTGTGGTACAGAGGAAATCTTCATGGAAGGTGTACCATCAGGAAAAGTGTTCCGCTTGACATTTGGAAAACTGCGATTTAACGGAAGTAGAAATGGATAAGGCTAAGAAGATGTTACTTCAGTACGCCGACTTTTTCTCTACAAATGATGCTGACATAGGAAGAACAGGACTGGTTCAGCACAAAATTAATACTGGCATCGAGTTACCAATCCGTCAACGACCAAGAAGATTGCCGGTTGCACGTGAAAAGGAAGTGGAAATGATGATTGAGGGTATGGTGAAGGATGGTGTTATAGAGCCTTCATCGAGTCCATGGTGTTCTCCTGTGGTCCTGGTGAAGAAAAAGGACGGCAACACACGCTTTTGTGTGGACTATCGACGATTGAACGACGTCACGAAAAAGGACAGTTACCCACTGCCTAGGATCGACGACACATTGGATACACTGACTGGAATGAGGTGGTTTACCACGCTAGACCTGAAAAGTGGCTACTGGCAAGTGGAAATAGACCCTAAGGATAAGGAGAAAACTGCATTTTCAACAGGAATGGGGCTATGGCAGTTTAAAGTTATGCCGTTCGGATTGTGCAATGCTCCTGCGACATTTGAAAGGCTAATTTATTTATTTATTTATCACATGGAAAACCAACAGCTTTACATAAATGCAATAAGTAAACTAGAATAAGAGACATTAAGCCAATTATAGGTTTTCACGGCTAGCTATACAGTAATACAACAAGAGATCCTATACACGACAAGATATCAAGAAAAGAAGAGTATCAATCGCCAAATCAGCACCGCCAAACATAAGAAATAAACTACAATAAAATTAATTTAAATAAGAACTAACATTAACACTAAGAATTAATTTTCAATTTTGAAGAAATCAAGGTTCAGCCTATTGCGTACGCTTGAGCCTTTGGTTGAAAAGATGTCAAATGAGAACTGCTTGCATAATTCATTAAAGTCTTTACTCGCTCGCACTAAAAATGAGTTTTGCCTGTAGTTAGAAGAAGACAAAGGAATAGCGATAGGTGGATTAAATCTGAGACATCGCTGGGAGCAAGTACTTGCTGGATTGATCAGAGACGCATGTCTTGTCTATTTAGACGACATCATTATCGTGGGCCGTACATTTGAAGATCATCTTCAAAACCTCAATCGAGTGTTGTCAAAAATCCGGACGGCAAATCTTAAGTTAAGTCCGAAAAAGTGCTCATTTTTTAGACGACAAGTAAACTTTTTAGGACACATAGTTTCGGAGGAAGGTGTTCAGACAGATCCGGAGAAAATCGTCGCCGTCAAGGATTGGCCAGTTCCGAAAGACAAGACGCAGGTCAGAGCATTTCTGGGTTTGTGCTCCTACTATCGACGGTTTGTCAAAAATTTTGCCGACATTGCAAAACCTCTACACAAACTCACTAAGGAGAAGCAGCAATTCTGTTGGGACGAGAACTGTAACATCGCATTTCAGGAATTAAAGAAACGTCTGTGCAATACACCTATTCTGGGATATCCTGACACTGAAAATGACTTCATAGTTGACACAGACGCAAGTAATACTGGAATTGGAGGCGTGTTGTCTCAACGGAAAGGAAACCAAGAAGTTGTTATAGCTTACTACAGCAAATCTTTATCCAAACCGGAAAGAAATTACTGCGTTACGAGACGGGAGCTACTCGCCGTAGTAAGGACATTGCAGCACTTCAGTAAATATTTGCTTGGACGGAAATTCCAATCGCGAACTGACCATGCTGCATTAAAGTGGTTATTACAATTCAAGAATCCAGAAGGACAAGTGGCAAGATGGATCGAACTACTACAAGAGTTTGACTTCGTTACTGAACATCGTAGTGGGAGAACTCACGGTAACGCAGATGCACTGTCTAGAAGACCTTGCCCAGAAGATTGTAAGCACAGTACCAGGCAAGAGACTAAGGAGGTAGTGCCCGTGAGGATGCTAAGAGTGGATCTTAGTAATGAATGGAAGGAAACCCTACAGCTTGCTCAGCAAAATGACACGGACCTCAAACCGATCTTCGACTGGATTAAAGCTGGTGCTCCTAAACCCAAGTGGAGTGATGTTGCGGCGTTGAGTTCAACCACGAAAAGTTATTGGGCACAATGGAACAGCTTGGTTATCCAGGATGAAGTCTTGTGCCGTAAATGGGAAAACGCTCGAGGAGACAACTGTCATCTACAAATTGTTGTCCCCAAAGCCAAAGTACCTGATGTTTTACGGCTCTACCATGATGGATGTTCAGGAGGACATATGGGGATAAAAAGAACTCTACTGAAAATACGAGAGCGATTTTACTGGATCCATTGTCGAGAGGATGTTGAGGACTGGTGTCGCAAATGTACCAGTTGTGCGGCTGTGAAAGGAACTCAGACACGCAGCAGAGGTGCTTTAAAAGTATACAACGTGGGAGCCCCCTGGGAACGGATAGCACTAGACGTTGCAGGACCATTTCCGGAAAGTGAAAACGGAAACAAGTACTTTATGGTTGTCATGGATTACTTCACAAAGTGGCCAGAAGTCTTCGCCATTCCCAACCAGGAAGCAATAACAGTCGCAGATAAATTGGTTCAGGAAGTCTTCTGTCGTTTTGGAGTACCCTTGGAAATTCACAGCGACCAAGGGAGGAATTTTGAATCACAAGTTTTCCAGGAGACTTGTCGACTGATGGGTACTCACAAGACCAGAACTACTTCCTACCATCCGCAATCTGATGGAATGATAGAACGTTTCAACCAAACGTTGGAGAGATATCTGGCAACAGTTGTGGAAAGCAGGCAAAGGGATTGGGACAAGCACATACAGCCATTTCTTCTGTCCTACCGTAGTGCAGTTCACGAAAGTACGACTGTGACACCAGCCTTCACGAACTTTGGAAGGGAATTACGGTTGCCTGCAGATTTAATCACCGGAACCCCCCCCTGATGCCCCACGCAGTGTAACCGATTATGCGAATGACTTGCGTACCAAGTTGAATGATGAATATGACCATATCAGACAATCCGGCCAACAAATGTCTGATAAGATGAAGACCCGATACGACCGGAAGGCAAACAATAGAGGTTTTGACGAGGGTTCACTGGTGTGGTTGCATAACCCAGCGCGCAGCAAAGGGAAGTCTCCTAAATTGCAAGCAAAATGGGATGGACCATACCGAATCGTGACCAGGATCAACGATGTCACCTACCGAATACAGAAGGGTCCACGAGGTGCGCCTAAGATTGTCCATGTAGACCGTTTGGCGCGATACTACGGGACTAATGATGCTCGGGACGAGCATGTCTAAGGAGGGGGCAGTGTTACGTCGAACGTATTTCACTGGAACGTTCGAGAATGTAGTCGAAGTTTCCAGAAGTTTCCACTACGTTCGAGAACATTCCATTGTGGTACTGTGTAGAAGTTCATAGATTTTTCTAGAATATTCCAGTATAGGATAGTTCGACAATGTTCTAGAAACTTCCATGACTGTATAAATAGGCCGGACGGCGGGCGAATGAGTCAGTCTGTTTTCGACTACGAATGCGAACGGAAGCCGAGCGAGTACAAGCGATTACGAAGAGAATAGTGATTATTAGCGATTTAGTGTTTGTGTAAATAAGTTGTTGAGTTAATAAAGAATATTTGGTTAATTAATTGGTGTAAAATAATTTATCCCATACCCAGCTCGTAACAATACTAATACAAAACAAATTTAATAATAGTAAATAGATGCCCCAGATTCTGACAGGTACAAATTATATAGGATGTAATTGAAAGGTGTGATCATATTTTAAGAACCGGTTCTGTCCTTGGAAATAAATTTTCTAGAAAAAAATAGAAATCTCCCAAAAAAAAAATGTACTTTCTATACAAAGTTATCATCAATATTAGTATGGGAGGTAAAAAAAAAATTGAGAATTTCCTCAGATGTTTTGGAAGACGCGGGCCTGCTGGCGGCAAGTAGTGGGCAGCTCGCTCTCCGATCAGGATCTGGCCCGAGTCGACGGCGGGTAGTGTTCCTCAAAGAGTTGTCAGCAATGTATGACGGGGCCCGTCATGGCCGATTCCTGGCCGGGGTCGTGGATAAATTCGAACAGAGTTACCGCGCCCCTGGGCACTCTGGAAAGGGAAGGAACAGGGGTGTGTTTTAGTCAGTAAGAGTCTGACACGCCCAGAGCGGGAGAAGTCAAAGGATGATTTCCCAAACACAAAACAAAAAGAAAGTGTTCTTAAAGAAAGTTGTTGATATCGATGGGCAGATGCAGTTCTTATAATAGACCAAACCTTTCCATTACACCCTGAAACCTTTCTCAGGAATCACTCTGTCTATTGGTGAAAACCGCATGAAAATCTGTTCAGTTGTTTTTGAGTTTATCGAGAACAAACAGACAGACGCGGCAGGGGACTCTGTTTTATAATATGTAGTGATATTAACTTATTAAGTAATAATAATACGTATAAACGCGTATGAAAAGAACTCATTGGGCATAAAAAAATTAATCCACATTGTCAAAGGGAAAGTGCCCAGAACGCTGGCATCATTGCCAGGTTGAATAGCAATGCTGATTCGTTGGCCAACGAAAAGCCCATAATACGAGTACGTCACAGGATACAGTGTTAAGCATGTTGCAGACGGATGTAATCTCGCGTTCCAACAGAGGTGACCTTGGAGAGAGCTTGGTTTCCATCCGCGGATTGTGTTTCTCGGCCACACGGATCACAACCAAGCGCCAACACGATCGAGCTTCACTGTGAATCGCGCTCGCGTAGAAATAAGTTGTATAGCTCCTAATATTTCCAAATTTCATTTTGCAGTAGCAGTTTTGTGCGCAATTGAGGATAGAAAACAAACAAAGAAAGAAAAGTAAGTGGATGAAGAGCTGATTAAAGGAACAATATTAATCCTCATAATTGTTATATCCCATAGGCATGGGAAATCTCTATAGACATCGATTAATTCACTAAGTTTGCGTTCGCGTCGCTGGTCCTTGGATGACATTATGCACTCGCTGCCTGCCGCAGCGCAAGTCTTTGGTTGGATTTGGATTTCATCCGCCGGTTAAATGGATGCAATCCACGCGCTCCAACCGCGGATGGAAGTGCGCACAGGTCCTCCAAGGATATTGAGTCAAATAAAAATTTTGATTACATCTGCCATCTAGATGGATGGCAACAAGCAAGGTCACCTCTGGGGCCCAATTCTGTAAAATAACTAACTTGTCAATAGTGTGTCAGTGGTGTCTCAATAGAATAGTCATTGACATTTGGTATTCTATTAATTATTTATGGTCATTGACTTGCCACTGAAACGCCATAATAAGACTATTGTGATAATTGGTAGTCTGCTCTACTATATTATGTCAATAGCATATTGAAGTTTTTGCAGAATACCAAATTTGCAACAGTGGCAAAATAATGTCTGATGTGTGTCGATAGAGTGTCGATGGCGTGTTGCTTAACTCAAAGTTACAGAATTGGGCCCCTGATGGGATGCTGGATTGCATCCGTCTGGAACACGCTTAAGCAACATTTTTTTTTTATTTGTCCCCTAAAGTGAGCCCATATTTAAAATGTACCAAACAAGAGAATTGGTCCAGTTGATTCGCAGCAAATTGGCTGTGACAGACAGACACACAAGTGATCCTACAAGGGTTTCTTTTTTCATTTGGACGTATGGAGCCCTAAAACTAGAAGTGAAGGTGAATACCTCGGCCATTTTGCCCAACAGAAAATTCTTGGGCGCCTCTTCAATAGCCCGCTGGCCCCATTGAAAGATATTCCTTGCAAGGTCACCCTCACCATCCTAGAAAATAATTTTAGAAATAAGTTGACTTATTTTAAAACGGTAATCCTACTAATATTATATGTAAATCAGTATGTTTGTTAATCAATCATTTAGATGAAGACTGGTAGACAATGGCCTGAATTAGGACTTGATACTTTTTACTCCTGTAGTTAATTCCCAGATAATTGTCGACCTTCACACAGGCGAAACAGCTTCCAAATGTTAGTGTGTAGGTTCTATTCTTAGCTAATTTAGAACTGCACCTATTAAATCAAAATATTTTCAAACACAAAACCTCTTCATAACCCCGGGCATGATAAAAATTTCTATTGATAATCACTGACTGCCTTGTTGGTCTCGTAGCGAGTGTGAGGTCCAGGGTTCTATTCCCAGGTTGGGTAAAAAATGCAATTGGGTTTTTCCATTAAGAATTATTGTAGCAGCCCGGAGTTTGGAAGTTGTGTGTCACCCCTTTGCTTCGGAAAGCACGTAAAGCTGTCGGTCATGTGCCCGACCTCTCCCCGGTTGTGTCAGATTGCTGTCCCATCGAACTATGAGAGTAAAGGAACTGTGTTTGTAAACACGCTTTCATTGATTGATATTCAGTCGGGAGGATTGATATTGGAAAAATTTTAAATGTCAGTATGTGAAGTTTTATTTGAACTTGGTTGTGCTGTGTGCCATGTGACTGATTTCTGTTGCATAAACAATTAATCATCATCATTCTCCTGTCTTTATTTATTTGAAGTTACTACGGTGTGTCTATTTGATGTCACCTGATTAAATATTTTCTAAAATAGCAGGATGAGGAGATGGATCTCAAATCTTTGAATTACAAAGATTATATTATGAATAAATAGGGAAATGTATGGTCTGCCCTAATCTTCATTCTAAAAGTACTTGAAGATATAAAATGAACAATATCTTACCTTGGTGAATTGTAAGTACATTTGTCTAGTAAATGTAGTAGTTAATAATTTTCTTCCTGCATGATCATTTTCTTCCAACAGCCCAGCTTCCGCGAGGAACTTCCACATTTCCTCTGGAAAACATTGTAAATATAAGATTTTCTTATTATATACGGATGGATGAATATAAAAAAAACTCTAGACTTAACGCATCAGGCCCCTGCGTCGCCACCAACAATAGGTTTTTAATTGTGTCTGCTAATGAGGGACTTGACGTGTTAAGTCATAATTATTTTGTCTCATTTATTGTCTACTATGCACTATCACAAAAGTTTTGGTGCGGTTTGAAAGGCAATACTATTTTTTTTAGTTTTTTTATTCATTGTATCAACAACTAAATTTCTTTGTTATTTAGTATACTGACCTTCTTTAACTGGAGCTCCACTCATAAAAATGTGCATAAGCGCGGCAACTAGTATTTTACGTTGATGTACATCAGTGACGGATGATGGCAATGATTCACTGTCTTCAGTCAGCACCAAAATGTACTGCATACCACTTTTAGAATCAACTTGAACCAATTTGTAGCCATAGACCTGTAAAGTTATTAACATGAACTACACTTTTCTGTATTAACTTCTTTCCTTAGCTTCGCTTTTATCTGTCACGCAAGAAACAAACATTATTCGTCGTCTAAGACTACTTTTATCCTATAATAGAACAGAATAGACTTTACTGTTGGTACACCAAAAAGTTACACAACTTTAAAAACAACAACTACTACACAAAACCAACCACAACAACATCAACAACTTTAAAAAGTTTGATTTTATGCTTTCTACCAATGAAATCATTTCCTTAATTGGAACAATAGGTAAGTATCTTTTGTCCAGACTACCTGGTACCTGGAAGTCCAGAGATTACCTTTTACATTCATAGACAAACAAGTTCAGCTGTTTATGTATTACAATCGTTTAAATTCTAATGATGAGTCATAAGTATACTTGACTAGAAGATCATAATACTAACCCTTTTTAAAATTTTATTTGCTTCAATAATCACTCTATTCACTTGACTTGTAGCAGTTTCACAAGTTGTGTTAAGATGTTTTATAATTTCACCACGTTTGATGGGTATTTTGCTGCTTTCTCGACAAATGATATAGTGAACGCACTCTTTGATGGATTCTTCGAGCTCAGAAATATCTGGCTCTGCATTAGTAGAACTGTTGCCGCGCCTTTGACTCATTTTTTGTTTGCTGGCTTCAGAGGTTAATTAGTTCCTCAACACTGGTTTTAGTTTCGGCTCAACTTTACAATAAGGGATCCCGAGTAGACTCTTCAATTTTTTGTTGTGCAAAGTACTTGCCTTAGTTTCATTTAGAAAATATTATGAGAGTCAATGTTGAGTACATATAACAATTATTGAAAACAAAATATTCCAATTCAATAATTAAATTTAGGTACACTGAATGACTGAATTTTTTTTTTACTACACGTGTTTATTATGATACAAAACCAAATACAAAACACTTTATCAAAGAGTATAATAATAATTGCACTTTATTATATAATTTTTTTTTTATTATTATTATTTACCCCCGAAGGGAAGGCTAAAGTCATTTGACCATATTGCCTAGTCTTACGTACTGTATTTTTACTGTCAGTCAGTTGCTTTTTTTCTTCGTCCTTTCTCGGGCAGGCTAAGGTCATAAACCATACCGCCTCGTCTTTAGTAGTGTATTTTTACTTTTTTTTCCATTAGAAAGCAGATGTAATACAGTCTAATGTTTTTTGCAGTATTTGGCAACTTTGTCGAATTAGCCTTCTCGGCAAAATTCACTGAGATGGTCAATACTACAATAGAATTCTCAGCTCCATTTTACTGAGATCGCGCCTAATTCAATGATTTCACTTATTTTCCAGTTGCTACACTTGAGACACAAAACTACACCAATTTTACATCACAATATCAACTAGGAAGCAATAAACGAATAATTAAAACAGCCACTGAAATTCACTCGAGAAAATCCCGCCAAAACTTCCAACATCGAAATCATAAGGTGGCCACAGACAGCAAAAACCGAGTGCCATAAACTGACACGCCGCCGTCAAGAATTTTCTAGAATATAAGTAAGTATGGTGGCATGGAGGTAATTCCTTATTCAGAGAGTTGAGAGAGTACCACACGCAGCGACTTTTGACCAGACGGTACTTTTTTATAGTTTGACCAATGGCAACGGCGTGTGGGCGACTTAGTCACAACATCATGTGTATCTAGTTTTTTTTTTTTTGTGGGGTGGGAAATCCTATCCATCCAATTCCATTGACATCTCCCGCTCTGGGTCA
This sequence comes from Polia nebulosa, assembly GCA_951329385.1. NCBI lineage: Eukaryota > Metazoa > Arthropoda > Insecta > Lepidoptera > Noctuidae > Polia > Polia nebulosa. The sequence continues at coordinate 26,392,230 of OX589607.1, read as the reverse complement.
CAGATTAGATAGCTCTGCGTGGAGCGGAAGGGCGTGTCACACTCTTACTGACTGATACCCTCCCCCTGTTCCTTCACTGCCCGAGTGCCCAGGGGTGCGGTAACTCATGTTAAGAATTTAACCGCTATCCCTAGGCATGCAGGCACCGGCCACGATGGGCCCCGTCAGTGGTGGCTGACAAATTGACAATCATCTCTTTGAGGCGGCGCGTGGAACACTACGCGCCGTCGACTCACGGACCTGCAGGTGTATTCGCTAACTCAGTGGACATCAATTTGATAAGCACTTTGCAGTACATTGCTGCTTTGACGTCTATGAAAACAATAATGTACTACGTAGTGCCATTATAATCGATGTCCACCGAGCAATGTACTGCAAAGTGCCTATCAAATTGATGTCCACTGAGTTAGCGAATACACCTGCTGGTGCTGATCGGACGGCGAGCTACCCACTGCTCGCCGTCCGCATGCCCGGGTCTACGGTGGCTGGAGATCGTCTCGCGATGTCCTACGCCCAGTGCTTCTCCTGCTGTGGTAGCGGCCGGGGTCGTGAGGGCTACTCTGTTGAGCTTCTCTCACCCGTCCCGCTTCCGCCTTCGCGAGTTCGCGAGCATTACTGCTTCGCAGAAGGAGGAGACTGCTCCCCATTCCCTCTCGCTCCGTACCATGGCCTGTGCCTGGGCTGGGCGCGAGAGATCACCGCCACCTATCGCATCCACGAGGAATGTGTATCTAGTTCATACATAGAACTTATAGAAGGAGGAGCTCATAGAACCTGCCATTTTGCATACTGGCAACATTATAGTTAGGAGTAGTGGGGATTTTGTTGAAAGTTGAATCCTGAATATTCCTGACTTCCTGACTGAACTTAACGCATATTGTCGCATATTATATTACTCTTTGACTTAACGTTAATTTTTGTAAATGTCAAATCGTCAATGTAGGCTCTGGGTACCATAAAATAAACCATTTTGTTTCTTCATGATGTGCACTTGATCAAGCAAGACACAATCTACCTTCACTTGCTTTTTTATACAATCTCGAACGTGAATCTGGGAAGTGCTTCCAAAAGTTTAACTTTATTTTCAATCTAACTCGCGAATTCCTGCGTTTACAACTAATAGCTAATCAGAATGCTGCAGCGCCCAGCAGTCTATAATCATTACGATCGAAGTCCTTTAGACTGCGTTTACAAAGCACTACGCAATAAAGACTTGGCAGATTGTGTGCTACTGGCTACAAGAGTACTCAAACAGACCAATAATTTTGTAGAATTCAAACGTGTAGAAAAATCTGCTACAGAATCTCTTAAGAATGGGTTAGTAGGTAAAGAAGCCTTCCGCAATGGTGATTATCAGTTGGCGTTGATGAACTACAATATGGCTCTGATGCATGCACCAGTTAACTCTGAAGCTATGAGGTTATCTTACTACAGTAGAGCAGAACTGTTCTTGAAGACGAGGCAGTTCCAGTCTTGTTTGAAGGACGTGGAGACCTGCCTCGCACTAGACTGCCCCGATTACATGATCCTCAAACTACAGGAGATGAAAAAAGATGCCTCGGGATTTACATGGATGGAACAGCTGGCACGCCAGAATAAGTAAGTAATTAAGTATAATTCAAACAGTCTTTTCTCTCTACCCATTTTGGAAATTTAAAAGTGAAAAATTATGCTCTAATCAAATTAAATTATTGTTATCAATGCAATACAGGGTTTTCAACCATACAATGCACTATAGAGGTCTACAAAACGCAATTTTTATTCATGTGATTCAATTGCCCTTTTTTATGCTAAAAGAATAAAATGTTTGAATTGACTAAACTTCTGTTGGGACAATATTTTTTTTTATGAAAAGCACTAAACAACCGTAGAAATATGAGAACCTGAATTATGCTGCATCCTTTTTTTTTTTTTTTGTGTGGTGGGAAATCTTCCAATGACATCTCCCACTCTAGGGTGTAGTGCGGGGGCGTGTCAGACTAAAGAAGAAAGAAAGACTTACTGATTAAAACCCACCCCTGTTCCTTTCTGCCCTGAATGCCCAGGGGCGCGGTAACTCTATTTCAAATTTATCCACAACCCCTGGGCAGATCCTTGGATTTATATGTAGTTGTACATGGAATCTAGGCTGTCTCTTCAAAGTTATAGACTTCCAAGATTGTATAGCTGAGGCGGCTGATGATCATGCCATTTTAATTTGTACAGCAGATAATAGACTAGGGGTGTCCAATCATGTACAGTAGTGCTATTCTGTAAAATCTCACTGTGAAAACTTAGGTAAAGTGAACATGAAGTGGACTGTCAATCCATACAATCAAGGTAGAATGACAGCTCACTTCACGCTCACTCCACCTAAGTTTTCACGGTGAGCTATTAACAGAATCAACCAGCTGGTTGTATTGCCGGATTGTCAACAAGAGGTGGACCAATGAAAAGACGAACATGAATGGCCACAACACAACAACCTGTTGGGTAAATATGTCATAATGTCAGATAATATGTCTATATTAGTTCAGCAGTCCCGGCAGTCACCTTGTGATCGAGACACAATTAAAATCTATTGTGTCTGCTAATTTGGACAAACAAAGGGATAGAAGTAGGTTCTATCATACAAATGTGCTAACTACTAATAAAATTGGATAATGTTTCAGTTTACACTGATGATTTTCTAAGAAAATTAAATAAAACTTAGTAAAGGGTGAGGTAAAGTTGTTCTATCTCACAAAGGCGGGTCATCCTTTTTGTTTTTCTGTGGGCCTGTGGGTGTAAGCTCGGAGCACTTGGTGTCACAGAAAGTTGGATACACACGCAGAAACAATATGCACATGAATCTACACACATATCTAAGACCACTGCCCAGGGGTTGTGGATAAATTCGAAAAAGAGTTACTGCACCCCTGGGCACTCAGGGCAGGGAACGAACAGGGGTGGGTTTTAGTCAGTAAGAATCTGACACGCCTACCTGCTCCACCCAGAGCGAAAGATGTCACTGAATGATTATCCAACCCCAAAAAAAAAAAAAAAAAATTATGTAAAAACTACCTTCGTGAAATTGAATATCTATACTTGTTAGTTTTTGTAAGACAGAAATAAATTAAATTATTTACATTAGTATAATATTCGTATTTCAGATCCAATCCATTTCCTGAAGAATTCTTTACACTTCAAGGAGCCCCCAACCCTGATATACCGTGTGCCACTTCATATGTGGAAGTCAATATGGAGTCAGGACGACCAAAAGTGGTTGCTGCAAGAGATATACCAGTTGGTACTGTTGTGGCAGTGGAGACAGCATTTGTTGCAGCTACTCACGTCATGAATCTTGTTATTTCATGCCACTATTGTCACAAGATGGACTTGAATATGATGCCTTGTGAAGGATGCTGTTACGCCATGTTTTGTGACAAACGATGCAAAGATAAAGCTATGCATGATGGGCATAATTTTGAATGTAAAATCATTTCCATGATTTTAGATGATGTTGAACTACCGGTTCGAGCTACTCTCAAAATTCGTCAACTGTGTAGCTCTTGGGATGAATTTATCACTGCATCTAATGAGTTAGGTGTTGAAAGAATGGAAAATAGTTCTATTGCTGAGATTTTTGGTTCCCAAAAATTTTCTTTGCTAAATTCTCATTATGACACTCATTTTATTTATGGGGCAATGTTTAACAGGTGCATGTATCTGGCCAATATAATACATTTTTTGGACATACATACATCATTTCTACCAGACAGTCCTGAAGAGAAGAGTGCAGCCATTCACGCTGTGAGCAGAGTTATGATGCATCTGGCACTACATTGCACTCCAGTGCAACTGCAGCATTACACCTCACTATGCATCGATGGTCCGCCGTCAGTGCACAATTACCGTAATAAGGGATATTTTCCGTTCATTGGTAACCTGCCAAATTCCTGCCTGCCGAATTCATATGTGGCGGGGCTACGGAACAGCGCAGCGCTGATTACCATAGCACCAGTAAAAAAGGGAGCTGAATTAACTATTTCTTATGTGTAAGTACCTACATAATTTATTCTTGTTGCAACATTCATCTCATGGTGACTCCTAGACTTGATTCACTTTAAGTCAGGCATGAGACCCTAGAGAACAGATGACCTAAATCCTACCTTCCTTTTATTTTAATAGTATACATAATCACAATAATAATACAATATTGTTTAATGTTCAACCTCTAAAGTGTACTTTTGTGTCAGCTGAAATAGTAGCTCAAATAATCTGAAATAATATTTTATCTTTTTCAGAGGCTATTGGTTGGAAGAGGTCCCAACGGAATTGTTAATGAGAGCTAAAAAAATGTTCATGCATTATAGAACTGTGTGCAAGGATTGTGTCATCTGTGGCGGGCGCGCTGACAATATCTTCCTTAACTCGCACATAAGCGACACACAAGAAAAAGCGTATAAAAAATTCATGAGATACGCAAATTCAATGGGAAATTTTTCTAAAACTATTAAATCAGATTATAAGGAAACCTGTAACATCCTGTTGGCTCTTAGCGACGCACCTTGTTCCAAAGAGTATGTTAGACCTATGATAGCATTTGTGCAATGTCTTATGTATTGTGTACAGTACAAGTTTCCCAATGTGATTATGACCAAATATGAGTAAAAGGCAAACTAACTAACCTTTCTATCACGGATTGGGTGTTTTCCCATTGGGTGGCACAGGAATGGAAACTGCAAGGCTTTGGAAGCAAAAGTAAAGTGGTCTTCTGGCATGGAACACATCAAAGCTTAGTTTGCTGGTAATATTAATTAAATTTTTTATTTCGGTTGCTAATAACAGTATTAAACATCCGTTTCAAAAATTGTCAGCAGAAACTGCTGATTATGATATAATATTAAGTACTTAATGTTACTTTTCTTTTTTTTCTGATTTTTATGTTTAATAAAAAATATAATAAGCAAACGTAATGTATTATTTAATAGTAGGTTCTACTTGAGTAGATCTACACTGTGGTGTCTACACACATTCCTGTCTTTCTGTCTAGGGAGTTGAGCCGTTTTTCGCCGTAGTTCTAAAAAGGACAAGGATCCTTTAAAGTTTCGGTCTGTTCGTCAGAGGCATAGCTTAGATACTGTTAGTAGGTACTAGAAAGCAGTAATCTTGCATGAGGGATATTATGTTATAAAATATAATATGCATAATTAAATAATCACCATATTCTTATCAAAAGGTGCAATTCCGTGCATCGCGCCTGAACGCAGCCGCGCGCGCAATACAAAAATACTCTGGGGGTCTACTCCGAAGTGTTTTTACGAAGTATCGGCCGAATGTTCGGACATATTTGTGTGAAGTGTTAAAGTGAATGTGCCATACCTAAAATTGTAGCTCTTCTCTGAGAGCTTCTTCCACCAAAACATACGTAATGCTATTTCGCTACAATTTTAGGTAAGTTTGGCACATTCACTTTAACAGTGTGAAATATGTCCGAATATTCGGCCGATACTTCGTAAAAACACTTCGGAGTAGACCCCCTGACTATTGTCGCCTGTTCGCGTGCGGCTGCGATCGCGACTCGCGCATGAAGGGTTCCGTACCATCGTACATGACTATACGCGTCTATGCTGTCGAGCAAAAAAAAAAAAAGCCAAAAGAAAACACGTTTCTAGTTGGGTAGCCCCCTTTAATTTTAATTTATTTTTGTTATTTGTTGATATAGTAGTGTTACGTCGACCATATTACTCTGGAACGTTCGAGAATGTGGTCGAAGTTTCCAGAAGTTTCCACTAGGTTCGAGAACATTCCATTGTGGTACTGTATAGAAGTTCATAGATGTTTCTAGAATATTCCAGTATAGGATAGTTCGACAATGTTCTGGAAACTTCCATGACCGTATAAATAGGCCGGACGGCGGGCGAGTGAGTCAGTCTGATTTCGACTACGGATGCGAACGGATGTGAATACAAGCGATTACGAAGAGAATAGTGATTATTAGCGAATTAGTGTTTGTGTTTATAAGTTGTTGAGTTAATAAAGGATATTTAGTAAATTAATTGGTGTAAAATAATTTATCCCATACCCAGCTCGTAACAAATTGGTGTCAGAAGTGGGATAAATTATGCCAATTTTACCAAAGGACGACACGGAGGGTATTCGTACAAGGAGTCAACGGCAGCAAGACATGGATCAGAGGCAGTTTGGAGATTCCCCGATACAGACGCCGGGTGGTGCTCAGCCTGCGACAGAGCCAGTCGCTGGCCCATGTGGAGTTTCTTCGGCACCAGCGGTGCCAGACTTGTCTGCGCTAATGGTGCTGTTGGAGGAGCAGGCCCGCCGCCAAGAAGTGCAGGCCCGCCGCCAAGAAGAACAGGCCCGCCGCCAAGAAGAACAGGCCCGTCGGATGGAAGAGAAGCTTCAACAAGATAAAGAGGAGCAGGCTCGCCGCCAAGAAGAGCAGATGCTCCTCATAAAAGACCTTCATTCAACACTTGGCAAGGAGCTCCAGGTGATGAAGGAGCAGGTTCACCAGCATGAGAATCGTATCTCAGAAGCTGAAGTTCAGATTGCTGGGGTGAAGAAGGCTTTAGGTGAACTTAGGGCTGGAGACGGGGTTGTGCCTTCAGTGGTTGCTGCACCTTCGGCACGTGGATTTAAGGTGCCGCCATTCGACGGAACATCTTCATGGTCGGCTTACAAAATTCAATTTGAAGCCGTTATGAAGGCGAATGGGTGGACCAAAGAGCAAGCTATGACCGCGCTCACCTTAGGACTCCGAGACCAGGCCCTAACCATACTTGAGGCTCTTGGCAAGGATGTGACCTACGAACAACTGCTGGAAGCGTTAGAGTCCAGATACGGCGACGCTCACTTGGAGCACGTATTTCGCGCTAAGTTAAGGGATCGCGTTCAACGTAGTACCGAGAACCTACAGCAGTGGGCCTTGGAAGTTGAAAAGTTGGTTCGGAAGGCATACCAGTCTGCCCCTGCACTCATCAATGGCAATCTGGTACAGGCGTTCATCGACGGAATACGTGACTTGGAAGTTAGAGCCGCTGTAAGACTTGGGCATCATGAGACACTGAAGGATGCCTTGGCCCATGCCTTGGAAGTAGAGGCAGTGAGGCAAGACCATCGAACTCACTGTATCAGGGAGGTTGTGGCATCACCTGTACGCGATCGTGCGCAAGGATATAGCCCTAGATAATACACTTGTGGAGAAAGGGGTCATCTTCGGTTAAACTGTCCAAAGCGAGACATACTGAGAGAAGATCAATCCCAGCAAGGAGGGGCGGCTCGGCCAGTTCGGTGGAGGAGCGCGAGTGGCGTGACATGGCGCACGACCGTGGCGGAGGCCCCTGAAAGCATTAATTCAAGTGATGTCGTCAAGGTCGGTGCGGCACCCGACAAGTGCATAAAACAGAAGCAAGTGAAGAGTATAGTGAGTGCAGGTGCGAATGGTGTTGCCAGCGCCGTGGCCTCCAAGAAGGACAACTGTGTGATAGTGTGCGCGCGCGATGCATACGATAGGTCCGACCCGGTAATGAGCGGAGTGAGGATGCTAAGAATGGATGTCAACAATGAATGGAAGGAAATCCTACAGCTTGCTCAGCAAAAGGACCCGGACCTTAAACCGATCTTCGACTGGATTAAAGCTGGTGCTCCTAAACCCAAGTGGAGTGATGTTGCGGCGTTGAGTTCAATCACGAAAAGTTATTGGGCACAATGGAACAGCTTGGTTATCCAGGATGAAGTCTTGTGCCGTAAATGGGAAAACGCTCGAGGAGACAACTGTCATCTACAAATTGTTGTCCCCAAAGCCAAAGTACCGGATGTTTTACGGCTATACCATGATGGATGTTCAGGAGGACATATGGGGGTAAAAAGAACTCTACTGAAGATACGAGAGCGGTTTTACTGGATTCACTGTCGAGAGGATGTTGAGGACTGGTGCCGCAAATGTACCAGTTGTGCGGCTGTGAAAGGACCCCAGACACGCAGCAGAGGTGCTTTACAATTATACAACGTGGGAGCCCCCTGGGAACGGATAGCACTAGACGTTACAGGACCAGAACCACTTCTTACCATCCGCAATCTGATGGAATGGTAGAACGTTTCAACCAAACGTTGGAGAGATATCTGGCAAAAGTTGTGGAAAGCAGGCAAAGGGATTGGGACAAGCACATACAGCCATTTCTTCTGTCCTACCGTAGTGCAGTTCACGAAAGTACGACTGTGACACCAGCCATCGCGAACTTTGGAAGGGAATTACGGTTGCCTGCAGATTTAATCACCGGAACCCCTCCTGATGCCCCACGCAGTGTAACCGATTATGCGAATGACTTGCGTAACAAGTTGAATGATGTATATGAGCATATCAGACAATCCGGCCAACAAATGTCTGATAAGATGAAGACCCGATACGACCGGAAGGCAAACCATAGAGGTTTTGACGAAGGTTCACTGGTGTGGTTGCATAACCCAGTGCGCAGCAAAGGGAAGTCTCCCAAATTGCAAGCAAAATGGGATGGACCATACCGAATCGTGACCAGGATCAACGATGTCACCTACCGAATACAGAAGGGTCCACGAGGTGCGCCTAAGATTGTCCATGTAGACCGTTTGGCGCGATACTACGGGACTAATGATGCTCGGGACGAGCATGTCTAAGGAGGGGGCAGTGTTACGTCGACCATATTACTCTGGAACGTTCGAGAATGTGGTCGAAGTTTCCAGAAGTTTCCACTAGGTTCGAGAACATTCCATTGTGGTACTGTATAGAAGTTCATAGATGTTTCTAAAATATTCCAGTATAGGATAGTTCGACAATGTTCTGGAAACTTCCATGACCGTATAAATAGGCCGGACGGCGGGCGAGTGAGTCAGTCTGATTTCGACTACGGATGCGAACGGATGTGAATACAAGCGATTACGAAGAGAATAGTGATTATTAGCGAATTAGTGTTTGTGTTTATAAGTTGTTGAGTTAATAAAGGATATTTAGTAAATTAATTGGTGTAAAATAATTTATCCCATACCCAGCTCGTAACAGTAGCAACAGAAATACACATTCTGTGAAAATTTCATCAAAAGCAAAAAAAAAAAACGTTTCTAGTAGGACAACCGCCTTTAATTTTTTATTATTTGTTGTTATAGCGGCAACAGAAATACATATTCTGTGAAAATTTCAACTGTCTACCTATTACGGATCATGTGATACAGCCCGCTGACAAACAGACAAAAGCCAAAAAACAGATATCTAGTAGGGGATCGATCCCCCTTTAATTTTTTATTTATTTTAATTTTTATTATTTGTTGCTATAGCGGCAACAGAAATACACATTCTGCGAAAAATTCAGCTGTCTACCTATTACGGATCATGAGATACAGCCCGCTGACAGACAGACGGACAGAGGAGTCTTACTAATAGGGTCCCGTTAGTTACCCTTCGGGTACGGAACCTTCAAAAATTAACACTCGCTATTTTATTTTACGAATCGATAAGATTGTGCAGGATAAAATCTCTCTAATAAACATTTGATCTTAGATCCATCATCATCAGCCTTTTTAATGTCCCACTGCTGGGGCACAGGCCTCGTCTCTGTGAGAGGGTGTAGTCCGTAATCCACCACGCGGGCCCAATGTGGGTTGGTGGATGTCACATGTCTTCAAATTTTTGGTTCTAGGACATGCCGGTTTCCTCACGATGTTTTTCCTTCACCGTTTTGAGAGCAGTGGTGATGAAATAATTTACACAAAGCGCCTGCCTGGGTTTGAACTCGCGACCTATAACTTGTAAGTCGCGGCCAATACCACTGGGCCACCACTGCACTCATGATGATGATCTTAGATCATGACATTAATTTTATTTTATCATTCGTTCTATTATTTATGTATGACACGTAACGTTTTATTTTAAACTTTTCGTCAAAACGCCTCGTCTCAGATGGAAATGTGCATTTATTAATACTAATAGGGATGTTTTCTGGGTATGAAAATAATAATTCTATATAATCCGAAAGTTAGGATAGATTATCAAAATCAAAAAATGTTAGACACGTACTTTTTGCTATAGGTACCAAACCATTAAAAATGATTAAGATTGTCGGGGTACGTAACAAGGTGTCGGTGTTTTTGAGGAGAAACAAATGTTTATGTTGAACACTATTTATTGAGTTACTCTCACACTGTTCTTAATGTTAAATGAAATGTTGATGAATGTTAGAATACACCCGGCTAACGCGGTTTACCAAAGTGCACTGACTTTTAAGTTAACATAAAAGTATTAAGTGTGTTGTAATAAAGAAATGAAATAAGGTCAACGCGTCACGGCGGTATTTGCTAACTCATGTGTTCAGTGAAAACACCGAACATACTCCGGGCCCCGAAAGATAGGCGGTGATAAAACAAATTTTTGTTAGTAAAATTATGAAGTAGTCATGATACTGTTTACAAGGTGAAATCAAGACAACTTAAGATTAAAATGTTAGTAGAACAAAAGTAAAGTTTATTTCAACTTAAACTAGGAGCTTATTGTTCCTAAAGGACGCGAGGACACGCCCTATCCACCATGTAATGTTTAGTTCACTATAACTATGTATCGCACTAAAATTGCGTTCACTTATGTTTGCCGCGCACTCGCACTAACACTATTGACGTTCACATCACTAACACTTCTGGTGGGTTGAAGCTCCATTCCCGATGTGATGTGGGCGCGGCGCGCTCGCCTCCGCAGCCATCTGTACAGCAGCGCTCCCGCCGCCAGCGCCAGCGCGCCGACCAGGACGTAGCTCACGGCATACTGATGGATGTCATGAGGGGATAATATTTGATCGACCTCCACTTGGCTGTTTTTCATGTCATCGATCCGTCGGTGTAGCTTTTTTAAGGCGTCCTCCATTTCGCCTGAATCTGTTACGTCTGCGTCTTGTGTGTTTTGGAGAGGCATAGTGCTGTTGATAATTAAGTTTAGCTGATCCATCTCAGGTATAAAAAGGTCCGGCTTCATATCTAGTCTGTTTCTGTTTAGATTATGAATGTTCAGAGTGAAGTCCTGACCCTTCAACAGGCAACCTGGTTCCATGTAAATGACCCCAGCTTTGCTCAATATTATCTTATCTATCTGTTCTCCGCAGATTACTTTGACAGTCTGTTTGTTGCAGCAATGATATAGGAATAGTGACGGGTTTGCAAGTGGTGTCCATTGGTTTTCACACTTGGTCCTCCGTACCTTGCACGAATCTGTGTCTCGGTCAAGATCACAAAAGTTGTTCTCATTGCCGAGATGGTATATCGGCTTTTTCCAATCGCACATAAATATATCATCTTCTTGTTTGCATAGAGAGAGTTCTTCCGGCGTAATGGTAAGATATAAGTCTCTTTTGAGATCTGTAGCGACGTATTCTGAGGACGGTAAGAGCTCTAACATACTGTTGTTCGTCTGGTGTGGTACAGGGTGGATCCTGTACAGCTTGAATCGGTCTCTACTGATAAGAGGGAACGTTATTTGGAACAGGAAGTATTGGTCAGTTATTCGTGCTTTAATGCTTATCAGAGAATAAAGTTTCCGAATATCGTGTGGTTCAATGGGCAATGTTAGATCCTCAGATAAATGCCCAGAGATAATGTTAAGCTCTTTTTGGAGCTGTTCAGGGGTAAGCAGATGAATGTTAAACTGTCCATGGTGGACATTGGTTAGAATGTCAAGTAAGATATCTTGAGTTCTTTTAAGGTTATGTAGTAAATTACTGGCTGTTAAGGCTGTCATGGTTAATTCTTGAAGTAGGGATATGTTGTTTATCTCTTTTTGTAATTTGTTTGAGATGTTATCCAGCGTAATGAGATGTTTGTTAATTATTTTATGTTGTTTTGCCATGATTTCTTCTGTTCTTTTCAACAGATTGTACTCTGATTCTACGATTGACGTCTGATTCTTCCATAAACTGGCTAAATGTTTTTCATTTTGTTGTATCATGTTGATGTCTCTGCTGTATTTTTCCGCGAATTTATCGTCTAATACGCCGAATAGGGAATTTGCAATGTTTCCAACTGCATTGATAAGTCCCCGTCGCCGCCGTCTGGAGTGTCCGCTTACGTGTTGCGTCATCAGAAGTTCATTGTAGTATTTCAGTTCATTACTCTCATGGATCAGCTGTGGGACTATCATGTTACACTGTTCGCTGCCTGTTGTTTTGCATGTTTTATCCAGATATGTTGTTACTTTTTCAAACGCCTGCATACCTTCCCAATATGGAGACATGTTATAGAATACAACTAGGACCCAACTGTCTTTTATGAGGCTAATTCTGGATATTGGGTCAAAGTAGAAAGATTGGTTAACGTTTAATGTTGTTATATTATAGCTGCAGTTTGCAATGCTGCAGATTGACATAAAAAAGGTTAGTGCCATGGCGACATACGATAACGTGCTAAGTGTCGCCTTTCTTGTTCCGTTCCTGTTCTTCCGGTTCTCAAAGCTCTCTCTTTGAACTGTTTTGTTTGTCATCTGTTTTGATTTCTACTGGCAATAGAGAAAGTTTGACTACTGGTCGTTTTATGATGCCATTTTTCGTTTTCAATGATACCACCCTGACATAACCATCGTTACCGGGATGCAGATCTATCACTCGGCCCATAATCCACCTTCCAGCTGGAATGTTGTCCTCGTGTACGACCACCATGTTGCCTATTTTTAAGTTTTCTTGAGGTTTATACCACTTTTCTCTCGCTGTTAATTGACTCAAATATTCATTCCTCCATTTTTGCCAAATCTGTTTAAAAATGTTTGTTGTTAAATGCCATCTTGTTCTAGCATCCTCCTTCGTCTCAATCACTGTTAAGTCGGATCTTCCCGTTAAGAAATGAGCCGGTGATAAATAATCCAGATCTTCAATGTCTTCTGTAAGCGAACATAACGGCCTCGAGTTCAGACACGCTTCCAGTTGTGTTAGTACAGTTGTGAACTCTTCGAACGTTAGTTTTTGTTCACCAACCACTCTTTTCAGGTGGAACTTCAGACTGCGGACGGCTCTTTCCCACAGCCCGCCAGCGCTTGGCCAAGACGGAGCGTTGAAATGCCATTGTATGTTCATTTCAGCGATTTCTGCCTGGCAACTATCACCGAAAACTTGTTCTAATTGATTGTACTCCTCTTGCAGCAATCTATTAGCTCCGATAAAATTAGTTCCTTGGTCACTATACAAGTGATGTGGTGTTCCTCTCCTGGCCGTCATTCTCTTAAGTGCAGCTAAGAATGCTGAACTGGTAAGGTCAGACACTAATTCCAAATGAACAGCTTTCGTGACCATGCATATGAATACTGCCACGTAGCCTTTCAGTGTTCTCACCCCTCTCCCCTTGTTTGCCTTAATGTTTACAAAACCGGTGTAGTCCACCCCAGTATGGTAGAATGGTGGAGCGGGGTTGGTTCTAGCTGCAGGAAGGTCACCCATCAATTGGTATTGTTTCCTTGCTTCATACTTCCGGCAAGTTACACAATTCCTTAACTGTTTTTTGGTTGTACTGTATCCGCTTGTTATCCAGTATTGTTGTCTGAGAGTAGCTAAAGTCAGTCGAGGACCCCCATGGAATGTTAACTGGTGAGCCTCTTCTATGAGTAGCTCCGCTAGTCGACTTTTGTTGGGGATTATTTTCGGGTGTTTCATTTCGTCGCTCATGGTCGCGTTCCTTAAACGTCCTCCTACTCGGAGAAAGCCGCTTTTATCGACGAAAGGATTTAAATTCAATAAGTTGCTGTTTGTTGCAACATTTCCATTTTTGTTTAGCATTTCTATGTCTGACGTAAATGCTGTACTTTGCACTCGTTTTATAATAGCTGTTTTGGCTTTTCGCAGTTCTAGTAGTGTTAGGTACTTCGGTAAATGTTTACGTTGCGACTTTGGCGTCAATGCCCTCAGTACCCATGCTAAGACACGAGTTATTTTTATAAACGAATTATGTTGTAATAATAAAGTATCTATTATACTATTATTATTAATGTCTTGAACCGCGTTTACCAATTTTGTCCTTTTCATCTCTTCGTCTGTTTGGTAGATAAGCGGTTTTTGTTCTTTTTCTGCGTCATAGGAGGCTAGCCATGCTGGTCCCTTCCACCATAAAGGATGTTGTAGTAGTTGGAGCGCTGTTATACCTCGGCTGGCACAGTCAGCCGGGTTGTCTCCCGATTTCACATATTGCCAGCAGCTTTCCGGCATTATTTGTTTTATAGAATTGATTCTATTAGCAACGAATGGTTTCCAACGTGCTGAATCACCTTGTAGCCACCCTATGACCACCATAGAGTCACACCATCCGTAGATTTCTAACGGACAACTAATACTCTGTTTGATTTTGTTGATGAGCTTAGATAGTAGATAAGCACCACAAAGCTCCATTCGTGGCAATGTTACGCTCTTTTTACTTGGTACAAGTTTTGACTTTGCTGCAACTATAACTGTTTCTTGTTGGTGTTTGTTTCGTGCGTATACCACGCACGCATACGCGTCAATTGACGCGTCGCAATAGCCGTGCAATTCGATGACGTCATTCTCGTTGCTTAATATCCATCGAGGGATCTTACAATGTTTAATGTTGTCAATATCCGTAGTCAATTTGACCCATTCATTATGTATGTCATCTGACACCTTATCATCCCACTGTAGGTCTTGTTTCCATAATTTTTGAAATAATAATTTTAGTTTTGTGGATAGGGGTGTCAGCCAACCAAGTGGATCATATAATTTTGATATGTCGGATAGTAAGCTCCTTTTAGTTGGTTTCGGTATTGTTTGGGAAAAGTCGCAACGGAATGTAAATTGATCTCCTCTTGGATTCCAGCACAAACCTAAGGTTTTCAGCATGTCATCATTTTTGAAATTATAAACGAAGTCTTCTTGACTTGTTGGTATGTTCCTCAATAATTCCTGGCTGTTGGATGACCATTTGCGAAGATTAAATCCTCCTGATTTCAAGAGCTGAATTAAATCATCTATTGATTTTTTGCCCTGTTCTATGTTGTAGCAGCCGTGTAACAGATCATCCATATAAAAACTGTTTTCCAGGACAGAAGCCGCTTTTGGAAACTTGCTTCGTTCATCCGCCGCCAACTGTTTTAATGTCATAATTGCTAAAAACGGTGCGGCCTTTGTTCCGTATGTTACCGTGTTCAATTGATACACTTGAATAGGTTGTGTTGGTGACTCACGCCACACTATTTTTTGTAGATGTTGATCGATAGGGTTAACTAAGATTTGGCGGTACATCTTCTCGATATCCGCTGTGAAGGCAAAGGGATATTGTCTCCATTGAAGTAGTAACGCTTGTAGGTCTTTTTGTAGATTGGGCCCTTTGAGCATGACGTCATTCAAGCTGTATTTAGTGGATGTTTTGGCGGATGCGTTGAAGACCACACGAAGCTTTGTTGTTGAGGATTCTTCTCTCTGTACGCCATGGTGAGGCAGGAAGCATTCGAGTGTTATGTTATTGATTTTCTGTTCCGGTTTCATGTGGCTCAACGCAGCATATTCCTTCATGAAGTCCTTGTATTTTTCGGCTAATGCTGGTTGTTTTTCCAAACGGCGTTCCAAATTCTTTAGCTGAGCAATAGCCATAGGTTTGGAAGACCCCAGCTGCTGTTTTAATTCTTCTTTCAGCGGTACTCTGACTTCATAGCGACCCTGACTGTTTCTTTTTGTTGTTTTTGTGTAGAAGTTCATGCAGTCCTGTTCTTCTACGGATAAGTTTGAAGGTTCTGAAATTTCCTCAACTTCCCAAAATTTCTGAATCTCTTCGGTGTTGTTTAGAACTACGTTACATTGATACGTTTTTACGTTACCGCACAGTAACCATCCCAGCTGTGTTTGTTGAGCCATCGGCTGTTGGGCCTGTTCTCCTTTTATCATACCGCCTAGCATAATGTTAGCATAAATGTCCGCTCCGAAAAGCAAGTCAACTGGTCGACTTTTGTAGAATTCCGGGTCTGCTAAGTTAATGTTTTTTAGGTAAGTCCAATTTGGTTTCGCGAATGTTTGATTTGGCAGACTTTTAATGAGTTCGTTCATGATGAGCACATCAGCTTCGAATTCGAAGTCGTTATACATTGAAGTACATCCTATGCTTATCATCCCTTTAGAATTGTTCTCCTTTTGCCCCACTCCAAAGATGACTCCTTTGCATCGTCGTCTCTTTATACCTAACATCTGAGCAGCTTTCTCAGTTATTAAAGATATCTGGGACCCTTGATCGATCAGGGCGCGCATGGTTTGGTAAGTTCCATCCACACTTTTGACCTTTATCAGAGCAGTCGCTAGCAATATCTCCGCCTTCTCTGCTTGAGAAGCATTCGTAGTACCCGTCACGGGTTCATTGCGCTTTGCTTTCGGTTGTTCTACGTTGTTGCCGCTTGACGACAGCGTTAATGAGTTTCCTAATTTTGCGAATGCATCATGTAAAATGGTGTTATGTTTATCTTTGCATCTTCGACATGTTAAGTTAGAGGTGCATTGATTTCCAAAATGGCTAAATAAACAATTCGTGCAAAGTTTTAATTTGGTTGCAGTTTTTAACCTTTGGTCGTCACTCATTTTTAAATATGTTTTGCAATTATAAATGCCGTGTTGGTTTTCGCAAAGAGGGCATTTTATGTTTGACGTGTGCATCGATTTCACAACTGTTCTATTTCCGTTACCTTTGTTGTTTGAATCGTGGTAATTAATTCTCTTATTGTTCGATGTTGAATTTGAATGATTGTTTTGATGAGATGAAGTCTTCGAGGGTACACTATCTTTACGGCGAACTGTTTCCAGGGAGGTAAATTTTGTTTCCAAAAAATCTAAGAACTCTGATAGAACCGGTAGCTCTTTCGAATTCTTCAGCGACTCTATGTAGTCCGTGTATGTTTCCGTATCTAGTTTTTGACCAAGAATATGTACGATCATTGGATCCCACGATGTGGTGTCAACTCCCAAGTTTTTGATGGCGTTAAGACATTCCAGCGTCGTGTCATGCATTCGCTTAATCTGCTGTAGCGACAGTTGTTGTATGTTTGGCAGGCCTAACAAGATGTTCATATGAGACGAGAATATTAGTTTTTTGTTATCATACCTGTTGGTGAGAATATTCCAGCACACCAAATAGTTATCCGTACTTATCGCTAGATGTTGTATGAGTTTCTCTGCTTCTCCACGAACCTTACCCTTTAAATACTGCATCTTTTGGCCGCTTGATAATGAGGGGTTGTTATGTATGACTTCCGTAAATAGGTCTCTAAACGACACCCATTGGTTGTAGTTGCCGTTGAAGTTCGGTACCTCAAGTTGAGGTGTTGATTTTTCCCTGTGTGCTACTGACCACATTTTCGTGTTAATAGCCCTTTTCAGATTGTTGAACTTTTTCTCGTACTTATCGTACCTACATGTTGCTGTATTGTTCATTCTCTCCCTCCAATTCGATCTCGATATCCCAATGTATTAAGTCGATAGCTGACCATCTAGCCTGTAGTGACCTTAATACGTCCTCAAATTCCCACTTATCGGAGATAGAGTCCACATCTATGTTTGCGGTTGTACGCACAAAAGCTTTAAAATTGGCATACTGTTTTTTCAACAAATCGTCTAGCTTGTTGTTTGGTTCCCTGTTCGCTGTGTGAGATGGTGGGTCGCTCAGCTGCCTCGAGAAGCTCGGTCCCGCCTCCTCTTCTGGTACCACTTCTGCACGCCTACTCGACGCCGAGGGTGATCGGTCGCGACATGTTGTTTGCTCATCTGTTGTCAGACTTCCTGTTTTCCAGATCCGCTGATACTGTTGGTTAATCAACGCCTTGGTTGACTCATACACCTTACTCGTCTTCTCGTACTCTCGGCTGGTAAAATAAGTATCAGTTTTACTTACCTCGCTCTCAATTCGCTCATGGTTAGTTTTGTAATCGTCCCAATAGCTCTCTAAGGTGTTAAGCTTCCGCTTAAAGTAGTCCACTGTTTTCCTATCAGCACTATCCTTCTTCAAGTTAATGCCAAGTTTTATGATGCTATCATAGATCATTGATTGCGTCTCAATGAGTTCCGCCATTGTCATAGGATGTTAAAAAATGCCGCCCTTACTGACTATAAATAAGGAAATTTATTACTTGTATTCTCCGTTGTTGGTACTCAGCCTCTGCTGCTATTTCACTGCTCTGCTCCAATGTTTGATCCGACAGCCCCACGACGTACACACTATTTCTTGTTACGATAGTTCAGACCTCGCACACCGAAATTCTGAATTACCAAAATTACGCGACGCGAGATCCGGCTCGAAGGACCAAATTATGTCGGGGTACGTAACAAGGTGTCGGTGTTTTTGAGGAGAAACAAATGTTTATGTTGAACACTATTTATTGAGTTACTCTCACACTGTTCTTAATGTTAAATGAAATGTTGATGAATGTTAGAATACACCCGGCTAACGCGGTTTACCAAAGTGCACTGACTTTTAAGTTAACATAAAAGTATTAAGTGTGTTGTAATAAAGAAATGAAATAAGGTCAACGCGTCACGGCGGTATTTGCTAACTCATGTGTTCAGTGAAAACACCGAACAAAGATACAGGTTAAACTTAATAAATCTTGTAATAAAAAAAACTTTTTTACAAAAAAATAGAACAGACAAAAAAGTGCAAAATAATTTTTATTTCGGAAGTCGGTGTTTCTGGTTTTGTGTCTTCGTTTTTTGACACCGACTTCCGAAATTAAAGTTATTTTGCACTTTTTTTGGAAGTCAGTAGGTACTATTTTTTTGTAAAAAAGTTTTTATTTTTCACTTTTTATTTGTGGTTCCCCATTAAACTGTGTTAACAATTCATAGACATACGATCGCAGCAATCGCGGTTGATTTGCTGTCAATTTTTGTAGAGTTCCGTTGTCTGTCTCCGAAACCCATCATCAGATTTATATGAAACTAGTTAACTAGCTGCGCCTCGCAGTTTTACCCGCCTAGACCGGAATACCTATATGTTAAACTAGACTATAAGCTATCTACATACCGAATTTGAGAAGTAACAAACATACACATTCACATTTATAATATTAGTAGGATTTAAATGGGACCTTTTCGGAATAAACTTCTTTCGAACAAAAAAAGAATTTTGCAAATCCGTCAATATGACGGAGTTATGCCCGAACATCATAATAAAAAGAATACAAACATCTGAATTGATAATCTCCTTCTTTTTGAAGTCGGTTAAAAACGCATCAAAGTTCAGGAGTGGGGTTCTCGTTAGGTCACTTATTGGTAAAGGCTCAATTACATCTTCCGATTTCAAGGGACACAATTTAGGAACAAACTAAGTAGGAAGCGAGCGATTACACTATCCTAAATTGGACTCCTAAGTCAGCAGTGTTGCCAACTCTTACAAATTCGAGTCCCTAGACAGAATACCAAAAGTCGCATAAAGTCTCTTAAAACTGATTTTACCAGGAGCGGACCAAAAAAAAGAGCGGACTCAGATTTTTTTTCTGGGAAAGGGACCTTGGGAAATTAAATAATAATTTAAACACATAGAAAAATACTATTAGCCCATTTGTCAAGTCGATAAATTGGCAACACTTAGCTCTAAATCGTGGTGATGCGATTACACTATCCTAAATCGTACACAATTTAGTAAGTCAAATCGGGACCTTTCAATCTCACTAAATCGGACTGTAGGTAACTGCTCTTACTGCTATTACACCTTCCTGTTTCCTAAATTGGGTCCCTTGAAATCGGAAGGTGTAATTGAGCCTTAAGAAGTGTCGCACACCGTGACGTCAGGCGAAATTTTAACGCACTGTATCGTCCTCAATTTTTTGTTTACCTACGTGACAAAAGAAAAGATATACATGTCCAATATATTTTGTTAATCTACTTACGGTCTAATTGGATTTTTTTAGGAAACTATCAAACTACCCTAGAGTTCTAAGAAAATTATAACCTGTCATTTACTTGTTGATAGTGAAAAGTTTTCTAGGTAATGTTGATTAAAACTATTGTGTACTAAACATTAGATTTCATGTACATCTTGTACGACAGACGAGTGTAAAACCTAATGTTTCTTGGAGAAATTTTATCTATAACATTGGTTGTATGTGCACACTATGCTTAGACTATGAAAGGTTATAGACGGAGTGCCAAAATTCAGCAATCTAAAGTACCAGAATGAGAAGTCGGTTTGTATCTGTACATGTATGCGAAATAAGCTCACATAGACAAAATGAGAAGCCGATACGTCATCGTTACGTTCGTCAAGGTCACTCACACATTTTAATCCTGCTTCATTTAATGTCGTTCTCGTTATTCGTTCGTTATGACGTTCCGTCTATAACCTTTCCTATTCTAAGATTGTACATGAGTAGTGAAATATAATAGCGAGTGATTATTTTTTTAATTTTTAGCTGGTTCGATTCCTGGTTTAAGTAAGCTGGTCGAGAAACCTGTGAATGCAATTTTGTTTCTTCACCACATAGTATAAAACAAAGTCGCTTTCTCTGTCCCTATGTCCCTATGTATGCTTAAATCTTTAAAACTACGCATCGGATTTTGATGCAGTTTTTTTTAATGTATAGAGTGATTCAAGAGGAAGGTTTATATGTATAATACATGCATAATATAGTAGAGAAACACTGATAATTTTAGAGGTTTCTAATATGATGTCTTAAATAAACCCATTTTTTTGCGCTTATATTGCAAACGCTGGCTGAACCCTACGAGATAGATCAAAATAATGTACTACAGTATTGTACACCGTAAAAATTTCTACAAAAAAGTCTGCGATGGTATATGTCTATCTCTTAGGGATAACCCACAATAACCATTTTTATCCTTTACTTTTTACGAGAAATAATGGCTTATCTACGAAGCGATTTTGAGCAATACAGCATTAATCCTTATCCAATTAAGTACCTTAAGTACATATATAGACATATAGATATTTAATATCGGCATTACACCCGTGCGAAGCCGGGGCGGGTCGCTAGTTTTTAAAATAAAGGTATGTTTCCTTTAAGTAAAATTAATCTATCTCAAGGATTTGTGTTTTGCAAGTGGTTTCATTTAGGGCCCATTGATATTTTCCATTCATATAACATGAATGAAAAGAAGTCCCGAGGTTATTTCTTCACGCCACAATGATAATAAAGCAAGAAAGTAGTGCTGACATGCGACGCGTGACTCGTACAATACAACCTGGGAGTCTTTAAGTCAAGAGTGAACAGGTTACTTCTAGGCAAGCGTGGCTAGGAGTACAACCTAGTAGTCCTAAAGTCAAGAGTGAATAGGTTACTTCTAAACAAGCGTGGCTACGAGTACATCCTGGGAGTCTTAAAGTCAAAAGTGAATAGGTTACTTCTAGACAAGCGTGGCTAGGAGTACAACCTGGGAGTCTTTAAGTCAAGAGTGAATAGGTTACTTCTAGACAAGCGTGCTATGAGTAAAACCTGGGAGTCTTTAAGTCAAGAGTGAATAGTTTACTTCTAGACAAGCGTGGCTACGAGTACAACCTGGGAGTCTTTAAGTCAAGAGTGAATAGGTTACTTCTAGACAAGCGTGGCTATGAGTACAACCTGGGAGTTTTTTAAGTCAAGAGTGAATAGGTTACTTCTAGACAAGCGTGGCTATGAGTACAACCTGGGAGTTTTTTAAGTCAAGAGTGAATAGTTTACACCTAGACAAGCGTGGCTACGAGTACAACCTGGGAGTCTTTAAGTCAAGAGTGAATAGGTTACTTCTAGACAAGCGTGGCTAGGAGTACAACCTGGGAGTCTTTAAGTCAAGAGTGAATAGGTTACTTCTAGACAAGCGTGCTATGAGTAAAACCTGGGAGTCTTTAAGTCAAGAGTGAATAGTTTACTTCTAGACAAGCGTGGCTACGAGTACAACCTGGGAGTCTTTAAGTCAAGAGTGAATAGGTTACTTCTAGACAAGCGTGGCTATGAGTACAACCTGGGAGTTTTTTAAGTCAAGAGTGAATAGGTTACTTCTAGACAAGCGTGCTATGAGTAAAACCTGGGAGTCTTTAAGTCAAGAGTGAATAGTTTACTTCTAGACAAGCGTGGCTACGAGTACAACCTGGGAGTCTTTAAGTCAAGAGTGAATAGGTTACTTCTAGACAAGCGTGGCTACGAGTACAACCTAGTAGTCCTAAAGTCAAGAGTGAATAGGTTACTTCTAAACAAGCGTGGCTACGAGTACATCCTGGGAGTCTTAAAGTCAAAAGTGAATAGGTTACTTCTAGACAAGCGTGGCTAGGAGTACAACCTGGGAGTCTTTAAGTCAAGAGTGAATAGGTTACTTCTAGACAAGCGTGCTATGAGTAAAACCTGGGAGTCTAAGTCAAGAGTGAATAGTTTACTTCTAGACAAGCGTGGCTACGAGTACAACCTGGGAGTCTTTAAGTCAAGAGTGAATAGGTTACTTCTAGACAAGCGTGGCTATGAGTACAACCTGGGAGTTTTTTAAGTCAAGAGTGAATAGGTTACTTCTAGACAAGCGTGGCTATGAGTACAACCTGGGAGTTTTTTAAGTCAAGAGTGAATAGTTTACTTCTAGACAAGCGTGGCTACGAGTACAACCTGGGAGTCTTTAAGTCAAGAGTGAATAGGTTACTTCTAGACAAGCGTGGCTAGGAGTACAACCTGGGAGTCTTTAAGTCAAGAGTGAATAGGTTACTTCTAGACAAGCGTGCTATGAGTAAAACCTGGGAGTCTTTAAGTCAAGAGTGAATAGGTTACTTCTAGACAAGCGTGGCTATGAGTACAACCTGGGAGTTTTTTAAGTCAAGAGTGAATAGGTTACTTCTAGACAAGCGTGCTATGAGTAAAACCTGGGAGTCTTTAAGTCAAGAGTGAATAGTTTACTTCTAGACAAGCGTGGCTACGAGTACAACCTGGGAGTCTTTAAGTCAAGAGTGAATAGGTTACTTCTAGACAAGCGTGGCTACGAGTACAACCTAGTAGTCCTAAAGTCAAGAGTGAATAGGTTACTTCTAAACAAGCGTGGCTACGAGTACATCCTGGGAGTCTTAAAGTCAAAAGTGAATAGGTTACTTCTAGACAAGCGTGGCTAGGAGTACAACCTGGGAGTCTTTAAGTCAAGAGTGAATAGGTTACTTCTAGACAAGCGTGCTATGAGTAAAACCTGGGAGTCTTTAAGTCAAGAGTGAATAGTTTACTTCTAGACAAGCGTGGCTACGAGTACAACCTGGGAGTCTTTAAGTCAAGAGTGAATAGGTTACTTCTAGACAAGCGTGGCTATGAGTACAACCTGGGAGTTTTTTAAGTCAAGAGTGAATAGGTTACTTCTAGACAAGCGTGGCTATGAGTACAACCTGGGAGTTTTTTAAGTCAAGAGTGAATAGTTTACTTCTAGACAAGCGTGGCTACGAGTACAACCTGGGAGTCTTTAAGTCAAGAGTGAATAGGTTACTTCTAGACAAGCGTGGCTAGGAGTACAACCTGGGAGTCTTTAAGTCAAGAGTGAATAGGTTACTTCTAGACAAGCGTGCTATGAGTAAAACCTGGGAGTCTTTAAGTCAAGAGTGAATAGTTTACTTCTAGACAAGCGTGGCTACGAGTACAACCTGGGAGTCTTTAAGTCAAGAGTGAATAGGTTACTTCTAGACAAGCGTGGCTATGAGTACAACCTGGGAGTTTTTTAAGTCAAGAGTGAATAGGTTACTTCTAGACAAGCGTGCTATGAGTAAAACCTGGGAGTCTTTAAGTCAAGAGTGAATAGTTTACTTCTAGACAAGCGTGGCTACGAGTACAACCTGGGAGTCTTTAAGTCAAGAGTGAATAGGTTACTTCTAGACAAGCATGGCTACGAGTACAACCTGGGATTTTTTTAAGTCAAGAGTGAATAGGTTACTTCTAGACAAGCGTGGCTATGAGTACAACGTGGGAGTCTTTAAGTCAAGAGTGAATAGGTTACTTCTAGACAAGCGTGGCTACGAGTACAGCCTGGGAGTTTTTAAGTCAAGAGTAAATAGGTTACTTCTAGGCAAGCGTGCTCCATCTTCGACCAAATCATTGCTTACCCTCAGGTGAGATACCTAGTGGTTAAATGTGAGCCTATCCATTGATAGCGTCAACCTCCATCCTTTCTTTTTTATCATTATAAAAAAGAAAGGATGGAGTTGACGCTCAGCATTAGAGCATACGACCACGATGCCGCAAAAGCAGTCAAGTGTTTATAACTAAACTTAAAAAAAAAAAAAAAAAAAAAGATCGTGAGCTCAAACCCAGGCAGGTGCTTTACTTTGTGTAAATTATTTCATCACCACTACTCTCAAAACGGCGAAGGAAAACATTGTAAGGAAACCGCCATGTCCTTCCTAGAACCAAACATCCGAAGACAAGTGACGTCCACCAACCCGCACTGGGCCCGCGTGGTGGATTACGGCCCACACTCTCTCACAGAGATCAGGCCTATGGCCCAGGCCCCAGCAGTGGGGACATTAAGAGACATGATGATGATGACATACTTAGACCATAAAATTAAATTAGGTAGGTAAGTACCTATACCTAAGTATTCTATTCCTCACATAAAAGGCAAGTATAACAGATAACTACTGGATAGTGAGAATACTTAACTACTCCTTAAAATTATAATAATTATCCATTACGTGAATCCAAGAGATTACAATGACAAGGTTATTCGATCATATTTTTTTTCATTTTTTATCTGTTACGGGAATTACTGGTTCGGGTTGACAAAGAATAGCCTTGACCGGGAACTCTACTATCTTCAAATTAGGCATAATGATTCTTGTTACTTGCCTATTGTACGAATGATCGAATACAAAAAAAAATACCTACAACTCGACGGAGGAGTGCCTTAGTTACAAAACTTGATGTTGGCACATCACTTGGCGTTTTGTTCCAAACATTTGCGGTAATTTGCTAGTACGAGGTATACCTTATGCCCTTAATAATAAAGCTTTTAGTGTATTGCATGGCGTTGGTCGTGGTCGTGGTTTGTTTTATACGGCAGGCGCGGTGACAAGCCGGCCGGCATCCGGCAACGCGTGAAACGGTGAAATGCGTCACGGCGCGGCGTCAGTCAGTCAGTATTCGAGCGAACGCTCCATCGACGACACTGCACTACTAGCACCCAAAATAAATCGTAAGTATCTTCAATTTAAGGCAGATACAGTCTATTATTCTCTTGCTTACAAACTATTTCGCAACATTTTAATATTTTAATCTTTAGATATTGGTATTCAAAAATTTTGTTGAAAAAAAAGGGAGATTTCTTCTCGTTTTCCTTTAGTCCTACTAAGTGACTCCTAAGGTGAGCGTCGCCGTCCGTCGGGAGTGTATTTATAACTGTTTTAAAAACATGATTGAATCGATACTGGCACAAGGATTTTAATTTTTAATGGTTTTTTAGAAATGTTTGTTGTCATTGGTTTTTCGAATGGTAAGTAATCTATGGTTTTAATTAAGTACCTACTTACCTTCTATTTCGTTGATGTATTGATAAATAGTTAGCAACTAGATGATCGTTAAATAAAGTAGCTTTATGAAACAGAAGTCGAAATCTCTCTCACTGAAGTACCTACGATGGTCAGAGAAATTTATGTTTGAGGGGAACCGGTTTCCCATTGACAGCAATGCAATGTGGACGAATTTTTCGTAGCCCAATGAGTTTTACGCCTCCCTTTTCGCCGCTTGTAAGTACATATTTTATTAACTTTCTATTGGCTTGTTTATACTTTGTAATTTTATGGGATATAGTTGACAAGGTTTTGTCATGCTATACCTGCTGAATTAACATGCTAGTACCAGACAAAAGTACCTAAAACTCTCTCTTAGATTATTGTATCCGGCGGCGGAAAATTAAATAAAAACCGGCAAAATAATAAATGAATTAGTATTATGTACAGTGACTATTACCTACTGCATTCATTTTCTTCTACAACGTTCCCGTACGTCCCATTGCTGGGACACAGACTTTTCTCTGTGTGTGAGAGAGAAAGAGCCGTACCAAATCCATCAGAAGTTAGGTATGTTTCTGGTTCATGCACATTGTGTTCTTACACTTTCATTAGTGGTGATAAATAAATGTTCACAAAATAAAACACCCGGCTCGTTTCGAATCCATAGCCTACGACAAGTCAAGTCAAGGCCGTTTCCTTATAGCATTTATTGTTGGCATTTGGTTGGGCTAACAATAAAATGATAGCATTTATTGTTGGCCCAACAATAAATGTCAAGTCAAGACCGTTTTGCCAGGGTCGCGGGAGAGATAGATAAAGGAGTCACCGTGGCCCTGGCACAGGATCAGGCCCTGCACAGACAGCACCTGGCAGCCTGGCCTGGCCTGGCTGGCTGGCCTGGTAGGACCTGGCTGGTCACTTGGTCAGGTAACTGAAGGAACACGGGTGGCTTTTGTCAGTAAGAGTCTGACACGCCCTCCCGCTCCACCCAGAGCGGGAGAAGTTATTTGATGATTTCCCACCCCATAAAAAAATAAAATAAAAAACTGCTTATGACGACTCACTGACTCACTGACCCCGTTACGATACCACTTGGTTTACCACTGCCACAATTTTTCCACTTGAGGTGCAGTTATTATACACGACTTTTGAACATCACGTCTAAACGACGACTTATTTCTTTGAAAAAAAAAAATGTTACTGTGGACATTTTTTTTCGTAATTTGATATGTGAATATTAGAAATATTTTTATAACTTAGTGTACCTAATTAATTTTTAAAGTTATGTATAATGCGGATAAAAAATTGGGAATCACGCAAAAACTTGAAACCGTATTTTTAAAAAACCTTCACCATTTTAAAGATCATCTAATTGTTTATATTTTAGTATACGCGTTTTAGTATAATACCTGTTGTTTTATGTATAATAAATTAATAATGCGTCTAATTTCGGAAAGCGCTCTTTTATGGGCGAGTCCTATTACTGGGTGTACCTACGACGCGTTACGTGAGCTCAGCGCAGCTCACGCAAGCTAACCACTCAAGGTCGTTGGCAGTTAATAGTGCCTTATTACCGACAATTGTTCCAGAATCATGCCGAAGGTTGTTTTCTACTACTTCCCCGTGAAGGCTCTGGGCGAGCCAGCGCGCCTGCTGCTGGCGTATGGTGGCGAGGAGTTCGATGACCGCCGCATCTCGTCCGAGGACTGGCCTGCATTCAAGCCCAGTGAGTACCTAAATATCTCTTGTCCAATATTGCGTGTCTGGGGATAGAAGTAGCTAAGACCGATAGAGTGGCTTGTAAGCAGCTCGTCAGTGAATCCGTCAAAGCTTTCCAGGAAGGGCACGAACTACCGTCAGCTATAAATAAATAACACGAATAAGAAGTTCTTGGTTTTCTCATTTTTCTACATCAAGGTATCATCATCATCATCATCTAACTTACCCGGGCCTGCGGACGGCGAGCAGTGGGTGGCTCGCCGTCCGATCAGCACCAGGCCCGTGAGTCGACGGCGCGTAGTGTTCCACGCGCGCCTCAAAGAGATTATGTCAGCCACCACTGATGGGGCCCATCGTGGCCGGTGCCTGCATGCCTAGGGGTAGCGGATAAATTCTGAAAATGCGTTACCGCACCCCTGGGCACTCAGGCATCGAAGCAACAGGGGTGGGTTTTAGTCAGTAAGAGTCTGACACGCCCTCCCGCTCCACCCAGAGCGGGAGAAGTCATTGGGTGATATTCTAACCCCCCCAAAAAAAAATCATCTAGCTTGGGTGCTCGGTACAGGCAAAAAACTACTTATAGAAAAGTTCAAGTCAACTTGGACAACATAAACCTCAGAGCGTCTTTATACATGACTGTGTATAACATCTGAGGCTGTACTCAGTTATTGTGTTACAGAATATATGTATTGAAAGAAAGAAAGAAAAAATAAGTTTATTTGTGAAACACAGAAAAACACGAAATAATTTAAACTATTGGGAAGGCATGACAACTAGATAATAGTAAAAAATAACAATTTATTATTAATAATATAGAAAAGGCCAGTGCGAGACCAAAAATGCTCATTCTTAGCAAATGCATGTACATAAATTTAAAAATAATAATAAAATGTATGTAACGGGTGTAAAAAGACAGTTTCCGAAGCCGAAAGCCACATTTCTACCTATTATTTGGATCAATTTTTCCACTAGACCATACCTGGAAATCCACTGGTTCTGGAGATATTGAAGGTCAAAGTTGCAATTTTTTTTTACTTTTTACGAAAATTAATTCCAAGTGTTAAAACTTTTTTCTTATCAAACATTACTTGAATTTTAGATTTTTTTTTTCGAAATTTTGAAATTACGCATTTGGAGTTACAAAAACGCAATGAATAATATCAAACATCCGACAAGTACCTACGTGGCGTACAGCGAAGGGGCAGGGTTTAACTCCACTTGCCTGGGTTTGCATAAGGGTCAACTCACACCAAAAGAGCGTCGAAGCGCAGCGCAGTTTCAGTGTCATATGAATTTTAGCTTTATTTTCATTACTACAATACTTATTATCGCATGAGAAACTCGAGTCGCGCGGATGCCCGCGGCGCCGCAGGAATCCGCGCCGCGACTCGAGTTTCTCATGCGATAATAAGTATTGTAATAATGAAAATAAAGCTAAAATTCATATGACACTGAAACTGCGCTGCGCTTCGACTCTCTTTTGGTGTTGTGAGTTGACCCTAACATTGCGCGCAATAAAAATAAGCAGGTAGTATTTTTTTTCATACCTAAAAATAAAAGTCGTTTCCCTGAAATAATTCATTTTTTATTTTTTTTTGCTCTGTGATGTGTCTTTTTACACACTGTATATTGCATGCCATCATTTAAGTTGCGGCGTGTTATTGATTCATACAGTGTGGGAAACTTTCCTATCTGATTGATGAGCCTTTAACTTCAAGCTCACTAAGCTCACTTGACCTAAGTTGGTGAAGTGAGCTGTCGGTCCCTAACAAAACGTGAAATAACAGCTCTCTTCAAGCTCACTTCACCTAAGTATTAACTGTTGAATTTGGTGAAGTGAGCTGTCAGTCCCCCCTAACAAAAGGTGAAATGAGAGCTCTCTTCCAGCTGACTTCACCTAAGTGGTCACCGCAGAATTTGGTGTAGTGAGCTGTCAGCCCCTAACAAAACGTGAAATGACAGCTCTCTTCAGGCTCACTTCACCTAAGTGTTCACGGTAAATTTCTACAGAATACACCGGCTGATTAACGACTACAACACCTATGGGCTATTATAGACTGTTATGGTTGCAGTGTTTCATTAGAAAACTAGGCCACCGTATCTCAAACTTGTGGTGTGGTATGTTATGTACCTACTAAGTATTTCTATGCATTTCCATTCTGATAAGATGATTATTGCAGTCGTATATCGCGCACCTGTGTAATTAATGGAATTTTCTTAACTAGGTACTAAATTGTTTAACTGAAGAAGAGCGTTCATCGCGCGCAGGCTGGCAACGTCGCATTTCTAGAGGTTTCTTAAGATTATTCTATTAAATTTAAATGAAAGTAAGTACTAGTTTTAAATAGCCACTAAACTTGAAAAAGTCCGCCAAAAAAAACTTTTTACAAAAAAATATAACCGACTTCCATAAATAATACTAAAAAATGCAAAATAACTTTAATTTCGGAAGTCGGTGTTTCTAGTTTGGTTTCTTTGTTATTTGACACCGACTTCCGAAATTAAAGTTATTTTGCATTTTTTAGTATTATTTATGGAAGTCGGTTGTATTTTTTTGTAAAAAGTTTTTTATTTTTCACTTTTTAGCTGTTGTACCCCATTCTAAAATTAAATTAATAGTAAATTTATGCCCGAATTGATAGCCCCAAAAATAGGGAATTTGAACATAGTTTGTGAAATTAGGGTGTGATACACCCTGGGTGAACTGTACAAATCTGTATATCCCTTCAGAGCATATCAGCGTGATGTAATGTTGTGAAGTGGTGAAAACAATATACAGACATGCGATTGCAGCAATTCTGGAAGGTTTGCTATCATTTATTGAAGAGTTCCATTGTGTATCTCCGAAGTTCTTCATCAGATCTTCACCAAATTAAAATGGGACCACATGTAAAGCAACAGCTTTCAAATAAAAAAAAAATCTTTGAAATCGGTTCACGTAGTAAAAAGTTATGAGGTAAAAAATACAGTCGAATTGAGAACCTCCTCCTTTTTTTGAAGTCGGTTAAAAACAGTACAAGTCAAGTTGAAACTAATAATCATTATAACTACATATACTGAGATTTTCGCCTTTTCGGCTTCGCACAATTATTTTATTTCTAATTATTTTTAATTTTGTTAGTTCTATTCCTCACCTTAGTTCTGTTCCTAACCTTTACGTTTATTTTCTATATGTATTTTTTTTGTCTGTGTTTCCGTAGCGCAATTTTATTTTTTAATTTCTTTCTTTCCAATAATCGTCCATTAACAGAACGTTACCCAGCCCTATCAAAGCCTTTAGACAAAATACTCTTCTGTTAACGTTAACGCTAACACTTCGTGCAAAATGTATGGCAACGACATTACTGGGCGTGAGTCACGTGACAGTTCTCTCCGCAGGTAATGTCGTTGCCGTACATTTTGCACGAAACGTTAGCGCTATTATAAAAGTTATTTGGCTTAGGGGGCAGGGACGGACGGGGTGCCCTGAACTCACGGTTTACATAGGTTGGTAGTTTTTATGACCTGTCGTTTTAGGCCCTCACTTTATTTAATGACAGCCCATAAAATCTCTTAATTAAAGTAGACTAAATGTTTGCATTTTTAGGGATCGCCTTTCTCTGAGGACACGGTGGAGCATACGGTGGAGGTTTGCCCCGCTTGGGGAGAGCACCGCCGTGTCCTCGTGGATGCTATAGGCGGCAGCGACCTCTCGCGCCCTGCCCTGGTTCAGGCCATGGTACGGAGCGAGAGGGAATGGGAAGCCGTCTCCTCCTTCTGCGAAGCAGTAATGCTCGCGAAGGCGGAGGCGGGACGCGTGAGGGAGCATCAACAACGGAGTCGCCCTCACGCCGCAGCAGCCGCCTCAGGAGACGCCTGGGACTTCCGGCGCCGCGAGTCGATCTCCGGCCACCGTAGACCCGGGCCTGCGGACGGCGAGTAATGGGTAGCTCGCCGTCCGATCAGCAACAGGAGAGTCCGAGAGTTGACGGCGCGTAGTGTTCCACGCGCGACTCAAAGAGTTGTCAGCAATAGAGACGGGGCCCGTCATGGCCGATGCCTGCCCGGGGGTTGAGGATAAATTCGAAACAGAGTTACCTCGCCCCCGGGCACTAAGGGCAGGAAGGAACAGGGGTGGGTTTTAGTCAGTAAGAGTCTGACACGCCCTCGCGCTCCACCCAGAGCGGGAGAAGTCATTGGATGATTTCCCACCCCACAAAAAAAAAGGGATCGCCTTTATTAGCCCAGGTATCTATAGGTACGTACTTACTACTTACCACATGAACCATATTTTTTTTAGTGTAGCTATCAGTAAAACCGTAATCAGAACAGTGCTTCCAGAGATTACCTACATTTTACAAACATCAAGTAGGTAAATAAAATAAATTAGATCTTTATAGTTATTTTCCCAATCGTTTGTAGAGTAATTGAAAAAGGCCACATTCATTTATCATTATATTCTTGCCCTTATTCCATATTACTTGGGGTCGGCGTAATACTTTTTTTTTTCATTCTGTCCTGTCAACCGTCAGTAGATATTGCAGTGCTGTATTAGCCACGTAGCAAGAGAGCAAGAGTAGCATGGTACGGGCCCCGCGCATTGTGGGGGCCCCGCTTGGACGTACAAAAACAAGTCTAGATAGCAATCCCATTATTATGAAATTTGATCAATTCCGTATTATCCATATTGACAATGTAGGCAACTGCCTATAGGCCCATCGCTACCTCAGGGCCCCGCGTCCTGTGAAAAAAAAAGTAATTATCATTTAAGGGGGGTTACATATACAATACATTTTCTCACAGACAACGTTCACCTTGTTTTAATAACAAGTAAGGCTTTCTAAACGAAGACATGAATGATGTGAGCTGAGAAAGCGGTAGGTCACCAGCTCAAAACAAGCAGCTTGTATGGCGAGGTGAGCAGTGTATCAACATCCTTAGATTATCAAAACAATGCTTGCTTCAGGTTATCAAGACGAGTGCTTGTTACCAACAGATAAGGATCACTGTTGCTTGTTAAGAAACTATCTCTTTTTATTTATTCTCTTTTCATCACTTATATTTTTTCACTCAGGATATCAGTTCTGAGGTATAGAAAGGCCTTTCAAATGGGAATAAAGAGCAGTTTTATTGATGATATCTGTTGATTACATTAATCACTGAACCTCTGACTTTGGTATCAGTATTTTAGTTTCGAGCTATACAAGGTGTATGCTCATATTTTGGAGACTGCTCCTGCCCCTGGAAATAATCAACTTACTTCAAGGAGTACCGTCAATCGGGGTGAATAGGAACGCCGGGGTGAATAGAAACAAAACTTTGAAGGGGTTTTTTCACGTTATTTAGAAATTATTTGTAGCATTTATGTACTCCGATTTATTTATGAACTGTTATAAAAACTAAATCGATGGTCTACGGTTTGAAATATTGGACACTTTTTTTTTCTTTTGTCACGTACCTAAACCAAAAATGAAGACGATACAGTGCGCTGAAATTTCTCGTGACGTCACACCTCGATACACGTAACAAGCGCCCCCACTCCTGAACTTTGATGCGTTAAATCTTTGTCATTGTTTATTGGTTTGGTAAAGCCAAAAATACGTGTCTAATATTTTTTTCGGACTAAAAAGAATTATAATTTTTATGCCCAGAAAACATTCCTATTGACTATGACTTAAGTATGTGCACACGATCTAAGTATGCACATTATAAAGACTCACACTGTATCTATGATTACAGCCCACTCCTCGCAGAGAAGAGGCATGTGTCCCAACAGTGGGAACATAAGACTGATTATACTTAAGGTGAAAGCTCCACCCTAGCCCGCGAAATTGAAATTTTCTTACGTTTTTTGCAATTTGCAGGTCAGTGTCAGGTTGTATCTTGGTCAAAATTTGATTCGCGAACGTAGCAAGTATATATTTATAGAATTATAATCATTAAAATCATCAATACAACTCTTTCAGTTTGAATCATGAAATTCTTACATTTGGCATCAATTCTAACTGAGAGAGTTGTATTGATGATTTTAATGATTATAATTCTATAAATCTCTAATTTTTACAGAGATACAACCTGACTCTTTTTTTTTTTTGCAAATTGCAAAAAAATGTAAGAAAATTTGAATTTCGCGGGCTGGGGCGGAGCTGTCTATTAATAGGGGCTGACTAGCCATTACCGTTACAATGATATAAGACGACAGTTGTTTTACTGACAGTGATGATGGTGATGATTTAGTAGACAATAAAAAAAAAGGATGGTTGTAACTCTCATTCATAACGGGGCATTGTGCTTTGAGACTGTCCATGCGGATTTACCTGTCTCATGGAGATACTGAGACGTTTCAGAGAGGGATTTTTCAAAAATTTTCTCCTGCATTTTCTATCCCGGTGAGCGGTTACATAATGAATGACGCATATGCACGCCCTGCATATATGTATATTTTATTTTTAAAAGTGCCCCACACTAATCTGTAAAAAAAAAATATTTTTGTTCCGTGCGCGATAAATAAAATGTTAGGTTAATAATTCTGATGACGTATATATTATATTGCCTGGACTGTTCTTCGTTAGGCTTGGAAAAAACGATGCTGATTATCTACAAGGCTAAAGTTGGATAAAGAACGTTGCCAACTGTTTTCTTGCAAAATAGCTAGAACTGCTCAGACCTACCATGATGTTTTAAAATCATCATGAATCCGGTTTGTGAAAGATATAGTGCTATATGGCCTTTATAGCTTTGTCTCTCTCTCACACTCATACTGGAATTATGATGATTTTAACACGTCATGGCGTAGCCCTAGAGCTGTGAGCAGTTCTACTAATTATTTGAGTTATTATAAAATTTAACTCTTTTGGGGATAACCTCTTCTTGTTTCATTTGTAAAGTAGCATCCAAGGTTATGGCGGGTTTTTTCTTCGGGTGAAGTTCAGTGGCTGTTTTATATAGACGCAAATTGAATATTGTTATGTAAAATTGGTGTAGTTTTGTGACTACCTCAGCGAAGCTTACCTAGAAGGCTGACTCGACATATTCGTTGCCAAATACTGCAAAAACATTAGAAAACAAAGTGAATGTATTCTGTACCTTATACCTACTTTTTGAACTAGGTATAATACAGTCACTGAAGCTGGTTAAATGCACAAACCGTGCGAAGCTACAAGAAAAAAGAGTAACCTCGCTGCAAAAAAAAAAGACAATTTTGTAAGTAAATTACTCGTCAGACAAAAAACCGGCATTGTATGTGTTTGCTGGTGCAGATACAAAAGTAATGATGACAGGTAATTTTTTGACCCCCAGCGAAAAATTGAACAATTTCTAGATAAAGAAAACACATAAAGATACGCTTCTAGTGGTCTGTTTTCATATAAATATTAGATAAGATATGATTGTGGTCTGAACGAGTCTTCATTTGGGTCATTATTACCCAAGATAAGGTTCTTCAGTGTCATCGCACCCACATCATGCGATTGTTATCAGTATAGCATCACTTACATAAAGATGACTCGTTTAGTTGCTATGCAGTTTAGCGGTTTGGGAAATACCTAATCTTTGCTCTCGATCGTGTCATGTGTTGGTGTGAAGATTACAAATTCGGTTTTTTTCCGAATATTAAATCTTTCAATCAGAAAAGTTTTAGGTTCATTGGTCTAATTTCGGTTTATTTTGACATTGGATACGACTTTAATCCTTACAGTCTATGCAGAATACTTAAGGTGGAAGCTCCAGGGTAGCCCGCGAAATTCAAATTATCTTACGTTTTTTGCAATTTGCAGGTCAGTGTCAGGTTGTATCTTGGTCAAAATTTGGTTTGCTGCCGTAGCAAGTACGTATGATTTCATGAAATCCTTACATTTGGCATCAATTCTAACTGAAAGAGTTTTATTGATGATTTTAATTAATATAATTCTATAAATACATACTTGCTACGGCCGCGAATCAAATTTTGACCAAGATACAACCTGACATAGACCTGCAAATTGCTAAAAACGTAAGAAAATTTGAATTTCGCGGGCTACCGTGGCGCTTCCACCTTAAGTATAATCAGTCTTATGTTCCCACTGTTGGGACACAAGCCTCTTCTCTGCGAGTGGGCTCTAATCATAGATACAGTGTGAGTCTTTTTAATGTGCACACTTAGATTGTGTGCACATATCGAAATAAGGGAATGTATGCACTTCTCAGGCCCCGGACGCGTCACGTTTCGGCATCAGTCAGTCCCCGTTGACAGGCGGCCATCGTGTAACTACAGACTTTGTCAGGTTCCGGGTGTATGAGCCTTGTCACAGGTCTAAAGACCTTGGCTAATAGTGATAATAGCGGTTTAAAACGCGTGAATCGGGTTTTTGGCAAGGCAAACTAGCGGAAAACTAGCGGCACACATAAGCGCCACCGGGGTTATAAGATCTGTAACACTTT
Organism: Polia nebulosa; assembly: GCA_951329385.1. NCBI lineage: Eukaryota > Metazoa > Arthropoda > Insecta > Lepidoptera > Noctuidae > Polia > Polia nebulosa. The sequence continues at coordinate 26,356,707 of OX589607.1, read as the reverse complement.
AGTTGACGTTTATACTTGTAGCAGCTACATTCCAAGTCATATAATGAATGGCCAATTGGTTCAGTCATCCTGTGTCCACATAACTGTACTTGCCAGCCTAGTTACTTTCAATAAAGTACAATGGCATGAATGTGGGCAGTCATGCAATTGCCATCGCCTGGCTGGACCCAATTGTGTCGTGTTACAATCGGAGCGCAGTCACACGCGTCAAGGTCGCCTAAAGCCTAGCACATATTGACAAGCGCAAGTAATGAAGGTTTTCTGAAATTATGTAGGTACACCAGGGGCCCGATTCTGTAAAATAACTAACTTGTCAATAGTGTGTCAGTGGTGTCTCAATAAAATAGTCATTGACATTTGGTATTCTACAATTTTTTTATGGTCATTGACTTGCCACTGTAGTGCCATTGAAACGCCTTAATTGGACTATTGTAATTGGTAGTCTGGTCTACTATAATATGTCAATAGGGAAGTTTTTGCAGAAAACCAAATTTGCAACAGTGGCAAAATAATGTCTGTTGTGTGTCGATAGTGTCGATGGCGTGTTGCTTAACTCAAAGTTACAGAATTGGGCCCCAGATGGCAGCACTGAGAAGTTAGGTCCAGAGTCAACACGCTTTAGATAATGTCAAAAACTGACATTAGTTAAATTGACGTCTACGTCATGTTTTTGTCGTTATGTTTAGATTTGAAAGTAAAAGACCTGTTACATAAGTGGCGCCAACTGATGGCGTAAATTTTCCTAAAAAACCCTCATTGAGGGCGTTTAATCCTCACGGTATTTCATATAAACTCGCAATTCCTTAATCTTGGGAATCGTCATCATCATCATCAGGCTTTTGATGTGGGCACTGCTGGGGCGCAGGACCCCTTGCTGTGAGATCCACCACGCGGGCCCAATGCGTATTGGTTCTTGGGAATGAATGCACAGATTATAATGAAACTTTATACGCATGCAAGATACCTATTAGGTTTAAAATCTTTGTTGAGAACTTTTTCGAAATGAGCTTAGAAAGACTGAGAGTGATTTTTCACTAGAAAAGTTAAAATTGCTCTCTTTCTTAAGCAGGGAAAACATTAAACGCACTTGTGGACTTGAGGACAAGTCCGTGTAGTGTTTTCACCGCTTGCCGCATGCTCTTGGGGGGCATGTCCGGATCATGTCCAACGGGCCTCGCTACTATAAGGTCTCTCTCACTCTGTCTGCTTCGGTCTCAAACTAAACAGTCATAGGTAGGACTACAGTCTATGGTAGCAAGGTCCGGGAGAATGGTCTGCAGGCAAGTCTGTCTAGTGAAGTCCTTGCTTTAGGATTCATGCTAGCGTAGTTGCAAATACCTGTAAAATTTAAGACGGTACTTTGTCTCGAATTTTTAAAGCCTGACAACGTCAGGTCAAGGTCACTTCTTCATCATCATCAGCCTTTTATTGTCCCCACTACTGGGGCACAGGCCTCCTCTCTGTAAGAGGGTGTGGGCCGTAATCCACCACGCGGGCCCAGTGCAGGTTGGTGGATGGCACATGTCTTCGAATGTTTGGTTCTGGGACATGCCGGTTTCCTCACGATGTTTCATTTCCACCGTTTTGAGAGCAGTGGTGATGAAATAATTTACACGAAGTAAAGCGCCTGCCTGGGTTTGAACTCACGACCTACAACTGCTCTCTTCTTCATCTATGTATCTTAAATGTAGAAGAATAAGATTTTATTATTACTTATCAAAGCTCATTATAATCGGTCCAGCCGTTCTCGAGTTCTAAATGGTGTAACTAACTCGACTTTGTTTTATAATGAGCTTTGATTAGTTGGATTTCTCCGCTCCGAATAGCAGAATAACTATTAAAACATCGGAAAAATTCACGAGAAGAAAACATTTGAAGAAAATTCATTTCTCATGCATTTTGCATGGAATGGCTTTTCTTTTTTAGGGTTTCGTAATTCTAACAAGGAGAAGAACAACATTTACTAAGAACTGGACGCCCACATTTTTAGATTCAGTGATTCGTTTTAACGAACTTTGAAGGAAAACTATCACGGCTAAGTTAGCTCTGTTAGTTTAAGAGATAGTCACCCAACTTATAAAATGTACCTACTTCGAAAATTCCGCACAATACACTACCTAACACTTCAGAAAAAACAATACTTACGTGAAGTTTTTACTTATTTAATATCCAAAATTTTACATGTTTGGTATCCAAACACGTAAAATAAAAAAAAAATAAAAACTTTTTTTCGTTTTTTTTTTTAATTTAAACGATTCTGTCCGTAACCGTAATAATAAACACAAGGGGGCTTTGTGTTTAAGCTAAGTCCGCATGTTATAACGGACGACTACGGAACCCTACCATGCGCGTGGCCCGACACGCACTTGGCCGGATTTGTTTATTGATTCAGAGGCGTTCTGAAGTACCGGTCAGCTAGTTAGGAATATAATACATTAAAAATAGGTCTGTGTGAGTGCTATAGAAACTCAGGATTTGGTCAGCCAGTAATATTCCATCATGTTTTGTATAAAATCGCACCCGCTGCTGCGTCCGCTAACAAGGTCACTGTGAGCATACCTACAAAAACATGTTGATAATATGTTTAGGTATCGTTTCAGCTGACAGTGGCCTTGGCGGCAGTTTTTGTATGTTACTAGGTTATTATTACTTACATAATAATATGTTTGTACTATTGATAGAATTGTTAGATAACTATATCCATGTTGATAATACATAATGTTTATAGAAGCCATACTTAACAGAAGACCAGCTGCACTTCTGTTTTTCGTAATTTTAAACTAGCACTTAGCCCGTGACTTCGTTTGCGTGGATTTCAAAAAAATATAGCCTATGACACTTATAAATAACGTGGCTTTCTATTGGTAAATTGTCAAAATCGGTTTAGTAGATTACCCCCTACAACATCACAAACTTTACCTCTTTATAATATTAGTATCTAAGTATATAAGGTGTTAAAAGATTAACCCTCGATACTTTTAGGAGTGCTTCTTTTTTATTTTTTATTGTTGATAGGCACGCGTTTGACCACTAGCTCACCTGATGCTAAGCGATGATGTGGTCGAAGATGGAGCACGCTTGCCTAGAAGTAACCCATTCACTCTTGACTTAAAAACTCGCTATCGGGAAACACAGACTCCGGTAGGGAATTCCACTCCCTAGCTGTACTCACAATGAATGTTTTCTCAAAACGCTTTGTGCGTATGGATGGGATGTCCTATGAACCGGTGGCACTTCGCCGTACGTCTTGTGGTCCGTTGATGAAACGGGCTTGGCTTGGCTTGGCCCAAAATGTAACCGATAGAAAACCGACAGGCTAGCAACTCGGCGTCTATGTTCTAGACTTTGGAGTTTCGACTCCACGAGCCTATCAATGCCGATGATCCTCTTGGCTCGTATCTCAATTGACTCAAGGGCATCATCATTTATGTTCGCAAAACTCGTCAAAATGTACGGAACAGCTGATTTTTTTTTTCGCGATTTCAAAGTTGGTCCCATAGTAAAAGTTATTCAGATCGATGTTCCAAAGCACTCCTTATCTTATTTCGAGGGTTAATTTTTTAACACCTTAAGAAGTAGGTACGAGTATCTGATTAAAGTATAAATAATATTAGTATCTACCGTACATTGATATTAAATTAATAAATAAAATAGTTCTTTAACATGTCTTTTACAATATTATTAATTGTGCGTACAGCTAGGTTCAAATAAAACACGAGTTTTCAAATAATTTTTTAAGGGAAGTGAATATTTAATGACAATAGGGTTCTTGTTGGGCGGATCGATCGATTCCAAGGTAACTTCACCTTGGAGTCGATCGATTCGAACTGGCACTTCATGGAAAATTGACTTGTGACCTTGGGAGAACTATCGAGTCATGTATGGACTTCTTTCGTATGGCATTCTTTTATTTCACATTTATTTATTTTATACTTCATACACAGAAGTACAGAGGCGTACTTAATAACCTCAGACATTTTCTACAGTCAACCTTTGGGTGATGCGGAGACAAATTTTGGTGGGATACAATTTTAGGAAATCGTCTTGTACGGTTTGTAGGTACACAATACCGTCATGTTTTAAAACAATCTTTTTATAGGGTTCCGTACCCGAAGGGTCCAGACGGAGCCCTATTGCTGTCACTCACGTGCCCGTCTGTCATGTGTGTGTCAGTCCTCTGTCACAAAACTTTGTTCCGAAGAATTTTTTAACTTTCCATTGATTTATGAAGTTGAAATTTGATGATAATGTTTATTATTATGTACCTATATTTTAACAAATATCTAATAAATTATAGCAGTGGTGGCCAGGAGCAGTGGTGGCCCAGCGGTAATGGCCGCGACTTACAAGTTGTAGGTCGTACCCAGGCAGGCGCTTTATTTTGTGTAGATTATTTCATCACCACTGCTGCCCTACCATGACGTCTTAAAACTATCATCTTTACGGTGAGAGAGAGAGAGAGAGAGAGAGAGAGACGTCGTTATACAGGTCAAATAGCACTATCCCTTTCTCTCACCGAAAATATGATGGTTTTAAGACGTCATGGTAGGGCTGCTGCTCTCAAAACGGTGAAGGAAAACATTGTGAGGAAACCGGCATGTCCTAGAACCAAAAATTCGAAGATAATGTGACATCCACCAATCCGCATTGGGCCCGCGTGGTGGATTACGGCCCACACCCTCGCACAGAGAGGAGGCCTGTGCCCCAGCAGTGGGGACTTTAAAAGGCTGATGAATTGATAATTTGATAAATAACCCTCATTTGGTACGGAACCCTAAATGTGTGAAGTCCGACACGCACTTGGCCGTTTTTTCTTTAAATTTTAAATTACTGATGTTCGTTCCTCTACAACTTAATAGACATTTAACATCATTTTACATTCACACCTTTCGACAATGGGACGGATTTTTCCAGTTACCAAGCTTTGCTTGACCATATATCCATCGACCGATTGCTGTTATTCTTCCAAAGCCACACGCCTGTCCTCCATAAGTTGATAGATTGATAGATGATGTTCACTAAATCTTTATTTCTTTATTTTCCAGAGACCCTCTTCGGCCAGATGCCAATCCTGGAGATCGACGGCAAGCAGTACGCGCAGAGCTACGCCATCGCCCGGTACCTCGGGCGCAAGTACGGGCTGGTCGGAGAAACTCCAGAAGATGCGCTGGAGATCGACCAGAACGTCGACCTGGTCAATGATCTCCGTGCGAGTAAGTTTTATTTTAACTATTTGAAGAAGTAATATTTTAGTGGTTTTGGAAAACAACGATCGGCTAGGATGAGGAAGACTGATTTGGCGGATACATCCTTAAAGTTACCAGAATCGAATTAAAACATAATTTTACCTACTCTGAACACTAAACTCATTAACATCGGGGCTATGAATGCCTACTACCTTTACATTACAAATTATACGTTTTTTTTTTTTTTTGGGGGGGTGGGAAATCATCCAATGACTTCTCCCGCTCTGGGTGGAGAGGGACGACGTGTCAGACAGGCTCTTACTGACTAAAACCCACCCCTGTTCCTTCCCTGAATGCCCAGGGGCGAGGTAACTCTTTCGAATTTATCCTCAACCCCTGGGCAGACAAATTATAGGTACTAACAAAGTCACAATGAGTGGCACGGGTATACCAAATGTGGTCTTTGAACCAATATTATAATTATTTTAACCCACCACTTCATCACGAGTTTTATTATTTGATGCCGCTGAATGGAGTCCGCGCCATATTGATCTGAGGCTTGACCTTAGTACTGAAGACAGAGAAAAGCAACATTTCTACTGTCTACTAATCTATACATATAAAATGCTTTGTCCTGAATGACTGACTGACGGATCAACGCACAGCCTAAACCGCTGATTGTAGAGACCTGAAACTTGGAGGGTATGTTCTTTGTATGACGTAGGCATCCTATAAGAAAGGATTTTCCGAAATTCTACCCAGTTCCGAAATTCTATTGAAATTCATCACGGGGTTAAAAAGGGGTAGAAAGTTGTTTTGGCGGTGATTTGCTTCGAAGTTGATATCAATACTCCTTATATGCTTTTGATTTAAATTACATTTTATTTTGACGCATGTTTGAAAACTCAATCCGATTTTATTCAAAAAAGGTTGAATTTAATGTGTACTATTTTTCGCAATTTATTCATTTATTTAAAGGTCTGTATCTATTTTTAAAAATGGGATCAGAGTCGGTAAGCATCACTTGGAAATTAATAAACTTTAGTATAATATTGTACCAATAGAGGGAGATGGCACATGCCTTTTCCGTACGCTTTCCTATTTGTTGTACGGCACACAAGAATGTTCAATGGATATTCGTAAAGAAATTGTGTGTCATGTGACGAACGATTGCGATGAATTTGCTGTTATGTCTCATGTCCGTCATGGTAACAATCATGTGACAAAAGAAGAGTAGGTTTACACTAGATATGTTACAACACTCTACATATGACGGTTTCTGCGAGTTAGTTGCAGTCGATCAAATATACCCATTTGTATTTTATGTGTATCGAAATGGCAACCTGTACGCCAAATGGCGCCTGCCGGAGTATGTATTTCCTGATAGCCACAACCTGGGAGTCTTTAAGTCAAGAGTGAATAAGTTACTTCTAGGCAAGCGTGCTCCATCTTCGACCACATCATCGCTTACCATCAGGTGAGATAATGGTCAAACGCATGCCTATCAACAATTAAAAAAAAAATTAAAAAAAATTAAGAGTTGTCGCGCCAATCATGTTGCTGCGCAATATAAATCCACCAAAATTATACAAGTGCACCAAATTGCAAGTGAAAACGAGGTAATCGAGGCAACTATACTGTGACGTCCACTTGTCACAGGAGTAAGCACAGACAATCGTTTGGTGTCTTGCAATAGCGAGCTGAGCGCACGTCCATCCAGTATCAGTGACAGCTGTCTAGTGACACTTATACCCGCGTGGACCTACCTTCACTTCTATATTATTTAATCGTCACACCTCTTCCCTTTTTACAAATATTAATTTTTCATATTTTTTATAAATAGACATGTGAAACGGAAAACTTAAACTCATTTAAAGCACAATTGGAATTAGACTTCTTAATGTAGTTTACACCTAACGTTAATATAATTTTAGAAATAGTTTACACAGAGGTTTCAAACAAAAGAAAATTATACATTGTTAATTACAATTACACAAACAAGATTGACAAATAATTATACTATTTGCTGTCGGAATCGCAATCAAAATCAAATGTCATTTATTCAAACTAGCTGAGAGCCAGCACTTTTTGAACGTCAAAGTTCTACATAAAGACAGTCCCCCAAAACGCCCGCCCGTCACCACTTCCTAGTGTTTTAGCTGTGAAGAAGAAGTGGCCAACAAACTCCCCAGCAACACATCTGTCTGTTAAGTTTGAAGAACTTGAATCTATATAATAATATGCAACAATCTTAACATATGTGTATGTAACGTATGTAAAACAGAATAATCGCTGGTATCATCAGAATCAGGTGTGTTTTCTCCACATACTTGCCATTTACCTTCAACTCTTTATAGATGGACAATATCCCTCAACTCTTGTCCGGTGTAATCGTTCTTTATGGTATATTTAGAACCGCTAGAATTTACAACGTGTGGGGTTAAAATTTGCTTTCTTTTATTGGGTTTTTCTTTTATTATTCTCCCTGTCTCTGACTTTTGTTTATTTTTTTTTATTTATTTTTTATTAATGAATACTAAGTGTTATTAATAAACTTTTTTCCAAGCAAACATTTACTGAATTTTCGATTATTTTTTTCCGAAATTTCAAAATTACGAATTTGCGGTTACGAAAACGAAATGAATATCAAACGTATGTAACGAGCGAAGGGACGGTGTTTTACTCCACTTGCCTGTGTTCGCGTTACATTGCGCGGAATAAAACATTGTTTTATTTTTCATAACTAAAATAAAAGTCGTCTCCCAGCAATATCATATTAGCGCAAAACTACTTCGTTAGACGTACAGTATGCGTAGTTAACGGCTCTGTGATCTTTCTTTTTACACCCTGTATATATGTCCTGTCTTGTGTGTGTTCTATCTTTTTCTCTCTAATAGAACAAGAAAGAGACGGATGTAAATTAAGCTGTCTTTAGTTGCACTAATATTTCCATACAAATCAAGGGTACACGTAAAATCATGTCGATTAAAAACACGGTTAAGCGCAAAGCGTAAACTGGTTTGACATCTATAACTTCTTTCATAGCTAGCCGTCATTTTGTCGCACTGCTTTTTAGTAAAAGATAGCGATTCTCTAATTTTAGTTTAGTTATTGAACAAGACAATCGGCACCAATGTCGTCCAAACTAAACATTTATGCAAAATATCAGTTTAATCAAAAACCAAGTAGTGGGTCAAATTTGACTACTAAGATTTTTTACATAATTACTTTTCTCTTATTTATTCTCTAATTTTAGTTTAGTTATTGAACAAGAGAATCGGCACCAATAACATTCATCCCTATTGCATGAGGCTTTGCATACTGTATGCTTTGGTGAATGTGGTGCTCACTGCTCATGGTGTGGTTTGTCGTATAAGTACATTCTAAAGTGCTCTACAGTCCAAACCAGAGCGAGAGCTTCTTTTTTTTTATTTTTTTATTTATTTCAGTCTGAAAATAACGTTTGTCAACTTCTGTAAGGCTCTTATTGCCAAAAGCAATCACCCGTGGTCCGTTATTATTAGACTGAATGAGCATATCCAACCGGACTACAACATGGCATCTGTCATGACTGTGGTTTTATCTTTTGGGTCAGAATATCCAAGTGTATGGATATTACTCAAGGAGTTTTAGAACACAAGGAATGACTCTGTTTGTTTAGGACCCTGTTGTGACTAATATCGGTATTTTTCCTAATTTTAGCGTTAAAAGCCTCCTAAAGGGTTTTGATGTAGTCGCCATATCTGGGATCCATTTGTTGACATAGTTTATTAGTGCTAAAAACTTTGTATTTCTTCTATAGTTTTTTGGCTCCCTAAAACTGTCTACAACCTTAACATATTTGTCAAGGGTTTTAATCCCTTATAACGATAATTCATGTCCCAAATTTTATGCTCTTGACATTAGATACGCATTTTTTTCTGATTTATTAAAATGTTTTTTCCTTTAAATAAATGCAGGACAAGTTTGATAGGCTCCAACGCATTGTGTTCCGCGTCATCCTTGCCATATATGACAATGTCATCAATAAGTTGACGACACCATCAAAGGGAAGAAGTATTATTTCTACAATTTTTTGAAAATGCTCTGGCGCATACGATTATGTCAAACATGAGCCACTTATATCGGTACAAACCTTGACTCGTTATAAATAAAAGTTGTTATATCTCTTGAGTCCTCGCTGATTTCGACTTTGATGAAATATGCGTCTTTAATGTCGAGCTTGAAAAAACGCCTGCCTTGTTAAATTTTGTAGGTAGCTGATCCACTGTCGGCAATGGATGGTTTTCCCTGACAATAACAATATTCGCGCATCGCATGTCTACGCACACTCTTACATATCCTTCCGGTTTAAAGATGGGCACTATTGGTGATACCCATCCCGAAGGTTTAGTAATGGGTTCTATTATATATCCAATTTGATCAATTGGTCAATCTTTTTGTTAATCTTTCCTTGCAGGGGAACGGGTACTCCACTATCGCGGAATTTAACAATTATAGAATGTTGCAGTCTGCTGTTAGTCGGCTACTTGAATATCTACACCAAATGTTCTAATTACTGTCAACGCTGTGTTGCTGCCGGCAACAAATATTTCATTTAGGTTGACAATATTTGATTACTGATAGTAATTCCGCATTTTTTAAGATAATTCTAAGTTGTTTCACTCAAAATGTCACACCTGCTGCCAGAATAAATAATCAAATATTCTTTAATACCTCCAACATGACAGCTTAGCGTCGTGTCATCATCAAAATGAAAAATATAGTCAATATTATTTTTGACAGGATTCTCCTTGAAACGACAGTTTTCGACAATTTAATCAATTAAGTTGTCTTATTCGCAAGCGGAAATGCAAGTTCATTTTCTACTTTGGTGACGAAGCCGTACTTACTAGAACGTTTTCGAATTTTTCACCTTGTTCTTGTTTTAGAGTCTGAACAAAATGTCTTTCATATATTTTACTCTGAAGAGGTAAAAAGTAGTCGTCAAGAGTCCAGTTGTTTACGAGTACATCTACATTGATTCCCACTGCTTCGTCTATCACTTTACCAGGGATATTATAGTATATCTCCTGAAGTGTCAAACTTCCTACATATAGTAGTGTGGCTTTTTTTTTTCTCTGGGTTTGATATATTTAATGCAACTTAAAACAATTCAAACCCCCTCTTCCATTTTTTCCATCGTACGGACGCAGGATCGCCTTCGCAATCAAAAGCGGGGTGGTATGTGAGACATTTTTGGAGCGACCTACGCCAATTTACTATTGTTAGTACCAATTGACAACCAGATACTAGGAGTGAGGCGTATTTATCGAAACAGTTTAAAAACAGGTTTTTAAAAGTAACGACATTTAACAGGTATCGCAAAACCAAAAATACTGTTCCAGTGCCTGCCTGTTCCACAACCTACAAACGACCAACCAAATTAAAACACTGCCGTAACTGGTGTCTGTATGCTCTTTTAAAACTACCTTACGGATGTTTACGTTATTAGAAAGAAAACTGACCTGGAACAGTTTAAATCAATTGTTTTCTCTTCTAACTTATTTTAACAGAAAGAGATAACATCTGTTTCTACTTCACTGAATGAAATTAGGTACTATATTATAAATCTGTTGCAATCAAAGACTCTTTGGTTGCAACGGCACAGGCTGTTATTTTGGAACAGGTTATTTTTTATTATTATTCTTTTTTTTTTTTTTGGTACAGTCCCTGGAAGTAGAACAGGTGAAACAGGTTTCTAATATAATAATTTTACCTGTTACAGACCACCTCTACCAGATACCTACGTCAGTTTACTACTCATAATTTTTTTATTTTTTTATTAGTTCCAGTCGATCATTCAACTTACTACTTATGATGGAACATTTCCAATTTCGCTAATTATATATGTACATAATTACATGTATTATTTTTTTGTTTTTTTTTTTTTTTTTTTTTTGTTAGTACCAGTCGATCATTCGACTTCCTACTACTTATGATGGAAACACCATTTCCTTTTTCGCCCATTATCTAAACACATAATTATATTATTGTATTTTTTTTTTTTTGTTAGTACCAACTATAGTATACAGTTTACTAATTTGGCGTTTTTAGTACCAGTCGATAATTCGACTTCCTACTACTTATGATGGAAACACCATTTCCACTTTCGCCAATTATCCAAATACATAATTATATTATTGTATTTTTTTTTGTTAGTACCAACTGTAGTATGCAGTTTACTAATTTGGCGTTTTTTAGTACCAGTCTATAATAGACTTACTACTCAAATCTATAAGGGTGATTTCACATCCCTCAATGCAGTGTTTACGTGCCACATTAATAAAATTAAATAACAACCTTGAGTAAAATGACAAATTACCACTTGCCTAGAATATTAGGTAGGTATAAAAATAATAACCCAGATCATAATCAAACATAGCATACTTTATAAATACTTTGTTTACGTTGCAGTAATTATGTAAAGTCTGGCACAAGCACAACCACAACGAGCTATTCTCTTTTTATGTTTCCCGACATGCGGGACTGGAATTGGATCTGTCAAAATACTACTTTGTAATATTAGTTCAAGTACCTACATGCGTCTCAAATAAGCTAATACATAGATACATTATTCTTCATAGTATCAACTGAGTAGGTACTTGTAAGATACGCATATAACTTGTAACCAGAATTTAAATTACAATATTGTGGGTAGTGGTGTTATTTTAGAAAGGCACACTTTTCTAAGTTTTGTAATCAAATTTTACCGTAGGTAAATCACACTAATCACACTAATATTATAAAGGCAAAAGTTAGTGAGTGTGGTTGTTTGTTACTTCTTCACGCGCAAACGGCTGGACCGATTTGGATGAAATTTGGTAAGTAGATAGCTTGATTCCCGGATTAACACATAGGCCACTTTTTATTACGGTCTATGTGGGTGAAACCGCGGGACGCAGCTAGTATGTAATAAAAATTATATTAGCAAAACACTTATTGAGCCATTTTGTGCCTATCGTAAATAATTAACCCAGTACGTATAAGTTGCACGTAAACACCGCTTAGCATATTGCTAAATTATGGGATAACATTTCCCGTTGGTTCACTCCTTTTTCTTGTTTTTTTTTTTCCATTTTGTATATTGGTGTACTTACACAAAACCTCGTCGCCACTTGTGACGTCCACTTGTCACAGGAGTAAGCACAGATGGTTAAATAAAACAATCGTTTGGTGTCTTGCAATAGCGAGCTGAGCGCACGTCCATCCAGTATCAGTGACAGCTGTCTAGTGACACTTATACCCGCGTGGACCTACCTTCACTTCTATATTATTTAATCGTCACATATACTGACCGGTTATTCTCGTGGAGAGTCTGTATTTATTTCTAGGATTCCCCTAACACCATCAAATTGCCCCTTCGAATTGAAGAGAGTGCAGTTTCCCATCAAAGTCTGCTTCGCAATAAATATAAACAAAGCTCAAGGTCAAACTTTTAAGGTAGCGGGAATAGACTTGGGAAAAAGCTGCTGCTCTCAAGGCCAGTTGTATGTGGCATGCTCCAGAATAAGCGCACAGAGTAGCCTGGTGATTCTAGCTCCCGAAGGAAAAAGAACAAAATATTGTTTACTTACAAAGAAATACTGCGGTAGGTGTGTAGTATTTCGATTTCGTTGTAAAAAGATAATACCCCGTGTAACTTTCACCAGATAAAAGGCCGAGCTTCGTGTTCACAAAATATGTATAACAAAATTTTATTTTATTTTCATCTTTATTTAACTTTTAAATCCCTATATTAAAGATTGTTATTATTTTAAGTACATATACATTTGAACATAATAATTTATATGATAAAACAAAATTAATAACGTAAAAACATTTTTGACATCTATCTAAGCGGACGAAGGCGCGGGCAAAAGCTAGTACTTACTTATTATAAAAGTGAAAGTCTGGATGTTTGTTCATTAACTAACAGACTGATTGATTAATTAACGGCTCGAAGAATTTGCTTAGAACTTGGCACCATGTCCTGGATTACAAGATTCCCTCCCTTGCGACAATTTTCGACTTGCATGCGGGCGTAGCCGCCAAAATCTAGTACCTACGACATAAGACTCGAAGAAAACATTTGAATACGTACTAAAATGCTCTCTTTATTCTCACAGAGGCCGCTGCCGTTGACTACGAACCCGATGAGGCTGTAAAAGAGAAGAAATACGAAGACTATGTCAAGAACGTGTACCCTGACTTCCTGGAGAGACTCGACGCCATCATCGAGAAGAACAACGGTCACCTCGCTCTCGGAAAGGTATCAGACATCATTCTCTTCTCTTGGTCTAATCTCTATTTATTTGGGGTCGGTGCAACATGTTTGTCATGTCTTCTTCTTCCATACTTTGTAATAGTCGTCGTCTCTATGGTCACCCCCTTTCTAGAAGCTTCATCTTTTAAAGAGCTCATCTATAGGTATTGCTTTTTTTTGTCTACCCCTACCTGCTCTTCTCTTTCAAAAAACTTCCCTCACGAAATCCTCATTCCTCCGCATCACGTGTCCTTACCGTGGAAAGATACTTGACAAACGATGTCGAGTCAAAAGTACCGACTCAGTTATAGATATTATAAACACATATGAAACGCTCAAGACAACCACAGGTGGGGTGAAGTCCAGTTGTGAAAATCTGTAAAAAAAAACTAAGAACACTGGTGAAGTGAGCTGTCAATCCCTAGCACAAATACGAATGATAGCTCACTTCACCTAATAAATATTGTCAGATGCTAGGTATGCGATAAATTAATTTACGACGGTTGATTAACCAAATATCCTTGATTAACTTAAACAATATATTTACACAAACACTAATTCTCTAATGATCACTATTTTCTTTATAATCGCTTGAGTTCGCATCTGTAGTCGAAAACCCACTGACTCACTCACGGCCATTTATACACCGACCAGCCATAATAGAAGTTTCCAGAACATTGCCGAAATAGCCTATAGTGGAATGTTCTAGATACGTCCTTGAACTTCTATGCAGTACTATAGTGGAATGTTCTCGAACGAAGTGGAACCGTCTGAAAACTTCGAACACATTCTCAAATGGTTTCGTAATACGGTCGACGTAAAAATATGGTGACTAGAACCACTCACTATTTTTAGGGTTCCGAAGTCCGAATGAAAAAACTGGACAGAATCTACTGGACCGATTAAGTTGAAAGGAAACACAGACGTATAAAGTTAATAAATGAATTTCTTATTTGGGGTTCACTTTTGGTGTGAAAATCGGAAAATTAAAAAAAAAATGGTTTTCGACCTTACCGTGTGACTATCAAATGAAAATGGTATATTGTGAGGCTCTACAATTTTTTTTTTCATAATTTTAAAATTATCCTCCCTTCACAACTACCTACTGAATTTGAAATTTTGTATAAAATACAGAAAATACAGTTTAAAAAAAATATATTAAAAAGAACATGATTCATTCGGATTATTCGGAACCATTTGCACGTGAGTCGGGCTCGTGTGGCTTTTTACTACAAATAAATTATCTTATTTTTTTCTTCTATTTCTAGTTGACATGGGGCGACTTTGTCCTGGCTGGTATGTTGGACTACCTCAAGAAGATGCTGCGCATGCCCGACCTGGAGAACAAGTACCCTGCCTTCCAGAAAGTCGTTGACAATGTGTACTCCATTCCTAAAGTGAAGGCATACGCTGATGCCGCACCTGCTTGCCCATTTTAGATTCTCATAAATTATGTATAAAAGATGCAGATCTGCAATGTGTTATTCAAAGATAGTGTAGGTTTGTACACCAAACGCACTAATAAAACAACTTTGTAGGGTAAAAAAAATAAACATTTTTGTTTAAATTGTATCCGTCTTCTTCGTTCAAAATGTATGACTTTTGATCAGAATTTTAACACGGTAAAGAAATGTTTTATTTTTGTAAGATTTTTGGCACGTATTCTAACAACTCAGCTGCATAAAATAATTATATTTTTACCATTGGATATTACATAATCATCAAGGACATGATGTTATTTTGTAACTTTAGATTTAAGAATATGCTAAAAGTAAATAAGTGTTCCTATTCATTTATTTGTTTTTTTCCACGCCCTTACTGTCGAGCCCACTTTCACACATTTATGATTTGCAATAATACAGGCAAAGGTTTGAAATTGTTACAATATGGACACACATCAACTTATTAGGTTAGCATGTTAGTAAAAAGTATATAAAAAAACTTAGCTTTAATTTTGTTTTGTTAGTTTTGTGTGTTAGTATTTACGATGTCTCTATCTCAGTGTAAGGACCGCCTGAGGTGGTAAAAGCCTCCTCCATATGCTTCCATTGGTCGCGAAATCTAGCTTTCCTGGCTCAAAGGTTTCCAGCAGTTTTGACAATGTCATCTTCCCACCTCTTAAAAGGCCTTCCTCTTCTCCTTTTTACAGATCTGGGGGTCCAGTTTGTTATGATCTGGGCCCATCGCTGTGGTTCCAGCCTCTGAATATGTCCTGCCCATCTCCATTTAAGTTTGAGTGCCAGCCTGATCACGTCAGAAGATCTTGTCGTTTTCTTGATCAACGAGGTTTTCACTCGGTCTCTTAGTTTAATATTCATAAAACTGCATTCTCAGTTTCGAGTCGACACTCGCACGGAGTGATCGTGTTGCCGTCGTATCCTTAACTAATCGCATCATAATTACGTACCGCTCACAACACATAACGAGCGCACGCGTACCGCGTGGCGCGGTCCCTGCATTTTATGTTGTTTGCGACGAATGATTAGTTTTTATGATACTCGTAATGTCTGATTGCGAAGGAGAAGAATGTGATTCAAATAGCAGTATAAGTGACTGTAACTTAGAAGAAGTCAACATGATGTCAGAAGCAGCACAATACAACAATACACAAGAACAAAACCCGAGTGAAATACTATACAACGATTTAGAAGTTTCGACACCAAGTAAACGCAGGCGTGAAGAAGACGAAATGGAATGGACTTTAGTTAGTCGAAATGGAAAAAAGGTCAAAGACGACAGTAATAAAATTGAGGTCTATGTATCACGCGCAGAAAAGCTGCCCAAACAGTTTAGCTTAGCCAAGTTATTAAGGGAGCAAGGCATTTGTGACACAGTAAGAATTAAATATATTAACCCATACCGAATTAGAGTAGAATTTAATAACGACCTAAGTGCTGAGAGATTTATGTCTTGTGAGAAATTGACATCTATGGGATGGAGAATATTTAAGTCCTTAGAAGTTGGATACTCTTATGGCATTATTAAAAATGTTGACATGGACCTAAAGGAAGAGCAGATACTAGAAGACATTACATGTCCTAGTCCAGCGGAGCTTGTTTCTCTAAAACGTCTAAACCGACGTAATGAAAATGGAGTAGGATGGATTCCATGTGAGACTGTGCGCTTATGTTTTAAGGGTCACTTTTTGCCAGCGCGGCAGCGTACGTTTTTGTGGGCAACCTCAAAATAAATATTGAAAAATATATATTCCCAGTGACACAATGTTCGCGATGCTGGAAAATAGGCCACACCTTTAAAAGATGTGTTGGCAAAGTAGTTTGCCCTAAATGTAGTGGATATCATGCAAACTGTGACACGGATAAGCTGAGGTGCCCAAATTGCTCAGGAGAACACATGGCGCTGTCCAAAGTATGCCCTACCTATAAGAAAGAAAGGAAAATCCGTCTTATTATGGCCGAGTTCAACTGTACGTATCGTAAGGCACTGACAATGTACCCTACTTCAGACTCTCCATCTAACGCATCACCACCTCCAGTACCTCCAGTATTCACCCAGTCATCCACATCAGCTGAGAAGCCAAATGAAAACAACCAAACCTCGGAGACGGTTGACCTTTCAAAAGGAGTTCTACACCGGGAGCAGCAATATAAACGGAAAACTACGAGTACTAAGAAAAAAGAAAATCCTAAGACTTTACAGAACAAATTCAACTTTAAAAATTGGCAAGTTCCTTACTCCGATGCAGAATCTGTAAGTAGCGAAGCAGAAAACAACACTAAATACAGAAACCCGTCTACAAAACGAACTTCGGATAATAAGGTTACAATTAGAGAACTATTTAGAAAAATTTAAGAATTTTTTTTTACAAAAAGTGATACTATTTATGTTAAATTCCAAAATATTTTAAAGGTATGTACAGAGTGGTTGATGTCATGGTTAGCAAGTAATTTATCACAGTGGTCATTACTTAAGAGATTTTTTGAGTTTTCAACAACCTTAGATAATGTCTCGTCAAACTAGAAATAATTATTTAAATATTATACAATGGAACTGTCAAAGTCTTAAACCTAAGTTGCTCAATTTTGAAAATCTACTAGCGCTAGAAAAAATCCACGTTGCTGCCCTCAGTGAAACTTGGCTAGATCCCGATTCTGAACTTAGATTAAAAAATTATATTGTTTACCGCAACGACCGAGCCGATGGCTACGGAGGCGTAGCATTATTAGTTCATAACTCCTTAAAGTCTAGCATCGGTTTAATCAGCTGCCAAAATTCAGGCATACAAACACTTAAAATTGATCTGTTCAATTGTAGCGACATCAAAACTATTATAGCTATTTACTGTCCTTCTTCGGTGGCGACGGCTACGAGTGACTGGGACTTTCTATTATCTCAACACAACAATAAGACGTTGATACTGGGTGACTTTAATGGGCATCATAGTAACTGGTCGTATAAAACGGACTGTCGCGGCAGGCAACTGTTTGATTCTTTGGCTGACAACAATTTCGTCGTATTAAATAATGGAAGCCCGACAAGAATAAAATTAGTAAATAACGTAGTTCAAAGTTCCTCACCCGACTTATCGCTGGCATCGTCAGATATCGCTGTGAGATTTGACTGGTCGGTACTTAACGAATCGTTAGGGAGCGACCATTTATTGATAAAAATTAAGTCTAGTTTAGGTACTGAACCCCAAGGATGGCAAAAAAAGCAACGAAATTATAAAGCGGCCGATTGGAAATCTTATAATGAGTTGGCACAGAAGTTATTTGATAGTTATACACACACTGATGATCTGCAAATGTCGTATGACTTATTTGAAAAACTAATTAACTCAGCGGCAGATAAACACATACCTTACTACAAATTATATACCGGGCCTACCTCCACTTTTCGCCCGAAACCCTATTGGAACCCGTCTTTATCTAAATCCGTAGCTCTTCGGCGCCGCGCACTTGCTATCCAAAGAGAATATAATTTCAGAGGCGGAACTTAGAACATTCGGTTTTCGAGACTTGGTAACGGGTTTTTATCCAACCACATGAAAAAAAAACATGAGTACCAACATAAAAATTCTAAATAGCACTAACAATGACAATCATGACCTTGAAAGGATAGAACTGTCATAGCTAGGGATGCGCAACGTATGGAAATCAAAAACTTATCGATATTTGGAATTCATCGATATCGATAAAATGCATTCTATGCAGCTATACGGGGTTACTAAATTCCCAATTTATTTTGAAAAAAAGGGTAAAAAATACTTGTACAGATGCGGTTTAGATGAAAAAAATAGAAATCAAATATCAATCAAAATCAAAAGTCATTTATTCAAACTAGGCTGAGAACCAGCACTTTTTGAACGTCAAAGTTCTACATAAAGACAGTCCCCCAAAAACGCCCGCCCGTCACCACTTCCTAGTGTTTTAGCTGTGAAGAAGAAGTGGCCAACAAACTCCCCAGCAACACATCTGTCTGTTAAGTTTGAAGAACTTGAATCTATATAATTATATGCAACAATCTTAACATATGTATGTAAAACAGAAAAATAAATACATAGATGTCGTCTAAAATATAATCATAAAATTAAATAATCCGCCACTTGTTAGCTAGCACACTCAATTATGCCATTAAAAACGAACTCAAGCATAAACACTAAAGATTATAAATTAATCTTGGAAAAAAAAAGCTCAACTTTTACATTAAACGTGCGTAGAGGTAACTCGCGAAATTCATTTCTTCTTGCGTTTTTTTGCAATTTGCAGGTTGTATCTTAAACAAAATATGATTTGCGACAGTAACAAATATTATTATGAGTTTATATACTTTTAATATTATAAGAATTGAAATTATTTGTTATTGTCGCGAATCATATTATTATTTTGATCAAGATACAACCTGACATAAAATTGCAATGGCATGAGATGCTGCAAGTATCTATAGGCTTTTGGTGATCTCTTAAATATAGCCAAGGCTGATATTTTATTGTTTGTTGTCCAACGTCGACCCTTAAGCTTTCTTTTTTGGTTTTTGAGCGCCGACGTCACAATTTCTTTCAGCACGCCTGACTCCAATTTTTCCAAGAGACTGGCGCTGCGTCTAAGTGATGCCAGGCTGCATTTGGTTTTTTCCAATTGCTCCATTAACTGCTTTTCCCTTGGTGTTAAATCTGTAAAGATAATTAAATATAAGCATAATATTCTATGAGACTTGTACCTAAACATTTCCCTGCATATAAAACGCAGGGATCTTTTCTATTTGAAATGAGCAGTAGAGCACAAATTAACTCAAACAATTTTGAGAATTTACATTTATGTAGGTGTTAGTCCAACTTAAAAACTAGATTTAGCTATGTAGCATGTATCAGTTGCATTAATTTTCGTGAATTCCAATTTTTTAAATGTAAAATAGTGACTAGAAGATAATTATTGACACTAATAACCGATTCCTATAATGTACGGACCGTTATTGGTTAAAATTAAGACTTTTGTATCCTTACCAATAATGTAGCTTTGCATAGTAAGTAGACTCTCCCATGGAAGTAGCCATCGCTGGTAAAATTACGAATCTATTGCCCATTTTGGCCCAAAACAAAATGCTACCATTGGGAAGCAAAGCTATTCGTTATTGTTTATAGGAATCGAAAATTAGTTGTTAGTATGGTAAAATCTTCGCATTTGAGGGCGTGGGCGTCTATGTTTAGTATAATCATAATGATAAAGTACTTACTTGGTTTTTCCTCTGATAGTTTTCCAAATGTAGCTTTATTTTTTGAAAAATCTCTCTCTCTCTTTTGGGTATTCATTCCTTCTGAAAAGTAAATGCAAAGAGAAATTAGTAAAGGAATAGCAAATTTTTTGTATGTCATGAATTACCAGAAAACTGGCAGTAAAAAAACGAACCTGTGCCTTAGTGATACAAAACTCTCAACCTCAATACATTTCTTTAGAATGTTATTGACAATATCTTATTCAAAGAATTTGGTCCTTTTAATTAGTACTTGTCTAAGGTGCACCTACTCTATTTACCTACTTACACATCTACTACCTACTCTTCAGGAGGATTTGCAAAAAAAAAAAAATTATACAAACCTTGTCCTGCCTGACAATTACGAATACAACAAAAATGGAATTATAGGTGCAGCCATTTTGAAGTGATGCACGGTCGAAACGTTGTTGGCAATTCATTTTTATTGAGATACTAACCGTTTTGAGACAGCTCCATGAGGATATTTCTCGATTGCTGGCTCGTGGATGGCACTGCTTCAGGCAAACGATCTGAAATGATACATTATGATTTGAAACTATTTTTAGATTA
The DNA here is from genome assembly GCA_951329385.1 of Polia nebulosa. Classification (NCBI taxonomy): domain Eukaryota; kingdom Metazoa; phylum Arthropoda; class Insecta; order Lepidoptera; family Noctuidae; genus Polia; species Polia nebulosa. The sequence continues at coordinate 26,335,956 of OX589607.1, read as the reverse complement.
GATTGCTCGGTTCTTGGCAACTCTCATCCAGCTTATTTCTTATTCTTTAGAATAAAATTTGAAAAATTATTTTAAATAACAGCCTTCGCGTGCGTGTTGGTCGGAAATTATCCTACAGAAATCACCAAACGCCATAAAATCACCTACCAGCATGGGGGGATTGGGTAATTGGGATTGGTAATTATTAAAATGTTCTTGTGTATAAAAGCTCAACAACAAGGATTTTGGCATGATGATAATAAAAAGAGAGAAAAAAAAAATTTAACCCAATGGTAATTTTTTTTTTTGTTATTTTGCCATACCAATTTATTTATTATTTTGCAATGCCTTGCTGTTGAGCTCTTTTGTTGTAGTCAGCAACGGTTTCTTCTTCTACAACTATATTTTGATTAATGCGCTGGCATTGCCTTCTGATTAGCAGAAGAGCCAGTCGATTGTAGATAGCATTTTTTATTTTATCTTTGTGCTCTTCACATATAAGAAAAGCAGCATCGCAGTTGGCGATAAATATGGTAGTTGTTAGTTGGCAAATATTTAAATAATGCAAACATGGCAACACTTCACTTTCAAATACTTTACAGGCTGCCTCGACCAACCTACACAGGTTTTTAGTGGGATAAGTTAGAGATAATTTCTCTGGCCACCATTCTCTTAATTGAATGTAACTAATCATAGGGTCATCATCATCGGGATCCTCAATCTTCAAACATTTTTTACAAATGTCACATTTATAATTTTTTAAAATGATTGAAGCTATGTATCCACTTACATAGACAATGGGTTGTTGCTCCATTTCTGTTAAATTTGTTTCCATAGTCTCTAACTCCTCTGGGATGTTTAGTATAGGAATGTCCTGACTGGGGCTTGCAGCAACAGATTCACCCAACCCGACTTGCTTTGAGATCGTCTCATGAGTACTTTTTCCTGACAGCTCCTCTTTATTTTTGGGGTCCTCAAAAACTACATCATGAAAATCAGTTAAAAGATTTTTAAAATCTTTTTCACAGTTGGACCCCCTATTGTGTGGAGCTGTCATTTTTGAAATTATTGCCGTTTTAAGGGCTGCTATAAAAGAATAGCAAGTCGGGTTTCTATTTGTAGGGCTGTGCTGTCTAATCACTCCAAATAAATTTTCAAGTGCGTCTTGGTTCAACTGTCTCAAATTTAAATATTGAAAACCGCAAGCGCTCAGCTCCGCCCAAATGTCGCGTAATGATTTTAATGTTGTTATGTAACCTTCAATACAGCGTACATTCTTGGCTTTAATCCCATTGGAGTTTTTAAAAACTACGGTTTCCAATTTAGCCCGGTATTCAACCCAAGCGTCCACATGGTCTGTCTTAATGGATACATTTTCTCGGCGCCCCCTTTTGACATCAGCTGGGCATGATGGACCATTAGTTTTATCAAAAAGGCGGTCGAGGTCATTGATTATTATGCCAGTTTGCATCATCTCTTCCGATTTTAATGGGTCATTTTGTGACTGTGCTATCATCAGCTTTACAACTGCTGCTACGGTGGTACTCAAAATTTGAGCAGCATACTTTACTTTCATTTTTGCCCGATATTTTGGCTGCACATGCATTTGTGTTATTTTGCTAAGGTATAGAAGGTTTCTATTTTTTTCCTCAGCTTGTACCAAATGCTCCCATTTGGCCTTCTGTCCACACATATACATTTCCCCATAGTTGTGGAAATTGTTCCTTATTGACTTGAATAGGTGGGGTACATCATAGATAATGTAAACTTTTTTGCCATTACATATTGTAAAATAATTTTCACTCGTATTGTATGGAGAAGACAATGATTTTAATAATTTCAGGGCTCCCATGTTTGTAGGGCCCTGATCACAAATTGTGGTTATAATATTAAAACCGGTATCTTCAACAATACTTATGATTTCTTTAATTAGGGATGCAAGTTTTTGGGAGGAAACTGTTCCCTTGACAAAGTAAAAAGCTATAGGTTGCTTAAACTTTGCTCTAACACCTTGTAACATAAATACCAATGCATGGTCAGCCAGTTGAGAGCTACGTCCTGGTTCTAAGCCAAAGTCTTCATATCCCTCAACTTTATCGGTATTTATATCTAAGAAAAGACGTCGTTTTAAGGCAATTTCGTCAAATACTAAGCCGCAGTATCTGTCTTTGACATCTTTTTTGACAACATTTTTTTTTAAATGTTCAATCACCGCCTTGTTAACACCAGTGGTCACTGGAATTTTTTTTAAAACAAGGTACAATGTTTTTATGCTTGGCAATGGCATGAGATGCTGCAAGTATCTATAGGCTTTTGGTGATCTCTTAAATATAGCCAAGGCTGATATTTTATTGTTTGTTGTCCAACGTCGACCCTTAAGCTTTCTTTTTTGGTTTTTGAGCGCCGACGTCACAATTTCTTTCAGCACGCCTGACTCCAATTTTTCCAAGAGACTGGCGCTGCGTCTAAGTGATGCCAGGCTGCATTTGGTTTTTTCCAATTGCTCCATTAACTGCTTTTCCCTTGGTGCTAAATCTGTAAAGATAATTAAATATAAGCATAATATTCTATGAGACTTGTACCTAAACATTTACCTGCATATAAAACGCAGGGATCTTTTCTATTTGAAATGAGCACAAATTAACTCAAACAATTTTGAGAATTTACATTTATGTAGGTGTTAGTCCAACTTAAAAACTAGATTTAGCTATGTAGCATGTATCAGTTGCATTAATTTTCGTGAATTCCAATTTTTTAAAAGTGAAATAGTGACTAGAAGATAATTATTGACACTAATGACCGATTCCTATAATGTACGGACCGTTATTGGTTAAAATTAAGACTTTTGTATCCTTACCAATAATGTAGCTTTGCATAGTAAGTAGACTCTCCCATGGAAGTAGACATCGCTGGTAAAATTACGAATCTATTGCCCATTTTGGCCCAAAACAAAATGCTACCATTGGGAAGCAAAGCTATTCGTTATTGTTTATAGGAATCGAAAATTAGTTGTTAGTATGGTAAAATCTTCGCATTTGAGGGCGTGGGCGTCTATGTTTAGTATAATCATAATGATAAAGTACTTACTTGGTTTTTCCTCTGATAGTTTTCCAAATGTAGCTTTATTTTTTGAAAAATCTCTCTCTCTCTTTTGGGTATTCATTCCTTCTGAAAAGTAAATGCAAAGAGAAATTAGTAAAAGAATAGCTAATTTTTCCTATGTATCCATAATAAGAAAACTGGCAGTAAAAAAAAAACGAACCTGTGCCTTAGTGACATATACTCTCAATCTTAATACATTTCTTTAGAATGTTAATGACAATATTTTATTCAAAGAATTTGGTCCTTTTAATTAGTACTTATTTAAGGTGCACCTACTCTATTTACCTACTTACACATCTACTACCTACTCTTCAAGTGGATTTAAAAAAAAAAAAATTATACAAACCTTGTCCTGCCTGACAATTGCGAATACAACAAAAATGGAATTATAGGTGCAGCCATTTTGAAGTGATGCACGGTCGAAACGTTTTTGGCAATTCATTTTTATTTAGATACTAACCGTTTTGAGACAGCTCCATGAGGATATTTCTCGATTGCTGGCTCGTGGATGGCACTGCTTCAGGCAAACGATCTGAAATGATACATTATGATTTGAAACTATTTTTAGATTAGATTGCTCGGTTCTTGGCAACTCTCATCCAGCTTATTTCTTATCCTATAGAATGAAATTTGAAAAAATATTTTAAATAACAGCCTTCGCATGCGTGTTGGTCGGAAATTATCCTACGGATATCACCTACCAGCATAAAAATAATCATTTGTCCTATCCTAGGTCATGCATGGTCTAAATGTGCCAAATATATGAGCTTTTAGACAAAATACTTTTCTGTTAACGTTAACGCTAACGCTTCGTGCAAAATGTATGGCAAAGACATTACATTTTGCACGAAGCGTTAACGTTAACAGAAATGTATTTTGGCTAAGGGGGCTGTTCAGCCAAGGTGATTATCAAACAACCAAAATCACATACTGACAAACATAAGACTTTCACATATTTTATAATATTAGTAGGATATAGTAACATAATTACCATTTTGAGACAGCTCCTTAAGGATATGCCTCGATTGTTGGCTTGTGGACGGCACTGCTTCAGGTAAATCATCTGAAAGATACATTATGATTTGAAACTAGTTCGGAACCACCACCACCACCATGTTTTATTCATTAAAATAAAATTTGATAAAAAATTTAAATGACAGACTTCACCTGTGTGGAGGTTGGAAATTATCCCACATTTCATTCCCAGTTTAATTTTCCCTCCTTAGATCATCACAACAGTTCACCATATATTTGTTTTTATAAATAATCAAAACTTACGTTGCCCCACACTTGGAATTACTCCTGTATCGTGGGTGCGTTCACAGACATGTATACTCACATATACAAGACACCCAGACTCGGAACCACTATCTGTAGGCCATACAAATATTTGTTCCGTGCGGGGATCGAACCCGCGACACACAGCGCAGCAGGCGAACGCTCCACCACTGCGCCACAAATTTAAAAATAAATCAAAGTTTATAATAATTATGTCTCTGCAACCCCCCTTGGCATGCATGCATCGGCCATGACGGCCTCGTCTTTTGTTACTACGTCGACTCTCGGGCCTGGTGCTGATCGGACGGCATGCTACCCATTACACGCAGTCCGCAGGCCCGCTTTTATGGTGGCCGGAGAGTCTCGCGACCCCCGACGCCCGGGGCGTCTCCTGTGGCGGCTGTTGCTGGGGGCGTGAGGGCGACTTCATTGCGTCTCCCTAACCTGTTCCGCCTCCTCCTTCACGAGGATAACTGCTTCGCAGAAGGAGGTGCTTGCTTCCCATTCCCTCTCGCTCCGTACCATGGCCAACAAACACAAGCCTGGAATCTGGATTTGTGCCCCGTTGATGGCAATAGACTTGTCCCTCACATTGTACACTAAAAATTATATGTATTGTTCCACATACCAGATTGTACTTCCTGGATATTTTCATTCTGTTCAGTAGCTGTTGGACAAGATTCTAGAACAAAATTAAAACAGTTGGTGTCTTGCTAAAAGGACTTTAGGGGGCGTTCATAAAATACGTGAGATGTTTAAGGGGGGGAGGGGGTCGAGTCAAATCTCATCTAATCTTACGTTGGAGAGAGGGGGGGTCTCGGCAAATATCACGTAATTTTTTTTCTGATTGAAACAAAAAGAAATTATACTATTTTGGTCCATTTAATCCAGATTGTAGGTACATGCTTAAGATTTAATATTAAGCGTAATCGTAATAGGATTAATTAAGATCATTCACTAATTCGTTCGAAAGAAAATAATTTCATTCATACTTCTACTTAAATTTTTATTACACTTATAATTAAACTCTCAGCAATATTGATTACTAGTCTTAACTAGTCGTAAATAAAAGCACGAAGAAATTTATTTTTATTTTACAATAACAATCCAACGCGTTTACGTAAGAAACCCACATTTTAAAAAATCTCACGTGAGATTGGGGGATGGGGGAGGGGGTTGAATAAAATCTCACGACATCTCACCAGGGGGGAGGGAGGGTCACAAAATTTAAAAAAACACCTCACGTAATTTATGGACGCCCCCTTACTGTATATTATTATTATAATAGAGATAAATTATGGTGTTTATTAAAGTTACCTTTTGACCCCGAACTCCTATACATATGCTGTGGAAATTCTACCAATTGTGCGTCAGTGAGAGGTAAGGCCATCAAATTCAAAGTTGGGATTGCATGTCTTTTCAGACGATTGCCTTTTTTGTTGAAATCATTTTTTCCAAAGTGTTTAGCACATACATTTCGCTGCTCCTGCAGCTTTTCTATTGGTATATAGACTAGTTCTTCATTACCAACTACTTTTAGCCACTCTCGACAGCTGGAAGATACAAAAATAAAGGTCACTTCTAGCTAACTATTTTTGACTGTGAATTTATTTCTAATCCCAGTATTTACTTAATGCCTCATAGGTAGATAATATAATGTTCATGTTCATAGAATCTCTGACCCATGTATTTAACCATCAACCTACTTATGATTAAATTAGATTACAATTCAAATTAGACAATTTTATTATTGTACTATTATTATTTATTTATTAAAACTTCATGCCTCACATATGTACAAAGGTGGACTTAATGCCTTAGGCATTCACTATCATCATCATTTCAGCCGAAAGACGTCCACTGCTGGACATAGGCCTCCCCCAAGTGTCGCCACAATGACCGGTCCTGTGCGAATTTTACTATAGGCACAAATAATCAAATCTTTATCTCAACATCATATTACAGGCACTGGTTAATAAATGCACTGATCGAGAAACGAAGGAGAAAGGAGTCTGAGGTAGGAAGGTCCTTAGTTACAGACAAATGTTTTGAACCATTTCTTCATTCGAGTTTCAGCTAATCTTGTTTGATGGTTCGAGGGTCGTATTACAGGATTTGAATGATGCAATTAATTAACATAAACTCACCGGTTTAGATCCCGAGGAAACTTGGAAAAAAGCAACTTGTTTCCAGTATGCCAGGCCTCCTTGATACCGCAAACTTCACATCTTCTGTGACCTTTGCCCATGATGGTTCACAAACTTAAAGTCACTGTCTCGTTATTAAATTAGTATTAGCAACAATTTAGAGTCAAATATCTCGCAAGTCACATAACACTATAAGAGTCAATATCTCGATTAAAACTGTGAGAATGAAACGGAGAAGCTGGTGCGCGACTCAACGTTAAACATACAATCACAGAAATTATTCTGTTAAGCTATATTCCGAAATCATATAGAAAAAAGAAAAAACAAACAGAAAAATCACAAAACGAACATAACTATGCGCAAAGAGAAGGCAGCCATGTTTGTAACCCCAGATTTAAATTACAAAACCTTAGAAAATTCGTAGTATAATGTTGGTCATGCTGACGTCAGCTGACGTTTTCTGAATGTTGGCTAAAAAAGTATCTAATTCCATACAAAACAATTTTGTTCGCAGTGTAACAGGACTGTTGCTATCTTCCGTCGGAACCCTACGGACGCGAATTATGAGGAATTGAAAAATAAGATTAAGGATTCAGAAACACTGATTAAGTCGGCCAAGCGATCGTCCTTTCATGAATTTTGTTCGACAATAAATCACCGCTTCAGGATTGTGGCATAAATTACGATGGATAAAGGGTTACGTTTCACCTAGGTCTTTCATCAATAAAACTAACCTTGAGAACCTTCTCACATCTTTAACCCCAGATTTTGTCGGTTTAGGTGACCAAACTTTTACGTCATGCAATCCAAAACTAGACGCACCCTTCGCCAAACAAGAAATGCTTAAATCGATAAAAAATAGAAACAGCACGCCTGGCAAAGATAATATCGTATAGTATGATAAAATATTTGCCAGACAATGCTAAGGATGTTCTGTTATTTTTACTCAACCAATGCAATTCACGGGTTTGTCCCTAAACAATGGCGACAAATTAACATCGTACCCATTCCTAAACACAGCCAAAATACCGCGGAACCCACGAAACTCTGACCTATTTCTATGATGTCTTGTGTTTGTAAGACATTCCACTATATGATTCTTAACAGAATCGAATGGTATTTAGAACATAATAAAATATTCTCTGACTGTACGGTGGGTTTTAGAAAATGCCGTTCTAGTTTGGATAGTCTGTCTAATTTAGCTTCTAGAATACAGATGGGGTTTACGGAGGGACACTATACTATAGGTTGTTTTATTGACATTGAAATTGTTCCGTTACTGCAGTATATGAATGTTAAATTACATATTGGACCAAAATTATGTTCATATTTGTGGAACTTTCTCTAAAATAGGCAATTGCATATCTGTATAGACGATAAAGTATCAATTAGCAGAAACACAGGACGCGGACTTGCTCAAGGTGACCCCCTCTCACCTTTATTGTTTAACGTTGCTACTGTCCCTATTTGTAAAACTATAAATCACGTTCATGTAGCTCAATATGCTGATGATTTTGTTTTATATACTACATGCCAAAACTGCAGCTTGGGCTCCTTAAAGTTACAGATAGCTCTGGATAAATTTAGTAATATTATAACAGGTTTAGGCCTAGACATATCCCCGTCCAAAAGTAAGGTATGTGTGTTTAAAAGAGGATACAAAAGAGTAAATGTCAAACTGTATGTTAATGGTTCACCCTTACAAGTTGTTGATAACATTAAATATTTGGGACTATGGCTTGATTGTAGACTAATTTGGAGGAAGCATGTCAGTGAATTAAGAGAAAAACTCCTTAAGTTCGTAAATGTTTTTAGAATGTTAGCTGGTTCTGGTTGGGGAGTGCACCCTTCACATCTTAGACGTGTGTATATAGCCACAGTAAGAAGCCGAATAGATTATGGGAGTGTTCTTTACGGCAATGCCAGTCGTACACACTTATTAAAACTAGAGAGAATCCAAAATATATGTTTACGTACAATAGGTGGTTTCATAAGAAGTACGCCCATACATATTATGGAAAACGAACTATGTATCGCGCCTCTGCACATCCGTCGGCAATTTCTGGGTGGTAAGTTTTGGTTGAAATGCAAATCTGTTAAAAATAATGTCACTGTTGACGTACTCGAACGTCTGTCATCGCTAGTGTGTTCGCATCGCTACTGGAGAAGTAAACAAAAACCTGTTTTGGTCACGGTCCATGACTCACTTAAACACGAACTTATTTACTGCAGTGAGAACTTAGAAATGTTTAGTTTACCCACTTGGGTCAGTAACGTGGATCTAGACAACAATATAATTTCATCGATTGATGGGGTCGACCAAGCCAAGAAAGATTACACTTGTTTTCAATTAAAAATTCTCTGTGAGAGATATTTACAAACAAATTATACCGGCCAATATACAATTTATACTGATGCGTCAATTTTTGATAATGAAACAGGCATTGCATTTTTTGATTCATTTACAAATTCATCGATGAAATTTAAAGTTGATTCTGTGATTTCAATAATGCATGCTGAATTAATTGCCATTTTAGAGGCTTTGTCATATATTGAGTCAATTGCATGTTCTGAGTTTTTAATTGTAAGTGATTGTCGTAGTGCGTTACAGCTATTAAGTCGATGTACGTCGCCCAAAAGTGGGTTTCCTATTGCCTATGTTATACTGAACTTGTTATATAAGCTCAAAAGGGACAATAAAAATGTTGTATTACAATGGGTGCCCTCTCACATTGGCATTGTGGGTAATGAGACGGTCGACCAGTTAGCTAAACAGGCAATAACAGATGGTGAACAGTATTCCTGTCTACCGTATTATACTGAACTTTACTTTAAATTAAGACATCATTGCTATGACAGGTGGCAAGAATATTTTAATGAAAGGAGCCGCAGTAAAGGTATATGGTATGCCACTATACAGCCGAGCGTTTTTAAAAATACGTGGTTTGACAGTGCCAATATGGGAAGGCAAACGATCATAACAGCCCTTCGGCTTCGCTCTGGACACATACCCTTAAACAAATTCGCATTTTTGATGGGTAAAGTTGAATCACCAAACTGTTCAGAATGCAACTCAATAGAGGATGTATACTATAGGGACCTGGAGCAGCTTCTCTTAGTGCTGGTCCCTGGAGATTCCTTTTACGTTCCTGGGGGTTTGTCTTACTCGCTCGCGGTGCGAGAGGGTGGTGTATAAGAGTGACTGCTTATGTGTGATGTGTTATAAAAGAAAGAGAACTGGAACATTATTATGTTATATTGAATAATGAAATTAATACAAGTGCCCTCTTCGAGCGGGCTAGGAGAAGTCTCATTCAAACCTAAAAACTAAAATCTTCTTTTAATCTAAATTCTCAATTGGCGTTCCAAGAGTTTCTAGAAAGTTCCAAACTTCTAACGTGCCAGTCTTCACCATAAGGTTGCCAACATAAGGTCGTCACATGAGCTACGCCCCTACGAATAGAAGCGCAGACGCTAGTAAGTCTTCTATTCAATTAAATATTTGAAAAGCCGATTGAGACCTACCTAACCCTATCCAGTTTTTCCCTGCCTAAGTGAGGAGCTATGGAGATGCAGAAGTCCATCTATGGATAACCATACTGCACCCCGAGTGATGTGGTCAACTTTCTTTTTATTAATTTGAGCCATTCGGCACACCACATATCCCGGCAATGCACATGGCTTCAGTGAGGTAAAACCTCACTAAAAGCCACACTGCTCTGCTAAATTTTCTGACCTAAGATGCTCTAGTTAGCATCTACCCAGAAGGGGTTTACAAAAATAAAATTCAAAACTATGATAATTTTAACTCCATTGGACGTTTATGAAGACCAGGAGAAAAACGACCACTGTTCTGAACACCTACTCACTGTTCCCGAACTTCCCCCAGAGTGCTCCATAAATATAACTTGAAGTATACTCTCTAAATGAATAATACATAAAAATTGTCACGGGCTCGGTCACACCATACAGAATCAACTCGATCCCACTTTGCGAAGGCATTATACCCCATAAACAAAGCTGGTATAAACCGACAAAAAACCCAGACACATCTTTCCCTAGGAGAGAGGATCGCAATTCCCTCTACCTCCTAACCGTAGTAACATCTTTATTAAAATCGCACTCTGGAGAAACTCATACCTATTTCTCATTAATAATCGCATAACAAATATATTTCCTTGTTCATGATAGGTGGTCACATCTCCCATCAGTCTTCATTCACGTCCGTGCAGCTCATCATATCGATTACATGAAACACACAAAAACACAACGATTAATATCACATAAAAAAACAAAACAAATGAGAACCTCCTACTTTTGAAGTCGGTTAAAATTTAAACTTTTACTATATTGTCAACCGTACTATCGTTGACGTACCAGATATCTGACAATTATTTGTCATGTCAAATGACATCTGACACCACTGTCTATTCTCTAAAAATCTTTTTAAAAATAAAATAATTTTCAAAAAACAATTTATAAATTTTTTCTTAAATTTCCAAAACTTATATTTACTTACAGAATATTGCTTTAATAAATAGTTTACAAGCAATTCTTGACCTCTTTCGCATATTTTTATTTTTATCGAAGAATTTGGGTCATCGTAATTACTAGGTCCATACCTTATATTTATGGTCGAAAACTTGTTTGTCACGTTGCTATGACAATACACGTCAGCTAGAATAAATAACATTGATACAAAAATAATTTTATGTTTAGCAAAGAAATGGAAATTATCCTTCTTCGTACAATATGGGAGGGCCCATATCTCCTCCTCCAGCCTATTCTGTGAAAAATGCTGTTCCGCTTGTTGTGAAATGTTGTGATGTTGTGAAGTGATATTTATGATGCAGTTTTCATCCCGATAGATATCCGCTGGACCATCACCTCTTGGAACAATAATAGCAGGATTTTGCATGACTTCCACTGGTACGCACAGCTCTTTGGATTCCACCGCCATTTCGAAGCTCTCCTGCTCACAAACATCAGCAGAAAAATACTCAACTTGAACAAAATCATCGTCACAAGAACCATGTGTCTCCGACGGAACTTCCACCTCACAGCTTTCCATGTCGACGACATCAGCCGAAACAACTCCCAAACAAATAAAATTTTCATTCGACTCGTGCTCGCCAAATGTTTCTTTTACTACAATTATCTCTTGTTTCTCTGAAATATTATTACTAGGAATAATTGTGAATAACCGACCCGATTCTGTATCTTCATTTTCACAGCTTCGGTCATCATCGTCCAGACCGCAGTCTTCACATTCCTGCACGCGTAGCATGACCACCCTAGAAACGGGTTTTGTCGACGGAAGAATAGACAAAATGACAGATTGTAGAAAGATTTCTACCGTGTCAAGCATGGCGATGGGCGATGTTAAAACTGACGAGAAGAAATGTTTCTATTCTTCAGTCGACAAAAGTCTACAATGTAAAGCATGACGACCAATTTTTCTCTACTTTTGACACATGAAGGTAGAAACATTTCTACTCAAGAAGTGTCAAATAGTCTACATCTCATTAGACCTAGACAAGATCTTTATTGATTTTAAAAACTCAATTAGGCGTCTGTTTCATTTCAAAATTGTGGTGAATCTTCCACAAAAGCCAATAAAAGAAATGAAGTGAGTGTGTGTGTTTGAAGTTTGATTTTAAAAACATGTCTGGGGGCTACTATCGCCATCGTCTCAGTTTTATACCGAGAAGAATGGAAGGAAGGCAGAAAGAAACGAAGTACGAGCATTAACGGAGGCTCTCGATCTTCCCGAAAAAAAAAAAATATAAATAACTTTTCCAAAAACCAAACATTTGAAAAATGTGTTTTAAAGTTTTGTATTGTGTAACAAAATGCGAAAATTAACATAACAAACTACATTTTTCCTATGTTTCATTATTTATTTACTTTGTTTGTTGTTATTTACACAAATCCGCGAGAGAGACAGACATAAAAAGTGAAAGGCACGCGTCCCTTCCACTCGAGCACAGTTAGCCCGCCTAAGAGCGAGAGAGACAGAGCGAGAGAGAGAGAGTGAGAGTATACGAATGAATGAATATTCACATTAAAATTATTTTACCACTCAAAGTCGTTGTCACGTAAAACTTTCGCCCGTATACCGACTTTACAGGCAACCAATTTTTTTTTTTTGTTATATTTAGCATGAAAACTGTAAAGTTGATTTGTAACGATGAGGGTGGCATAATCTGTCTTGATTAAATCCTCTTTAAATTATTACAGAAAAAAAAAAAAAAAAAACTGCATTCTAGTCCTCTCTGACAAGTTCTAACTTTAATTTGTTGTCTTTTTGTTAGCGACCAAGTTTGACACGCGTAGGTGAGGCAAGTTACTCGTATTAAGCAAGTAGAGCCATGTCCATCTCAAATTGTCCGGCTTTTTGAACAGAGTGTTAGTAACGTTCATTTTGTGTTGATGGCAAAAGTTTAAAAACATCTGTCCTCTTTTGTTCCTTTTGCCATATCCGTATTATCTATTATAATATGTTATGGTATAAATGTGATGGATCCTATAATTAGATTTATTGTGATAAACGATTATTTATGATGTGTCGATATAATAATTAAAGAGAGCTACCGTGGAGTTTCTTGCCTCGTTCTTCTCCACGAAGACCTAGCTTTGCGAACAGGCAATTAGATTTCGAGTGATGACAAACAACGGGCAAATAAACAAGGGGGCGAAGAAACAAGTGGGCGAAGAAACAATAGGCGAAGAAACATAGGCGAATAAAACATGGGCGAATAAACAAGTGGACGAAGAAACAAGTGGGCGAAGAAACATAGGCGAATAAACAATGGACGAAGAAACAAGTGGGCGAATAAACAAGCGGGCGTACAAAGAAGCGGGCGTATAAACAAGCGGGCGAAGAAACAAGTGGGCGAAGTAACAAGTGGGTGAAGAAACAACAGGGTGAAGAACCAAGTGGGTGACGAAACAAGTGGGTGAAGAAACAAGTTGGCGAAGAAACAAGTGGACGAATAGACAATGGGCGAATAAACAAGTGGGCGAAGAAACAATAGGCAAATAAACAAAGGGCGAATAAACAATAGGCAAATAAACAAAGGGCGAATAAACAATAGGCGAATAAACAATGGGCAAATAAACTAGTGGGCGAAGAAACAAGTGGGCGAAGAAACATAGGCGAATAAGCAATGGGTGAATAAACAAGTGGGCGAATAAACAGGTGGACGAAGAAACAATAGGCGTATAAATAATGAGCGAGTAAACAATGGGCGAATAAACAATGGGCGAATAAACAATGGGCGAATAAACAATGGGCGAATAAATAATGGGCGAATAAATAAGTGGGCATTTTAATTAGTTGTGCAATAAAAATACAAAAATAATGCACAGTTTTTGAACAAAATAACCTTTGGGTTATTTAATCTATACATATAAAATGCTTTGTCCTGAATGACTGACTGATGGATCAACGCACAGCCTAAACCGCTGATCGTAGAGACCTGAAACTTGGAGGGTGTGTTCTTTGTATGACGTAGGCATCCGATAAGAAAGGATTTTCCGAAATTCTACCCAGTTCCGAAATTCTATTGAAATTCATCCCCTAACGGGGTTAAAAAGGGGTAGAAAGTTGTTTTGGCGGTGATTTGCTTCGAAGTTGATATCAATACTCCTTAGTGCTTTTGATTTAAATTACAATTTATTTTGACACATGTTTGAAAACTCAATCCGATTTTATTCCAAAAAGGTTGAATTTAATGTGTATTGTTTTTCATAATTTATAGGTTTGTGTCTATTTTTAAAAATGGGAGCTGAGTTGGTTAACTAGCTTGCTACTATTATAGTCATCTGTGGTTAACATCAATGGGAAATTAATAAACTTTACTATATTGTACGAATAGTGGGAGATGGCACATGCCTTTTCCGTACGCTTTCTTATTTGTTGTACTGCACACAAGAATGCTCAATGGATATTCGTAAAGAAATAATTGTGTGTCAAGTGACGAACGATTGGGATGAATTTGATGTTATGTCTCATGACCGTCATGGTAACAATCATGGGACAAAAGAAGAGTATGCATTAGATATGTTACAACACTCTATTTAATCTCGCCATCAAACGTAAAAGTTTGGCGAGTTTAAAAATAAGTTACACCTCTTTATCGTAATTTCAATAATTAAATAAATAAAAAAAATATGAACGTTTCTGCGAGTTAGTTGCAGCCGGTCAAATGTACCCATTTGTATTTGAAGTGTATTGAAATGGCAACCTGTATGACAAATAATCGTCATCGCTCTGCGAGCTATGGAACGGGCTATGCTTGGAGTCTCATTCAAGGATCGAATACGGAACGAGGTGATCCGGCTGAGAACCAAGGTTGTCGACATAGCTCACAGAATAAGCAAGCTGAAGTGGCAATGGGCCGGCCATATTAACCGTAGAACCGATGACCGTTGGGGTAGACGTGTTCTCGAGTGGAGACCGCGAATCGGCAAACGTAAGGTAGGCCTTCAGGCTAGGTGGAGCGATAATCTTCGCAGGGTAGCTGGTAGCAGCTGGATGAGAGTTGCCGAGAACCGAGCTGAATGGCGTGCAATTGGAGAGGCCTATGTCCAGCAGTGGACTGCTATAGGCTGATGATGTATGCCAAATAAAATTGAAAGTTGGCGCTCCGATTATGTTGCTGCGCAATATAAATCCACCAAAATTAAGCAAATGCACCAGATTGCAAGTGAAAACATTGCATCGCAATGTAATCGAGGCAACTATACTGACCGATTGTTCTCGAGGAGAGTCTGTATTTATTTCTAGGATTCCCCTTTTTTTCCCCTAACACCATCAAATTACTCCTTCGAATTCAAGAGAGTGCAGTGTCCCATCAAAGTTTGTTTCTTAAGGTCAAACTTTTAAGGTAGCGGGAATAGACTTGAGGAAAAGCTGCTTCACTGACGGCCAGTTGTATGTGGCATGCTCCAGAATAAGCGCAGAGTAGCCTGGTGATTCTAGCTCCTGAAAGACAAACAAAAAATATTGTTTACAAAGAAATACTGTAGTAGGTGTGTAGTATTTCGATTTCGTTGTAAAAAGATAATACCCCCCGTGTAACTTTCACCAGATCAAAGGCCGAGCTTCGTGTTCACAAAACATAGCAAAATTTTATTTTATTTTCATGTTTATTTAATTAACCTTTAAATCCCCTACATCCTACTAATATTATAAATGCGAAAGTTTGTATGTTTGTTTGTTTGTATGTTTGGCTGAAGGTAACGCAAAAACGGCTAAAGGGATTTCAATGAAATTTCGCACACAGGTAGGTCATAGCCTGGATTAACACATAGGCTGCTTTTTATCCCGGTAAATGACAAGACTTAGCGAAGGCTGAGGTGGAAGTAGAAATCCAAAGTCAGGCTGAACGAGCGGTTTACGCTCACAAAGTACCAGGAGACCAGAAACATGAAAAGTATTTCCGGGGTTGGAATCATGAGCGGTAAAGTCTCGCAAAGTACCAGGGGACCAGAATCATGAAGAGGTATTTTCGGGGCTACAACTCTAGCGGTATAGCTTCGCAAACCACCAGGAGACCAGAATCAAGAAGAAGTATTGCCGGGGCTTGAATCCTGAGCGGTATAGATTCACAAGCTACCAGGAAATCAGAATCACAAAGTATATTCCGAGGCAGGTATTATGAGATGTAGAGATTCACAAATTACCAGGAGACCAGAAACATGAAAAGTATTTCAAGGACTGAAATTATGAGCGATAAAGACTCACAAAACTACGAAAAGATCAGGATTCACGAAAAAGTAGTTCCGGAACTGGAATCATGATAGGTGTAGATTCCAAAACTACCAGGAGACCATAGTCATGAACCAGTATTTTTGGGGCTTAAATCCTAAGCGGTATAGATTCCTACGACCTACTAGAAGATCAGAATCACAAAAAAAAACCAAAAAAAAGGGTGGGATCAAAAGAGGTAAAAAAAAAGCATCTTGAATAAGTATTTTCGGGACTGGAATCCTGAGCGGTATAGATCCTTAAACTACCAGGAAAACAGAATCATGAAGAAGAGAAATTTCAGACCTGCACGCGGATGAAGCCAAAGGTAAATTGGAAGTAAAAGGTGGTGAAAAAGTTAATCCTACTAATATTATAAATGCGAAAGTTTGTATGTTTGTTTGTTTGTATGTTTGGCTGAAGGTAACGCAAAAACGGCTAAAGGGATTTCAATGAAATTTTGCACACAGGTAGGTCATGGCCTGGATTAACACATAGGCTACTTTTTATCCCGGTAAATGACAAGACTTAGCGAGGGCTGAGGTGGAAGTGGAAATCCAGAGACGGGCTCAACGAGCGGACACGCTCACAAAGTACCAGGAGACCAGAAACATGAGAAGTATTTCCAGGGCTGAAATCGCGAGCGGTAAAGACTCACAAAGTACCAGGAGACCAGAATCATGAAGAGGTATTTTTGGGGCTACAATCCTAAGCTGGGCTGAAATCATGAGCGATAAAGAATCACAAACTACCAGGAGATCAGCATTCACGAAAAAGTAGTTCCGTACCTGGTATTATGAGAGGTACAGATTCACAAATTACCAGGAGAACATAATCATGAAGAAGTTTTCCGAGCAGTACAGATTCACAAACAACCAGGACGTCATAATTACAATTTTTTTTTAGAGATTCATAAATTACCAGGAGACCAGAATGATGAAGAAGTGATCTCGGGGCTGGAATTATAAGAGCTATAGATTCTAAAACTACCAGGAGACCAGAGTCGTGAATACGTATTTTTGGGGCTAGAATCCTAAGCGGTATAGATTTACAAAATACTAGGAGACCAGAAACACAAAGAGTGTTCTGGGGCTGTTATTAGAATAGGTAGAGATTTACAAATTACCAGAAACATGAGGAGAAGTAAAATAAGTAAATCATGAGCGATAAAGACTCACAAACTACCAGGAGTCAGAAACAAAAAGTATTCCGGGGCAGGAATCGTAAGAGGTACAGAAAGATTCGCAAATTACCAGGAGAACAGAATCGAAGTTAAATTTCGGAGCGGTATAGATTTACGCTCTACCAGGAGATCAGAATCACAAAAAGTATTTCGAGGCTGAGATCATGAGAGGTAACATCTTGAATTAGTATTTTCAGGGCTGGAATCCTGATTGGTATAGATTCTTAAATTACCAGGAAAACAGAATAAAATTATGAAGAAGAGAAATTTCAGACCTGCATGTGGATGAAGCCACAGGTAAACTACCAGGGTGCCAAAATCATGAAAAAGTTAATTTAATATAAATGTCTACGCGAACGGAGCCACGGCCAAGAAGCCAAGCACTAATTTAGGATATGTTCGGGACCCAATAAATGAAACAGTCTCGGTAAACTATTATAATATAGTAGTTATTTAACACTGTAAGAATAGCAAGATAGGTACCCTGACACACTGAGCGAGTGTGTATGCGCGCGCCCCTACAGTCAAAAACGGCTGAAGGGATTACAATTAAATTTTGCACACACGTAGGTCATAACCTGGATTAACACATAGGCTACTTTTTATCCCGGTAAATGACAAGACTTAGCGAAGGCTGAGGTGGAAGTAGAAATCCAAAGTCAGGCTGAACGAGCGCACACATTAGCTGAGTGGTGCTGACCCATGCGTCATGTTCGTGTTCGGGCGCCGTCAGTTGAGACTGGTCATCTCTCAACTGCCACTGGCTTATTTAAATCTTTTTTATTGTTTTTCTTTATGAATTGTTTATTTAACATTGTTCTCAAATATTAGAAACAACAAGACATATGTAACCAGGATTTTTATACATAACATGGTTTCTACTCTTTAAGTGTCCATGGAGTTTCTTGCACGTTCTTCTCCATAGAGATCTACGCCTTGGAATGTACAATTAGCTTCATCTTTCTGACTGACCGACTTATTGACAATTCAAAAGTGCCTGTAAATGATTTATTTGAAATAATGATTTGAATTGAACTTAAATTGAATTTGAATTGAACTTGAATTGAACTTGAATTTGAATTGAACTGAATTTGAATTGAATTAGAATTGATTTGAATTGATTTGAATTGAATTTGAATTGTATTTGAATATAATTTGAATTGAATTTGAATCGAAATAGAATCGAAATAGAATCGAATTTGAATCGAATTTAAATCGATTTTGAATCAAATTTCAATCGAATTTCAGTTAAATTTCAATCGGAGTTGAATAGAAATTGAATCGAAATTGAATCGAATTTGAATCGAATTTGAATCGAAATAGAATTGAATTTGAATCGAATTTGAATCGAATTTCAATCGAATTTCAGTTGAATTTGAATCGAAATAGAATCGAATTTGAATCGAATTTGAATCGAAATTTAACTGAAATTCGATTCAAATTCGATTCTATTTCGATTGAAATTCGATTCAAATTCGATTCAAATTCGATTCTATTTCAATCGAATTTCAGTTGAATTTGAATCGAAATAGAATCGAATTTGAATCGAAATAGAATCAAATTTGAATCGAATTTGAATCGAATTTGAATCGAAATTGAATCGAAATAGAATCGAATTTGAATCGAATTTCAATCGAATTTGAATCGAAATAGAATCGAAATAGAATCAATTTGAATCGAATTTGAATCGAATTTCAGTTGAGTTTGAATCGAAATAGAATCGAATTTGAATCGAAATAGAATCGAATTTGAATCGAATTTGAATCGAATTTGAATCGAATTTGAATCGAATTTGAATCGAATTTGAATCGAAATTCAGTTGAATTTGAATCGAAATAGAATCGAAATAGAATCGAAATAGAATCGAAATAGAATCGAATTTGAATCGAATTTGAATTGAACTTGAATCGA
This sequence comes from Polia nebulosa, assembly GCA_951329385.1. NCBI lineage: Eukaryota > Metazoa > Arthropoda > Insecta > Lepidoptera > Noctuidae > Polia > Polia nebulosa. The sequence goes on along the minus strand of OX589607.1, from coordinate 26,316,602 downwards.
ATTTGAATCGAATTTGAATCGAAGTTGAATCGAAGTTGAATCGAAATTGAATTGAACTTTAATCGTATTTGAATCGAATTTGAATCGAATTTGAATCGAATTTGAATCGAATTTGAATCGAATTTGAATCGAATTTGAATCGAATTTCAATCGAATTTCAGTTGAATTTCAATCGAAGTTGAATCGAAATTGAATCGAAATTGAATCGAATTTCAATCGAAATTGAATCGAATTTCAATCGAATTTGAATCGAAATAGAATTGAATTTGAATCGAATTTGAATCGAATTTCAATCGAATTTCAGTTGAATTTGAATCGAAATAGAATCGAATTTGAATCGAAATTTAACTGAAACTCGATTCAAATTCGATTCTATTTCGATTGAAATTCGATTGAAATTCGATTCAAATTCGATTCTATTTCAATCGAATTTCAGTTGAATTTGAATCGAAATAGAATCGAATTTGAATCGAAATAGAATCAAATTTGAATTCGAATTTGAATCGAATTTGAATCAAAATTGGATCGAAATAGAATCGAATTTGAATCGAATTTCAATCGAATTTGAATCGAAATAGAATCGAATTTGAATCGAATTTCAATCGAATTTCAGTTGAGTTTGAATCGAAATAGAATCGAATTTGAATCGAAATAGAATCGAATTTGAATCGAATTTGAATCGAAATTCAGTTGAATTTGAATCGAAATAGAATCGAAATAGAATCGAATTTGAATCGAATTTGAATTGAACTTGAATCGAATTTGAATCGAAGTTGAATCGAAGTTGAATCGAAATTGAATTGAACTTTAATCGTATTTGAATCGAATTTGAATCGAATTTGAATCGAATTTGAATCGAATTTGAATCGAATTTCAGTTGAATTTCAATCGAAGTTGAATCGAAATTGAATCGAAATTGAATTGAAATTGAATCGAATTTCAATCGAAATTGAATCGAATTTCAATCGAATTTGAATCGAAATAGAATCGAAATAGAATCGAGAAATAGAATCGAATTTGAATCGAATTTAATCGAATTTGAATCGAATTTGAATCGAATTTGAATCGAATTTGAATCGAATTTGAATCGAATTTGAATCGAATTTGAATCGAATTTGAATCGAATTTAAATCGATTCTTAATCGAATTCCAATCGAATTTCAATCGAAATTGAATCGAATTTGAATCGAAATAGAATCGAATTTGAATCGAATTTTACGTTACAAACATACAAACAAACAAACATAAAAACTTTCGCATTTATAATATTAGTAGGATAAATCATTTACAGGCACTTTTGAATTGTCAATAAGTCGGTCAGTCAGAAAGATGAAGCTAATTGTACATTCCAAGGCGTGGGTCTCAACTTAGATTCAAATTCGATTCAACTTCGATCCAAAAAGTGTCCCGTTACGCTCATTGTACGCATGCGCCGCATCTATATTTCATCAATGTTTTGTTATGACGTTGTCATTGAAATTCGATTGAAATTCGATTGAAATTTTTTGACGCCCAGTGAGTTGTTTTTTCATACGCATTTGTACATGTTAGGTATTATTGTTAGTTTGTATACATTCTGAATATTATTAAAATGTCAAAATGCAAAAAAAAAATTGAAATTCGATTGAAATTCGATTCAAATTCAATTGAAATTCGATTGAAATTCGATTGAAATTCGATTGAAATTCGATTCAAGTTCGATTCAAATTCGATTCAAGTTCAATTCAATTTCGATTCAACTTCGATTCAAATTCGATTCAAATTCGATTCAAGTTCAATTCAATTTCGATTCATGTTCGATTCATCTTCGATTCAAATTCGATTCAAATTCGATTTAAATTCGATTCAAAGTCGATTCAAATTCGATTGAAATTCGATTGAAATTCGATTCAAATTCGATTCAAATTCGATTCAAATTCGATTCTATTTCGATTCAAATCCGATTCTATTTCGATTCTATTTCGATTCTATTTCGATTCTATTCCGATTCTATATCGATTCAAATTCGATTGAAATTCGATTCAAATTCGATTCTATTTCGATTCCATTTCGTTTCAAATTCAATTGAAATTCGATTGAAATTCGATTGAAATTCGATTGAAATTCGATTGAAATTCGATTCAAGTTCGATTCAAATTCGATTCAAGTTCAATTCAATTTCGATTCAACTTCGATTCAAATTCGATTCAAATTCGATTCAAGTTCAATTCAATTTCGATTCATGTTCGATTGAAATTCGATTGAAATTCGATTCAAATTCGATTGAAATTCGATTGAAATTCGATTGAAATTCGATTCAAGTTCGATTCAAATTCGATTCAAGTTCAATTCAATTTCGATTCAACTTCGATTCAAATTCGATTCAAATTCGATTTAAATTCGATTGAAAGTCGATTCAAATTCGATTGAAATTCGATTCAAATTCGATTCTATTTCGATTCAAATCCGATTCTATTTCGATTCTATTTCGATTCTATTTCGATTCTATTTCGATTCTATTCCGATTCTATATCGATTCAAATTCGATTGAAATTCGATTCAAATTCGATTCTATTTCGATTCCATTTCGTTTCAAATTCGATTGAAATTCGATTCAAATTCGATTCAAATTCGATTCAAATTCAACTGAAGTTCGATTAAAATTCGATTGAAATTCGAGTCAAATTCGATTCTATTTTATTCAAATTCGATTCAAATTCGATTCAAATTCAACTGAAATTCGATTAAAATTCGATTCAAATTCGAGTCAAATTCGATTCTATTTTATTCAATTTCGATTCAATTTCGATTCAATTTCGATTCAATTTCGATTCAATTTCGATTCATCTTCGATTCAAATTCGATTCAAATTCAATTCAAATTCAATTCAAATTCGATTCAAATTTGAATCGAATTTCAATCGAATTTCAGTTGAATTTGAATCGAATTTGAATCGAAGTTGAATCGAACATGAATCGAAATTGAATTGAACTTGAATCGAATTTCAATCGAATTTCAATTGAATTTGAATCAAATTTGAATCGAATTTGAATTGAACTTGAATCGAATTTGAATCGAATTTGAATCGAATTTGAATCGAAGATGAATCGAAATTGAATCGAAATTGAATCGAATTTCAATCGAATTTCAATCGAAATTGAATCGAAATAGAATCGAATTTGATCGAATTTGAATCGAATTTGAATCGAATTTCAGTTGAATTTGAATCGAATTTGAATCGAATTTGAATCGAATTTGAATCGAATTTGAATCGAATTTCAATCGAATTTCAATCGAATTTCAATCGAATTTCAATCGAATTTCATTCGAATTTCAGTTGAATTTGAATCGAATTTGAATCGAAGTTGAATCGAACATGAATCGAAATTGAATTGAACTTAAATCGAATTTCAATCGAATTTGCATCGAATTTGAATCGAATTTGAATCGAATTTGAATCGAAGTTGAATCGAACATGAATCGAAATTGAATTGAACTTGAATCGAATTTGAATCGAATTTGAATCGAAGTTGAATCGAAAAATGGACTTTCAATGGACTTTCAATGGACTTTCAATGGACTTTCAATAGACTTTCAATAGACTTTCAATAGACTTTCAATAGACTTTCAATAGACTTTCAATAGACTTTCAATAGACTTTCAATAGACTTCCAATAGACTTTCAATAGACTTTCAATAGACTTTCAATAGACTTTCAATAGATAAATAAATGAGTAACGAATGTTAAATATTTACATACATCTGGTAACATAACTACACAACATATTCAGAAAAATTTTAACATCAGAAGTGGGATCGTTCTCTGGCTGACATAACAGGCGATGTTGGAGCAATGGCTGTTTTCTTAATGTCGTGTGAGACGATGGGTCGCCGAGTCCACTTACACCAAGATGACATCGCGATGCCACAATACAGCCCCAGACAACGGCACTACAAGGATCTAGAAGCTGTACGAGAATTGGCATTGTGGATCTTCAAGCTCTTGTCAAAGCATCTGGAGTATTTCCTCGGAAATCAACAGATGTAGAACCGAGTAGCAAAAGTCGGTAAGGCCATCAGAGGCAATTTTTTTATTTTACTGTTAAAATATGATATATCTGAAGAATGTTAATGTCTGTGAATATAGAATTACTATCTTAATAAGTAGTTATTAAGATATTTTTATAGATAAGTATAAAAAGATAACCTCTATTATGTTATTGAGAATAAGATACTTGCGGTAAACAAGGGTCACCTTATTTACGAAATTAAAAAAAAAAAACAAAAAAAAATAATAGATAGATTCATTTATTTGCTTGAATATGGCATTTTACAATTTTACAGATTTTATAACACGATTTATTTAATAGATATGAAATGGTAACACTTTGTTCTGTTTCACCGTAATTAAAAAAACCAAGAGTATTTAACACATGGTATTTTAAAGCTATATTATATATGATAACAAGATCTTGTAAGATATTTGGTTTAGAATCTCTTCTCCCTAGCCTTTTCTCACCTTGGGGTCGGCTCTCTATATCACACGTGCGAAGTGGTTCTCTTTAGGACGAAAGTATGTAGGTTCTGTTATTTTGATTACCAGAGGGTATTTTCATAAAAGTGTACCTAACTCGTAATGCGTTACAAAGGATAAATTCGATATTAGTCTATGTAAATAGGATATTATTATTACATTGCGTATTATTCTCACATTTACAAGAAATCTTCTGTTCTGTTTTCCTTGGGTGTCATGTTTGTTAAAAAATAATGGTAATTATGGCGAATGCTATAACGAAGTAATTCATATTTTCAAGGTTAGTCTGTATTAATTAGTGACATTAACAATAAATATTCCGAATCTTTAGAAACCATAAAATAAATCAATCTGTTTCATATTTTTATGAGCATGAATTTTGATTAGTCGGAGAATAAGTTCACCTAACTTTGTAACGATTCTTTACGTATGTTTCTCAAGGGAGAAACATACGTAAACTTTCTTAGAGAACATGATAACAGTAATGCAAATATAACTTATTTTTCGAGAGGTTAGTTTTTCAAGTAAAATTGTAGGAGAGAGAAAGAAACCAGAGTTAAATATCCATTATTTTGGTAGAATTTTATTTCTAGTAAAATAATTATCGGAGCATTTTAAAGTTGAATGGATTAGAGGTATTTTTTTTATCTCGTATTTATTTTCGTAGTATTTTGAAATTTTCGGTGCTTATAATTGTGATCCCTGAGTGGTGATTCACTACAATGTCAATGAAAATAAAAATGAGACTTGATATCCTAGTGCTTGCCAAGTTATGGCCAATAACTGTGAATTCTAGTGCTAACGGATTTGAGGCTAAGAATAGTCAATTCTAGTGCTCTCTCGGTTGAGAATTGTATTTTGACATTGAAATGGAGATATATGATAGAAAATTGAAGGTACAGACAAAGTTCACAAATAATTTTATTACGGTATCTTTTTAGGGAAAACTCAATAATTATGAAAAAAATAAAACAGAATAAGTACTTGGTTTATTGCCATGAAATAGATTGTTTATAATATATTCTCGGTAGTGAGTATTAGTGATATTTCTTATGATCAAAAGTAATATTTGTCATTATTAGTTACAGGCCAAACGCAAGTTCAGGATTCCTACTCCAGCAGCTAAATCCGCTCATGCACAAAGACTTCCACTTTTTCTGTGTTCTCATGTATACAATGAAGTTATTAAAAAGTGCAACATAAAAAATCTAACTCTGAAACAGTCAAAAAATAAACTAACCTCCTGGCTGCTGAGCCTATCATATAACGAAGCTGAAAAATTTATTACCGTGGAAAAATGAAGCTAAAACGAATCTGCCGCTCACATATTTTATCTTGCAACTCTCACTATAACATCTTCACGTTTACACTCACACACACATTTACACTCACATTTATACACATATTCACACCCACATTCATATTCACAATCAAACACTCATATTCATATTCACATTTTTTCTAACTTTCACACACTCACAGTAACAAATTACCTAGTAACAAATTTCACTGCTTTCGGCATTTGTTTTCCTATAATTTAATTTTTGTTTGTAATTGATTTGCTTAGTAACCGAACATTTTTTGTCAAAAATCTTTTGAATGGTAAACCCTCAATATTGGTACCCAAGATACAGGCTTGCCTAGTTTGGGGCCAATGTAAAAAAAAAAAAAATATATGTAATACTGTTCTTTATTAAATAAATTATTATTATTCCATTTATTTTATAATATATACATACAATTTACATTTTTAAATATTAAAATATCAAAATATAAAAACATTTAAAAATATAAAAAATAGTAGCCCACCGGTATCGGGATAGGGTCCAAGCTACCGGTGGTCAGGGCTCCTGAGAAAGGAATCTCCTAACAATACGCGCCGTGTCCAGGAGTACCGCTTTCTGTATCAAGCCCTTGATCCAGCCGCCTAACGAGAGCCTCCTTAGGTGTTCGTCGAGGCTCTTGGCTATTAAGCCATTGGCCGTCACGACTATCGGCACAATGACAGCTGTATCCACCTCCCACATGTCGACAACCTCGCGAGCCAGATCAAGATATTTTGTTTGTTTATCTTTCTCAGCTTTCACGAGGTTCTCGTCATGAGGGACAGCTATATCAACAATCATTGTGCGACGCTCTAGTCGATCTATCACCACTATGTCAGGCTTATTGGCAACAACAGTCCTGTCAGTGATGATAGATCGATCCCAATATAACGTGATATTGCCATTTTCGAGAACTGGGTCGGGCTCATACCTATAGTACGGTACTTCAGATTCCACAAGATTGTATTTAAGAGCAAGTTGCTGGTGGATAATCCTGGCTACAAGGTTGTGTCTATGCAAATAGTCTCCGTTAGCTAGACGAGAACAACCAGAAATAATGTGTCGGATTGATTCCCCGGGCCGGTGGCATGCCCGACAGATGTCAACCGTACCGTCCTTCACAATGTATTTCCGGTAGTTATTCGTCATCATAACTTCGTCCATAATCGCACAGACAAAACCTTCTACCTTTCTTTATTATTATTATTATTCCATTTATTCAATTTTATATACATACAATTTTAAATTTTTAAATATTTAGGTACTTAGAAAAACATAAATAAATACAAAAACATTTAAAAATATAAAAAGTAGTTGCCCACCGGTATCGGGAATAGGGTCCAAGCTACCGGTGGTCAGGGCTCCTGAGAAAGGAATCTCCTAACAATACGCGCCGTGTCCAGGAGTACTGCTTTCTGGATCAAGCCCTTGATCCAACTGCCCAACGAGAGCCTCCTGAGATGTTGGTCGAGGCTCTTGGCTATTAAGCCATTGGCCGTCACGACTATCGGCACAATGACTGCTGTATCCACCTCCCACATGTCGACAACCTCGCGAGCCAGATCAAGATACTTTGTTTTTTTATCTTTCTCAGCCTTCACGAGGTTCTCGTCATGAGGAACAGCTATATCAACAATCATTGTGCGACGCTCTTGTCGATCTATCACCACTATGTCAGGCTTATTGGCAACAATAGTCCTATCAGTGATGATAGATCGATCCCAATACAACGTGATATTGCTATTTTCGAGAACTGGGTCGGGCTCATACCTATAGTACGGTACTTCTTAATTTATTATTATTATTATTATTATTAGTTGATCATTAGCCATTCAGATTTCACAAATAGCAGATGAAAATTCTAGTCATTCTATTAAAATGTTAACAAATTGATGTTCAGAACTATTGCAATTGGCGCGGGGCCTCATCTCGAACAATGAAAAACTAGTTCAAATAAATTTACGGTAATTTGACAAATTTATTGAGACTTATTGAAGTTTTGAAAAAATATGATGGTAAAAACTGTACTTTCTGAATAATTGGTACCTAATTCAAAATTAGATGATTATTGGAACGAATTTTACCCTTAAAGTACTTATACCAAAAGATGGCGCAGTTTGAAATTTTAGTTTTTCCATTTGCCTCTATAAAATTTATATATTAACACATTTCGGTACAGTGAAACACTGTTATGAAGTAAAAAATAAATAAAAAATACCTGACTGCCAGCCGAAATCCTTTGTTACGGCGGTCTCAATTCTTTGTATGAGATGAGGCATCTGTAAGCTATTATTGTTTATTAAATGTACAAGTAAACACACTGTACAAACGCAGAGTATGCCTCAGGCATTTTCTACCAGTCTGCCAAAAGGTGGTGCAGAGACACAATAATGGTAGGTGAAATTTATATAAATAACAAATAGAAAAAAAAAGTACAATAACAAATACTTATTAAGTCAATTAAAGTATTATCTGTGGCAATAATATTGTCAGATTGGCCGAACGAACTATGGAAAGTTGAGCAGCTCCATAAGTGCTATTTGAGTCTCTTAATGCTGAGAATTTTATGTAACTGACTGTGACTGGAACCAAAATTAGCGATAAGACTGTGAGGTTCTGACTGTGACGAAAATTAGCGTTGAGACCATGAGATTCTTACTGTGGCTGTGCCTATGGCACTGCCTGTGGCTGTGTCAATAAAAAAAAATGTGGCTGTGCCAATAATATACAAAAAAAAGGGTCATTTTATATCTAAATTTATATATAAAGATAATTAACTTTAAACTTTGTTTATGTTATAATTTGTATAATTTCGAAATAATTCATGAAATTGTTTTATGTGATCTCTAATTATTAATACTTAATTAATAATTTGATTGTGTGGATATTGTGACGGATAATCGGATCGGATAGTTACATATATATTGGACTGTTGATTGTAGAGATATATTACAATAAAAACTTTGTGTAAAAAAAGGGAAAGAAAAAGAAAGTAAAATTTGTTTCCGCTGCCGCGCTGGTCGGTAATTTGCTTGGTGCAAGTCTATCCCACTAGCAGCGGGTGGAGGGGGTTTGACACGTTTAGGCAATTGGCAAAACAAAAGTAAAACACAAATTAAGAATTTATTACTGCTGGTTGGTCACTGACCTACTGTTAGTTTGGATCTCATGTACAGCAGGTGAGAGCCCTAACATATCTAAGGTCAGGGGCTTTTGATAATTTACTGCTGGTTGGTCACTGACCTATTGTTAGTTTGGATTTCATGTACAGCAGGTGGGAGCCCTAACATGTCTAAGGTCAGGGGCCTTTTGATAATTTACTGCTGGTTGATCACTGATCTATTGTTAGTTTGGATCTCATGTACAGCAGGTGGGAGCCCTAGCATGTCTAAAGTCAGGGGCATTTGATAATTTACTGCTGGTTGTTCACTGACCTATTGTTAGTTTGGATCTCATGTACAGTAGGTGGGAGCCCTAACATGTCTAATATACATAACTTTAACTACAATTGTAGAAAAAAGGTATATAATGTACTTCGAGAGCGAAGTACTTGTCAGTCTGGCCGTAATATATACAGCGTGGAGAAGACAATAAATGAAAACACGGACAATACTAGTTTATAAGAATAAGTTTAAGCTATCAAAAATGTCCTAACATCGAAAATAAAAAAATAAAAATTTCAAACAAAGTAAATGGCATAAAACTAGAAACGAAATAGAACACCATTTATAAATATGAGTTCACTAACCTGTCGTAAGAGCGGCAACAACGCGCGGTCCTGTAGCGACTTGATTTTTTAGCTTTTAATTATGGATTAATGCTCAGTAAAATTACACTGAATCACAGATTATTTAGCACAGCCCAAACATTGACAGCAAGTCTGTACTGGTGCGAAGTCTCCCGTCCTAGACGCGGATTCACGCGGCTCCAGTAACGAAGATTCTGTCTGTTCCATAAACCGTTCCTTGTAAATGTACTTTAATCAGTCCACATCACATTGTACAAGAAATCCGGATTCTCGAAATGTTTATTTTCAATCCAGCGACAAAAGTTTTCCCTAACTGGTTTGTCTCTAGGTAACAATGCATGCAATTTCTTGTATTTATACGGCTTCCGTTTGTCGCGTTTTAAAACTTTAAGAATAGTTGTATGGTCAACACCTGACCTGCCCTTCGCGAACTACACGTTGGGTTGCGTTAAAAAAAAAACACGAAAACAATAAAAACTAAGCGTCTAATTTCGCACAATTCACTCACTGTTTAACTAAATACCTATTAAAACGTTACGTGTCCTGTCACCAAAATAAAGCGTCCAATTTCGCACTAATACCGTCGTAAATGAATTTACAAATTTAAACACGAGCGGCGGGGAAGTACCTACACGAAAGTTAGCGGCTCCTACAAAGCGAGGACGCGTGACTCTTCACAGGACCGCGGCGACACACTAAGCTGAAGTAAAAGTAGTAGCAAATTTCTTCAAGAAAGCGAAGTAACAAACGAAACTAGATTTATCTCTTTCGTACACACTAAATTTTCTATTAATATTATGAGTGCATTGCAATTTCCGCATTCGTTACTTTCTTATCCAACTTTGATGACACGCTTCATGACTCTTATTACTCAGAATTAAGGTATAATTTTCACTAAATCAGATGAAAATACTAATTTGGCGAAAGTGTTTAAGTAGCGAGTTGGCAACGTGACTTTAATGTTTTGATGTTTATACCGATGTGGGTCGTTAACCTGACAGTGTTTCCCTATTATCAGATACATCATGTAGCAAATGTTAAAAATGAAAAATAGTTTCCTGTGACTAAACTACTGGATATATTCAAATGATTTTTGTATGTAGACTGAGAACGTCTTGAGGTATGCGAGGTTTAATTTATTGTCGTATTGTCATCACCACTCTGTATATAATTATTACATAATTATTATCTATTTATATTGAATTGTTAAGATTAATTAATGAATTTACTAAATGATTTTTTTAAACAAACTTATTTTCCTATAAGTCAAAGACTGATATTACTCAACTGTCACTTTTAAATCATACTTGTTTGTTAACGGATATAAAAGAGCGGAACCTCAGTGGAGCGGTTCAGTTGCTGTTCGGCTTTCAAGGCGTTAACATCTAAGGTATGATGGGTCGTGGGGTTTTTGGGACCGGGACCGCGGTCCCAGATTCCACCTATATAATATTTGAGTGGTACTTTGGGACCACAAGAAAAAAGAAGTTAAAGTACAGTTAACGAAACCGCTGATATAATATTTTGATCACCGGTAGAAAATAAAAGGTAATATTATTTTCAACACACTTGCTTGTAACGTGTTGAAAAACGTCGTGTGAAACTCGTGAGCTCTGCTCATTACACACTCGGCTGAATTACGCCCTCCCATTGTTACTATTCTGAAAGCTAAGTTTATATTGTAACATATGTGTACACATTATGTTGATAGGTTTATATAATACCATTCCTTGAAGGAATGCCCACTTAGAAACGTAAAGGTTTTAAGTATTTGCGATGCATCTTGAAGAGAAAGCGTGAGAATGACAGTGACAGTGTTTTACATAAAAAGGTAAGAATAATTATTTTCTTTTTACTTTACTTCAATTCTTTTTCTGTATCAGGTTAAATTAAAATATGCTTTATAATAAATTCGATAATACATTTTATAGTTACCAAGCATAAAAATGTTTCTTTTTAAACTTTCGCGATTTGTATACATCGTACAGAAATTGCACCAGTGGTGGCCCAGTGGTAACGGCCGCGACTTACAAGTAGGTCGTGAGTTCAAACCCAGGTAGGTGTTTTACTTTGTGTAAATTATTTCATCACCACTGCTCTTAAAACAGTCAAGGAACACATCGTGAGGAAACCGGCATGTCCTAGAACCAAAAATTCGAAAACATATTGTAGTATTTCATACTACGTTTTAATATTTTCTGTATTAAGGCGTAAACAGCCGCCAAGTGGCACCCTCATTGAATAAAAATTCGTAGCAAAGCGTAGAAAATAAAGATAAAGGAATCCTATGTTGCGTTTGTTACAAAGGGGATAAGGTATTTTTACATTGAGGAAGCATAAAAAAAAGTACCAAGAACGGTCGTTTTTGACACTTTTGCTTACTACTTTGGATACGAAACACTTTCGAGTCCTGTTTTAACAACGTAAAAATACCTTATCTTTTGTGTAACAAACGCAACTTATGATTCTTTAATATTTATTTTCTACGCTTTGCTAGGATTTTTTATTCAATGAGGGTGCCACTTGGCGGATATATACGCCTTAAAAGGGCTGCTGATGATGATAATAATGAATTAAGCCGTAAGGAAAATTCGTGGTTTAACTGATTTAGAGACAGCTCGTTTAGTATACTTTAGTTATTTTCATAGTGTGATGTCGTACGGCATTCTGTTGTGGGGAAATGCCGCCGATATTCAGACAATTTTTGTTTTACAGAAAAGGGCTATTCGTGCAATTTATAAATTAAGTCCCAGACACTCCCTCAGAGACAAATTTAAAGAGATTAATATTATGACTGTTCCCTCTCAATATATTTATGAGAATCTCATGTATGCACTTAAAAATATTAATCTGTTTAAAAGATACAGTGATATCCATAGCATAAATACTAGGAACAAACACAAATTTATTGTACCTAAAACCAGGCTCAAGAAAAAAATAGGTGGTTCATTTAGATGCCAATGTATACGTTTCTATAATAAACTTCCTAGCCAAATTCAAGAACTAAGCATAAATAAATTTAAATCATTTATTAAACGTAAGCTATGCCAGAAAGCTTTTTACACAATTAATGACTTTCTTGAGGACAAAAAGATTGAGCTGCTTCAATGATATACATGAGCCATTGTTTTCGTACTTACTGATGAAATTTTTTATATATATATATATTTTTTTTAATATTCGTTTTTGACATGAATACTTGTATAGTATTGTATTATATTTTTTATTGACATTTTATTATTATTATTTTTATTTTTTTTTGACTTGAATACTTTGTTAAGTATTATATTTATTTTTTATTTTTTGATTGACACATTATGATTACTATTTTGTTTGACACAAATATTTACTTTGTAAAGTATTATATTTTTTTATTTTTTTTTATTACTTAATTATTGTAAATGTGAGGACTATGTGGGTTATTATTATTATTTTCTCCTCCTTTTTACAGTAATTTCCAACGTTGTCTGACAGTTTGAGTACTTTTGCGGCCTACCCAAATGTCTTTTCTTTGGTATTGTTCGTCATGTCATTGAGCTCCTTAGTGGTTTTTAAGTTGAGCTATTCGACTATTGACAAATGCTTGCACTGACTGGACAGGTCCACTCAAATATGTTTGGTTCTTTCTTCAAAAGACCACTACAGACACTAAGCTGCATGGTCCTCATATAGAATAATGTGAATGCGAGAACTATGTATGTCGTTATAATTATTCATGTAGATTTTATGATTGTCTGGCAGTTTGAGTATTTTTTGCGGCCTACTCAAATGTCCTTACTTTGGTATTGTTCGTCGGTTCCTCAGAGTTCTGAGTTGAGCTTCGCGATGACTGACAAATGCTTGCACTGTCTGGACAGGTCCACTCGAATTCGTGTGTTGCTTTCTTCATAAAGCTCATCCCAGACATAAACGTACATGGTTCTCATATGATCTAACCAGTACATATTGTATGGATTTGAACACTAAAAGAGACTTTGACCTCTGAGTTTGTTTCGGTGTTTCTTCTCAGGGTAGTCAGCTAGGAAACACCGGCCTCATCTAGCTTAAACTGACAAAAAACATTGACGTGTAAAAGTGTTCCTTGTAACCTATTTACTGAATAAACATCATTTATCATTATCAGAATGATATTCAATAATTGCAATAATTATGACCACTGCCTTATGCTTGTTAAGAAAGTTAAGTTTTTTTAAGTTTATTGTTGACGTTTCACATGAAGAGGTGACTTTTATGTGCAATTGTGTAGTTTTAAGGGAATAAAAGCAGAAATGTTTTCAATTTAACTGTTTTAATTTAATTTTTAAATACTCAAGATTAAAGTTATTATGTTTCGTAATGAGTATTTTTTATTTTATTTTTTTGGGTTTAATTTTAATACAAGGCTGTGGTTGCGCCAGAAAACGAACTTCTAGTTTAACAATATTTTTTTGGTTGGCAAACAGAATTAATTGTTGGATAGGTTGGTGGTATTGAAACCTCTCCTATCCTTTTCCTGGACAAAAACCTTTGCTTGTGTGTGAGCGAGACGTCTACAACTATCGTTACCCTCGCTCGATCTATTGGTGACATGAGCTATTGACAGCTCGTGTAGCATCGTATTTAGGTAGTTCATCGAATTGTCGTTGGAGTGACTTCCCGGTGAAGTCCCTCCGTTCCAGTTCGAAGGAGCGCATTTCGGCAACAATCTTCATGTCACCACCAGGATCCTACCAGAAATCGTTAGGTATGTACTCCTGACCTATGTATTTCCTTTTTCCTAAAAACTATATCCTATCCTATCCATATCCCATAACTTCATCGATCATCTTCCATTAATTTTCGCCTTTTATTCGTGTAACTTCTGAATTTGGGTGACTGTACTTATAATACAAACTTCGTTTGTTTTATTTGTGGTCCCAAAATACCACTCAAAAATAAATACAGGTGGAATCCGGGACCGCGGTCCCGGTCCCGAAATCCCCTCGACCCCATTATTCTGACTATTGTTGATTTATTAATGATGTTGTAGGTAGTGGAGATGGGTGAAGAAAAGTCCGAAGTACACAAGAAGAAGAAAGAAAGTTTATTGCACAGACACAGGTTACAGTTCACACACACAAGAGTTCCACTAAGAAGAAGGAGTGGTAGAAATGTAGAATGGATAGCACGAAATTAAGCGAAAATACAGTTAATATTTAGCGCGGCGAAACAATGATCTTTTAATCGCAACGGTCGGTATTAGTTCATAAAACATACTGGGGTAGAGGAACGCGCTTGCGCCAGCGCAGTGCAACGATAGTGCTGTCGCGCTCACGCAACCGGTTGGTGTGACGTAGCGAAGCCGCTGGCCGATAGAACAAAAGACGCGTCATAGCTACACCGGCCAGCTGATAAGTAATTATCTACTAATACAAAAAATGTGTTTGTATGTTGAATATTAATTTTAGTTGATTCTTAGAAATATTATACTTTGGTTTTTGATTTTATATAATACTAGGTGTTAAGTTACTTTGTTAGTTTTATGTATATAAATTATTATTGATTTACTGTTTAACAATTTCATAATTTATATTTATAGTTTAAGAATGATACTTTAGAGTAGGTCACTACAATGTTGATGTATATTTATATCATATTTATGAGCCATGTAATGTAAAGTTATGTATATTGTTACTTAACGTTGTGTTATATACACTACTACGATAGTGGTTGTTATATACCACAAGATATTTATCGTTGTAAATATGGCTTAAGTGATACATCCTTTAATAAGATTTATTACGATAAACGATTATTTATGATGTGTCGATATAATAATAAAAGAGAGCTACCGTGGAGTTTCTTGCCATTCTTCTCAACGAAGACCTAGTTTTGCGAACTGGCAATTAGATTTCGATTGATGACAAGCCTATTGGAAATAAATACATACTCTTGTCTTTGTGCTTTTCTTAATAAATCCCTTCCTTAAAACACCACATTCACGGCAAATAAATAAGTAAATAAATAAGTAAATAAATAGGTAAATAAATGGGTAAATAAATGGGTAAAAAAATGGATAGATAGATAGATAGATTTTCAATAGATTTTCAATAGATTTTCAATAGATTTTCAATAGATTTTCAATAGATTTTCAATAGATTTTCAAAAGATTTTCAATAGACTTTCAATGGACTTTCAATGGACTTTCTATGGACTTTCAATGGACCTTCAATGGTCTTTCAATGGTTTTTCAATGGACTTTCAATGGACTTTCAATGGACTTTCAATAGACTTTCAATAGACTTTCAATAGACTTTCAATGGACTTTCAATGGACCTTCAATGGACTTTCAATGGACTTTCAATGGACTTTCAATGGACTTTCAATGGACTTTCAATAGACTTTCAATAGACTTTCAATAGACTTTCAATAGACTTTCAATAGACCTTCAATAGACCTTCAATAGACCTTCAATAGACTTTCAATAGACTTTCAATGGACTTTCAATGGACTTTCAATGGACCTTCAATGGACCTTCAATAGACTTTCAATAGACTTTCAATAGACTTTCAATGGACTTTCAATGGACTTTCAATGGACTTTCAATGGACCTTCAATGGACTTTCAATGGACTTTCAATGGACTTTCAATGGACTTTCAATGGACTTTCAATAGACTTTCAATAGACTTTCAATAGACTTTCAATGGACTTTCAATGGACTTTCAATGGACTTTCAATGGACTTTCAATAGACTTTCAATAGACTTTCAATAGACTTTCAATAGACTTTCAATAGACTTTCAATAGACCTTCAATAGACCTTCAATAGACCTTCAATAGACTTTCAATAGACTTTCAATGGACTTTCAATGGACTTTCAATGGACCTTCAATGGACCTTCAATAGACTTTCAATAGACTTTCAATGGACTTTCAATGGACTTTCAATGGACTTTCAATGGACTTTCAATGGACTTTCAATAGACTTTCAATAGACTTTCAGTAGACTTTCAATAGACTTTCAATAGACTTTCAATAGACTTTCAATAGACCTTCAATAGACCTTCAATAGACCTTCAATAGACCTTCAATAGACCTTCAATAGACTTTCAATAGACTTTCAATAGACTTTAATAGGCTTTCAATAGACCTTCAATAGACCTTCAATAGACCTTTAATAGACTTTCAATAGACTTTCAATGGACTTTCAATGGACTTTCAATGGACCTTCAATGGACCTTCAATGGACCTTCAATAGACTTTCAATAGACTTTCAATAGACTTTCAATGGACTTTCAATGGACTTTCAATGGACCTTCAATGGACTTTCAATGGACTTTCAATGGACTTTCAATGGACTTTCAATAGACTTTCAATGGACTTTCAATAGACTTTCAATAGACTTTCAGTAGACTTTCAATAGACTTTCAGTAGACTTTCAATAGACTTTCAATAGACTTTCAATAGACTTTCAATAGACTTTCAATAGACCTTCAATAGACCTTCAATAGACCTTCAATAGACCTTCAATAGACCTTCAATAGACTTTCAATAGACTTTCAATAGACTTTCAATAGACCTTCAATAGACTTTCAATAGACTTTCAATAGACTTTCAATAGACTTTAATAGACTTTCAATAGACTTTCAATAGATAAATAAATGAGTGACGAATATTAAATATTTACATACATCTGGTAACATAACTACACAACATATTCAGAAAAATTTTAACACGCGCGCAAGCATCTCAAACTGACTGCTGACTGGTGTAAATATACCTCCTATTATGTCAGGCGCGCTCGAGTGTTCTACCCACATTTTCCCAATATCGACTCGACTCACCTGTCGGTCCAAATCGCATTGTTGTATAACCCGAAGGGGGGGAGGAGGGGGGGGGGGGGTCCGAAGTATATTGTTATATAATCAATAAATATAAATACTAATATGCTGTGTATTGGTGTAGTGTGAGTGTACATTATACATAAATAAACTAATTTAGTTTTAGGGTAGTAATGTACCCTACAAACACTTCAATATGTCCCAACACTTTGAATAAGAGCTCTAAAGACTAACTTTAAACGTTATTTTGTAGCTTTTAACTGTTTTCACATGTATGTGAAGTTTTATTTGCATCCTTGTTAGGAATGAACAAATTATGATGAAATTCAGTTCTTCACGTTCATGGGCATAATGCGCGTGATATATATTTACAAATATTATGTAATTATTATGTGTTTATACTGAATTGTTAAGATTAATTAATGAATTTACTAAATGATTTTTGTAACAAACTTATTTTCCTATAAGTCAAAGACTGATATGACTCAACTGTCACTTGTGAATCATACTTCTTCTTTTCGCTATTTTTATTAATTCAATTTCCAATGAACTTCTGTCATCCTATCACCTTTACGCTGACGATCTGCAAATATATTCGCAAGCTCCGTTATATAAACTGTCTGAGGCTGTTAATATGGTCAATACAGATTTAGCTCGTATCTCTGAGTGGAGTTTGGCTCATGGTCTGAAGGTTAATCCTACGAAGACTCAGGTCATTGTTGTCAGCAGCCCTAGGTTGCGCTCAAGAATTGACTGGACACAGCTCCCCCGGATTGTTTTTGATGGCTCAATTATTCCATACAGCGACACAGTGAAAAACCTGGGTATTTTCATAGACAAAGATTTTTCATGGGGTCCTCAATTGCAAGAAGTTTGCCGCAAGTTGTTTGCGTCTGCGGGGTCTTTACGAAGACTGCGCAACTTTCTTCCAACTGCCACCAAAACTGCGCTCGCTCAATCCCTCCTTCTCCCAATCCTTGATTATGCCGATGTTAGTTATTTAGATCTTACTGAAGTGCAGCTTGATAAGCTTGAGCGAATCCAAAACTTTTGCATTTGATTCATATTTGGCTTACGCAAATATGACCACGTTTCTAAATATCGTATTAAGCTCAAGTGGCTGCCAATCCGCCTTCGCCGGAATGCCCATGTTTTGTCATTACTCTACAGTATTCTGTTTATTCCTACAACCCCCTCTTATCTCAAAGAACGTTTTAAGTTCCTTCATGACACACATTCTAGACACTTGAGATCATCGGAGAACTTGATACTTTTGATGCCCTCGCATTCCACCAAGTTTTATGACAAATCATTTGCAGTTCAAGCTGTACGATTGTGGAATGCGTTGCCGATGCCAATTAGACAAGCCCAGTCACTCGCTTCTTTTAAAAATCTAGTAAAAGACCATTTCCTTTCTCTCTAATACCGTTCTGTTTATATATATTCTCATCTCTTCCATAATTAGTCCTCCTTTTATTCTTTGTTCTCCTTTTTTCTCACCTCCTACGAAATTATGTAACATTTGATATGTATGTATATATGTATGTATGTATTTTTAACCGACTTCGAAAAAGGAGGAGGTTATCAATTCGGATGTTTGTATTTTTTTATTTTTTATTTTTTTTTTTTTTTTTTTTTTTTATGTATGTTCGGGCATAACTCCGTCATATATTGACGGATTTGCAAAATTCTTTTTTTGTTCGAAAGGAGTTTATTCCGAAATGGTCCCATTTAAATTTCAAATAGATCTGATGATGGGTTTCGGAGACAGTCAACGGAACTCTTCAAAAATTGACAGCAAATCAACCGCGATTGCTGCTATCGTATGTCTATGAATTGTTAACACAGTTTAATGGGGAGCCACAACTAAAAAGTGAAAAATAAAAAAGTCGGTGTCAAAAAACAAAGACACAAAACAGGAACACCGACTTCCGAAATTAAAGTTATTTTGCACTTTTTTTGGAAGTCGGTTCTATTTTTTTGTAAAAAAGTTTTTTATTAAATGTAAAATTTTGACATCTATTTTTATTAGCAGTACACCACAGACTACCCCTTTTAGATTTTAAGTTCTTTCAGTCCATCCCAAGGTTGTCTTGTAGATATCGCTGTTCAGCGATAAGACCGCCGTTGTACCCATAGATTTAAGCTCGTGTAAAACAATTGTGTGACTGTTTTGGTGTACAATAAAGTTTTATTCTATTCTATTCTATTTTTGTTGCAACCTTTATTAATTACCACATAATTAAAGGGCTCACTCCATATTTAAGTTAATATCATCTTGTTTGAATAGTATAATTAAATTAGCATTGTCTCTTACTAACTGTTTAGGGATTTTGCTATATGTTTGATTTAGATAAAAACAGTCGACGTGTTTGTGTCTTCCCATTGCAAAATAATCACGCATGTTAGTTTGATTCTCGCAAGCAACGTCATTAAATATAATGAATGACAGAGTTTGGTTTCGCGTCCTGAACGCTTATAACTTCCTCATTCCCTTGATATTCTGTTCTGGAGTGAGATAGTAGGTACCCGTCGAAAAACTCCTTTTAAAAAAATGTACTTAGGTTGGTGTAAGGTTTTTGAATAGACATAAACATTTTGAAATATTAAACCGTTTTCATGTATAAGAAGTCCAATAAGTAAATTTGTTTTTCCACAATTCGATGGTCCACAAATGATACATCGTACTGAATTAGGTAACAATTCACCATGACGCGAACTAGTTTTACAAAAATCTTCACAAATTGTGTTTACATGCAGCGATTGTGGTTGTTTAACAAATTTCATGATTACTGTTGTCAGCAAACTGATTAACAATGAGTAGAAGTATTTATTACAACAACATTTATAAACTATCTACTATCTACTGTCTATTTCGCGATTGTCGGTCGAGTAGAGTCGAGTCGATTATCGATTATAGGGCGTTCTATACCACTGTCGGCAGCGAGGCGTACTCGCCGAGCGACTTGCCGATGGTGGTATAGAATGCTCAATAATATACTACTACTAACCGAACATCCTAATTAATATAGTTCTCAATAGAGGGAACTGGCGAGTTGTATAGGTATTAGGTACCTACTGAACTGTATTCAGCAGTCCACTGTAGGTCAAGTTCTTACGGCATTCGTCGGTGCATTTAAAGGGGCTCCAACATTATTATATGGAAGCTCCAATATCCACCCGTCTCCATCTTTTTTTTTTCAATGATACCGCGCACTTGCGCATCACATATGAATATAGAAGTATACAGGGCGTAACGGAAATGCGTTGTCATATTTTAGATATCTCTTCTGCCTATTGAAATAAAACAACTTTCTTCAAGTAAGCCTTTTCCAATTCCCAAAAAAAAAGTTGTTAATTCCTGTGCATACTTCTGCAGTCAAAGTGCGCGGAAGTTTTGTAAAAAAAAAAAACAAAATTGCGGGGGATCGAATAAGCCACAAATGTTCGAACCCCTTGAATTGCTTACGGAATGCCACGGTGATTCTGAATTCTATTCCAGTACCTAGTCACAATCATAACTCACAACAGAAGCACAATGACATGCATAACGTTACTACCAAAATTGATTCAGTATTCCAAATTTGACTAATTTACAAACATCTACCGCACTCCATCTCCATAGAAAATTTCACACTCCCACTATGCACACTGTGCTTGGATATTTTGCTTTATTTTCACGTAAGTATTAATAATATAGATTTAATGTTTCACGTCAAGATTGCACGACGATCGAAAACGTAGTATAACAGTAGATGTCTCATTGAGGAATTCGTTCTGTTGATGAGCGGATACCTACTTCAATGAATTTACGAGTAATGCCTTCAATGACTAAGTAATTATTATAGTATATAAACTCGTTATCAATAGTTACAAAACTTGAATGGAATATGCCATGTCATGACATGAGCTATGATGATGGGTTTATTTTTGGTCAGTGACAGAAAAGTTGAAAGGTAATCATTTGTGTTAGTAATTATTATAATAGGTAATTTTAATTGTAATGCGGAGACGCATAAATGACTAACCCCTAAATTCAAACTCATGTTCTGCAAGTCCTGCAACTCGACAAAAAAAAACACACATTGTCAGAAAAAGTTTTTTTTACTGTTGATAGGCACGCGTTTGACCACTATCTCACCTGCCCCCTTAGCCAAATAACGCTTCGTGCAAAATGTATGGCAAGGACATTACCTGCGGAGAGCACTTTCACGTCACTCACGCCCAGTAATGTCGTTGCCATACATTTTGCACGAAGCGTTAACGTTAACAGAGAAGTATATTGTCCAAAGGCTCTGATGGTAAGCGATGATGTGGTCGACGATGGAGCACGCTTGCCTGGAAGTAACCTATTCACTCTTGAATTAAAGACCCCCTAGCTTGTAGCTATCGGGTAACACAGACCCCGGCAGGGAACTCTACTCTTTAGCTGTAAGTACCTACAATGCATGTCATGTGTTCCCAAAACGTCTTTTGACGCACACTCCCCGAAATGCAACCGGCAGGCCAGCAACTCGACGCGTCGGTGCTCAAGACTGGAGCTTTGACTCAACGGGTGTTTGATTGCCGCGAATAGTTCTCATAGCGAATAGTCGTATTATTCGACCTATACAAAGAATTAAAAAAAAAATGATATCAAATAAAAATATCACGTTTGTAGTAGTCTTGAACTTAGCAATTATTGATTTGTTACTGTTATCTAATTTTTGTCTAAGGTTATGAAAAAATAAAACAATGAAGTTAAAGAAATCAGTCATATTGGTGCCGATTCTGTTAGGCACAAACTAAACTTAATTTATGCTATTGCTATCTTTTTCTCTCTAACTCTTGAACTAATATTCCATACAAATTAAGGGTACACGTAAAACCATGTCGTATAAAAACACGGTGAAGCGCAAGGCGTAAACTAGTTTGACATCTCTAACTTAGTTCATAGCTATGGCTGTCCTTTTTTCGCACTGCCTTTTAGTAAAAGATAGCGATTCTTTAATTTTAGTTTAGTTATTCAACAAGAAAATTCGCACCATTATGTGTTAGACTGTTAGCCCACCATTCATATGGGTTTATAGTTATGTCAGCCTTTGCTAACAAAGGCTGACATAACTATAAACCCATATGAATGGTGGGCTTTGAGTACCAATAAGAATAGATTCTCCATTATAAGTAACTTGCTAAACGACAGTTAATCACACCAGCAAGCTCTGTTTCTGAGGCACGTTTTTATGAAGAAAAGCACAACCGACTTGATACCAATCGTGCAGAAAAAAAAATTTTTTGCACCACAATCTGCTCCTTTTGGTCTTTAAATATTAACTAAAAAGCCTAACTAATTAACTTCATGACATAGCTGATTTTTGGCTAACTTTTTATATTAATGATTTAATCTCTTGTTTTCAGAAAAATTAAAGTTTAATTATTTTTGTCTATAGTTTTTTTTGTTCATTAAAATTTTATTTTAGACCACTATTCGCCGAATGTCGAATAATACTAGCTATTATTCGGTATTCTAAGAATAACAAAAAAAAATGTCGAGTAATGCCGAATAGGTACCTACCGAATAATAGCGAGTAATCGCGGCATTTCTACGCGCCAATTCCCGTTGTCTTTTTTTTTTGAAGTGAAAACTTCTTTAGGCGCGTTGGGCAGTTTTGAGATGGAAAAAAACAATTGAACTCGTGCGCCACCGACACCGTTACGCGATTCGCTACGAGAGTGCTACGACGCGTGGCGTCGTACCACTCGTAGCGGATCGCGAGGCGCGTTGGACATTTTTGTTCAATTTTTTTGTTTTCACTTCTGACGATACTCCCGGTTTTTTTTTGGCGACTGAATCGCGTGGAGGTTCTTTAAACTGACTTACAAAATGGTCCTAAGAGAAATGTTTAGTGGTTTTGGGGAAGGTGGACAAAAAAGTTGGATGGTTTGTGTGGTGACGATAAGAATAATAATAGAGTGAATGATAATATGACGACTGAAAGGGAAGAGATTTTTGAATCACAGACCCCAAGAGATACGGGAAAAGGGCAGAAGAAGAACATGGAATATGTAAGACAGGGTTACTGCGAAGAATGGGGTGCTGGATTCGATTTCAAGTTCGGGTAATATAATATTTATGAATATTGGAGTTGCCCAAGCGTGTAAATAGCCGTGGGTCTCTGCGGATGTAGAACAGTAAATACGACCAAGCACTTGGAGGGAATGCTGGCCCAAAATTGCCTATATTTGTCTGTATACCTTCAAGTTAGGAGTGGTCGGCAGCAGTCGGCGAATGTGGCCCTACTCACAACTTGTAAAACAAGTGGTACCTTACTTTCCGGGCTGTTCTCGATGGTTGCACGTCGAATTGTCGAGTGGCCACTCGTTCTCTTCACACCAACACTCCTGATTATGCTTGTTCAGTAGTTAACGGACGCGGTAAATATGGGTTATTTATTATTCCCGGTGGATCCCCAACGTTTACGGGATTTACTCGGGATTTTAGCGTATTTGCGGGGACGATATTATTTTAAGACATTAATTTAGTCTGCGGTGAGATGCGCGCTGTGCCTCGCGGCGTTAGACACACACACACACTGACGTCAAACTGACGTGACGTCGATTGTTGCATTTTAAATTGTCTATGGCTCGCGTAAAGCCGGCCACTCACGTCTGTCTGACAAATTAAAGCGAGACATACACGCGACGTGATACCAACCCCACCCAACTTGCAGAGTGGCGGCAACTCGCCACACCATGCTCCCCGCCTTGAAAGGTCCAGGAGCTTTCAAAAGCTGCTAATCTATGCGGAGCGAGTGAGGTTCAAGAAGCGGTGATGATATGTAAGCATTAACTTGTTGAAGAGCTTTGAGAGAAATCCAAGCAGCAGTCCGAAACACCATCGCATTGATATAATGCTCGGGAAAAATAAATAACAGTGTCCTAAGAATGAATTGCGGTTCGACTTGACTATGGTAAGTCGAATAAACTAAATTACAACTATGTAATGGCGTACCATTGGAACGTATAATATGAACCCTAAACTAAATTAAACTAAATTATGTAGTAATAATAATCTATTGAGTTGGCAAAGGATACAACTTAGTGACAGGACGTTTATACGTGCCTGACGCGGTTTTTATTGAAGCGACTCGAATTACACCATCCGATCCCGGAAAAACTTCCTCTATGATATCTAATGACCAAGTCAATGGAGGTACGTTATCTTGACCCAAGAGAACGACAGTACCTATCTCTATAGGGCGATCGGGAGTGCACCACTTCTGGCGAACTTGCAGCGTGTGCAAGTACTCAATTCGCCATTTATTCCAGTAGGATAACACAAGTTGATCCAAGAGCCTTTTGCGGTTGTTTAGGTTTATGTTTTCTTCTGCCAATTCAGAAGAAGGCAAATACGTGAGTGGACTGGACATTAAAAAATGCGCGGGCGTGAGTACCTCCGGATGTGGGTCTGACGAAATGACACTAAGTGGTCGAGAGTTCAAAAGGCACTCAATTTGCACCAATACGGTCGAGAGTTCCTCGTAAGTGAGAGGTTGTTTACCTACGACTCTAAACAAGTGAGTTTTAACACTCTTAATATTCGACTCCCAAATACCTCCGAAGTGTGGAGCTCGCGGCGGTATTCTTGTCCACTCGATGCGTGATTTAAGAAGCTCATTTTTAATATCCGTTTGAACAGTTGAATTTAATAAAAAAGAATAAATATCATCCAATTGCGCCTTAGCGCCAACAAAATTGGTACCATTGTCTGAGTACATAACAGACACTGGACCGCGGCGAGAAATGAATCTCTTAAATGCGGATAGGAAAGCCTCAGATGTGAGATCCGAAACAAGCTCGATATGTATGGCTTTAGTCACCATGCATACGAACAAACATAAGTAAAGTTTCTGCGAACGTTGACCTCTACGTCGAATAGGTATATAAGCAAGCGGCCCGGCGAAATCTACACCGGTGTGTACAAAGGCTTTAGCATCACGGACGCGGTATCCAGGAAGTTCAGCCATTTTGGGTACTGGATGCTTAGGATTTAGACGGAAACAAGTATTACATTTCCGACAACGAGAACGTATAACCGTTCGGCCATCCAATATCCAAAACCGCTGCCTTATAATGGACATCAATAACCCTGGGCCCGTATGGCAGTACGTATTGTGATAGTGATCGATAATTAGATCGACTACGCGGTCGCGTTTAGGTAAAAGCGCGGGATGCTTGGCTTCATACGGTAAGTCAGATTTAGACAATCTGCCCCCAATACGTAAGATGCCGAAGCTATCAATGAAGACAGATAAACAGCGCAACTTCTTAGCTGGAAGTTCACCTGCTTTAATTAAATTTAAATCGCTCGCAAAATGTAAACTTTGAACTAATCGAACAATGAAATTCTCGGCGGTTTGAATGTTTTCAACAGAACTATGACTATGTAGTCTGTTTGTAAATTTAAGAATGTACATAAATACACGTAACAATTTATTCCATGAGCAAACACGGTCAGCTATAGTATCTAAAATACGCGGTTCAGTATTCGAAGTTTCTACAAGAAAAACCTTTGATTTAAACTCCGGCAATGTTTCACATTGAGCAGGAGCGAACTTTAAAGGCCACTCGCTCATGGGCTGATGGAGCCATGTGGGGCCGTTCCACCACAACGAGTGTCTTATTAAATCCGATGGCAGCATGCCGCGAGACAGACAATCGCTAGGATTCTCTTTCCCGGACACGTGACGGAAACAAGCGGCAGGTAATTTTTCCTGTATTTGAGCAATGCGGTTGCTGACAAAAATAGACCATCTATGGGGAGATGAGTGGATCCACGAGAGAGCTATGGTGGAGTCCGAGAAAGCGTGGACACCTGTAATAGGTACACGAGCGGAAAGTTTTTCCTTGACTACGCGAACAAGTTTAGATAGAAGTAAAGCGGCGACAAGTTCTAATCGCGCTAGCGTTGTTATTTTAGCGGGGGAGACTTTGGACTTTGCACATAAGAGTCGGACAGTGATATCACCAGTAGGGTTGGTAATGTGTAAATAAATACAACAGCCATAACCAGTAAAGCTGGCGTCGCAAAAGGCTACGATGTTCACTACAGCTTCTCTAAAGACGCCAATGTGGCGAGGAACCTTTAGAGAAGAGAGTGAAGGAAAATCGCGCGTAAAAGCGGCAAACCGATTTGTGATAGATTCCGGTGGAACCTCATCCCATCCTACTTTAGCTAACCAAAGTTCCTTGATTAATACTTTCGCGTACAGCACAACGGGTCCTACAAGGCCCAGTACGTCGAACAAGCGGGCAACTAGCGATAGAATCGCGCGCTTCGTGCATTTATCATCCACGGCGATTGTTGTCAAAGAAAAATAATCATCAGCGGGTTCCCAGGTTAATCCAAGGATTTTGAAATTATGGACATCATTATCCATGCCAGAAAAATTAACTGGTAAGCGGTGAGACTCTGGGAGAATCTCTAATAAAGCGGGTGAATTGGTAGCCCATTTGACTAAGTCAAAGGAACCTACCTTCATTAAATCAATTAAATCGCGGGATAGACGCATAGCTGTCTGTTCGTCCGAAACAGAGTAGACGTAGTCGTCCATGTAAAACTGAGTTTCTACCAATTTAGAAGCCTCAGGAAAGCGGTCGCTTTGCTCACACGCCAAGTTACGCAATGTGCGCATCGCTAAATAAGGACTAGGTTTTAGTCCGAAGGGAACGCGGTTAAAATGAAAGGTGCGAATAGGCTCACCTTTGCTAAAACGATACAAGATTCGTAAATATTTGCGGTGGTGCTCTCTTACACCGATACGTAAGAACATTTGTTTTATATCCGCTGTCATCGCGACAGGGAATGTACGAAAATCAAGTAATAACAAAAACAAGTCTGCTTGCAAATTAGGTCCGACATGCAAAATGTCATTGAGCGACAACCCTGAGTGAGTTTTGGCGCTAGCGTCCAAAACCACTCGAATGCTGTCCTTGTCCGGTCTAATGACGGCATGATGCGGTATATAATAACCCTCCTCTGTCAATTCAGAGTCGGGCACTTCCGCTAAATACCCCTGAGTTATATAATCCGCGATAGTTTTATTATAATTCTCGCGTAGGGTCGGCATTAACGTGAACTTACGCTCGAGAGCAAGTAAGCGCCGATGGGCGTAACCGCGCGAGCTACCTAGCTCGCTGGGTGAGCGCGCAAAAGGTAGATCGACAAAATATCTGCCGTCTTCAAATAAGACTGAAGAATTAAAATTATTTTCACACTCTAATTCGTCCGGACTAATAAAACGTTGAGATGGAATTTCCTCTAGGTCAAAAAACTTATGTAAATTTGACTCGACTTCAATGTCGGCCTGCGCGGTAAACGAAGATGCAATTTGTGTCACATCACTACTACAACAATCAATATCACCCATAAGTACATAACCGAAGCTAGTCAGTACAGCAGGGGGTGCGCGGGTACCTGTTTCGACCCTGTCTCCCAGGTAAATAAAGAGGAACAATTGTGCTCCAAGCACGACGTCTACCGTGCCCGGCACGTTCCAAAGCGGATCAGCGAGCTGCAAGTTACTTAAGTATGACATGTTATCATTGTTATGTAATCTAATTAATTTCGCGGGAAGTCTATCTGTAATACAATCAACAACTAACGCTTGTATCGAAAACTTCGTATGAGGATCAAACCGAGACTCTATGTTGAGATGAATAAAACCGTGTATTGGTTTCGATGACATTCCAACACCTTGTAAAAATGAATTGCGTGATTTAATTATGGGTAAGTTCAAACGTTTACAACAGTCCATAGTAATTAAATTATTTTGCGATCCGTTATCTAGTAGGCACCGAACCACCTCCTTATCTCTGATGTCGCTATAGTATGCATATAACTGCGCGGTCGCTAGCAAAATGGTTGACCCAGTTTTAACAGCTGTAGTGAGCGAAACAGATGTATCCTTAGTAGGCGCTTGCGGCTCGGGCGATAATGACTCATGTTTTTCTCGGAAATGTAAGAGGGAATGGTGGTTCTTCTTACAAATTTTACAAACGTTACGTGACTTACATTTAACCAAAGAATGGGATAGACTTAAACAGTTTATACAGCCACGTTTTGCTTTTATAAATTCAAAACGTGCAAGCGGTGTTCTAATATTTTTAAACTGCGGGCAATAGAACAGCTGATGTCGTACGTCATCCTTATCGCACAACGTACATTTGCCATTCGAAACCGGTTCATTACGCGATACGAATGACTTAGCGGTATTATTTTTTGTTTGATGATTAACTGAACTAGACTTAGCGCGCGGTTCCGTCTGTAAATTATTACCGTATGAGCGTTGTAGTACCTTAACATATTCTTGCATGAATGTTATAAACTCCGCATAGGAAGGTAATTCTTTTTCACTCACACGTGATTCAAACTGTAAGACAGTTTGCGCTTCAACCTTTCTTAAACCACAGTGTAATAAAACAAAATCCAGTAAGTCTGGAATGTCTAACTGCTTCAAGGCTGCGACGAACGCTGAATATCGTTCCACAAAAGTATTGAGGCTCGCGGCATTTCCGGCGCATTGTTTAATGTCCAGTATATTATTGAGATAATGAATCCCTAAACTACGCTTATCTTGATACCTTTTTACGAGACTGTTCCACATAACGTTGTATGTATCACCTGTAGGAACAATGCCCGCGGTCAGCTTCAAGGCATCATGAGTCAATTTACTGATCAAGTACTGGACACGCTGCGAGTCAACCAGATCGGTATTTAAATGAACATTGCTACGAAACATTTCATAAAATATGGGCCAATTTTCCGCTTTACCATCAAACGTTGGCAAATCTATGGGCGGTAATTTTATCCGAGTACCCACTTTGTGTTCCGATGTTTCGTTTTTCGAAAGTATGAGATTACGTTTATATTTAATATTAGAATATAAGTCTTCAATAGAATATAGACTCGAATAGTCTGGTGCGGTTTGGTCAATTTCGAATTGCAATTCATTCATTTGTTCTACTATTTCCTCAAATTTGTTATATTGCTCAGTAATTGTTTCTGACTGCGCTAAGAATGTCTCATTTGAACGTGAATCATAGTTCGAGATGTTTCTGGAATCATTATATATGCGATTAACTCGCTCGAAAATCATTTGTTTTTTAGCGGTAAGCTGAGCCAATTTAGCTTCTTGCTTGCGGGACGCCATTTTGGGGCACTAATAAAGTTATGTGCCTACCGTAATGACTTGTACTTAATTTGTACTGAATTTTACTGATGCCTATCCAGGCTCGAAAGGACCATCTAATGGAGTTGCCCAAGCGTGTAAATAGCCGTGGGTCTCTGCGGATGTAGAACAGTAAATACGACCAAGCACTTGGAGGGAATGCTGGCCCAAAATTGCCTATATTTGTCTGTATAACTTCAAGTTAGGAGTGGTCGGCAGCAGTCGGCGAATGTGGCCCTACTCACAACTTGTAAAACAAGTGGTACCTTACTTTCCGGGCTGTTCTCGATGGTTGCACGTCGAATTGTCGAGTGGCCACTCGTTCTCTTCACACCAACACTCCTGATTATGCTTGTTCAGTAGTTAACGGACGCGGTAAATATGGGTTATTTATTATTCCCGGTGGATCCCCAACGTTTACGGGATTTACTCGGGATTTTAGCGTATTTGCGGGGACGATATTATTTTAAGACATTAATTTAGTCTGCGGTGAGATGCGCGCTGTGCCTCGCGGCGTTAGACACACACACACACTGACGTCAAACTGACGTGACGTCGATTGTTGCATTTTAAATTGTCTATGGCTCGCGTAAAGCCGGCCACTCACGTCTGTCTGACAAATTAAAGCGAGACACACACGCGACGTGATACCAACCCCACCCAACTTGCAGAGTGGCGGCAACTCGCCACACCAAATATATTGGTATCTGTTAGTAAAATATACGTAATAATGAACATTATCATCTTTCAAGTTCATAGGTCATTGGGAAGTTAAAAAATTCTTCGAAACAAAATTTTGTGACAGACGACGGACAGACGGACATTTTTTTTTTTATGATAGGCTCGCGTTTGACCACTATCTCACTTGATGGTAAGCGATGATGTGGTCGAAGATAGAGCACGCTTGCCTAGAAGTAACCTATTCACTCTTGACTTAAAGACTCCCAGGTTGTAGCTTACAGGAAACACAGACTCCGGTAGGGAATTCCACTCCCTAGCTGTACGCGCAATGAATGTTTATACATGTGAGTGACAGCAATAGGGCTCCGTTTGGAGCCTAAAAATAGACGTGGCAAAAACATTTTTATGTTGTCCCAATGAAAATAAAAATCGATGACATTCAGCGAGCGAAGTCGTGCTCACTCACACATCGAGAATATTGTATCTTAGATACCTACTTACTTATAAGTCAAACAAATTGACTACTAATATGATTAGCTGGTTTCGTATGGAGAAGTCAATATGACTTGTCATATTGTTAGGTGAGCTAGACAATATTACTTGGTTAGTTTGTTGTTTGACCAAAAGCGGAAACGCTTGTGATCATGACATTGATACTTGGCGATCTACGAATTTGATTCCTTGGCTTTTTTCATCAGGATTTGAGATCATATCTTTGATTGGAAAACATATCAGAACAGCATCTTTCACAAGGCATCAAATTAAAGTCCATCTTGTGGCATGGTTGGCGCAGTAGATGAGAGTTCGGCTGCTGTGCTGCGTGTCGCGGGTTCGACTCCCACACGGAATAAATATTTTAATTTTTATGGCCTACAGCTTAGAAAGAAAGGTTATAGACGAAGTATCAAAATCCAGCAATCTGAAGTACCAGAATGAGAAGCCGGCTTGTATCTGTACACGCGAAATAAGCTCACATAGACAAAATGAGAAGCCGATACGTCATTGTTACGTTCGTCAAGGTCACTCACACATTTTAACGATCCTGCTTCTTTTTATGTCCAATGATGTTCCGTCTATAACCTTTCATAGTCTAAGGCCTACAGATAGTTCTTCCTGGACTGGGTGTCTTGTTTATAATTATGTTTGTGAACGCACCCCCGGACCATATCGGTTTAAAAGTGTTTTTAACCAACTTCGAAAAAGAAGGAGGTTCTATGTTCGACTGTATGTATGTTTTTTTTTTATGTAAGTATGCTCGCCGATATCTCTGTCAATTGAGGACCGATTCCCATTTTTATGTTTTATCCTATAGAATATACTCCCTAGGTGGTCCTATATAAATTTTATCGAAATTGATTCAGCGCTTTTTGAAAAACTGAACAAAAACGAAAAATACGTATACCTAGATGAAGTTTTGGTGTTCTCCAATTACGACTATGTTTAAATTCCACGTTCCATATTATTAGGGGTTTTAGTTCTGCGTATAACAACTAAAAAGTAAAAAAAAAAACTTTTTCCCAAAAAAAAAACAATCGATTTCCAAAAAAGAAATACACTAAACATGAAAAAATAACTTTAATTTCGGAAGTCGGTGTCAATAATGAAGAACTAAAATGAAAACACCGACTTCCGAAATTGAAGTTATTTTTTCATTTTTAGTGTATATTTTTTTTTGGAAGTCTGTTGTTTTTTATGTTTTACTCCGTATTTCTTTATAGAAGTCATTTGCTTTATGATGTAACTACTTGATGGACGTTAATTGCCAGGAGATGGTCGCACAGGTAATGACAAACCACTCTCCATTGATGTATGTATTTTACCTACTTTTAATTAACTTAGGTACATAGTACCAGCACTTTATTGATAAGGTCAAACGTTGTGTAGATACTGTACTGCCACGCCTTGCTCCAAATTAAACTCATTAGTCGGTCAGCTTCACTAAACCTACCGAAGACTAAATTATGGGTATTTAATGGGCAACGTTGAACGAAAAAAAACTAAGTGTGTGTAAAAATAACGAAGTGTTTGTATTTTACTTCTTCGTTATTTGACACCGACTTCTGAAATTAAAGTTATTTTTTTATTTTTAGTGAATTTTTATTTTTGGAAGTCGGTTGTTTTATTTGTAAAAAAGTTTTTTATTTTTCACTTTTTGGTTGTTATACCCCAGAACTAAAAACCCCAATAACATGGAAAGTGGAATTTAAACATTTGGAGAACACCAAAACGTCATCGAGGTATATGTATTTTTCGTTTTTGTTCAGTTTCTCAAAAAGCGCTGAAGCAATTTCGATAAAATTTATATGGGACCTCGGGAGTAGGTATATTCTTTCGGATAAAAAAAGAATTTTGAAAATCGGTCCCCAACTGACGGAGAAACCGGCGGACATAAAAAAAAAACATACATACAGTCGAACATAGAACCTCCTCCTTTTTCGAAAGTCGGTTAAAAAGGGCCATTAGTGAACGTCAGTGACAAAAGTAACTTATGGCGCAATTACACTTGGTTGAATACGGCCGTCTTCGGAAAATCTTGTCCAGTTTCATTGTTTCGGTTACCCGAATACGGTTATCAGACGTCAGTTTTCCTTTGACTTCTATTGATCAGTGCTTTTATAGGTTCTGAAAAACGGAACCTTTATAGGAGCGGTTGCCCACTACGTCCGATTCTTATCCGTCAAAATACAGATCTATAGAAAACTCGGACCGAACTCGGATCGGTAGTGCGTAACCTACCATACAAATTGTTCTACGACCACGCCGGACCGTATTTTCACGGATAAGTCTCGGACGTAGTGCGCAACCGCTCTCACTCGTGTGTCTGTCTGCCCGTCCGTCACAGCCAATTTTCTCCGAACCTACTGGACACTGTACCAATACTTATTGCAAATAAATGATTATGATTATGTTTATGGTTGAGTTGTTTGGTACACTTATAAATATCTGTGACCCAAACACGGACGTGTACGAATATAAATAATTTGGGATTCTGGGGTCACTTTTGGGCTGCAAATCGGCAATGCATTTTTTTTTTTAAATAAACTGTTTTAAGTTAGACCAAAATTAAAAAAAAAAAACGACAGAAAATAGTTCCTTATAATTTACCAATCGGCGTGCTCAGAGACTCCCCAAACAAGCGCTTAGGTGTTCCAAACAATGAAGTCGGATTTTATAACTCCTTCTACGGTTACCATCGTCCTATGTGGGCGCGTTTAAACGTTACTGTCCCATAAACCGTGAATTCAATTAATAAGTTCATATTAATAATAAACATAACTCCCCCTTCTCAGTTCGCATGTCAAAAATACGGCGACTACGGAACCCTGCACAGCGCGTGGCCCGACTCGCACTTGGCTGGTTTTTTCAAATTACTAGTAGTCGTTGGCCCGTATTCCAGTGCGAAGGCTAGTGTAGTCTTTCAAGCACCCGAATACGGGCTAACGACCAAGTGTAATTGCGTTGTAGTGTAGCACATATATATGAATACAGTATTAAATACATAATAAAATAAAATAGAAAATAAAAAAGCTTTTTATTTCTTACAGCTTATAAAACAAGAAATTAGGTTAAATTAAGTTAGTTTACTTACATACAATTAATAGTTTGTTAGTAATTAAGTTTTGTTCCTAAATTTACTTGTGTTAATTTTTCCTTAATTCTATACTATTACATTATTATTCTTCATTCTGTAAGAACTCCTCTGTAGGTGAAGGCCTCCTCCAAAGATAGCCAGACCTCTCTAGATTGGGCTACTTGAATCCAGTTGGAGCCAGCTGTTTTTTTGATGTCATCTTCCCAACTACCTGCAGGTTTACCTCTCTTTCTTTTTCCCTGTGGACCCGCCCATGTGGTCACGGTTTTCGTCTATAATAAATACATATAAATTTTATATGTATTTATATATCTGTGTAGTGTTGAGAATAAATTATTTTCAAGAATATACGTATCTAAGCCAAGGCGCATCGTGGCATGGCCATATTATGATATGGAGCAATGAGAAAAATTTCAACGAAACGATGGATGGATTGTGTGAGTTTTAGTTATAAAATACCTACACGTACATAACTGAAAAACTATTTATAATCTAACTACGAACATACATAATTATCAAAGTACAAAAAAAAATACCTACACTAAAAAATACCTACACTAAAAAATACCTACACTAAAAATTAAAAAATAACTTAAATTTCGGAAGTCGGTGTTTGTATTTTATTTCTTTGTTAACCGACTTTCGAAAAAGGAGGAGGTTCTATGTTCGACTGTATGTATGTTTTTTTTTTTTTTTATATGTATGTCCGCGCATTTCTCCGTCAGTTGAGGACCGATTTTCAAAATTCTTTTTTTATCCGAAAGAATATACTCCCGAGGTGGTCCCATATAAATTTTATCGAAATTGCTTTAGCACTTTTTGAGAAACTGAACAAAAACGAAAAATACGCAGATCTTGATGACGTTTTTGTGTTCTCCAAATGTTTAAATGCCACGTTCCATGTTATTGGGGTTTTTAGTTCTGGGGTATAGCAACTAAAAAGCGAAAAATAAAAAACTTTTTACAAAAAAAACAACCGACTTCCAAAAAAAAATACACTAAAAATTTCAAAATAACTTTAATTTCGGAAGTCGGTGTCAAATATCGAAGAAATAAAAAACAAACACCGACTTCCGAAATTAATGTTATTTTGAAATTTTTAGTGTATTTTTTTTTGGAAGTCGGTTGTTTTTTTTGTAAAAAAGTTTTTTTTGAAAGTAATTTTTAGTGTAGGTTTTTTTTTTTTGGAAGTCGGTTGTTTTTTTTGTAACAA
Organism: Polia nebulosa; assembly: GCA_951329385.1. Lineage (NCBI taxonomy): Eukaryota > Metazoa > Arthropoda > Insecta > Lepidoptera > Noctuidae > Polia > Polia nebulosa. The sequence continues at coordinate 26,281,523 of OX589607.1, read as the reverse complement.
AGTTTTTTATTTTTATTTTTTTAGTTGTTATACCCAGAACTAAAAACCCCAGTAACATGGAACGTGGAATTTAAACATACTCGTAATTCAAGAAAACCAAAATCGGTCCACAACTGACGGCGAAACCGGCGGACATATGTAAAAAAAAAAAAAACATACATACAGTTCCACATAGAAACTGCTCCTATTTTCGAAAGTCGGTTAAAAACCGGTACACTTAGGCATCGAATGACTCCTATATATCGCTGTCATCTGGGCAAGCCGGAAACGTGCCCATAGGACTGGCAGCATTGCCACAAACGTGCCCAGAAGACTGGCAGCATTGCCACGTTGAATGGCAATGCTAATTCTTACTTACTTAGCTAAATGTTCCTTTGTAGGTTTCTGTTTGATTTAAAACTGGTTTTATTTGTCTGTTCGCAAGTTTTTATAGCTTCTTATTATACTGGTTAAATATTAGTAAAAAAAACAGTTGACATTCAAAGATGGCCCACAGTGATTTACTAAATCATTTGCCTAAATCTTTTCTCATCTATGTTCGGGTCGTATTCCACTCTAGTCGGATGCATATGAATACAAGGTTTTTTTATGGTGCTACTGCCAATCTGACATCCAAACCCTAGTAACTGGGTAACACTTAGACTATGAAAGGTTATAGACGGAACGTCATTGGACATTAAATGAAGCAGGATCGTTAAAATGTGTGACTGACCTTGACGAACGTAACGATGACGTATCGGCTTCTCATTTTGTCTATGTGAGCTTATTTCGCGTGTACAAGCCGGCTTCTCATTCTGGTACTTCAGATTGCTGGATTTTGACACTCCGTCTATAACCTTTCATAGTCTAAGGGGTAACACGGCTCTTGGCAAGACTGGTGTTAAATTTTTTGGCTTCTGACTGGTAACGAATGTGAAAGATTCATAAATGACAGCCGGGAACAACGAGCTTTCTAAGGAATTTCTCTTTTTATCATTGTTAGGCTCGCGCTGGAATTCTATCTCGCCTGATGATAAGCGATGATGTGGTAGACGATGGGGCACGCTTGCCTAGAAGTAACCTATTCATTCTTGTCTTAAGCCCCTACTACCGGCCAAGTGGCGCCCTCATTGAATAAAAAATCGTAGCATAGCACAGAAAATAAATATTAAAGAATCCAACGTCACGTATGTTACAAAGAGGATAAAGGCAAAAGTACCAAAAACGGCCGCGGCCGTTATTGACACTTTTGCCTACTACTTTGGGTACGAAACGTAAAAATACTTTATCCTCTTTATAACAAACGTGACGATGGATTCTTTAATATTTATTTTTAACAGACTTCCAAAAGGAGGAGGTTCTCAATTCGTTTCTATTTTTTTTTTTTTTTTTGTATGTATGTTACGCGATTTCTCCGTCAATTGTGAACCAATTTTCACAATTCTTTTTTTTATCTGAAAGAATATACTCCCGAGGTGGTCCCATATAAATTTTATCGAAATTGCGTCAGCGCTTCTTGAGAAACTGAACAAAAACGGAAAATACGTGTACCTCGATGACGTTTTGGTGTTCTCTAAATGTTTAAATTCCACGTTCCATTATATTGGGGTTTTTAGTTCTGGGGTATAACCACTAAAAAGTGAAGAATAAAAAACTTTTTAAAAAAAAAACAACCGACTTCCAAAAAAAAATACACTAAAAATTAATAAATAACTTTAATTTCGGAAGTCGGTGTCAAATAACGAAGAAGTAAAATACAAAAACCGACTTCCGAAATTAAAGTTATTTATTAATTTTTAGTGTATTTTTTTTTGGAAGTCGGTTGTTTTTTTTTAAAGTTTTTTTCTATGCTATGCTACGATTTTTTATTCAATGAGGGCGCCACTTGGCGGGTAGTTGACCCTTAAAGACCAGTTGTAGCTATCAGGAAACACAGACTGTGGCAGGGCATTACACTCTTTATAGCTGTACACACAATTTCACTAAACATAGTCACTAGATTACTATACCTTGTTATATTTATGTATTTTAGAAGAAGCATGAATTTGAAGGAAGATTGGGTACTAAGTATGACTCATATCGAAATAAAAGCTGCTGTTCCATACAAAGGAGCAAGACCGTTACAATCAAGAATGAATGTGAAACCACTGTTTTTCTTTAGATGTGACTTGGTGCTGATCTCTGAACAGCTGAGCATCAAAACAGACTACACGATCTGCTACCAACGAATCCTGTTACTTTGCTTATATCGCCCGGAGACAACCAGAGAGCTTAGAATAACAAACTTGGTTTCTAATTTTGTTTCTTCGTTATTTGACAACGATTGCCGAAACTAAAGTTATTTTGGATTTTTTTGTTTTTTTTTTGGTTTTGGAAGTCTGTTGTTTTTTTTTCTTGTAAAAACGTTTTTTATTTTTAGTTGTGGTACCCCATAATTAAAACTAAATATTAATGAGACGAAAGGATTGATAACCCCAGTAATATGATAGTTGAACACACCTAATTGGTAATTAGGGTAAACTGTTCATCTGCGTACCTCTTCAGAGCTTATCAGCGTGATTTTATGTTATGAAATGGTGTAAACAATAAACAGAGATGCGATTGCAGCAATCCCGGATGATTTACTATTATTTACTGAGGAGTTCCATTATATATCTCCGAAGATCGTCGTCAGATTTTCAACAAATTACAATCGAACCACCTCAGGAGTAAACTCTTTCTCGCTGTTCTGACCAGATTAAGGAGACAACGGGACGCACTGTGATGTGACCACTGCCACTGAGAAGAGAAGAAGAGAGAGTGGCCTGGAAGCAGCCCCTCAGTGAATCCGTCACAACTTTCCAGGATGGCCATGACCTTCAGCTATAAAGAAAACGATTAAGAATAAGGTATTGATCGAAGGCATAAACCACACGTCATATAAACTAAATAGTAAAGAAGTTAAATTGTTTGTCTAAGGTAACTATAATCTCTATATAGAACTACTGGCTCGATTATGAAAATTGTTTTACTGATAAACAACAGATAGATACAAATAATTAGACTGATACAAAGACAGGTTCTTCTAGGATAAGCCAGGGCAGCAAAGCCACGAGAAAAAGCTAGTATAACATATAACGTGACGTCACGTGACTGTGCATATTACTGCATATTAGGCAGGTACACCAAATTTTAAGGAATCATGACAATAATTATAATATTCAATAGTTACGTCTCTGCGGTAACTATGTTATATATATGAATCATGAAGGTTGTGATGACGCGTTGATTTTTTATCAATTAATGACTTGCTTTTTAGGTAGTTCTTGCTTTAGTATTTGTACCGGGCGGCGACCGGCGATCCGTCAGTGCTTGTGTTCACACTGTCGAGGACACATCTGTGGAAAACTGTGTAAATCTATAATAATAAACAAATAAACCGTAAGTAGTTTACAAAGCTTTTGTTTATATTCTAACTTGTTTCTTTTTTATTTATGGGTGTATATAAACAAGGTATCATTAACATAAAATTTTGTGTAACTTTCTTTAATTGATTGGATATCTAACTTTTAGTCATGTTATTTTAGATACAGGCTTGACTTTTACTTAATTCATTTCATAGAAAGCAATAAGTTTAATACAAAAAAAATATATCTAATAATTATATACAATTTACTGTACCACCATTTGGTAGGACATTGTCTCTTCGATTTCATTCTCGTGCTTTGCCAGAAAACGTGTAAAATAATACTGTTTTAAATCAGACCGAGGAGTTGGCATACACTCAAGATCAATATTAGATAAAAAGTCATGCAATTTTGTGTATACCATGTTTGCTTCACTTGTTATCGCCCGGTCACCTTGACTGGCCCTCAACATCACCTGGCCTGCAATGATAATGATTTCCCTCTTTTTCCTGTTCGCCTCATTATTATATATTCACGTATTAAAATTTTCTATTATAACTTTTCCAGAATCATGTCGAAATCGAAGCCTGTGTTCTACTACTTCAAGTCGAAGGCTCTTGGTGAGCAGTCCCGTCTCCTGATGGTGTATGGAGGCATCGAGTTTGAGGACCACCGCGTCGATTACTATACCGAGTGGGCGGACTTCAAGAAAAGTAAGTACTCTTGATATAATATCATCGTAATCTATCGTTTTAGGTACGAAAACTTACGGCATTGTGGTCATCAATTCAATTGAACAAAGTGTCTTTCGATATCCGAAGTTCAATCTATTAAAGTTCTACCAAGGACTATAATTGTATGACTATATAGACCTAAGTATGTTAGTTAGCTTTGGACTAGACTTCCAGCATATTCATATTAAAAAAAAAAATGAGCAACAGTATTAGGAATTTATAAAAAATACTTACCTAAATCATTTCGAAGAGGTTCTCTTTCAACGCTTAAATCAGTACCCGCCCTAAGATTTATTTTTAGTAGTAAGCAAAAGTGTCAAAAACGGCCGTTTCAGGTACTTTTGCCTACTACTTTGGATACGAAACACTTTCGAGTCCGGTTTTAACAACGTAAAAATACCTTATACTATCTGTAGCAAACGCAACATAGGATTCTTTAATATTTATTTTCTATGCTTTGCTACGATTTCTTATTCAATGAGGGCGCCACTTGGTGGCTATATACGCCTTAACTGGCAATGACTTTGAGTGGTTAGCTTGCGTGTTCTGTGCTGAGCTCACGTAACGCGTCGTACGTCTACCCAGTAATAGGACTCGCCCATCAAGGAGCGCTATCCGACATTAAACGCATTATTCATTTATTATACATAAAAAAAAAAACAAGTATTATTCTAAAACACGTATACTAAAATATAAATAATTAAATTGTCTTTCGAATGGTGACGGTTTCATAAAAATAAATTTTATAGTTTTAGCGTGATTCTTAATTTTTTATCCGCGTTAGACATAGCTTTACAAATTAATTACACTATTTTGTAAAAATATAATTTCAAATATTCACACATAAAACTACGACAGAACTTGTCTAGAGTAACATATATTTTTTACAACGAAATAAGACTAGTCGTTTAGACGAGATGTCCAATTAAAAACCATTAGAAGTCGGATAACTGCGCCTTAAGATGCGGAGATCGTTTACTATGAAGAAGATCAAACGTAAAATACTTTATTAGCTGCTTCAATTTACCTCTGTCAACAAATTAGGACCGGCTGTTGCCATGGTAAAGGAAGCAAACATGGAGTCACTATCATATCCAATTATTAGTATTAAACATAAACGAAAACAAAAACAATACCTGATAATTCTTAACATAACACGTAATAAGGATATGTGATATATATCTGAATTTGCGTGTTTTCATATTTATTTCTAGATTAGATATTTAGTTAATTACATTCGTTGATCAAGTATCAACATCAACGAAGATTAGGTACAACACTCGAGGGACTGATTGAATGATAGATATGAAAAATATGCAGGAAGTTAGTCATATTTAAAACAGTGGATAAAAACTAAAAACAAAAATTAAGTATAAGAAGATTTTTTTTATATACGTTGCCCCGCTCCAGGGAGTACTCCTGTATCGTGAGTGCGTTCACAAACATGTAAGCTCATATACCCATGACCCACATATCCAAAACTGTCTGTAGGCCATACAAATATTTATTCCGTGCGGGAATCGAACTCGCGACACGCAGATGTTAACGAGTGGTATGTTGTAACTTTCAGCGACCAAGTTTGGATATATGCCTATGCTGGAGATGGACGGCAAGCGGTACGCACAGAGCCTGGCCATCGCCCGGTACCTTGCCCGCAGGGTCGGCCTGGCTGGAGACACCCTGGAAGAAGCCCTAGAGATCGACCAGAACATTGACCTGTTCAACGAATTCAGGCTAAGTACGATTCCGTTTCTTCTTCTTTTTTACTATACTATATTTTGGCCACTGTTGCATCTGATAGTAAGCGATGATGTGGTGGATAATGAACCTCACTTCATCATCATCATCATCATCAGCCTTTTAATGTCCCCACTGTTGGGGCACAGGCCTCCTCTCTGTGAGAGGATGTGGGCCATAATCCACCTCTCGGGCCCAATGCGAATTGGTGGATATCACACATTTGCTTAGAATAGAAGTAACTTATTCGATCTTGACTTAAAGACTGCTGGATTAGACTGAATTGGAAAGGCATATGTCCGGCAATAATTTGCTTAAATTGGAATCCAAAAAAAATCGACAAAAATAAAATAACTAAAAAAACTCTATGAAGCGATAGAAACATTTCTAGACCCGAAATGCTTTCTAAAATGCTAAATATCATTTGTAAGTTTGAAATTCTCAACGAACATAAGATTTTGTTTTTTTTTTCTACAGAAGCTTCAGACATATACTACGAGACCGATGAGGCTGCAAAGGAAAGGAAGTATGCTGACGCTCTCAAAAACGTGTTCCCAGTGTACCTGGAGCAACTCAGCGAAATTATCAACGAGAACAACGGTCACCTCGCCCTTGGAAAGGTACTATAGACAGATACTCCATATATCAGCAACACAATTAGCCTTTTTTTGCAATTATTGAGATATTTTACCTATAACAGGCACGTGGATGCATATTTTAAAGCTGTTATTGGCTGATAATATAATCCTGAGCCATCAAATAGTAGCCTTACTTATGTAACATATTATGCTTTATAGCAGTGAACGTCGATTCAATAACGTTGAATTGGGGTTGGCGTAGTATGGCCTCCTAAGTATCAGCCGCCAGCCAGACTTTCACAGAATCCCTCAATCGTGTCTACGATCTTTTTCAATTCTGATAGTCATTCACATAAACCTGTCAGTTACAGAATAACAGACACAATAGAAAATCTATTGTTCTATGTCATCAGCGGCCTTACAGTATGTCAGGGATTAAGACTAAAACTTTTCTCCTGACAAAACCCTTATTTTTCTGTTTCACTTACCCTTCATAACAATTTGGCGATTGTCAGTAGACTACACGACTCCTCGACTTCTAGACTCATTTCTGAATCTTCAAGGTGTATTCTATGCTTTTCACTTACTCCTTAAGTGGCCAAACATTCTGATCTCTACAAGGCAGCTGTAATCATTAGCTATACTTTGCATATATCTATTTACTCTCAATGCTCATGATAAAAATATTCCTTTTACAGTTGACCTGGGCAGATTTCGTCCTCACAGGTACAATCCTGTACCTGAAGATGATTACGCGGATCCCAGACCTCGAGAAGAAGTACCCTGCTTTCCAGAGGGTCATTGACAATGTGTACGCTATCCCTCAGATCAAGGCTTATGTTGAGAAAGCCCCTGTTACCAAGTATTAACTTTATTGTTTTAATGAATCTTTTGTTTTGTGAGTCACTTTTTGTAGGTATACTCGTATTTAACAATTCAACTGCGTGAATTTATTTATTGTCATTCGATATTTACATCATGTTCATGATATTATTATAATGTAACTCTAGTTTTTAAGATTATGTTAAAATAAATGTTTTTAATTTTTATTTGTTACTTTTCTTTCCTATCACGTGTAGGTATTTCCTTTGTAGCCGTTTTCAGGATTCGACTCAGATTTAGTAGGTAATCTATAAGTCGATTAATTTCCTGCGAGAAAATTCGCGATAATTGCCAGTACAAATACAAAGAATACTAAGAATACTGCTGTCTGACGCTGGTCTTCCAATGAACCCTTGAGCGACGAGTGACGGAGTAAATCGTTTCAACATAATGTAATATACAATAACCAGACATAAATACTTGTAATAAAATGAGAATATGTTCAGACATATATGCATACGAGTATGTTCAGATGAAAAATAAAAAGTATTGCTAAAGAAAGTTTCTATTATTATTAACACTTGCATAGACTTCGTACCTAGTAGGACGTAGGGCGACTAATGACAAAAAGTGATTAAAGGCCTACGCTGATGCTGCCCCGGAAAGGGAATCTAAATCCGAGCTTTATAAAATATTTTAAAGCAATTCTACAGAATATAATGTGTGTGTGTGTTAATGATCTGTAAGTTGAGATTTTAAGAATAAAAGAAAGTAAGAGATATAACAATATGATGGTGGCGGTCGAATGAAACCAACGTTGGATGACCGTTATAAGTTTATTCACTTTCTTCAACACTTGACAGACTTTGAGCAAACAATGTTTAGACTAAGACTTATTAGTGGTTCTAGGGATGGACTGATCCTGATCCTGATCAAATCCTATCCTTTGACCTGCCTAGCTAGGCTGTCACTGACGGCGACGGGGCCTCCGCTCAGGTCAAGATTTAGACAATAATGGTGACTGCGGGGCTACCGACCACTGTGTGTCTAAGTAGCGAGTGCAGGGCTCCTCTTTTATTTTTGAGTGGCTACTGGCAGGCATCTATGTGGTTGTCGGCTGCTTAACCGGACTTGCCTGTGGTGGCTTTAATTTATTAAAGCCTCCAGCCTGAGCTTATTTCAAACTTATAAACTAAGTGACTACACGCTAAGGGCACCCCCTGTGGGGTACGGACCTCAGCTTAGGGCATCACTGGGGGTAGGGCAGCAAGAGACGGCTGGATCGAACTTAAATTATTTTGGGAATTTAAAACTACAGGCTCAGCGGCGCCAGCACGGGCTGGCTCGAGCGAGGGACGTGGCGGACATTGACGGGATCTTCGTGGCGGGCTGTCTAGTACACACCTGTCTGTCGGTTTATATAGGCGGGTAGACCAGTAGCTGTGCGTCTATCATTTCTCGTTCTTGTATGTGTCTGTGACCTGTTATAACGTCACTGGTACTTCACACATCGTCGTTTCCGATCTACTCGGACTGCGCAGTGGTATGCATGCTATCCGGTATATGGCGTAAGGCGTCGTGTTATAGGGATTATTTTCAACGAAACTCCTGTTTGTAGTGATCGTTACAAGTCGCTGAGTATTGATGAGTACAGTGATATCTTGCATATCAACAAGGGAAACCATAAGTTTATTTTTTATTTCTTTGTATAGCTATAGAATGTTTAAGTGGCCTTGAGTAGGATGAACGTAATAATTTTCCATTTTCTCATAATTTCTCCCACCGCTTTTTGAATATCAAAATTCTAACCATGATTGTTCTATAGCTAAAATGCAACTTATATTATAGATTTTGAGAAAACGACCAAAAATAAATCATTGAAATCCGTTACAACCATCCCTACACCTAGCTTTGGTTGTTACACTGCCAGGGGATGGTTGTAACATCTATATAGGGTGACTGGTAATTAGTGACCGATACTTAAACACGTGATTGTACTCATGATTACAAACAACTTTCCCAAATAAACTTTTTTTTTTATATGTATTCACTTTTTTCACAATAACAACAGTTTGAAATTCCCGCGCGCGTGAGGACAGTGGCCGCCGTGATCAGCTGTTAGCACTGAGGCAAAGGGAGTGGTGCGGGCGGCGGGGGAGCGTGAGACGCTACTACTAGTACATTTGCCCTTTCCCGAGGTCAGACTATCAGCTGATAGATCGTGCTTACTTTTAATGTTACGGCGCGCGCGTTCCTAGATATTTTGTGGTTATGCGGACATACTCGTACGTTGCATCTTAAAAGTATTAGTCAAACACGCTGTCTTTGAAAATATTTTTTTACTTAGCAACATCCGTGTGTTTAATAGCCTAGCTCTATTTACCCAGTACCGATGACTCGTACTCGTGTAGGTGCCCGTTTTATTTTTTCTTTTTTTGTGCAGTGGGAAATCATCTAATGACTTCTCCCGCTCTGGGTGGAGCGGGAGGGCGTGTCAGACTCTTATTGACTAAAACCCACCCCTGTTCCGTCCCTGCCTGAGTACCCAGGGGAGCGGTAACTCTGTTACGAATTTATCCGCTACCCATAGTGCATATAGCTAAGGAGTGGATTTCCACGCCGGAGTTTGTGTTTTCTAATAGCTACAATTTGGGAATTTTTAGGTCAAGAGTAAATAGGTTACTTCTGGGCAACCATGTTCCATCGTCAACCACATCATCGCTTACCATCAGGTGACATAGTTCTCAAACGCGAGCTTATCAATTATAAAAAAAAAACAAGCGAGCCTTGCAGTAGTCGCATATGATGTGTAACATTTGACATCTCACCTTGGTAATAAGCAACATTAACATTCTATCCTGAAAAATAAAAACGTTTGGTTCCAATTTGACTGCATGCAGATTTATCGTAACTCTACCACCCATTTACCACCGCGCGCGCTCATTGTTCAAATCAAATAGTGCGCGCTTCCCCGGCTTCCTGTTACACACTTCAGTCCCATTTCTCGAAATCACTCCATAAACTTTGGAGTACCTTTCTATAGACTAGCAAAGTCGTCATCACCGCTAGTTTTATAGAACAAGACTTAAGTTCGTGTATACGAGTTTTGTAACTGTTTTGGTGTAGGTGCAAAGGTTTATTATATTCTTTTTTAATCGTATGTTTCATTATTTTGCAGCAATTTGTCCTTTAACGTGATTGGCTCATTTGCACGGGAAACTTAACATGACTTGCATTTTTGTAGTCAAAACATACAAACACGTCGCGAAGTAGCATTGTATAATACATACGAAGCAAGATTATACACCCACACGGGTTGATTTCCAGTCGCAACATTTAACATCAATTTGACAAAGCCTAACAGCAAAACCGCCAAACCATGGAGGATGAGAGGCTCCAGGAGGCCACGCTAGGGTCAGGGGCATGATCGAAGGAGTCACCGCGCCCCTGGCACAGGCAACTGAAGAAACACGGGTGGGTTTTAGTCAGTAAGAGTCTGACACACCCTCCTCACTCAACCCAGATTGGGAGAAGTTATTTGATTATTTCTTCCGATCTCGGCAGCACGCAGCAATGCTGTCGTAGTAGTGCTGCCTCAGCAGTGTTGCGCAGCAGTGCTGCCTCGGCATTGCTAGAAACCAAACCACCAGACCAGGGGGGTTAGACAAAATACTTTTCTGTTAACGTTAACGCTAACGCTTCGTGCAAAATGTATGGCAACGACGTTTTGTACGAAGCGTTAGACAGAGAACTGTCACGTCATCACGTGACTCACGCACCGTAATCTCTTTGCCATACATTTTGCACGAAGCGTTAGCGTTAACGTTAACAGAAAAGTATTTTGTCTAAAGGCTCTGACCAGATCAGTAGTGCTGAAGCAGCACTGCTGCGTGCTGCCGAGTTCGTTATCGTACCTTTACCCTATAAAAAAAAGGAGGCAGGGACTTATACCGCTAATATGTTATGTTGAGTGAGATCGTAAACTAAACTACTATAAGCATAGTCACATACGTAGGTATTATACTACATAATGTTAATATAAGGGCCATAGCCATCTTATCATTTTATTGTACGACAGCGAATCTGAAATGTGCATCAGAAAAAAAACTTTTTAACAAAAAATTCAACCGACGAAAAAGAACTAAAAAGCAAAAAATAAATAAACCTTTTAAGTCTTGAGTCAAATTGAGCTTATTTACCTACATAAAATATCAAATTTTATGTAAACTAATTTTGAGTCGGTTTAAAAGTATATCCGACTGACCAGCCTGTTTGCTGACAAGGTTCGTTTTTCATGCGACCTCCTTACATTTCACAATAGCTTCAGTGAAAATAACCAGTCGCATTTAGCAGACTATAGCTACCGATTGTTCGCCATATATCTTGTTTGCCTTCGTAATCAATCACTTAAAAACAACTATGAATATCTACGGTTTGGCTGTACAGCCACATATTCGGCCTTGATAGATTTAGTTAGAGATTCGTCATCCGGCAAAAATTGGCCTTTAGTAGATATCAAAATATTGTTTTGAAGGTTGAGTTGTTACCGTAGACCGTAGTAACTTAATGATTCATGACATCTCATGTTTGTGAAAGATGTGTGGTGTGAACAGTGTGAATTGGGTTTGAATAACGAATATCATTGTGACCAGCTGTATTTTTTATTAACTCACAAATTATTATCGTTTTTATGGCTTCGGAGACTTAAGTATTTGTGCCTTCCGGTAACTGGCATCAGTGTTTATGTGATCACGCAGTTGGAAACACTTCTGTGGAAGGACTTAAAATTTTGTAAGTATCGTCGGACTATTAACTTGTATATACTATTAAACTTGTGCTTTCCGACTGTATGGCATTTAATAGTTAATTTTTGTACCTACCTTGCATTTGCATGGTATGGTCTTGCATCTCGAAGCTAACTTAATTGGGCGAATACTATGACAATTATTTATTTTTAACCTGTATGTTGGTTTTTGGGCAATCGTCGAGTCAAGTAAACATATCTCCCCGGGCCTGCGGACGGCGAGTAGTGGGTAACTCGCCGTCCGATCAGCACCAGGCCCGAGAGTCGACAGCGCGTAGTGTTCCACGCGCGCCTCAAAGAGTTGTCAGCAAAGGGACGGGGCCTGCCACGGCCGATGCCTGCCCGGGGGTGGAGGATAAATTCGAAAGAGTTACCTCGCCCCTGGGCACTCGAGGCAGGGAGGAACAGGGGTGGGTTTTAGTCAGTAAGAGTCTGACACGCCCTTCCGCTCTACCCTAGAGCGGAAGAAGTCATAGGATGATTTCCCACCCCCCAAAAAAAAAAAAAGTAAACATATCTTCTTGTTTACACTTTTTTTGTAAAAACAAGAGGCTTTCAATAGAAATTATAAGCTGCATTCATGTGGTTCTACTAATCTATACTTGAATTTAAAATTGAAGATAATTTTAAATTTTAACATGACAAATTTCCAAATTCTGTTAGAACCCATATTTTTAATAATAGCCTTTTTGATACAAACCGTCACATAAAAATCAGCTTAAAATACCTACGTGACGTTAAAGTCAATAATTGAGTTGGTGGCGATGAATTATTTTTACAAGTAAGTATACCTGTCTCTACTTTTCCAGAAACATGCCGAAATTCGTCCTCTATTACTTCAGTGCAAAGGCTCTGGTCGAGTCCTGCCGCACGCTGATGGCGTATGGTGGCCAGGAGTTCGAGGACCGTAGCATAGCTTATAAAGACTGGCCGGCTTTCAAGCCAAGTAAGTGCTCTTATTGTAACATCATTATCTACCATTCCCTCAGAGAGGTCCTATGTGACAGTTATGTTCATCTACTCAGTTTTGAATAGTAGGTACACAGGTTTGAATTAACCTACGAGTTGTAATGCCGAACCATCATAACTTGCACCAGTAATAAAACATATTTTAGTTTTTAGGCACTATAATTGTATAGGAAATCTTACTACTGTAGACTAAATGTACACTTTTTGTAAACCTTTCATTCAATAAATAATCTAAAACAAATTGGAACGTGGAATTTAAACATACTCGTAATTGGAGTAAACAAAAACGTCATCTATGTATACGTATTTTTCGTTTGCGTTCAGTTTCACAAAAAAACGCTGAAGCAATTTCGATAAAATGTATATGGGGCCACCTTGGGAGTATATTCTTTCGGATAAAAAAAGAATTTTGAAAATCGGTCTACAACTGCCGGAGAAATCGGCGGACGTACTCGTACATAAAAAAAAAGTATACTTACAGTCGAGCATAGAACCTCCTCCTTTTTCGAAGTCAGTTAATAAATTATATGACTGTTAGATGTTAACAAGTGATATTATTTAACTTTCAGATACCTTATACGGATGTCTGCCAATGTTAGAGATCGACGGCAAACAGTACGCACAGAGCCTGGCCATCTCCCGGTACCTCGGACGCAAGTACGGGCTGATCGGAGACACTCCTGAGGATGCGCTGGAGATCGACCAGAACGTCGACTTACTTGCTGATCTTCGTCTGAGTGAGTTTCTAGTTCTCGCCATATGTATAAAAACTTTTTTACAAAAAAATAGAACCGACTTCCAAAAAAAGTGCAAAATAACTTTAATTTCGGAAGTCGGTGTTCCTGTTTTGTGTCTTCGTTTTTTGACACCGACTTCCGAAATTAAAGTTATTTTGCACTTTTTTTGGAAGTCGGTTCTATTTTTTTGTAAAAAAGTTTTTTATTTTTCACTTTTTAGTTGTGGTTCCCCTTTAAACTGTGTTAATAATTCATAGACATAGACGATAGCAGCAATCGCAGTTGATTTGCTGTCAATTATTGAAGAGTTCCGTTGTCTGTCTCCGAAACCCATCATCAGATCTTTTTGAAATTTAAATGGGACCATTTCGGAATAAACCCCTTTCGAACAAAAAAAGAATTTTGAAAATCCGTCAATAAATGACGGAGTTATGCCCGAACATATATATAAAAAAAAAAAAAAAAAAATACAAACATCCGAATTGATAACCTCCTCCTTTTTCGAAGTCGGTTAAAAAACCGGCCAAGTGCGTGTCGGACTTCGCACATTTAGGGTTCCGTACCAAATGAGGGAAGTATCCAAGAAAAATCTGATTTATCAATATGTTGTTATGTGATAGTTAATATACGTAGTATAAACATTATCACCAAATTTCAAGTTCAATGGGAAGTTAAATAATTCTTAGGAACAAAATTTTGTAACAGGCGACGGACAGACGAACAGACGCACACAAAAAAACACGTTAATAGTACCCTGGAGCCCCCTTTAATTTTTAATTTCAACTGTCTACCTATTACGGATCATGAGATACAGCCCGCTGACAGACAGAGGGACGTACAGCGGAGGCTTAGTAATAGCGGTCGTTGGTTACCCTTCGGGTACGGAACCCAAAAAAGTTTGAATTAAAGCGTAATTACACTTCGTTTATGATCTTACAGAGGCTTCCGAGGTTTTCTACGAGCAAGATGAAGCTGTAAAGGAAAAAAAATATGCCCAGTACGACACCGTGTTCTCAGATTACCTGGAGAAGCTCAACGCCATTGTCGTGAAGAATAACGGTCATGTCGCCATTGGAAAGGTAAGTTCTAGACGATGACAGTAAATAAATTTAATTCAAATTCGAACTTTCGTAAAACTGTTAATTTGGCTGGAGGGACGCAATAATTTCCTCTCTTCTGTCAAAAGTAGGTATCAGGTAGGTTGCTTTCTCCGATTGTTATATGACAGGCTTGTTTAAACGCGGGTTGCGGGATTGTTCGTAAGAGTCACCGCAGTTTTTTTTTTTTGAGTTTTGGAACTCACCCTATGACTTCTCCCGCTCTGGGTGGAGCGGGAGGGCGTGTCAGGCTCTCACTGACTAAAACCCACCCTTGTTCCTTCCTTGCCTGAGTGCCCATGGGAGCGGTAACTCTATTACGAATTTATCCGCTACCCCTTAGCATGCAGGCACCGGCCATGATTGGCCCCGTCAGTGGCGGCTGACATCTCTTTGAGGTGCGCGTGGAACACTACGCGCCGTCGACTCACGGGCCTGGTGCTGATCGGATAGCGAGCTACCCATTACTCGCCGTCCGCAGGCCTGCGTCTACGGTGGTCGGAGATCGTCCTGTTACCTCCGACGCCCAGGGCGTCTCTTGTGGTGGCTGCGGCTGGGGGCGTGAAGGCCACTCCGTTGAGCCTTCCTCACCCATTCCGCCTCCTCCTTCGCGAGCATTACTACTTCGCAGAAGGAGGAGACTCCTTCCCATCCCCTCTCGCTCCGTACCTGGCCTGGACCAGGGCCGGGCGCGAGAGGTCACTGCCGCCTATCGCATCCACGAGGACACGGCGGTGCTCCGCCCAAGCGAGGCAGACCTCCACCGTATGCTCCGCCGTGTCCTCTAGGGGTCGCGGATAAATTCGAAACAGAGTTACCGCGCCCCTTTCCACTTAAGACAAGGAAGGAACAGGTTTGGGTTTTAGTCAGTAAAAGTCTGGCCCTCCCGCGCCACCCAGAGCGGGAGAAGTCATTGGACGATTTCCCATCCCACAAAAAAAAAAAGAAAGGCATCTGAAGTAATCGGGTGGGTTTTAGTCAGTAAGAGTCTAACACGCCCTCCTGCTCCACCCAGAGCAGGAGAAGTTAATTGATGATTTCCCACCCAAAAAAAAATAAAAAATAATACGTAGCAAGAATGGTGTCAGATGTTTTGGCTTCTGGCTACCCATGACAACTGATAAAATTTATAAATGACACTCGGGACAATTCAGCCACGAGAGGAGCTCGTGTCTGAACTGTCCCGAGTGTGAGAGACTATCCCGAGTGACTATCTACGAATATTATTGTCAGTTTAAGACGGTTGTGATATTTTAGTCGCGCGTAATATCTTGTTGAAAATTCTGACAATCGATATCGTTATTGTTACATCATATTATCGTTACCGGCTTGCCCAGATGATAGTGATGTCGAGGAGTAGGTACTTCAACACCTAAGTGTATTCGGTTGTTAAATATGTATATGTATGTCAATCAAGGAGTTCATCTTGGGGTCGGCTTCCAGTCTAACCGGATGCAGCTGAATACCAGTATTTTACATGGAGCGACTGCCTATCTGACCTCCACAACCCAGTTACTGGGTAATACGATACCCCTTGGTAAGACTAGTTGTCAGACTTTCGGACTTCTGACGACCCGTAACGACTGTCAAAAATCCACAATTGACAGCCTGGACCAACGGCTTAACGTGCTTTCCGAGGCACGGTGGAGTCTCGGTATGTAAAGATGGTCATCCATTCATGGACCAACCCCGGCAAGCGTAGCTTAACCTGATGGATCCACCCGTGCCGCTGTTATTACTTGAAATATGTATATGTATGTAAAGTACGGCCAACGAGAAGCGATACCAAATGTAAACAAAACCCATGCGAAAATGGGCGATAAAATGGCCGCCCGAATGTTGGCGAACCCGTCTTAACGTTGTCATGTTTTTGCCGGGAGAACGAGACATTACGACAAAGGCACAAGATGGAAAGAGATAAATATTAGATTGTCAACGCCACAGTTGTTCTTTAGGTTAATGACCTTTCGTATCGCTGCTAGTTGGCCTTACTTTAGTTAGTGAAGAGTGCCCAGAACACTGGCAGCACATTTGCCACATTGCCACGTTAGTCAATATTTAGATTTTTTATTTACATTATTTAAACAAAAACTACAACTGACTTCTAAAAATTGCAAAATAACTTTAATTTCGGAAGTCGGTGTTTGTACTTTTTTGTTTCTTCGGTATTTTTTGTAAAACAGTTTTTTATTTTTCACTTTTTAGTTGTTATACCCCAGAAGTAAAACTAAATATTAAAGTTATGTCCGAATGGATAACCCTAATAACATGGAATTTGAACATTTGGAGACAACCAAAACGTCATCTGTGTATTTTTTGTTTATATTGATTTTTTCAGAAACGGCTGAATCAATTTCGATAAAATTTATAAGGGACCACCTCTGAAGTACGACCTATCAAACATAAAATCATTAAAATCTATTCACAAATGGCGGAGATATCGCGTAACAAACACACAAAAAAAACATACACACGAATTGAGAACCTCCTCTTTTGTAGTTGAAGTCGGTTAAAAAAGAGAAACGTTGCCCCACACTAGGAATTACTTCTGTATCGTGCGTGGGTGCGTTTACACGACATCACCCAGACCCGGAACAGTATGTGTAGACCATACAAATATTTGTTCCGTGCGGGAATCGAACTCACGACACGCAGCGCAGCATCAAATCGCTCAATTACTGCGCCAACCGTTTGTTAGGCCCTCAAGTTCCAAAGCTACGGAAGTCTAGTCTCTTATATTCATGTTATAAATATATTTTTTTTTTCTGTTTACAGCTGACATGGGGAGATTTTGTCTTAGCGGGTGTGTTCGACTACCTGAAATTGCTGATGCGTATGCCTGATCTCGAGAAGAAATACCCTGCCTTCCAGAAAGTAATTGACAACGTGTACTCCATTCCAAGAGTCAAGGCATTCGCTGATGCTGCCCCGGAAAGGGAATTTCCAATGTAATTTTCTACTAGGTGTTAAGTTGGTTCAAAAACCAATATATTTTTATAAGACTTTACCTCGTTTATATGGTTTAACTTTGACTTTTTTAGTTTAACTTTATGTAGTACTGTAAATACTTACCTAAATGTTTTATTTTTGCTTATCTTTTTTAGTTTCTATTTATTTTCGTAATTCAATTCCGTCTATAGAATCATAAATTATATTTTAGCATTATATCGTTCCATACAGGGTGATATGGAAAGGTGTGGTCATATTTTAGGCACCGGTTCTGCCCATGGATATAAATAACTTTCTCTAAGAAAAATTTGAAAATTCCCAAAAAAAGAATTGAACTTTCCATACAAAGTTATCATCAGCTGATCAATATTTGTATGGGAGGTAAAAAAATTTTTTGAGAATTTCCTCAGCTTGAAGAAAGTTGTTCATATCGATGAGTAGATGCAGTTCTTAAAATATGACCACACCTTACCGTTATACCCTGTATTCTAGCTAATAGTTAAGGTTTTGGATTTTTTTAAATATAGAATTTAAAAGTGTTAATTTCTGTCATTTTTATATTCCTCTGAGGTCTGTACCTATCACGATAGGTTATATATACGTATATAGGATTGTAAAGAAATTTTTTCTTCCACCGGCTAGCTTCAGAGATATTATATGGCATGAGACCCTGGTTACCTATCTTCGGGTACATTGCGTGTGGTTTGTCTGTAGTAAATAAGAGTCCTTTGATTTGGTCTTCACATATATCACATTTATTGTCAACACTGCATCACCCCAGATAGCACTCAGTACACAGAAAATTGTATGTTGAACTTACAATTTATGATGAATCACTTTTACCCTATCGTTCGAAGATCGAAGATTAAAGGTCCAGTGAGGAGATCCACAAGCAGTATCTAAGCCGTGGTCATCTAACCTTAGTCATCTCTGGACACGTGGACGCTCGTGCTCCGAACCCTTTGCTAAGACCGCATTGTTCTTCCAAAATAATGTAAAGTTTATGATCCGACCATTTTATAAAGTTTTATTCTTATATTATTAAAGGTAAAGTAGGAACCCTGGCAACAAGAGAACATTTCGGTAAGACTCATAAATGCCATGCTTAAGACTTAGCGTCCCATTCCGCGCGAGCAATCGTTGTGAGCGGACGTTTACTAATTTTTGCCACAGTTTATTGAGCGCGTATTTCTTATCTTGATCGCGCGCTGGACAACCGGTTCTGCCGGTCGGTCCCTGTGCAGCTGTTGTTTTGTTAACATGTGTGAATCAAATACAAGTAATGTAAACATTAATTCACTTTCGAGCGCTGATGAGTTAAAGGATAATACAAATATGGAATTTGAAGACAATACACAACAGAATGACACTGAGACGACACGAATGAAAAGGTTAAGATGAAAACTCTTCTGAAGAAGGATGGACTGAAGTGAATAGAAGACGAAATAAATTAGTATGCAGTAGAGGAGATCTAGGTGAGAGGGAGAAAGAAGACAAGATACAGGTATGCGTGACTTGTAAAACACCTTTGCCTAAACAGTTCGCGTTGGCGCGATTACTAAAGACACAACATTGCCAGCAGCAGCATTCATAGAATAAAATACGTACATCAAAATAAAGTGTTAGTTACATTTGATAATGATACCGGTGCAGAGGAATTTTTGAGTTGTTCGGTGTTTACTGACATGGGCTGGTATTGTCAGAAAACATCCGAAGTAGGTGTATCATACGGCCTCATTAAAGCTATGGAATTAGATATATCTGATGAGGACCTTAAAGCTAACCTAACAAGCAGTTCTGAAATAATATCAATTAAGCGGTTAAATAAACGCTGCTCGGATACCTCTGATGGTAACGGCTGGACGCCGAGTGAAACGATTCGACTAGGATTTAAAGGATCTTCACTTCCTCCATATGTTTATATCTATAGTTTGAGGATTCCAGTGGAGCGGTTTATATTCCCAGTTACTCAATGTGCAAACTGCTGGAGATTCGGCCATTTGAAGATAAGATGTCCATTGAAGAAACCTGTTTGCCCCAAATGTTCTCAAAACCATGAAAATTGTGCAACTACATCATACACTTGTGTGAATTGTTCAGGTCGGCATATGGCGTTTGATAAAATGTGTCCATATTTTAAGAAAGAAAAGAAGCTAAGGAATTTAATTTCTGAATTTAATTGCACTTACAGGAAAGCACTTACTATATACGTTCCTCCCTCCCCTGATAACGTTCGACAAGAGAATTTATCTGATTTAATTCCTGAAGTCGGCCAAACGCCCACTGGGACTGCCGCAAATATCGGTCCGACACTAACGCAGTTTCCGATTGACGCAAATGACGGTACAGCCACACAAGTCCACTCTTCGGGGACGGTAAATCCAAAAACCAAACCTTTACCTAAGCGTCATTCGAAAAAGCAAAATCATCGACCAGCAACCCCAGCACTTGGTGAGGAAATAGCATGGCATCAAGTTTCCGATTCTTCCTATTCTGCAGAATATAATATTATTGATTCAAACAACTTTGTCAAAAACAATAATCCTAATAAGTCTTCCAATAATTTGAACTTTTGGCATATTATAAGAAAAATTAAAAATATTATAAGAAGCAAAGAATCATTTCAGGTTAAAGTCCAACAATCAATTTCTATATTTTCCGAATGGCTGATACATAAAATTGTAAGTAGTTTATCTATTGATTCGTTATTCGATTTATTTGCTGGAAATGGCTGATAACAATAATTATATGAACTTGAATATTATACAATGGAATTGCCAAAGTATTAGACCCAAATCTCGTTCATTTGAATCATACTTAAGCCAAGAAAAAATCCACATTGCCGTGTTATGTGAAACTTGGTTGGAACCCGAAAGTTTTTTTAGAATTAGTGAATATAATACCCATCGACTAGACAGAGAAGATGGTTACGGTGGTGTCGCAATTATGACTCATCGCTCTGTAAAGTCTGTTGTTTGTACAACGAAAAGTTGCAACCCTGGCATTGAATTGTTACATATTAGAATTTTGAATTGTCAGCATATTGAGAATATTATTTCCGTATATTGCCCTTCGACTGTACATACCACTCAAAGTGATTGGGACGCGATCTTTTCTATAGGAAACAGTAAAACTCTTCTCTTGGGAGACTTTAACGCGCACCACTCTAATTGGTCTTTGAGAACTGATCGACGTGGCTCCGAAATATTTGATTCCATGCTAGATTACAATTTTTTACATTTGAATGATGGTAGCTTCACTAGAATCAAATTGGTTGACGGAGTTCTCCAGCAATCTAGTCCCGATATCTCATTTGTATCTTCTGATTTATCTTTATTATTTATTTGGAAACCAACTAACGAAACACTCGGTAGTGATCATTTAATCATTAAATTAAACTTAGTATTAACTGTTAGCCGTCAATATCAAAGCAAAAAAATTTTTAAAAAATCTGACTGGACTTCATATACTGCATACATAGAAGAATATTTACAAAATTGCGTTATTCCCCAGGATCCTCAGGATTTGTATGACCTTCTGTATAATATTATGCAAAAATCTGCAGATAAATATATTCCCTACATTAAAATCCCTCAAGGTATCAACAATTCGTTTAAGCCAAAACCATACTGGTCTCCAGAGTTGTCCAGGGCTGTTGCGGAGCGGCGTTTGGCCCTTGCAAATCTGAGATCTTGCCCCTCTCCTAGAAACTTAGAAATTCTTAAACAAAAAATTAGCACCGCACAAAGGCTTATTCGCCGGGCTAAATGTAAATCTTTTCAGCAGTTTTGTTCTTCTGTAGATGAAACCTCTTCAGCGTCCGAAATGTGGCGTAAGATGAGGTGGTTAAAGGGTCGGCAAATTTCTAACGTCTGTGTGGATAAAGAAAAAGCTGAGCGCCTGCTTAGCGACCTTACTCCAGATTTTGTTTGTCCCGCAAAGCCAATTTTTAATTCAAATAATGCAACGTTGGAATCACCAATATCAATGCCAGAATTAGTTAACTGTATTAAAAATACCGATACAGCTCCTGGATCAGATCAAATTTCCTTCTCCATGATTAAACACCTTCCAACTTCCGGTAAATCTATGTTGCTTTTAATATATAACCAATGTTTTTCTTTCGGTTTTGTTCCCTCACAATGGCGCCAAATCAAAATAGTTCCAATCCCCAAGCATGGTAGTAGTCCATCTTCATCTTTACGTCTAATTTCCTTAATATCTTGTGTTTGTAAAATCTTGCATGTCATTTTGGCCAAACGTGTTGAATGGTTCTTCGAAAAACAATGTCTTTTTCCTGAGGACATGGTGGGTTTCCGTAAAGCACGATCTTGTCTGGATAACCTTACGCGGTTAGTTTCTGAAATTCAACTTGGATTTTCTAAAAACATGGTTACAGCGGCGTGTTTTATAGACATCGAAAGTGCATATAACAATGTTGATATTCCTTGCCTGTTGCATATTTTAGATCAGTTTGGGGTTGGATCAAAAATCTGTGCTTATTTGTGGTCTTTTTTATCAAATAGACATCTACAAGTGGCAACATATGATTGTGAGATGGTTAGATGTACTGGCCGTGGGCTAGCTCAAGGAGATCCACTGGCTCCACTTTTATTTAATATTCTAACACTACATATATGTAAGACAGTTGGCCAGGTAAATATATCTCAATATGCTGACGACTTTGTTTTGTATGCTTCAAAAAGTAATTTAGATTTAGCGTTTGAAGAACTTCGGTCTGCTTTACGATATACCAAAGTGTTGATTGATAAGCTAGGTTTAACTATGTCTCCAAATAAAACTAAGATTTGTGTTTTTAAAAAGGGTTGTTTTAGGAGGTCTATTGACTTTAATTTTGATGATGTCTCAATTGAAGTCGTTAAATGTGTTAAATATTTGGGTCTATGGCTGGATAGTTCATTAAGATGGGGTAAACAAATCAATGAAATTTCACAGAAAGTAATGAAATTCATTAATTTACTTAAAGTCTTATCTGGCCCGGGATCCATCAAAAACATCTAAGACGTTTGTATATTTCTATTATTCGAAGTAGAGTTGATTATGCCAGTTTCTTGTTTGACAATAGTTCTAACTCTAGACTAATAAAACTTGATAGGGCTCAAAACCAGGCACTACGTGTTATTGGCGGATATATAAGGAGTACCCCGATACATGTCATGGAAAGCGATCTATGTCTGCCTCCACTTCATATTCGCAGAAGATATTTAGCTATTAAGTTTATGCTCAAATCAAAGTCTTTTTATAATAGTAAAACTTTAAAGTCACTGGAAAATCTCTCACTCGTTACCGGTTCCAGCTATTGGCAGAGCAAGAAACTGCCATTACTTGTTGACATCCTCGCTCAATATAATTCAGTTCCAATACACTCAAGCGTTCAACTTGAAATGTTTTCTCTTGACACGTGGGTAAGTAGCATTAATATATCTAATACAGTATTTGATCAAATTCCTAGCATCTCTGAAGCTAAACGACGCTACAGTACTGTACAATTAAAACACCTATGTACGACATATATCCGAGAACGGTATTCAGGTTATCATACCATTTTTACTGACGGCTCCAAAGATAAACAACTCGGAGGCGCTGCCTTTTTGGATCCCATCCTTCAAAACCAAATGAAAATTAAAATTGATTCAGATATTTCTATTATGCACATTGAATTGATCGCAATACTGGAAGCTTTGTCCTATATTCAATCAATTAATGGCGATAAATTTGTGATCCTGACGGATTCCAAAAGTTCGCTGCAACATTTGGCTCGGCACACTTCTCATATGCGAGGTACTCCGACAGCCTACGTGATATATGAATTGCTTTTAAAACTACAATCT
The DNA here is from genome assembly GCA_951329385.1 of Polia nebulosa. Lineage (NCBI taxonomy): Eukaryota > Metazoa > Arthropoda > Insecta > Lepidoptera > Noctuidae > Polia > Polia nebulosa. Next base: position 26,257,879 of record OX589607.1, on the reverse strand, counting down.
GATTCCAAAATAGTATGTCTTCAATGGATTCCGTCGCATGTTGAGTTAGAAGAAAATGATACGGTTGATTTGCTCGCCAAACAAGCGTGTGTTGATGGAGTACCCATGAATATTACCCCACTGTATTCGGATTACTTTGGAAAGGCAAAAAAACGATGTTTAGAACTTTGGCAGGAATATTTTAACGAAAGATCAAAAGAAAAGGGGATATGGTACCGAACTATCCAGCCAGAGATCTCTCGGGTTCCATGGATTGACTGTAGTCTAAATAGAAATTTAATCACTATAGCTTTAAGACTTCGTTCCGGACATACTCCATCAAATAAATTCTAGTACTTAATGAAGAAAGTTTTGTCTCCAAATTGTGATGACTGTGGAGTGATTGATGATGTGTTTCATATTCTGATGGAGTGTGTTCGAAATGAAAATACGAGGATCAATGTTTTTGGGCGCTGTAAATCTTTTAATGTAGGTATTTGTAACACAATACTCGCTTCTCCAATGTCCGATAATGCTAAACAGTTGTATGAGTTAGTCTTAAGGTAGATTGTAACAATTTTGCTATTTTTCTGTACTGGTCGATGTGGTCGCTAAGCGACAAAGCGTCAGTACAGAAAAAAAACCCAAAAGGATTAAGTACTTACACTGTCCTACATTCTTATGCTTACAGCATTTGAACTTGACTCTGGTCCCTTTTACACCTCAAGACATCATTAGGTGCTTTTAAGAAGCCTTTTCCAATATATAAAGTTTAAAGGCAGACTCGCTCTCTATCTAGATCAAGTTGGAAAAAGAAACGTCAAACGACAATCTGTCCATCTGTCAACTCGCAAAATAACGCTCCATTCCACGAATCTAAATTTATTCTATTTTTAAGTGTTACAGGATGACTGGTAATTAGTGACCGATACTTAAACACGTGATTGTACTCATGATAACAAACAACTTGTACTGTAGGACCAAACCTGAAATCGCGAAAAAAATCTGCTGTTCAGTGCATTTATGTTCGCCTACTGACTGGTCAAAATGTACTGTACTGCCTATTTTTTTCGCGATTTCGGGTTTGGTCCCATAGTAAAAGTTGTTTGTTATCATGAGTACAATCACGTGTTAAAGTAACGGTCACTAATTACCAGTCAACCTATATACGAGTATATAGGTTATACATGATACATACGTTTGTGTACATTTAAATTTTTTTCAACTTCTTGCTCATACGTAGGACTGCACTAAGTACATCATTTTACACGTGGCTATAAAAATGGCGGAAAGCCGCTCAAGATTAGTGTTTATCACATAAGGCGATCGTTCGACAGCAAATCATTTATAAGTAGATATAATCTATATTATATAAAGACGTAAATATTCACGCCACGAGGGACTATAATAACAATAGTCACTCGTGCCGTGAATCAGTTAGATGTTGGTGCCGATTCTCTTATTCAATAACTAAACTAAAATTAGAGAATCGCTATCTTATACTAAAAGGCAGTGCGAGAAAAAGGCGGCTATAGCTATGATCTAACTTAAAGATGTCAAACTAGTTTACGCCTTGCATTCTACCGTGTTTTTAACCGACGAAAAAAAAAGGAGGAGGTTCTCAATCAATCGACCATATATATATTTTTAGTCGACATGTTTTTACGTGTATCCTTAATTTGTATGGAAATATTAGGTCAACTAAATTTGACAGCTCTAATTTACGTCCGCCTCTTTCTTGTTTTATTAGAGAGAAAAAGATAACAATAGCCTAAATTAAGTTTAGTTTCTGCTCAACAGAATCAGCACAAGTGTACTGTTTTAATATTTAAAACGTAAAAAGTAGTGGTTGACGTAAGCAATAATAGCTTGTGTATGTGTATATGTGACTGCAAAGTGCGAAGATATTGGGGGTTTTTTTTTATGGGGTGGGAAATTATCCAAATACATCTCCCGCTCTAGGGTGGAGCGGAAGGACGTGTTAGACTCTTACTGACTAAAACCCGCCCCTGTTCCTTCACTGCCCTGAGTGCCCAGGGGCGAGGTAACTCTGTTTCGAATTTATCCTCAACCCCTGGGCAGAAGATATTGGGGGCTTAGGTTATGGTAACTGGTCCCGTGGATATTGAGTCACCTCAAAATGGCACCATTCTAAATGCAGTAAAAATACATGAATTTGAAACAAAACACTGACAGTTCCTTTGACGCATGCAGTTTAAGAATCTCCCGTCACGGAGCCATATTTCCGAGAGTCGACGGAGCGTAGTATTCCACGCGCGCCTCAAAGAGTTGTCAGCAATAATGACGGGGCCCGTCATGGCCGATGCCTGCCCAGGGGTTGAGGATAAATTCGAAACAGAGTTACCGCGCCCCTGAGCACTCAGGGCAGGGAAGGAACAGGGGTGGGTTTTAGTCAGTAAGAGTCTGACACGCCCTACTGCTCCACCCTAGAGCGGGAGATGTCATTGGATGATTTCCCACCACAAAAAAAAAAATGGAGCCATTCACAACGCGAGGCGGTATCTCTACATCAGTGTCTACCTTCTATCTATATAAATAAAAATGAATCGCCGAAATGTATGTACGCGCATAACTGCCGAACGAATGCACCAAATTAGATAATTCTTTTTTTGTTGTATTCGTGTTTGTCAGGACAATGTTCGTGTGAAAGTTATAGGAAATCAAATAAACAAAATTTCACCCGTGTAAAGCCGGGGAGGGTTGCTAGTTTATCATAATTTAAGGTTGGGGGAACCTAAATGAGAATAATATAGCTCAAGCTAGGGTTTAATGTGATCGCACTGCGATGTTGTATGTCAAATACCAGCAAGTTGGTAAATACGTATTTACCTTTTCTGATTAAAATTTCGTTGCGGGACCCAAGACGGTTTAATCGTTTCTCTGGGACTCGTCGAGCTTCATTGCCTCAGCGTTTTTTCTGGTGGTCGCCAATGTTGATTCTGGCTTAAAGAAGTTACAGTGGTTTAGGAATAGTGTGACGGGCTTGTCCCAAAAAAAAAACCTATTTACTGTCTTTTAATTATCTTTATTTATCAGTCGCTGTAATATATCATTCTAGAATGACACACATAACCCCTGGGGTTTCTCTATCTCTACCGAACATAGATATCAAGGGGGTTTAATTGTGATAAATCTTTAAAAATATCATCATGACAACTTACATTTAATATTCTTCACGTGCTCAATGAAAAAGGTAAATATACTTTATCAGTACAGTCAACATATCTTATCATTACGTGTATTGTTTTGGCAGTTTTGATTACTTTAGTGATTCCACCGCACGGTGACCGGCAATTAGTATTTGTGTGATCTATTCTTTGGATGCTGCGAAACGGAAACTCGCTCTAAATGCTGCTGTACTGTGGGGCTGCGAAGAAAGTTTCTGTGAACATTACCTTCTTCCACATTCTCGTCTTGCATTCAGCTTGTTGTAGAGTAAGTCTGGCTTTTGAAACTTAATGACACCGAGCAACAGGGAGGCTAAGTGTAATTTGAGTCTCGATTTCATTTTAAGAGTAAAATGTTTGTTAAGGAATGGCGTTATGTGGCTTCTGGGAGGAATTTTATAGCAAAACCGAACACACGCGTTTTGAACCCTCTAAATGAGATGGTCTGTACGAGCCAGTAGGCGCGGGCCGTACACCGTGTCTGTATAATTTAGCCTGAAAAAAACCAGACTTTTATTAGTTGTTTCCGAAGTGTTTCTGATACATGATGTACGGCCTCATTTTATATCGAATTTTGAGGCGGTAATAATAGTTTATAACTGAGTCGGCGACATACTTTTCGAAACGAAGGTAAGATAAGATCTAGGTTCCGCGCTTCATACACTCTGTCAAGTGTTACATAGTTTATCTCAGGTTAGATCTATCAAACTGCAAGGCGGTTTGTCGGCAGCCGTTCTTTTCTTTTGCATCTTTACCGTTATTCGTATATAGTATATGAATTTGAGTTTACACACTGAAGATGACTAGAAAAAACGTTATCAAAATTATCTACACTTGATTCCTTTTATCGTTAAACACACGTAACTTGTTTTGTAGTATTTGTACCGGTCGGCAACCGGCAGTTCGTCAGTATTTGCGTGATCACACTCTATAACAGCTTGTTCTTCTTGAACCCCTCTAAACAAATCGTAAGTATTAAAATGTATAAATTATGTTTCTCCTAAATCAACACACACACATTCGTTCTTTTTTAAATTTTATTTATGATTATTATCCTATATTTTTGACTCATCTATAGCGGCCTTTTTAGTCTCCCTAGGCAAGTTTGAGAAGCAGAATTCATCTGCATATGCATCTTGTTTTTGATTAACCATTTCAATTTTTAACTGACTTCAAATTCAGATGTTTGTTTTTTTATGTATGTTCGGGCATAACTCCGTCATATATTGATGGATTTGCAAAATTATTTTTTTTGTTCGAAAGGGGTTTGTTCCGAAATGGTCCCATTTAAATTTCAAAAAGATCTGTTGATGTGTTTCGGAGACAGACAACGACACTCTTCAAAAATTGACAGCAAATCAACCGCGATTGCTGCTATCTTATGTCTATGAATTGTTAACACAGTTTAATGGAGAATCACAACTAAAAAGTGAGCAATAAAAAACTTTTTTACAAAAAAATAGATTAATATTTAAATCTATTTTTTTGTAAGTAATAAAGTTTTTTATCATTTACTGTTTATTTTTATTTTCGGAGTTCCGTACCCGAAGGGTACCTAAGGGTTCGTTTGTCTATCATGAACCGTAATAGACCGGTAAACGATTCAAATTTTCACAGAGTGTGTATTTCTATTGCCGCTGTAAAATATACAAAAATAATAATAAAAAAAAGCGTACGAATCGGGAACATTTTATCAATTATTAACCGACTTTCGAAAAAAGGAGGAGGTTCTATGTTCGACTGTATGCATGTTTTTTATTTTTTTAATTTTTTATGTATGTCCACCGATTTCTCCGTCAGTTGTGGACCGATTTTCAAAATTCTTTTTTTATCCGAAAGAATATACTCCCGAGGTAGTCCCATATAAATTTTATCGAAACTGCTTCAGCCCTTTTTGAGAAACTGAACAAAAACGAATAATACGCGTGAGGTACGCGATGACGTTTTGGTGTTCTCCAAATGTTTAAATTCCACGTTCCATGTTATTGGGGTTTTTAGTTCTGGGGTATAATAACTAAAAAGTGAAAAATAAAAAACTTTTTTACAAAAAAAACAACCGACTTCAAAAAAAAAAATACTATAAAAATAAAGAAGAAGTAAAATACAAACACCGACTTCCGAAATTAAAGTTATTTTTTCATTTTTAGAGTAATTTTTTTTTTGGAAGTCGGTTGTTTTTTTTGTAAAAAAGTTTTTTTCATTCGCTTTCTCGTGTATTTAGAATTTCACGGATGTTTATTATTATATTAAACCATAGTGTCGTCGCTACTGGGCAACAGTCCCCGTCCTGTCTGTTTTCTGAAGTAGCCTAATTTTGGTCCCACCGTCTTCGCCTGGGTCTTCGACGGCGTCGTTTATGGACTACCATTTATTGACAGTTCATTTGTTATTTATTATTCTATCTCTTCTAGAATTATGTCAAAAGTTGTGTTCTACTACTTCGATACGACGGCTCTGGGTGAGCAATGCCGTCTACTGTTGGCGTATGGTGGACAGGAGTTTGAAGACCGTCGGTTTACTTCTGAAACATTTGCGGCATTCAAGCCAAGTAAGTACCTACATTTGTAATATGTCTACTAAGAAGCTTCTGCCCTCCGCCTGCAGGTTTCAGGTGGAAGAGCAATGACTTTTTAGTAAGTATTACAAGTTAACGTAATATTATGCCAGCCAACCACCAAACCAAGGTCAATTTAAATAAAGAGCAAAAAAAAAAAACATTTATTAAGTTCCTAAAAAAATATTTTTTGAGAAAATTAATTCATGTATTTTCACTTTATTTTAAGACCTATACTTAAAGGTCACATAAATAACATTAACATAAACAATTCCAGGCCATACATAACCACGTTAGCCCGAATCAACAAACAAGACGTTACACGGAGCTACTGTCATACCATGAGCCATGATGTTGTATGTACCTTTCAGAGACCCTCTTCGGACAGCTACCAATGTTAGAGATCGACGGCAAGCAGTACGCACAGAGTCTGGCCATCTCCAGGTACCTCGGGCGCAAGTACGGGCTGATCGGAGACACTCCTGAGGATGCGCTGGAGATCGACCAGATAGTCGACCTACTCACCGACCTTCGTTTGAGTAAGTACCTTTTTTTTGTGGGGTTGGTAAATCATCCAATGACTTCTCACGCTCTGGGTGGAGCGGGAGGGCGTGTCAGACTTTTACTGACTAAAACCCACCCCTGTTCCTTCAGTTGCCTTAATGCCCAGGGGTGCGGTAACTCTGCTTCGAATTTATCCACTACCCCTGGGCAGGCATCGGCCATGGAGGTGTGGCTGACACCTCTTTTAGGCGCGCGTGGAAAACTACGCGCCGTCGACTCTCTCAGGCCTGATCCTGGTCGGACGACGAGCTACCCCCCTAATAGCATTTATTGTGGACATTCAGTTGGGCCACGTGCACTTCGTGGGTTGGCCAACTGTTAGATTTGGCCATCTAATAGAGGTAGGGCCTACATCAAAGGGCCCACAAAAAATGGCCAAAAAGGGGCCAACAACTGGGCCTGGGGGGGGCCAACAACTGGGCCTGGGGGGGGCCAACAACTGGGCCTGGGGGGGGCCAACAACTGGGCCTGGGGGGGGCCATTGTAGATTTTTATTCCATTGGTTGTTTTGCATTGTGCGGCCTTCTTATACAATATTGACAGTTATCCTACAGTTGACAAATGGTTAGGGTTTGGTTAGGCTGGTTTCACAGCTGTCCGGGAGACCCGTACTGGCACCCGGAACGGAGACATACGTGAGGCGCTAGAACATTGTTTCACAGCGACGCGGAGCGGGTCGCATACGGACCAATCCGCGTCGCTGTGAAACGATGTTCTAGCGCCTACGTAAGTCTCCGTTCTGGGATGCCTTACAGGCGGCCCGTACGGGTCTCCCGGATAGCTGTGAAGCTAGCCTTAAGTGTAGTATTTTAGAATTACAGCTGTGGTACAAATATAATTAGAATTAAAAAATCATCATCATCAGCATTTTAATGTCCCCACTGCTAGAACACAGGCTTCCTCTCTGTGAGAGGGTGTGGACCGTAATCCACCACGCGGGCCCAATGCAGATTGATGGATGTCACATGTCTTCAAATTTTTGGTACTAGGACTTGCCAGTTTCCTCACGATGTTATCCTTCACCATTTGAGAGCAGTAGTGATGAAATAATTTACATAAAGTAAAGCGCCTGCCTGGGTTTGAACTCACAACCTACAACTTGTAAGTCGCGACAGTCACCACTGGGCCACCACTGTTCCAAAAAATATGTTAGGGTAATGCCATATGTGAATAACTCTACATTTGACACGATTTGAGTTTTATTTTGCATTGTTTTACGAATTCCACTATTTTTATAGTACTAATTTCAGTAATTTTGTATAAATATCCTTTAATTAAACCTCCGTGGTAATAAATGTGTACTTTATAACCCCGGTGGCTCTCATGTGTGCCGCTAGTTTGCCTTGCCAAAAACCCGATTCACGCGTTTTAAACCGCTATTATCACTATTAGCCAAGGTCTTTAGACCTGTAACAAGGTTCATACACACGAAACCTGACCAAGTCTGTAGTTACACGATGGCCGCCTGTCAACGGGGACTGACATATGCTGAAACGTGACACGTCCCGGGCTTGAGAGGTTAAAAAAGTTAAGGTTTATTTAAACAAATGTAAATGTGACTGACACTTCATGCAAAATGAACTCGTGATGAAGTGTTTTTGAACTACAGATCTTTCTCGATGCATGTTTTATAACTAATTTGTAATAGTAGTCGTAATTTGTGTTTGTATTTGTACATGAAAAAAAAATATTGGGATGTGTTGAAATGGAAAACCTTACATTCGTAAAAACTTTTTTATTAGAAAAATAAATTGTGGCTGACACTAATACAGACCAAAACTGACTAACGTTACTTTGGATTTCAGAATAATCGTATTTTTAAATGAAACATTACGAATTCAATACAATCATAACATAGGAACTTTACAAAAATAAACATATAAATAAAAAAAAATGCTATTTTTGCGTTTAATTACAAAATGCAGAAAATTATACATTCATAGAAACTTTTTTACTAGAAAAATAAATTGTGGTTGACACTAATACAGACCAAAACGTGACTGACAAACGTCACTTTGAAATTCAAAATAGTCGTATTTTTTAAATGAAACAGAAACGAATACAGCACAATTATAAGAATGACACTTTACAAAAATAAACTTACTCGTATAAAGAAAAAAATGCTATTTTTGCGTTTAATTACAAAATGCAGAAAATCATACATTCATAGAATTTTTTTTATTAGAAAAATAAATAGTGGCTGACACTAATACAGACCAAAACGTGACTAACGACACTTGTGAACATCAGAATGACTGGCCAAAATGACCGATCAGCTTTAAAATATTACTAAAATCTAATGCCTATTTGCTACTATTTGATACGTTTGTTTAAATAATTGGTACCTAATTAATAACTGAGAAAATGAAATCAAAAATTGGGCAGTCATTCTGATGTCAAGATGACTACCCACATTTAGAATCTCCACGTAAGGGCTCCAAAATTTCAATTCGCCTTTAAAAAATTAGTACCTATTTGACACTTAAACATATATTTTTTCTAGATTTTTAGGGCATCATTTAGTTCTACCTAATTTTGAGGACAATGAGTCATTTGTGTTTGCCATTTGTTAATATGACGCTAAGTCATTAAAACCCGCGGGTGCAGTGTTTAATTTTACCTCCAAATTACCACCTCCTTAATTATAGATCAAACAGGTAAGATCAGTATCCTTAAAATCAGCATTTTCAATTTTACCAGTAGATATATTACGCGTGAAAGTGATTTCCTCGGCATTAAAATCATCAGTATAATTTTCTGATATACAATTATTATGATGTTCATTAATAAATGATGAATTAGTACCTGCATTATTACTAGTAACATTACTTTTATCGTTGATCCTTAATTTACCTCTTAATTCAGTTTTTATTGCATTTTGATGACGCCTCTTTGTTCTTGCAGATAGTCCAGAATATTGTCGTGTAGAGCTGCTGTTATTAGCTTCATCATATTCTTCTGTTATCTCTTCCGCCATCTCGATCTCTAGCAAATCTAAACCAGTTTGTTATGACACCTGTGATTCCAGCATCAGTTGCTGTCTCTGCCAACTTGTTTCTTCACACTGCAACTGTAAATATTACGAAGCAGTACTTTAGCATTTCATTTAGAATAACACAATCGATAAAGTAATAATAAACCACAAATAATATTACTGGGTAATACGATACCCCTTGATAAGACTGGTTGTCACTTTCGGGCTTCTGACGACCCGTAACGACTGTTAAAGATCCACGATTGATAGCCGGGACCAACAGCTTAACGTGCTTTCCGAGGCACGGAGGAGTCTCAGTATGTAAAGATGGTCACCCATCTATGAATCCCGGCAAACGTAGCTTAAACTGATGGATCGGCCCGTGCAGCTGTTATTACTTAAGCCACGAGCTTCTCCATAAATAAATGAATCTAATATGGTTACATAAATATATCTAATATTATCTGTAATTTTCATAGTCATACCTACTTACAATGACTTTTGTCAATAATTGTAAATTTTTCAAACTAAACTTATTATTTTATCCAGTCCAGTTGCAGTGAATTGCCAGAGAGTTGCTGAAAACCCGTTCCAGATTTCTTCTGGTAATTGTGGCAGTTCCTTTGCCACCAACATAGGCCAAAACATTTATCGGCTCATAGTCAATAAGCAATCATAAATAAACGTAAAACAATGTATGTATACTCGTTCATCTATTAAATTTCATATAATAGTAGTATTATAACTACATAGTATATCATCAGTACGTCCAGTGGTCTTGCTTGCTTGTAAAGCTTGTATATTTCTATCAGAATATTGTACTTACCAATTGTTCTTTGTGTTCTTCATCTTCAAGCCAATTTTCTATTTATCTAATATCGTCAAGTGATTTTAATGGTATGTCTATATCTACCAGCAAAGTGGCTGCACTAGACACATGTGTTGAAGGAGAGTGATATTCTCAGTAAAATATCATTTTGAGTTTGCTTCAGGTCCTCCATTGCGTGTCCAAGACATTGGGCAATGACATCTAAAATAATAATAATAATAAAGTAATACATTTCCTAGATAGAAGATTCCAAAACAATATAAAAAAGTGTGTGTGTACTTATGTACGCACGTAAGAAGGTATACTTCTTTGGCAAAACCAGATAAAAAACCAAACTGTTACAAAGTTTACAAAACGAAAACAATCATTCTTCATGAACCACAGACCATAGCTAACTTAACGGTGTCGGTTCTAGCTAACTTCAGGCTGTAGGTTTTTGTGACGGTGTGCGCGAGCATCGTAAAAATTTACTCTCATCATTTTGCCCTAACGTACCTAAAGAAGTATAACTTCAAAAACAGTATGCCTACTACTGTTTCTTTTGATAGATTTAAAGTAAAATAAATTCACAATTTTAAGAAAAACAATGATCCACCATCGTGGATTCTAAAATGAATGTCAGATTTGCAATCGGCACCCCCAAAAACCTATTACACGATACCCATATCGAATCTTTGAGAAAAAGTTGCATCCGCCATCTTGGATTTTAAAATGAATGTCTAATTCGCAATCAGCACCCCCAAAAACCTATTACACGATACCCATATCATATTTTAGAGAGAAAGTTGCATCCGCCATCTTGGATTTTAAAATGAATGTCTAATTTGCAATCAGCAACCCCAAAAACCTATTACACGATACCCATATCGAATTTTTGAGAAAAAGTTGCATCTACCATCTTGGATTTTAAAATGAATGTCTAATTCGCAATCAGCACCCCCAAAAACCTATTACACGATACCCATATCGAATTTTTGAGAAAAAGTGGCAGCCGCCATCTTTGATATAAAAATGAATGTCAGATTTGCAATCGGCAGCCCCAAAAACCTATTACACGATACCCATATCGAATGTTTGAGAAAAAGTTGCATCCGCCATCTTTGATTTCAAAATAAGTGTCAGATTTGTAATCGGCACTCCCAAAAACCGGCTCAACTTCACAATAAGGGATCCCGAGTAGACTCTCCAATTTTTTGTTGTGCAAAGTACTTGTTATCTTGAGTAATTTCACGAAGTTTCAAGTTTAGGAAATAAATACTTTCGGAGATAAAAAATATCAAACTTTGATAAAATAACCTCAAATTTCGCACTATTTTATCACTTTTGACGTAACTTTGACAGGTAGAGTTGCTAATTTAGGGAGTTTTAATAATGCGTTTTGATTTTACAAATTATAAGTTGACGCGTAGTTTGTTTTTTTTGTTTAAATTTGCTGATTTAGTTATTTTATTTGAGTTTAATAATTTCTCAGTGATTTCTGTTTTTTTGGTGACCAACTACGAAAATTTTGATTTATTGACAATCTAAAGTTATTATTTTTTATTCTGATGGTATCTGCTACAGGTGAAACGAAACGCAAAATTTATTTGGCGCCGTTATATGATTTGTTAGTGTCATGTTATTCAATGTCTGTACTCGCGTTTGAGAGCATTGCCATCGCGCTTGAGAACTTAGGATGCAAGAGCGAGCGAAGCGAGCTCGGGACTTAGGGCACCCCGACTCGGACAGGTTAGGTTAGAAGGGGATGGCGGGGTCAAGAGAGCGAGCGAAGCGAGCGAACAGACCCCGCCATCCCCTTCGTGGTTATTTTTTTATAAACCACTCAGAAGTAGGAGCCCCGCGAAGCGGGGCTCCGGCGACACGTGGCTCTATCGACATGCAAACCTAAAACATTATAATAAAATAAAAAATGCCTTTGCCCTTCGACGAATGACCCTGACCTTTGGCTTTTCGGGTGTTAATCTTGACCTTGAAGATGCCATTGATCGTATTATTGCTTGGAAATAGTCTAGAAATAGTCCGCGATTGACGCTAAATGAAAGTTCTTCCCAAAAACATAACCTCAAAATTAGATTTTTAAAAATTCATAAAAAAAAAACTATGCATTTCCTAAACTTTTCCCCCACGGGGGAGGGGTCTACCCCCCTCTCCCCCCTCCCCCCCCTCCCAAATATATACATATATATATACCCTTATTCCGAAGTCCTTCCCAAAAACCTATTAAACGATATCCATATCGAATGTTTGAGAAAAAGTTGCATCCGCCATCTTTGATTTCAAAATAAGTGTCAGATTTGTAATCGGCACTCCCAAAAACCTATTAAACGATACCCATATCGAATGTTTGAGTAAAAGTTGCATCCGCCATCTTTGATTTCAAAATAAGTGTCAGATTTGTAATCGGCACTCCCAAAAACCTATTAAACGATACCCATATCGAATGTTTGAGTAAAAGTTGCATCCGCCATCTTTGATTTCAAAATAAGTGTCAGATTTGTAATCGGCACTCCCAAAAACCTATTAAACGATACCCATATCGAATGTTTGAGTAAAAGTTGCATCCGCCATCTTTGATTTCAAAATAAGTGTCAGATTTGTAATCGGCACTCCCAAAAACCTATTAAACGATACCCATATCGAATGTTTGAGAAAAAGTTGCATCCGCCATTTTTGATTTCAAAATAAGTGTCAGATTTGTAATCGGCACTCCCAAAAACCTATTAAACGATACCCATATCGAATGTTTGAGTAAAAGTTGCATCCGCCATCTTTGATTTCAAAATAAGTGTCAGATTTGTAATCGGCACTCCCAAAAACCTATTAAACGATACCCATATCGAATGTTTGAGTAAAAGTTGCATCCGCCATCTTTGATTTCAAAATAAGTGTCAGATTTGTAATCGGCACTCCCAAAAACCTATTAAACGATACCCATATCGAATGTTTGAGAAAAAGTTGCATCCGCCATCTTTGATTTCAAAATAAGTGTCAGATTTGTAATCGGCACTCCCAAAAACCTATTAAACGATACCCATATCGAATGTTTGAGTAAAAGTTGCATCCGCCATCTTTGATTTCAAAATAAGTGTCAGATTTGTAATCGGCACTCCCAAAAACCTATTAAACGATACCCATATCGAATGTTTGAGAAAAAGTGACATCCGCCATCTTTGATTTTAAAATGACTGTCAGATTTGCAATCGGCGCCCCCGAAAACCTACACGATACCCATATCAATATTATATAATATAATCATATTATTATTATTATTATAACTTCAAAAATAAAAAGGCTGTGACCTACCCGTGTGCAAAATTTCATTCAAATCCCTTCAGCCGTTATTGTGTGATTGACAGGCAAACATACAAACATTCACATTTATAATATTAGTAAGATGTAGGATTGTCGTATTTTATATTAGGGGGTGACATAACCTACCAACACAAGCAATTTTTGCTAAAGAATCAACCTCAAAATTGCGGGTAAAAAATGGTCAAGTAATTGTCAGACTCAATCCCGGGCTGATAAGTTTTAAGTTTTTATATTTCTATGTATTGTAATAATTTTGTGAATACTTATTGTTACTGAAATAATAACTTAATTGTCTGATTAAATAAATAAATAATATTAAATATTATATGCATAGATTTTATTTATTTTGAGGTTGGTCCCATAGTAAAAGTTAGCTGACAAATATTTTGAAATCTTATATTTTCTTACAAGTGACAAACTTTGTTACTTACCAACATTAAAATCTTGTATAAGATTTGGTGATGAACTAGGTGTAGATATACATACTTGTGGTAAAATTATTTATGGCAGCAGATGGCCATCACTGTCAATTTGAAAAGGACGAACTTCCTTGTCCATTTTTCGGTTTCTACTCCTATAACGGTTGAAGCCAATTCCGATCTACTTTCAGCCTTTTTACATTTTTGTCTGACTTTAGAGTCGATCTGTAAAATAATCATTTATTATTAAGGTGTGCAGATACCGGGGCTGTTGTTGTCGTTGATGATACCCAGTAGGTGATTCATGGTCTGGACAGGGGCACCGCACTCACATTGGGTATCAGACCAGTCTATGAATTTTACCAAGTTGTATTTGCAGCGGCCTACCTAAATTTGCAACCCATTGAGTGATTTCCATATAGGCCACTGCAGTTCACGTCCAGGTGGCAGGTGTTCCCTGGGTTCTAAGAAGTCAGGAGCTGGGTGGTATTGGTCTTCCCATGGTTTTCAGGGGTGCATTAAAGGAGCCTTCCCGAGTGGTGTTAACTATATCGTTTTGCCATTCCAAACGCCCTGCACACCCTGGATGGCTAGCAGCTGGTAACGCAGAGTCTAGCTGATCATTCCTTTCACCACAATGGTAAATCCAAACAGCTCTCTTCAGAGCCATGTACAACAGCCCTTTTTAAGGTCACCTAACAATAACAACAACATCTCTGAGGGCACTCACCACAGTCTCTCCAAGTTGCATATTATGTTCATGTATTCAAATGATTTATTTACAATCTGTTTGCAGTAGCCTCAGAATACGAAGGTTTCAAACTCCGGGTTTTAGGAAAGCGGAACAGTTTTTCGTTTTGTTTGGCTGGTGAACAGTCACACTTAAACATTTCCTTCTATTTTTATCCATACCACAAAGGTTCAATTCTCACAAGCTTTTTGAACTCGTGTTACACAAAAAAATGCACTTTATACACACTAAACGGATATTAGTATCTATTAAGTATTTTTATATAGTTGGAACATTATTTCTAGCAAAAACTACCATTCCGAAAGAAAAAAATAACTGTCTCGTCTTGACGTCTGTCAGTTTTTTGGCTTTTGTTCCTTGTGGAACAGACTACGGTCAGAGACCATGCTGCCTAGTCATCAGTTAGTTCGTTTTTTTTTTTGTCTTTCTGATTTGTGTATATCTAGTGATTTAGATAATTTTTAGGCATATTTTATTATTATTACATATTTTTCGCTGATATAAATAAGTGTTATTTAAATTAACACTTACAATAATTTACCGGCTATTGCCGATAAGTGAAACCAAACGTGAAACGACGCCATTTTAAAAGTGTTATCACATCACAGTGTTGCCAACTCAGTGGATTTTCCACTAGATGTGGTGGTTTAGACTCCTTTTTTCTTACTGTTTCCTCCAAACTTTAATTTATTTTCTAAAAAATAAAATAAAATTTGGAGGCCCGTAATTCGGAAACGGTGCGTCGGAGGGCCATGCTTCTCAGACCTTAAATTAAATGGTTTCTATGGACAAGGTTAATAAAGTGCTACAATAAAAATGGCTGAAATCAGTTAAAAAAAATTGGTTGCCTGTAAAGTCGGTATACGGGCGAAAGTTTTACGTGACAACGACTTTGAGTGGTAAAATAATTTTAATGTGAATATTCATTCATTCGTATACTCTCACTCTCTCTCTCTCGCTCTGTCTCTCTCGCTCTTAGGCGGGCTAACTGTGCTCGAGTGGAAGGGACGCGTGCCTTTCACTTTTTATGTCTGTCTCTCTCGCTCTTAGGCGGGCTAACCATGCCCGAGTGGAAGGGACGCGTGCCTCTCACTCGCTCTCATTGTGAGCGCATAACGTGAGCGGAGCGTAACGCAGTTTCTTGAAGTGTCACCCGGCAAACCAATTTATAAGACGTTGTCACGTCAAAAAAAACTCCGAAAATTTGTCTAAATCCTTTGAAGAGCACTTGGAAATATTTTTGCAATTTTTTTTTTTCTTAATTCTTTATTGTACACAAAAATTTTACATATTACATATGGTTACACAATTCATGTACAAAGGCGAGCTTAACTCAATGTTGAGTTTTCTCCCAGCAAACCTTTGAGTGATAGAGAGAGATCACTGTTGAGGGTAGGATCCAGTGTACAATACTTATAAACCTACATAAATAATTCTAAATATATATTATACATATTAATACCAATATAATACTAATATTATGTCAATTTGAAAGGAAGTGCTTTTTTATTTTCTTCTTGAAGACATCTAGAGAAGGACTGTCGCGTAGGGAGTGTGAGAGAGAGTTCCAGAGACGCAATGCAGTAACAGAAAAGGAGCCATTATAGCGGCTGGAAGTGTGACGCAGAATATGAAGGAGAAGAGAATTGGCAGTGCGATAGGGTTTACCCCTCGGAACGAAGTACTCAAACCGTTCACGAAGGTATTGAGAAGAATTAGGATTATGCAGGATAGTATAGAGAAGAGATAGGATAAGGGTATCTCGGCGATGCCAAATTGGCAGCCACCTCAATCTGGTCCGAAACTTCGACACATGGTCGTACTTGCGGAGGCCAAAAATGAAAAGGATGCATAAGTTCTGCAGCCGCTCGAGTTTGTTAAGGAGTACCTCCGTTGCATCTAGAAAACAGACATCCGCATAGTGTATTAGCGGTAGGAGAAGAAATTGTGCAAGAGTGACCTTAGTGTGAAATGGAAGAATAATAAGAATTTTTGGAGACGTTTAAGAGACTGAAAAGAGTAGAAAACCCTCTTACTAACGTCAGCATTATGAACCTCCCAAGAGAAGTTAGTGTCTATATGGACGCCTAGGTTTTTAGCGCTTTACGAGTACAATATGGGCACCGAATCATACACTACTGGCGGGCGAGACTGATGATCTAAAAGGCTGAGCATGTAGCTTGCGACTTAGTTGGGTTCAGTAAGAGTCCAAAGGATTTAGCCAACTTGTTGATATTTTCAAGGTCATCATTGATGGCATCCACAGCGCCAGCGAGTTAACCCATTCTAAAGTGACGGTATAACTGCAAGTCGTCTGCATAGAGATGATAGTTAGAAGTAAAGACCTCAGTGATAGCGTTTATAAAAACTGAGAAAAGAAGAGGAGAGAGGACGCCACCCTAAGGTACAACCGCAGCCAAATCACACCATTCAGAGAAATCCTCATCAGACCGAACATACTGCGAGCGGCCTCGAAGATAAGATTTGAAACACTCAATTACTGGCGCAGAGACATTAAGGGAGGAAAGGATTCCTAAGAGAATGTCAAAGTAAACTGAATTAAAGGCACTGCTGAAGTCCAGTAAAACCAACACTGTCAAGCATTTGTTTTCCATAGCCAGTCTTATATCGTCAGTTATTTTGACAAGAGTTGTCACAGTGCTATGGCCAGGTCTGAAACCAGAGGTAAGGACTCAGCATGCCATTAGAGGATAGATAACAAGACAGTTGCTTCTGAACAACGCTCTCGAGAACTTTGGAAAGGATTGGGAGGATGGATATTGGACGGAACTGAGATGGAGAAGAGGGATTTGAAACTTTAGGAAGTGGTAAGACGTGAGCCTTCTTCTAAGCAGAAGGAAACGTGTTAGTGAAAAGAGAAAAAATTACTATGTGAGTTACAACAGGAACTATTTCACTCAAAATAGGTAGGAACATTTGGAACTGAAGACCATAGTCACCTAACGCCTTAATGGAGATGGATTGAAAACATTTCTTAATATCTAGCTCAGTAATTTGGTGGAAAGTGAAAGAAGTATTTGCTGGTAAAGGAAGATTGGAAAGATCACTGAGAGTCGAAGATTTAACATCGATATCGAGTATAATTGGTGATGTAGAAAAGTGCGCATTAAGTGCATTGAGGTCCATTTTATCAGAAGTACTCTTGCTAGAGGCTTTGCCAATACCAATAGTCTTTAAAAATTGCTATACTTGTGTAGGGTTGAAGTTTTAAATTGAGTTGTGAATGTGATGCCTTTTGGCATTCCTACACAAACAACTGCAGCGATTTCGCATCTTCTTATAAAGGTCCCAGTTTTCCTCAGTAGCCCGATTCCTGTATAAACGCTTGGCCTTATCACGTTTCGCCATCAGGTTTTTTACAGCTGGGGAAAGCCATGGTGCAGGAAGGTGTTTGACTCTTACCTTTTTAAGGGGTGCATCATACAAATTCAATATAGTACTGCTGAAAACTGACACCATAGAGTCCATATTCTTGCCGGTGAACACAGAAGACCAGTCAATCCCACCCGCATCAGCCCTCAAACGCTCCAAATCAACGTTTTTAAAACTGCGAAGAAAGAGAAATTTGGCCTTGCGTTGAGGAAGTCAAATTTTATAGGAAAGGTAAATGAGGTCATGGTAGCATTCTGTTACTTTCTTAGTCCACTTTCCTGTTGTTGATCTCATCATGTGACCAGTCCATTTCCATTTTAACTAAATACAAATAACAATAAAAATAAATAAATAATTTTAAAAAAAATTAAGTAATCTAACAATAAACAAGAAAAAAATAATTTCAGCACTCAAACCTCGATGCACTCGCCGGCTACATTAGTTTTATAATTAAAAGATAAAAAGCCTGTAGTCCAAACAAAATAAATACACGTTAGTATGTTTCCGAACGAAAACTTTGAGTAACACCGAACGGTCTAAATGTCAAATGACAATAATAACATAAGTAAAAAATCAAATCAAAACAAAAAACTAAAAAAATTGAATGACCGACACATGAACGACATAAAACATAAAAATGATAAGTACCTAGTATATTATATACTCAGAAAAATGGAAGACCCGCAACGAAGACTCATCACTTTACTGTCTAGCAAATTCTCTTATCGGGCACTGGCTTCGAAGTTACGGCTGAGGGCTCAGCAACGGGAAACTGAGCAACAAGTTCTTGATATTCCGAAGCAAACTCAATCTTCCGTCGCGATTTTTCGGAAACCTGGATGACAATCTTCCCCTCAGACGTCCAACACTTATGTATTCCGAAGTACTTCCGAGCATTCATAAAAATATCGTGTCTGAGCTTAGTCAGGAACTCAGAAAGCATTAAACCAGAGCCTTTTAGCTTGGTTGTTATTTCGCTACACCTCATTCCTTACGATGCGGCTTTCAAATCTAACTAAGAGGGGACGAGGTTTTGCTGGTGTTGCTTCCAAGGCGGTGACAGGCTGTTATATCTTTAGAGGCGACGTTGGCCATTTCCAGACGCTCCGACAAAACCTTCAGGAAACCATTGCTTAGATCTGCTCCCTTGTCCTCACTCAGGCCATGCAACAGAAGAACCTTAGCACGGGTTGTCATTTCGTGCCTATCCAGCCAAACACAAGCAACTCCATCTGGGATTTCAGTGAACTCAATGTTTTCCAAACTAGGGTCTTCAACTCAGTGAAGTCCTTGGATAGGCTGGCAATAGTCTTATGTGAAGCTTCACCACTGGCATTCTTCAAGTCTTCCTCATATTGTGACATTCTTGAAGCAAATGTAGGAGACAGCTCCTCCACAGTGCTTGACGATTTGGAGTACAGGTCCATTTCAGCAAAGAACAGTGCTTGCAGTGTAGAGAAGTGGTGTCAAGGAGATTTGATAAACTGACTGAGTGCACCAGAGGTTAATGTACTACTTTATTATGTTTCTTGCATTTAAAAGTTGTTTTTAATATTTTATTAAATTAATTATATGAGAGCTCAAAATTGTAACTGTATTATTTGGGACTACCCTCCAATTACTCAATTTTTTCTCAATAATTTCTCGAGATTTTTACATCATCTCATGGTTTTCGACTAGAGCAACAATTTCTTCCTTGAAAAGATTTTCATCCGAGCAACTATTTTGAAAATATGGAGCGTTTTGTAAAAAGTAAAATAAAATTTGGAGGCCTATAACTCGGGAACGGTGCGTCGGAGGGCCATGCTTCTCAGAGCCTAAATGGTTTCTACGGTCAAGGTTAATAAGGTGCTCCAATAAAACAGGCCGAAATCTGTTAAAAAAAATCTCTGAAAATTTTAATGATCCGGCCCGACACTTAGAAGAATTTTGCAATCATTTTTTTTTTTCTCAATAATTTCTCGAGTTTTTTACATTATTTCATGGTTTTCGAGTAGAGCAACAATTTATTTCTCAAAAGATTTTCATCCGAGCAAACATTTTGAAAATATGGATCGTTTTGTAAAAAATAAAATAAAATTTGGAGGCCCATAAGTCGGGAACGGTGCGTCGGAGGGCCATGCTTCTCAGAGCCTAAATGGTTTCTACGGACAAGGTTAATAAGGTGCTCCAATAAAACAGGCCGAAATCTGTTAAAAAAAATCTCTGAAAATTTTAATGATCCGGCCCGACACTTAGAAGAATTTTGCAATCATTTTTTTTTTCTCAATAATTTCTCGAGTTTTTTACATTATTTCATGGTTTTCAAGTAGAGCAACAATTTATTTCTTAAAAGATTTTCATCCGAGCAACCATTTTGAAAATATGGATCGTTTTGTAAAAAATAAAATAAAATTTGGAGGCCCATAACTCGAGAACGGTGCGTCGGAGGGCCATGCTTCTCAGATCCCAAATGGTTTCTATGAACAAGGTTAGTAAGGTGCTACAATAAAAAGGGCAGAAATCTGTTAAAAAAAAATCTCTGAAAATTTTACTAAGTCCTTTGATGATCGCCGACACTTAGAAAAATTTTGCAGTAAATTTTTTTTCTTAAATAATTTCTCGAGTTTTTACATTATCTCATGGTTTTCGAGTAGAGCAACAATTTCTTTCTTAAAAGATTTTTATCCGAGCAACTATTTTGAAAATATGGATCGTTTTGTAAAAAATAAAATAAAATTTGGAGGCCCATAACTCGGGAACGGTGCGTCGGAGGGCCATGCTTCTCAGATCCCAAATGGTTTCTATGAACAAGGTTAGTAAGGTGCTGCAATAAAAAGGACAGAAATCTGTTAAAAAAAATATCTGAAAATTTTACTAAGTCCTTTGATGATCGCCGACACTTAGAAAAATTTTGCAGTAAATTTTTTTTCTTAAATAATTTCTCGAGTTTTTACATTATCTCATGGTTTTCGAGTAGAGCAACAATTTCTTTCTTAAAAGATTTTTATCCGAGCAACTATTTTGAAAATATGGATCGTTTTGTAAAAAATAAAATAAAATTTGGAGGCCCATAACTCGGGAACGGTGCGTCGGAGGGCCATGCTTCTCAGATCCCAAATGGTTTCTATGAACAAGGTTAGTAAGGTGCTGCAATAAAAAGGGCAGAAATCTGTTAAAAAAAATATCTGAAAATTTTACTAAGTCCTTTGATGATCGCCGACACTTAGAAAAATTTTGCAGTAAATTTTTTTTCTTAAATAATTTCTCGAGTTTTTACATTATCTCATGGTTTTCGAGTAGAGCAACAATTTCTTTCTTAAAAGATTTTCATCCGAGCAACCATTTTGAAAATATGGATCGTTTTGTAAAAAATAAAATAAAATTTGGAGGCCCATAACTCGAGAACGGTGCGTCGGAGGGCCATGCTTCTCAGAGCCTAAATGGTTTCTATGGACATGGTTAGTAAGGTGCTGCAATAAAAAGGGCAGAAATATGTAAAAAAAAATCTCTGAAAATTTTACTAAGTTCTTTGATGATCCAGCCCAACACTTAGAAGAATTTTGCAATCATTTTTTTTTCTCAATCATTTTTCGAGTTTTTCACATTATCTCATGGTTTTCGAATAGAGCAACAATTTCTTTCTTGAAAAGATTTTCATCCGAGCAACCATTTTGAAAATATGGATCGTTTTGTAAAAAATAAAATAAAATTTGGAGGCCCATAACTCGGGAACGGTGCGTCGGAGGGCCATGCTTCTCAGAGCCTAAATGGTTTCTATGGACAAGGTTAGTAAGGTGCTGCAATAATAAGGGCAGAAATCTGTTAAAAAAAAATCTCTGAAAATTTTACTAAGTCCTTTGATGATCGCCGACACTTAGAAAAATTTTACAATATTTTTTTTTTTTTAAATAATTTCTCGAGTTTTTTACATTATCTCATGGTTTTCGAGTAGAGCAACAATTTCTTTCTTGAAAAGATTTTCATCCGAGCAACCATTTTGAAAATATGGATCGTTTTGTAAAATATAAAATAAAATTTGGAGGCCTATAACTCGGGAACGGTGCGTCGGAGGGCCATCCTTCTCAGAGCATAAATGGTTTCTATGGACAAGGTTAGTAAGGTGCTACAATAGAAAGGGCAGAAATCTATTAAAAAAAAAATCTCTGAAAATTTTACTAAGTCCTTTGATGATCCGGCCCGACACTTAGAAGAATTTTGCAATATTTTTTTTTTCTTAATAATTTTTCGAGTTTTTTTCATTATCTCATGGTTTTCGAGTAGAGCAACAATTTCTTTCTTGAAAAGATTTTCATCCGAGCAACCATTTTGAAAATATGGAGCGTTTTGTAAAAACTTTGGCGTAATGTAATATTTAACTGCATTGGGCAGTCATTGGCCCAATGCAGTTGATATTTGTAGGGTCTACGTTATAAGCACTGCAAAAACGCCAACAGCTTTTAAGTAAAGGTAGGCAGTAGTAGCTTTGGCCCATCGTTGGTAAATGGTTGGTATAATGATAATAATTTACTGCGTTGGGTCATTGTAAGTTTGATGTAGGGAATCTAACTAACTATATCCCAACGGATTCCCCACTGTTGGCCACTTGATGCCAACAGAAAATGCTACTAGGGCCACTACTCGCCGTCCGCAGGCCTACGCCTACGGTGGCAGGCGATCGTCCCGCGACCACCGACGCCCAGGGGGTCTCCTGCGGCGGCTGCTGCTAGGGGCGTGAGGGCGACTCTGTTGAGTCTCCTTCACCCGTTCCGCCTCCTCCTTCGCAAGCATTACTGCTTCGCAGAAGAAGGCGGCTGCTTCCCATTCCCTCTCGCTCCGTACCATGGCCTGGACCAGGGCCGGGCGCGAGAGGTCGCTGCCATTGATAGCCTCCACGAGAATACAGCGGTGCTCCGCCCAAGCGGATCAGAACACCACCGTTTGCTCCACCGTGTCCTCTGCACAGTGGTGACAGCCGGGACCTCCCGAAACAGCCGTGTCCTGTGAGGACCTGCGTCAGGTGGAAGGCGTGGTGCCTCTCCAGTCACTTCTCAAAGAGGGGCTTTACCGCCGCAATTGTGGCGTGCCCAGGGTATCCTCGGACTAGCCGGATGGCCATGACCCTTTGGGAGGTGTGCAACTGGTCGCCGCCTCACAGAACGCTTCCACACCGGTGCCTCGTAAAGAGCCATGGACCGCATGACCCTCGAGTAGAGCCTCCGGCAGGAGGCGTTTGTACCCCCCAGATTGGGCAGGAGCCGCTTCAGCGGGACAAGTTTATCCACATAAACATCACACAAAAAACTGATCCACCGAGTCAAAGGAGTTCGTCCTTGCCTTCTTTTGCCTTCTGTAGGCTCAGAGCCATCATTACGACGTACTGTTCTGACCTTCTCATGACATGTCCGTACCAACGTTGATTTATCTTGTATTGGAGTTACTTTAAAATACCACGGATATGATGCATCAGCATTATACATGTACTTTGCTTATTTTCACAGAGGGTTCTAAGATATACCGTGAGCCTGATGCGGCAAGAAAGGAATCCCTATATGCAGAAGCTGCCAAGAACGAGTTCCCCGCTGACCTGGAGAGACTAAGCTCTATTATCAATAAGAACAACGGCCACCTCGCCCTCGGAAAGGTATTAGACATTTACAAAACTTCTGACCATTTCTAAAATAAACATAGAGCATTAATTTAATTGTAGACAAAAATAATAATGTAACATCAAGTATGAATTATAAATAGTTTTTTGATTTATAATTGTCAGTAGTTGAAAATCTAGAGCTATGAAAGAGAAATAGGTACTTGCAGAAGTTGCTACTCATGAGCCATGAGTTTGATTTAGCGTCGGATAATGTTCTCAAACTTTATAAAAGACTGTCTTCTATCAGCGGCTTCGCCCTCGTGAAAGTCATAAATTCTCTCGGGATAAAAAGTATTTTATGTCCTATTCCATAATATATGACATAAAAGCCATATGATCCCCCCGCGTGTCATGTTTTATCCAAATCCGTTTGATTACCTCTAAGACGTGAAGAGGACCACCGGCATGAAGAAGACAATGTTTTATGGATAACTTTATTTCTGTTTACAGTTGACCTGGGGCGACTTTGTCTTAGCGGGTTCGTTCGACGTCTTAAAAAGGGTTCTGCAAATTCCTGACCTCGAGGAGAAGTACCCTACCTTCCAGAAAGTCATTGACAACGTGTACTCTAGTCCGAAAGTCAAGGCGTACAGTGAATCTACAAATTAATAAAAACGTTTTATAAGTAGATACTAAAAATGTAAAACTAACAGTCTATCATTTTGTCATGTATTCATACTCTAAGTTATACATAATAATTATTATTATTATTATCCTTTATTCCTAAACTTAAATACAAATTGTTACAAACATAAGTCTTCTGCCAAACTGCAGTACAGTTTGTCGGCATAAGTGTTGAGAAATAAAAATAATCTATTATTTGTTTAAAATTATAATTTACAGTTTTATTTTTCGAGCTTTTATTATATTTATGGCGCAAAATACAACTCCAACATAGATCACGTTGTTGCAATTATAACCCAAAAACATGTTGACTAACTTTTTTCAATATATCATTTCATCATTCTCCCAATTTATTTGGGGTCGGCGCAACATGTCTTTTTCTTCCATACTCCTCTATTAGTCGTCATCTCTGTAGACACCCCCTTTTTAACCGACGAAAAAAAGGACGAGGTTCTCAATTCGACCGAATATATGTTTTTTTTTTTTTTTTTTTTTGTGGATGTTCAGCCCTCACTCCGTCATTTATGAACCGATTTTGATTATTCTTTTTTTGTAAGATAGGGTACACCTCAAGGGTGGTCCCATGTCAAGGAAGTCAGGATTTGACAGTGGAATCCTGATAAAATTGAGAGAAAACCTCGAAAATTGTGGGCACGTTTAGCGTTTCTGTATGTATGCTCAGCCCTCACTCCGTCATTTATGAACCGATTTTGAATATTCTTTTTTTTTTAGATAGGGTACACCTCAAGGGTGGTCCCATGTCAAGGAAATTAGGATCTAACAATGGAATCCTGATAAAATTAAGAGGAAACCTCGAAAATTGTGGGCACGTTTAGCGTTTCTGTATGTATGGTCAGCCCTCACTCCGTCATTTATGAACCGATTTTGATTATTCCTTTTTTGTCAGATAGGGTACACCTCAAGGGTGGTCCCATGTCAAGAAAATCAGGATCTGACGGTGGAATCCTGATAAAATTGAGAGAAAACCTCGAAAATTGTGGGCTCGTTTAGCGTTTCTGTATGTATGTTCGGCCCTCACTCCGTTATTTATGAACCGATTTTGATGATTCTTTTTTTAGATAGAGTATACCTCAAGGATGGTCCCATGTTAAGGACATCAGGATTTGATTATGGGATCTTGAAAAAATTGAGAGAGAACCTCGAAAATTGGGCACGAATATTGTTTCTGTTTACTTTTCATAACTGAATCAGGTATTTGCATTTAGGAACCATTACATCATGAAACTGAGCTGATGATGGAAACCATACCTTTCCTAAATAATAGAAGTCAGATATAAAAACTGGTTTTAGTGACAAATACCACTTAATATGCTTTGACGAAAAGACGTCTTTACAATATTGGAGGTAACCTCAACTGGTCAATATCCTGGGAACTTCATGGAAGGATTGTTATATCATCAGCTCAGTGGCAAGAGGAATGATGAAGAATTAGAAATTAGCCTCAGAGTGTTAAAAGATGATGCGAGCCACAAAAAAACATAAAATAAAAAACTTTTTAACAAAAAAAGTAACCGACGAAAAAGAACTAAAAAGCAAAAAATAAATAAACCTTTTAAGTCTTGAGTAATGAGCTTATTTACCTACATAAAATATCAAATTTTATATAAAGTAATTTTGAGTCGGCGCCAATTAATAAAATTATTAATTACCTACTTACAGCCTTCTTCACTTATAAAATTTAGATATTTAATAATCAGATTGTTGTTTGGCGCCGACTCAAAATTAGTTTATATAAAATTTGATATTTTATGTAGGTAAATAAGCTCATTACTCAAGACTTAAAAGGTTTATTTATTTTTTGCTTTTTAGTTCTTTTTCGTCGGTAAATTTTTTTGTTAAAAAGTTTTTACCCATATCCTCTTTCACACAGTCTAACCATCGTTTCTTTGGCCTTTCTCTACTCTTATAACCATCCACATCCATACACAAGACTTTCCTCACGACATTTTCTTCATTCCTCCGCATCACATGCCCATACCACGACAACCGATTTTCACACCACTTTTCAGTCAGCGGTGCCACTTTCAAACTTCCTCTTATATACTCATTCCTAATTCTATCCATGCGCGTAACACCACACATCGCTCTTAGCATTCTCATCTCAGCTGCATGCAAAAGCTTTTCATTCATCCCTTTTGTGGCCCAACATTCTGAACCATACAAGACAACAGGTCTGACCATTGTTTTATAAATCTTCCCCTTAAGTTTAAGGGGAATGCGGAAGTCGCAGATAGTCCCGGTGACCTGCTGCCATTTCATCCATCCAGTGTTAATTCTGTGCTTAACAGTCCGATCTATTTCGCCATCGCTTTGCACGAGTGAACCAAGATACCGAAAATCGGAGCAGACTGGGAGAAGCGCGCCATCTAGCACTAAAGCTTCAGAACTGTAGAGACCGCCGAAATCGCAGAACATGTATTCAGTTTTAGTTCTGCTGATTTTCAAGACAACTTCCTCCAGTTTCTGTTGCTATTTCTCCAATCTGCTCTGGATCTCAGGTCCATCTTCACCGACCAGAACAATGTCGTCGGCAAACAGGATGCACCAGGGTGCCTCCTCCTGTATTTCCGACGTAAGAGCGTCCATAATCAACAGGAAGAGGTAAGGACTTAAAGCCGACCCTTGATGCAAGCCTACAGCCACACTGAACTCGTCGGTGTTACCAGCGGACGACCGGACGTAAGTACTAGATTTACTGTACATAGCACGAATCAACACTACATACTTCCCAGGCAAACCTTTCTCTTTCAAGGCCCACCACAACACATCCCGAGGTACCCTATCATACGTTTTCTCAAGATCAATGAACACCATGTGCAAGTTTTTGTGCACACGTCTGTACTTCTCGCACAATTGAACAAAGGTGGCGTCCATTGTCCCTCGACCTGGCATAAACCCAAACTGGTTCGGGGTAATCTCACTCTCCTCTCGTAATCTTTTCTCTATCACTTTCTCCCATATTTTCATAGTATGTGACATGAGCTTTATCCCTCGATAGTTGTTGCAGTCCTGTACATCCCCTTTATTCTTGAAGATGGGCACTAGCGAACTATTGCACCATTCTTGTGGGATCACTTCTTCATACAACAACTTATTGAAGAATAAAGTCAGGCACATACATCCATCCTCTTTTAAGTACTTCCATACCTCTACTGGTATGTCATCAGGGCCCATGGCCTTCTTTTTTCCATACATATTCTTAAATGTACAAAATGTATGATATTTAGGACAGACAAAAGTGGACCTAGAAGACTGCCTCGGGTGATACCCAAAGGCGTATTCGTAGAGTAAGTGTTCTAGGTTCAGAGTTCTGGTCTATTCTAAACAAGATACCAAAAGCAATAAGACTGGTTCGCTACCGCATGAATAAAAATCATAAGAATGTTTTGCGTACTGCATTAAATTATTTCTTGGGAGAGGACTTCGGGGCAATATGTCCAGTGTTATTAACTGTAATAACACTGGACATATTGCCCCGAAGTCCTCTCCCAAGTATTATATAATATCCCAAGTATTTAATTTTTGCTTGAAAAAACATGTTGATTTTCCGATAAATAAGGCGAAGAAAATCATCCCATTTTCTGTACAGATTATAACTTAAGTATCATTAATATGTGGGCGTCCTAGAAAAAAGGGTTCTCGGCATTTATTTTCCGAGGTTTACGCAGTTTTGTGAAGTTGAGTGAAAATTAATTATTCCTTATCTCCAAGTTCATTTACTTAAATGACTTTATATGATGTTTCTAATTACTAGAAATTTCTTTTTTGCTTAAACATTTATTTTTATTTTTTTCATGCTTTTTCTCAAATCAAGCTTTTTCAGAATTTCAACTTCAAACTTCCTGGCTGGTATGTTTGACTACCTAAAGAAGATGCTGCGCATGCCCGACCTCGAGGAGAGGTACTCTGCCTTCCAGAAAGTAGTTGACAACGTGTACTCCAGTCCTAAGGTTAAGGCGCTATTAACTGCCAATGACCTTGCGTGTTCTGTGCTGAGCTCACGTAACGCGTCGTACGTCCACTCAGTAATAGGACTCGCCCATCAAGGAGCGCTGTCCGAAATTAGACGCATTATTAATTTATTCCACATAAAAGAACAGGTATTATAATAAAACACTGAGACTGAATTATAAATAATTAAATAATCTTTAAAATGCTGAAGGTTTCATAAAAATACGCTTTATAGTTATTGCATAATTCTCAATTTTTTATCCGCGTTAGACGTAACTTTACAAATTAATTACACTATGTTGTAAAAATATATTTTCAAATATTCTCAGATCAAATTACGACTAAAATTGTCTAGAGTAACATATATTTTTTTTTCAAAGAAATAAGACAAGTCGTTTAGACGTGATGTTCAATTAAAAACCAATAAAAGTCGTATGACTGCGTCTTAAGGCGTACCTACAGTGAATCAAGAAACTGACGAACCAGATTTACACAAAAAGTGAATGATTATCACACGCTGTTGAAAATCTCGAATAACATTAAAATATACAAAGTTTATACTATTGACATTGATTTTAAGAGTTTAACTCTGTACCTACATTAAGTTTCAAAATTGATAAAAAAATATTTTAAACATCATAAAGCATGTTTTGTATAGTCTCGTATTCATGATATCTTGCAAAAGCTGTGCATTGCTGTTTCTGAAAAAAATTGCTCTTATTTACAATGTTAAAAGTTAACAGCAACACAGAAATATTTTTACCGTCACAACCAAGAAAATGGATAACTCGGAAGATTTAATCAGTCAGGCCCTGCGCGTCTCCTATCGGAGACGCGACAGTATGTTTTTAATTGTGTCTGCTATTTCGGGGCCTGACGGAACGTGAACTCAGAAGTTCAGAACACACGCTAGCGGTACACCATACACATAAAGAGCTTTGCTTTTTAAAGATACGTTAAAATTACCTGTTGTTCTTGTGTGTGTTTGAGAAATCATTATCGTAATCACATAATGAAATTGGTAATTAAACCTGTATATGATTTTATAACATCCTTGATACATCATGATCATGAGTGATAAAATCAAAAGCCCGGGTAAACACGATTGTTCTAAGTTAAAAACATGAAATAGTTTTTAGACCCAAGTTGTCATGTTCGAGTAATGTAGTTTTTTTTAAATAGGCTACCGTCAACACAAAGAAATCCTTGTGCCTATTTAATAACTACACCTAATTTACACCAACCACAGTGTAGTGTCTTTAACACAATGGCCCAGGAACCTGATTCAATCAATTTTAAAATATAGGTAAATATATCGGAGGAGCTTGTGGCTAAAGTAATAACAGCCGCAGGGGTCGATCGACACGATCGACGATCGACATTAGGTTAAGCTACGCTTGCTGGGGTTGGTCCATGGTTGGGTGATGTCTGGGAAAGCACCTTAACCGTTGGTCCCGGCTGTCAATCGTGGATCTTTGACAGTCGTTACGGGTCGTCAGAAGCCCGAAAGTCTGACAACCAGTCTTACCAAGGAGTATCGTATTACCCAGTAACTGGGTTGTGGAGGTCAGATAGGCAGTCGCTCCGTGTAAAATACTGGTATTCAGCTGCATCCGGTTAGACTGGAAGCCGCCCCAAGATAGTTGGGAAAAGGCTAGGCAGATTGATTGATATCGGATATCAATAAATAAGTATGACATTATTATCTATTTATTTTCATTCTTTTGGATTTCTTGAGACACTGAGGTCTCAAACCTTTGAAAGGCGTACGAGGGGCCGAAGCCAACTCGTAGAGGCCCGTTTAGACGCTTTTTATGAAATGAGGCACCGTCCGGTGATAATCCCTGTATGTATATGTTCCAACTGTATATAATTATTATTATTATTTTATTTATTTTTTGTTGATGAATGAGTGTAAGGCGAGTCCAAAAAAATAACAATATATTTTACACAACTTTTTAACCGACGAAAAAAAGGAGGAGGTTCTCAATTCGACCGTATATATGTTTTATTTTTTGTGTATGTTCAGCCCTCACTCCGTCATTTATGAACCGATCTTAATGATTATTTTTTTATTAGATAGGGTATACCTCAAGGGTGGTCCCATGTCAAGGAAATCAAGATCTGATAATGGAATCCTGATAAAATTGAGAGAAAACCTCGAAAATTGTTGGCACGTTTAGCGTTTCTGTACGTATGTTCGGCCTTCACTCCGTTGTTTATGAACCGATATCGATGATTCTTTTTTTTCATAGATAGGGTGTACCTTAAGGGTGGTCCCATGTCAAGGACATTAGGATCTGATCATGGAATCCTAATAAAATTGAGAGAAAACCTCGAAATTTGTGGGCACGTTTAGCGTTTCTGTACGTATGTTCGGCCCTCACTCCGTTGTTTATGAACCGATTTTGACGATTCTTTTTTTCATAGATAGGGTATACCTCAAGGATGGTCCCATGTCAAGGACATTAGGATCTGATCATGGAATCCTGATAAAATTGAGAGAAAACCTCGAAAATTGGGCACGAATATTGTTTCTGTTTACTTTTCATAACTTTATCAGGTATTTGCATTTAGGAATCATCACATCATGAAACTGATGATCTGATGACTGATGCTGGAAACCATACCTTTCCTTAACAATAGAAGTTAGTTATAAAAAACTGGTTTTAGTGACAGATACCACTTAATATACTTTGAAGAAAAGACGTCTTTGGAATATTGGAGGTAACCTCAACTGGTCAATATCCTGGGAACCTTATGAAGGGATGGTTACATCATCAGCTCAGTGCCAAGAGGAATGATGAAGGATTAGAAATTAGCTTCAGAGTATTTAAAGATGATGCGAGTCACAAAAAATCATAAAATAAAAAACTTTTTAACAAAAAATTCAACCGACGAAAAAGAACTGAAAAGCAAAAAATAAATTAACCTTTTAAGTCTTGATTATTGAGCTTATTTACCTACATAAAATATCAAATTTCATATAAACTAATTTTGAGTCGGCGCCAAATAATAAAACGATTAATTACCTACATCTAGCCTCCTTCATTTCTACGTACATATAAAATTTAGATATTTAATAATCAGATTGTTGTTTGGCGCCGACTCAAAATTTGTTTATATAAAATTTGATATTTTATGTAGGTAAATAAGCTCAATACTCAAGACTTAAAAGGTTAATTTATTTTTAGCTTTTCAGTTCTTTTTCGTCGGTTGAATTTTTTGTTAAAAAGTTTTTTATTCAATTTTCTGTGACGGGTGGTTCATAGGTTCTGGATTATTTCACATCCAACCTAAGTAATATATATGATGGTCATAATATGGGCGCATACTCCCAGTGTCCTGCGCCTATGTACGCATGAAAAAACTGTAAGTTCCTCTAAAAATATCTTCTACTGTCAGTGGAGCTTGATCACAAGTCAGGATAGTTGGTTCTGCCCAGGGGTTGTGGATAAATTCGAAACAGAGGTACCACGTCCCTGGGCACTCAGGGCAGGGAAGGAACAGGGGTGGGTTTTAGTCAGTAAGAGTCTGACGCGCCCTCCCGCTCCACCCAGAGCGGGCGATATCATTGGATGATTTCCCAACCGACAAAAAAAAAGGATAGTTGGTTAACAATAAACTTTATTTTTATCTATGTTAAGCATCAATAAAAGAAAAGAAAAAATAATAACAGTAGGTAGAGTTGGAATTTACCATATAACGCTTTCGTCACGCATTCACCAGCTTACTCCCTAAGTCAAGCGTGCTTAAAGAAGTTTTACTTCTTTACGCACGCTTGACTTACTCGTATGTGGATTATGTTCTCCACCGACACCCTGGCAAACGCGGTTATCATGTTCAAACATAGTCCCATCCATGGAGCGTCTGAAGTGCCGATATCAACCATCTCATTTAATAAAACATACAACACAAACATTATTGCATATGTAACTATGGGCTGGAAAAGAATAAGATAATGAGAACTTACATGATATTGTGCAATTTCGTTCAAAAGGTGTGGTGCGCTTATCATGGTTGATACAAGGTCATCGCACGATGACAAACCAAGAATTGTATGATCAGTATCTACTATTGAATAAATACTATTGACTTCTCAAAGAAAACCATCTCAAATATATATGTTTTAAATTCAAGCAGACCAGTCATGCTCATCCCGCGTCGTGTTCGTGTCGTTTTTTCTTATTTACATTATTCTCACATATATACAAGGTGTAACGTAAAGGTGTGGTCATATTTTAAGAACTGCATCTACCCACCGATATGAACAACTTTCTTCATGAAAATCCGAGGAAATTCTACAAAAAAAGTTTTACTCCCTGTACAGATATTGATCAGCTGATGATAACTTTGTATGAAAAGTTCAATTTTTTTTTTGGGAAATTTCTAATTTTTCTTAGAGAAAGTTGTTCATTTCCATGTGCAGAACCGGCTCCTAAAATATGACCACACATTTCCGTTACACTCTGTATAGAGCAACAATAAAGTTAACAGGATTGTTATAACAAGTAAAAAATAATTTAAAAGACTGTACAGTACATAGAGTTTCTTGTACATTTTTCTCCATAGAGATTTACGTTTTAGAATGTGCAATTCGCTACATTTTTCTGACAGGTCGACTTCTTTCTTGACAATAATTCAAAAGTGGTAAATGGTTTTTTTTTTTGTGGGAGGGGTGGGAAATCATCCAATGACTTTTTCCGCTCTAGTGTGGAGCGGAAGGGCGTGTCAGACTCTTACTGACTAAAACCCACCCCTGTTCCTCCCTGCCCTGAGTGCCCAGGGGCGAGGTAACTCTTTCGAATTTATCCTCAACCCCCGGGCAGGCATCGGCCACGACGGGCCCGTCGTGTTTGCTGACAACTCTTTGAGGCGCCCGTGGAACACTACGCGCCGTCGACTCTCGGGCCTGGTGCTGATCGGACGGCGAGTTACCCACTACTCGCCGTCCGCAGGCCCGGGTCTAAGGTGGCCGGAGATCGTCTCGCGGCGCCCGAAGCCCCTGGCGTCTCCTGCGGCGGCTGCTGATGAGGGCGTGAGGGCGACTCTGCTGTTGTTGAGTCTCTGCCGCCTCCCTCTTTGCGAGCATTACTGCTTCGCAGAAGGAGGAGACGGCTTCCCATTCCCTCTCGTTCCGTACCATGGCCTGAACCAGGGCACGGCGCGAGAGGTCGCTGCCGCCTATCGCATCCACGAGGACACGGCGGTGCTCTGCCCAAGCGGGGCAAACCTCCACCGTATGCTCCACCGTGTCCTCTGGGCGATCCTCGCAGTGGAAACACCCGGGGGTCACCTCCGCTTTGATCCGAAACAGGAACTACAGCCATGTCCGGTGAGGACCTGCGTCAGGCGGAAGGTGAGGGCGCCGTGGCGCCTCTCCAGCAACTACTCAACTATTTTGCTTATTATCATATTATTGTATATGAATTTTGAGTTTACACACTGAAGATGACAAGAAAAAACGTTATCAAAATTATCTACACTTGATTCCTTTTATCGTTATACACTCGTGGCTTGTTTTGTAGTATTTCTACCGGTCGGCAACCGGCAATTCGTCAGTATTTGCGAGATCACACACTCTATAACAGCTTGTTCGTCTTGAACCACTCTAAACAAATCGTAAGTATTAAAATGTATAAATATGTTTTCTCCTAAATCAAACACATTCTTTTTTTTATTTTATTTATTATTAATTTTTTTGACTCATCTAAAGCGGCTCTTTTAGTCCCTCTAGGCAAGTTTGAGGAGCAGAATTCATCAGCATGCATCTTATTTTTGATTAACCATTTCTGTTTTCATTAACTGTTTATTTTTATTTCTAGAATTCTGTACCCGAAGGGTACCTTAGGGTTCGTCTGTCTGTCATGATATGAACCGTAATAGACCGGTAAACGGTTGAAATTTTCACAGAGTGTGTTAGAAATACACACTCTGTGGAAATTTCAAAGTGGAAATTGCCGTTGTCACACAAAAAAATCATAAAAATCGTACGGAACATTTTACCGGTTTTTTAAGCTTGTGTGTTTTGCCAGTTTACAACCTCGTGTATTTAGAATTTCATGGATGTTTATTATTATATGTCCTCGCTGCTGTGCAACAGCCCCCGTCCTGTCTGTTTTCTGAAGTGGCCTAATTTTGGTCCCATCGTCTTCGCCTGGGTCTTCGACAGGGGTCGTTTTCTGTTTATGAACTACCATTTAGTTTCATTCACTGTTTAGTTGTCATTATATTCTCTCTTTTCTAGAACTATGTCGAAAGTTGTGTTTTACTACTTCGATGCGAAGGCTCTGGGTGAGCAATGTCGTCTACTATTGGCGTATGGTGGACAGGAGTTTGAAGACCGCCGGTTTACTTATGAAACATTCGCAGCATTCAAGCCAAGTAAGTACATTTGTGATTTGTCTACTGTGGGGCTTGTGCCTACCGCCTACAGGTTTCAGGAGCTAAAGAAATGTCTTTTTGCTATGAATTACAAGTTAACTTAATATACTTCCAGCCACTGAGATGCCAAATTCGAAGAGTCTAAGATCAATTTAAATCAAGAGCAAATAAAACTCAAAGTTTTTTTCACTCATTCATGTAATTTCACTTTATAATAGGACCTAGACTTAAATTAAAGCTCACATAAATAACGCTACCATAAATAATTCCAGCTCATTACCACGTCAGCCGGAATCAACAAAGAAAACATTGTACGGAGCTACTGTCATACAATGAGCCATGATGTTGTATGTACCTTTCAGAAACCCCCTTCGGACAGTTACCAATATTAGAGATCGACGGCAAGCAGTACGCACAGAGTCTGGCCATCTCCAGGTACCTCGGGCGCAAGTACGGGTTGATCGGAGATTCTCCTGAGGATGCGCTGGAGATTGACCAGATAGTCGACCTACTCATCGACCTTCGTTTGAGTAAGTTCCTGGCCGCTTTGAGTTTGTTATATAACAGAATCCCTATGATTAATTTCTTCAAACATTTGGAACCTCAATACGAT
This sequence comes from Polia nebulosa, assembly GCA_951329385.1. Taxonomy (NCBI): domain Eukaryota; kingdom Metazoa; phylum Arthropoda; class Insecta; order Lepidoptera; family Noctuidae; genus Polia; species Polia nebulosa. Next base: position 26,222,694 of record OX589607.1, on the reverse strand, counting down.
GTTTTACCCAAAACTATTCTTGTCATAATTTTAGACTCACGCTTGCATTACATTCTTCTTCTTCCTAGCTCTTTTCTACTTCAAGTGGAGCCGGTCTTGTCCTCGGCGTCAAAACGGCCAGCCAAAGTTTGGCAGTTCGGATAGTTTCTCCTACTTAAAAAACTTTATAATGCTAGTCCACCGCTTATTATGTTCGTTTCTTACTCTTTCGCTGTTTTTAGGGTTCCGTACCCGAAGGGTCCAAACGGAGCCCTATTGTTGTCACTCACGTGTCCGTTTGTCCGTCCGTCGTTTGTCACAAAATTTTGTTGCGAAGAATTTTTTAACTTCCCATTGACCTATGAACTTGAAATTTGGTAATAATATTTATGATTACGTATACTTTACTGACAAATACCAACATTTGGCACGGAACCCTTAATGTACGAAATCCGACTCGCACTTCGCCAGTTATTTTCATTGCGGGTCCTACTCCCAAAACAGTTTAGTCGTTCCGCAGGGACTCGTCGAGCTTCATTGCTTCAATTTATTTCTGGTGGTAGCCATTGTTGATTCTGGCTTTCAGATTGGCGGGCTTGTCCAAAAAAATACTGATGCCATCAAAGGAGGTCCTTAGCCTCTTTTGCCTTGTGGCAGGCTCAGAGCCATCATCACGACCTACTGTTCTATCCCTCTCATGGCATTCCGTACCACCTCGATCTACTTTTCGCTAATTTGTCCTGTTTTGGGCTACTTTAAAAATACTACGTATATGCTGCATTATACATGTACTTTGCTTATTTTCACAGAGGCTTCCAAGATATACCAGGAGCCTGATGCGGCAAGAAAGGAATCCCTATATGCAGAAGCTGCCAAGAACGAGTTCCCCGCTGACCTGGAGAGACTAAGCTCTATTATCAATAAGAACAACGGCCACCTCGCCCTCGGAAAGGTATTAGACATTTACAAAACTTCTGACCATTGCGAAAATACAACTTTTAGCATTAATTTATTTATCTAAGTAGACTAAAATAATAATGTAACAATCAAGTCTGAATCATGAATAGTTTTTTGATTTATATGTTTTCGTCAGTAGTTGACAATCCAGCAATGAAAGAGTGAGAGCTATGAGTTCGATTTAGCGTCGGGTAATGTTCACAAGATTTATAAAAGACTATCTTCTACCAGCGCCTTGACTTGCGTGACAGTCGTGAATTATCCCAAGGAAAAATTCTCTCCGGATGAAAAGTATGTCCTATTCCGACACATAATCCACCCGCGTGGCAATGTTTATCCAAATCCGTTTACCCCTTTTTTTTTTGGGGTGGGAAATCATCCAATGACTTCTCCCGCTCTGGGTGGAGCGGGAGGGCGTGTCAGACTCTTACTGACTAAAACCCACCCCTGTTCCACCCTGCCCTGAATGCCCAGGGGCGAGGTAACTCTTTCGAATTTATCCTCAACCCCCTGGCAGGCATCGGCCATGACGGGCCCCGTCCTGTTTGCTGACAACTTTTTGAGGCGTACGTGGAGCACTACGCGCCGTCAACTCTCGGGCCTGGTGCTGATCGGACGGCGAGCTACCCATTACTCGCCGTCCGCAGGCCCGGGTCTACGGTGGCCGGAGACCGTCTCGCGGCGCCGGAAGCCCCTGGCGTCTCCTGCGGCGGCTGCTGCTGAGGGCGTTAAGGCGGGGCTGTCGTTGCAGCCTCTCACTAACCTGTTCCGCCTCCTCCTTCGCGAGCATTACTGCTTCGCAGAAAGAGGTGACTGCTTCCCATTCGCTCTCGCTGCGTACCATGGCCTAGACCAGGGCCGGGCGCGAGAGGTCGCAGCCGCCGATCGCCTGCACGAGGACACGGCGGGGCTCCGCCCAAGCGGGGCAGATCTCCACCGTGTGCTCCACCGTGTCCTCTGGGCGATCCTCACAGTGGAAACATACGGGCGTCTCCCTCCGCCTTATCCCACACAGGAACCTCCCGAAACTTCCGTATCCGGTGAGGGCCTGCATCAGGCGGAAGGTGAGGACGCCGTGGTGCCTCTCCAGCCACTCTTCAAAGAGGGGCACTGCCGCCGCAATGGTGGCGTGCCTAGCGCTGGGTTGCGACAGTCACTCTCTCCATGTCGCCATGAGCTCCTGCCGGAGCTCTGTCCGCCGAGCCGCGAGGTGTCGCGGCAGCGGAGTTTCGCCCCGGCGTTTCGCCTCCTTGCGCCATTCATACAGGTGCGCGAGGATTTTTGCCTCTACATTCCATGGTGACAGTCCGGCAAGGAGGCTCGCAGCCTCACGGGAGACCGTGCAGTTTCCTCTGATCATACGGATCGCCATGATCCTTTGGGACGCGTTCATCTGGCAAGCTGATCGCTGCCTCAATGAACGCGCCCACACCGGTGCCCCGTAAAGGGCCATGGACCGCACGATCCCCGCGTAGAGCCTCCGGCAGGAGGCGTTTGGCCCCCCCAGATTGGGCAGGAGCTGCCTCAAAGCGGCCCCGGCCTTGTCCAGTCTGGGAGCCAAACGTCGGAAGTGCTCGACGAAGTTCCACCGGCTGTCGAGAACGAGTCCCAGGTACTTCATCGTCCCCTCGACGCCGATGTGAACCCCTCCTACCGTAATCTGGGAACTCGCCGGTGGCGCGTTTTGAGGACCATGAAAACACATGGCCTCGGACTTGTGCAATGCCACCTCGAGTCCCAGTTGCCGGATCCTCTCCACGACTATCGCAACCCCGCGTGTCATACGGTCGGCCGCCGCCTCGTGCGACCACCCTTGCGCCAGGACTAGCGTGTCGTCAGCGTAGCAGACCACGCTGACGCCAATGGGGAGGTCGGCGCGCAGCACCCAGTCGTACCCGATGTTCCACAGAGGCGGCCCCAGGACCAATCCCTGCGGAACACCGCAAGGCATCTCTCGCCGGTTCCATTCTCCCTGATGACCGGGGTAGATGACGACCCTGTCCGTCAAATACGCCTCGACCACGCGACGGAGGTAGGGCGGCACCCGGTGATACCGGAGTGCCTCCACTATGCAACTCCAGGGCAGGGTGTTAAAGGCATTGGCGATGTCCAGAGACACCGCCAAGACGACCCTACCTCAGGCCACTGTACCCCCCGTCGTGAGGGCTCGTACGCGCATGATGGCGTCCAACGTGGAGCGCCCCCTGCGGGGGCCGCTCTCTGCCAGATCCGGCCCCACCCGCATCATCTGCCCGACGAGGCGGTCTGCAATTACTCTTTCGAAGAGCTTGCCCACCTCGTCGAGCAGCACAATGGGCCGGTAAGCGGACGGAGAGTCCGCGGGGCGCCCCGGCTTCTTGATCAGGACCAGCTTCCCCGTCTTCCAACGACGTGGAAACTGGCCCCTCTCCAAACATTCGATTAGAAGCGCTCTGAGTCGAGGCCCGAAAGCCTCCTGCAAGGCCAGGACCCAGGCTTTCCGCTCGATCGATGGGATCGGGCTCGATCTGCGGCCGTAGACTCTGCGTCAGTGGGGGCGCCCATGGGCGGAGTTTCTCCCGCACCGCTTTGTACGGGCGTCCCCATGGATCTCTGTTCAGAGTCCCCAGCGACTCCCCGCGGGCCAATGCCTTGGCCCGCATGATCTCCGCTCGGAGGGCGGTCCTCGCAGCTCTGTACCCCTCGAACAGCTCCGCCTCGATGGCTTCCGTATCAGGCGTGCGGTTACGGAGCCGCCTGCGGTGCCTGGTGTACCGGCGTCGCACGGCAATACACGCCTGATCCGATTACCCCTAAGACGTGGAGAGGACGATACTGTCGTACCACCGGCATGAAGAAGACAATGTTTATATTGATAACTTTATTTCTGTTTACAGTTGACCTGGGGCGATTTTGTCTTAGCGGGTTCGTTCGACTTCTTCAAAAGGATTCTGCAGATTCCAGACCTCGAGGAGAAGTACCCTGCCTTCCAGAAAGTCATTGACAACGTGTACTCTAGTCCGAAAGTCAAGGCGTACAGTGAATCTAAAAACTAATAAAAAGTGCCACAGTTAAATTCTAAAAATGTAACTATCATTTTGTCATGCATTAATATTCTAGGTTAACTATACAAAGTCCATAGGTATTTTAAGAAATAAAAATTATATTTTGTTTGTTTAAAATTATGATTTATAGTTTTATTTAACATGTCCTTTTATTTTATTAGCTGTACACCGCAGCCTTCCGCCTTTTAAAAAAAGGGGGTAAACGGGGTAGACAGCGATAAGACCGTTATTGTACCCATAGATTTAAGCTCGTGTATATCAAGTTGTGTGACTGTTTTAGTATGCAATAAGGTTTCATTCTATTCTATTTTCTGACTTTTGTTAGAAATTATATATATCTTTAAAGCGTCGTATTCATGGCGCAAACTCACGCACAAAAATTATGTTGTTGCAATTTTAACTTACAAAAATTTTGAATAACCTTTTTCCATGCAAACTGGGCTTAAAACGTACAAAATGGATGATATTTAGGACAGACAAAAGTGGACCTAGAACACTGCCTCGGGGGATACCCCAAGGCGTGTTCGTAGAGTAAGTGTTCTAGGTCCAGAGTTCTGTTCTATTCTAAACAAGACAACAACAACAGTAAGTCTGGTTCGCTGCATTCTTCTTTACTCAGTCCCTCATTACTGAGGATCGTGGTCACTGGTCCCCTTTAGATGGAAAATCTGTCTCCATCGCCTCCAGTCCAAAGTTGCCATTACCACCTGCTGAAATTTGCCTAAGGACGTTTTTTTTACTTGGCCGGACCACCGTGTTGGCGACCGGCATTGTGCTCACTTTCCTTCGTTATTGCCAACAATGACTAGCTTTTCAAGACTGCTATCTCCCCCTTGCATTGTGTGGCCTTTTTACAGGTCAGGATACGATTTAATAACAGGAGAAATACTTCATAACCTCCCAAGAAGGGTCTGGTTAAGTTAACGACCCTTATCAATGCTGCACTAAGGCTAAAATATGTACCAGACTTATGGAAGGTGGCTGAAGTAATAATGATAGCCAAGCCAGGGAAACCGGCTCATGAAACATCATCATATAGGCCCATTTCCTTACTACCAATTATGTCCAAGCTATTTGAAAAGCTGCTTAATCCAATAATAGATAATAAAAACATTATACCAGAGCACCAATTTGGTTTTCGAGAAACACTCTACCATCGATCAAGTGCATAGGATCACAAACGTAATAGAACGTTAACGCCCTTGAAGACAAGAAAGTATCTGCTACTGTATTCCTGGACGTCGCGCAAGCGTTTGACAAATTATGGAATGAAGGCCTTATACATAAATTGAAAAGCCTGTTACCAAAGCCTTTACAAATATATTACAATCCTAAATTCTGAACAGAGCCTTTAGAATAAGACAAGAAGACGTCTACTCAGAACTGAAACAAATTAACGCTGGCATACCGCAAGGAAGTGTGTTAGGTCCGGTCCTGTACCTACTATACACTTGCGATATTCCTGAATTAGAGCAAAACACGATTGGGACCTTTGCTGATAATACAGCCATAATGGCTGTAGGAAACAGCCACGAAGAAGAGGTAGAAAAGGTCCAAATGGCTGTAAAGCAAGTTTATAACTGGACCAAAAAATGAAGGATTAAACTAAATGAATCCAAATCTGTTCATCGATCACACAAATATAGTAAAAAGACTAAAAAGAACAAAACCGTTCGAGTTAGTGTTTAGTGTTAGTGAATAGTGTCAAGTACTTGACACTATTCTTGACACTATATTAAAAAACCACCGACCATCAAACTGGTGTGAATTATAACTTGATTGTTTGATCATTACCATTGTTAAATAGAATAGAATAGACTTAGTAGTGTAGACTATGTTTCAACTGTACCTACATTTGCTCAGGGGTCGTGGATAAATTCGAAACAGAGTTACCGCGCCCTTGGGCACTTAGGCATGGAAGAAACAGGAGCGGGTTTTTGTCAGTAAAAGTCTGACACGCCCTCCCGCTCCACCCAGAGTGAGAGAAGTCATTGGATAATTTCCCAACCGCACAAAAAAAAAATGCAATTTGAATTTTGTATATACAGATCAGCTGTGTTTTTGAAATCGTCGTGGGCGAAGTGCTAGTATTTCATATTTTCAAATAGCCTATCTAAGTAGTTTACCACAGAAATATACACCCTGTTTGAAGATAATTGATTGGTATGAATAATAATCTGTCTGCGTTCCCAAGATGGTCTCGCATGCACAATCTAGCCACATGGGAGATTATGGTCTTCACCGACATTCAGTGGAAATGCGGTTAACATGTTTAAACCTTTTGGAGTGTCTGGAGTGCCCGGAGTGCCCATACCAATCTCATTAAACCATAAAACAACAACAACATTATATTGTATTTGTAACTATGGGGTCGAAAAGAAGTTAAAATGTGCAGTTACATAATATTGTGCAATTTCGTTCAAACATTAGGTGTGGTCTGTTTATCGCGGTTGATACAAGGTCATCACACGATGACAAACCAAGGATTGTATGATCAGTATCTACTGTGATATCTCTTATTAACTAAAAGAAAAAAATCTCAAACATTTAAGATTTAAATATCAGCAGGCACGCTCATTCCGCGCCATGTTCGTGTCTTTTTTTTTATTTACATTATTCTCATATATATATAGAGCATCTATACCTAATCAAGTTAACTTAACAGTATTGCTAAAGCACGTAAAAAATGATTTAAAAGAGTGTACATTGAGTTTCTTGTACATTTTTGTCCATAGAGATCTACGTTTTGGAATGTGGTCGACTTCTTCCTTGACAATAATTCAAAAGTAAATGTGGTTTGATTGAAATAAATGCTGAGTTTGAGGCAAATTCTCGTCAAAAACATGTCAAAATGTAGGAAAATTAGAGGTGCTTTTGACAGATTGAGGAACTGAGATTCTATGAAATGCAAAAGTTCTAATACGAGAACTGCTTCTCAGCTAATACTCTAGGTGGGCAATCCTGGCCAGGCTAGGGAGTAAGGGACATTGTGACTGTGAGAGGAAAAATGCAACGACATTTTCGTGTACGCGCATTCACTGCATGGTAGCAATAAGTTAAAATGTTTATTAGTACCATAATCTGAGTGGTTGTCAAAACCAACACTCCTGTAGCTGTTTCCATTCAACTCTACCTAATGTTTCTTTAGTTGCACCTATTCATGTTTCCAAATTGTTTTCTTTGCAGTTTTTCCGTTTACTTTCTTCTATGTTCTGTCTGTTTTTTTATTTATTTATTTGATCAAAAGTGTTAGGTACACTGTTTTTCATAACCTATCTGTCAAATTGCAAGGTTTTTAGTCGACACCCGTTCTTTTCTTTTGCCTCTTTACCGTTAGTAAATATTTTAAATATATTTGTTAATATCTTTTAAGTATATGAATATACCACCATTCATGTAAGTTTACTCTGAAGATGACATGAAAAAATGTTACCTATCAAAATTATCTACACTCGGGAGGTTTATCTTGTAGTATTTTTACTGGCCGGCGACCGGCACTTCGTCAGTATTTGCCAGATCACACACTCTATAGCCCTCTAAACAAATCGTAAGCATTAAAATGTTTATTTTATTCATATTAACCGCTTAGGATCCGCGGAAAAACCCGGGTTGTCTTGTCAGCCGCTCACGCTTTTTTTTCACTTATTTAATTTTTTTTGTTTTCAAAGTCACAGTTGAGTGTCGGATCCTAAGGGTCAACTCACACCGAAAGAGCGGCGAAGGGCAGCGCAGTTTCAGTGTCATATGAATTTTAGCTTTATTTTTCATTGAGAAACTCGAGTCGCGCGGATTCCCGCGGCGCCGCGGGCATCCGCGCGACTCGAGTTTCTCATGCGATAATAAGTATTGTAGTAATGAAAATAAAGCTAAAATTCATATGACACTGAAATTGCGCTGCCCTTCGCCGCTCTTTCGGTGTGAGTTGACCCTTAGAGGTTAAATTTGTTTCGTTTCACCTTTACCAAAAGAATAAAAAAAAAACTTGAAATTGTCAATAAAACAAAATTTTCGTAGATATTCACCTTATAAACACAAATCACTGAGAGAGAAATTATTAAATCCAAATAGCTAATTAAAATGCGATTTTTTTCGAAAAATTGCGGGTCAACTTATTATTTGCATAATCAATTCAAAACCATTATTAAAACTATATTATGGGTTTTTGGCGGGATTTTCTCGGGTGAAGTTCAGTGGCTGTTTTAATTATTCGCTTATTGATTCCTAGTGGATATTGTGATGTAAAATTGGTGTAGTTTTATGTCTCAAGTGTCTACGCAACTGCACAATAAGTAGAATCATTGAAACAGGCGCAATCTCGGTAAAATGGAGCTGAGAATTTTATTGTAGTAAAGTAAAGACTACCTCAGCGAAGTTCGCCGAGAAGGCTGACTCGACACATTTATTGCCAAATACTGCAAAATACATTAGAATGTGTTACATCTGCATTCTAATGGGGAAAAAGAAAAAGTGCTAGTGATCAAATTAAGACTTGGCTTAAAGGTCTTGAAACCTAGCCAGTGGCATAGCCACAACTGTTAAAAAAAAAATAAAAAAAATTACGTTAAATGTTATGAAATAAGCGAAAGTTGAGGTTATTTTATCAAAGTTTGATATTTTTTATCTCCGAAAGTATTTTTTTCATAAACTTAAAACTTCGTGAAATTGCTCAAGATAACAAGTACTTTGCACAAAAAAAAAATTACTTAATTTACTTTTGTTCTGACTGACTGTTTAATTGTTATTTATTATTCTGTCTTTTCTAGAATTATGTCGAAAGTTGTGTTATACTACTTCGATTTGAAGGGTCTGGGTGAGCAATGCCGTCTACTGTTGGCGTATGGTGGACAGGAGTTTGAAGACCGTCGGTTTACTTCTGAAACATTTGCGTCATTCAAGCCAAGTAAGTACATTATTTTGTAATATGTCTTACTGAGGGCCTACTGCCTGCAGGTTTCAGGTGAATAAGAAATGTCTTTTTGCTATGAATTACAAGTTAACTTAATAATTATAATACCAGCCACTGAGATTCCACATTCGAAGAGTCCAAGGTCAATTTAAAATAAGAGCAAATAAAACATTTATTAAGTTCCTAAAAAAATTTTTTTGCCAGCATTGATTCATGTATTTTCACTTTATTCTAATAGACTTAAAGCTCACATAAAGAACGTTATCATAAATGATTCCAGTCTATTACCACGTTAGCCCGAATCAACAAACCAGATGTTATACGGAGCTACTGTCATACCATTAGCCATGATGTTGTATGTCATGTATCTTTCAGAGACCCTCTTCGGACAGTTGCCAATGTTAGAGATCGACGGCAAGCAGTACGCACAGAGCCTGGCCATCTCCAGGTACCTAGGGCGCAAGTACGGGCTGATCGGAGACACTCCTGAGGATGCACTGGAGATTGATCAGATAGTCGACCTACTCACCGACTTCCGTTTGAGTAAGTACCTGCCCACTTTGAGTCCAATTATTGTTGTTTCATAGAATCCTTATGATTAAGTTCTTCAAACATTTGGAACTTCAATAGGTACGTTGCCCAAAACTATCCTTGTCATATTTTCAGTTTCACGCTCGCATTATATTGCACTTTAGGTGGGGCCGGCTCTCCTTGTCAAGCGTCAAGATGGGCTGCCAAGGTTTGGCGGGTTGGATAGTTTCTCCTCCATAAAAACTTTGTTGTACTGGTTTACCACTTATTATGATATTTTTTTATTAATTTCGCTGTGGGTCCCAAGACAGTGTAACAATTAAAAATTGAATAAATTTAGATTCGTGGAATGGAGCGTTACTTTGCGAGTTGACAGATGACAGATTGTCGTTTGACGTTTTTTTTCTCCAACTTGATCTGCAGCGAGTCTGTCTATTAAATTTTATATATTGGAAAAAACTATTTAAAAGCACCTAATGATGGCTCGAGGTGTAAAAGGGACCAGAGTCAAGTTCAAATGCTGTAAGCATAAGAATGTAGGACGATGTAAGTAGTCTTTTTGGGTTTTTTTTCTGTACTGACGCTAAGTCTTAAGCATGGCATTTGGAGTCTTACCGAAATGTTCTCTTGTCGACAGGGTCCTACTTTAACCTTTAATTATATAGGAAGGAACAATATAAAATGGTCGGATCATAAACTTCACTATTATTTTGGAAGAACAATGCGGTCTTAGCAAAGGGTTCGGAGCACGAGCGTCCACGTGTCCAGAGATGACTAAGGTTAGATGACCACGGCTTAGATACTGCTTGAGGATCTCATCATTGGACCTTTAATCTTCGATCTTCGAAGGATAGGGTAAAAGTGATTCATCATGAATTGTAAGTTCAACATACAATTTTCTGTGTACTGAGTGCTCTCTTGTGTCATGCAGTGTTAGCAATAAATGTGATATATGTGAAGACCAAATCAAAGGACTCTTATTTACTACATACAAACAACATGCTATGTACCCGAAGATTGGTAACCAGGGTCTCATGCCATAAAATATCTCTGACGCTAGCCGATGTAAAGAAAATTTCTTTACAACAGTTTGGTCATATTTCTCCGGGACTTGTTGAGCTTCATTGCCTTGGTTTATTTCTGGTGGCCGCCACTGTTGATTAGGGGGCTTTCAGCAGTTGTAGTGGTAGGGAACAGAGTGGCGAGCTTGTCCAAAAATGAAACAGATCCACCGAGTAAAAGGAGTTCATCCTCGGTTTTTTGCCTTCTGGTAGACTCAGAGCCATCATTACGAAGTACTGTTCTGTCCTTTTCATGACATGTCTGTACCAACCAACTAAATCTGCTTTCTGTTGAATTATCTGGTTGTTCCCAGAGGTCCACTGTTTGGTACAGTCAGCAATAAAAGCTTGCTTAGCCAAAGATAAATATTTACAATTTCTATGAATTATTTCAGCATTGTATGAAATCACAATTTCAGAATAATTACAGGAAATTATTTTATTCTTGCACTAAAATAGACTTTGTAATGTAAATGTGTGATTTACCACTTATGTGTGCAACAAAATTGAAATTTCACCTGTGTTTAACAAAATTAGGTTATTGAACGCCAAAATAATAATATAAAAAAAAATCTCGGGCGCCAGGAGTCAATAATTAAAATAACACAGTAATTACCTCGATAGAAGACAGCGGCAAAAATGGATTTTAATCTTAGGGAGGGTGATATCACAGGAAAGAATTCAAACTACAACATTTTAGATTTTCTCCTGGTGTATTCAACAAATATTTAGGTTACTTACTTACAAGATTGGTCTATGGGTTTGGTCAATAATTTTGTTCAATAATGCACTGTAGCACGTGTTCAATGTGAAAAGAAAAGGTTTTAGTTACATACCCTGCTAATGTATGCTAAATTATAATAAGGGAAAAAATAAACCAAATCTTCCTGTAAGAAACATCCGTCTGGAATTGTCTACTTTCCAAGATAGGGGTGGATCCAAACTCCAAATTTAAAGTTAAACTAACAATAAAAAGCGCTGGATAACAGCTGAAAAGAATAAATTTCACGTTAGGGAATGCGAACTTCAAATTTCGAACACTACTGAGCTCTTTAAGAGACAACAATCAAATTACTTACCGCTTTTATCAAAGGAAAAAATTCATGTCAGACATGTGTCTACATATCCATTTTAAATTTATGATTCCACCGAAATCATTTGTGGAACACAATGTCCATTTCAAAATAGGGCTCCAGCCGCCGGGAATATGCGAACTGGGCACTAATATAACTCATGATTTTCATGGGTTAAAAAATTATTGCATCAAAAGCAATATGACTTCAAAACGTCAACGAAAAGTGATCTTCCAAATTTTGACGTTTCCTGTATCCACAGATAAAAAATCACGTAGTGTTGTAACCAAACTATCGCACTAAACTTAATTGATGAATTTAGAATGTTGCCAGAAGCGAATTTTGACTTCAACTCTAACAAAAATGTCCAAAAAATGGCAATATCGAAATAAATATTGTACATGTGACGTTTACAAAGATAATACGTTACAACTTAAGCATTGTAAAAATCACAGTTTTGGAATAATCACAGTAAATCATCTCAATATTAGACTAAAATAGACTTATACATTAGAAAAAATCACAGTTTCTGAATAATCACATTAAATAATCTCAATCTTAAAATAAAATCGACTTAAGAAATTAAAAAAAAAATCGCAGTTTCAGAATGAAATAAACATAAGCATTTAAAAAATCATAATTGGATTAATATAAATCACATTTTCAAAATAATCGTAGGTAATAACTATCTTTTTTGCTAAGGCAGCTGATTAAGAGCATCGACGATGCTTATCGACTTTGTTTATATTTTTCACAGTTGATTTTAATTTTTAAATCTTTATTAATTGAATATCTGGTTCGGCTTTGTTTATTTACATGATATTTTTCATAATATTCAGCTTTTCCCCAAGCGTGTGAAATAATTCAAGTAATCGGGGCTTCCTTTTAATTTACTCCTTAAGGTTTTGTGCCATGACTCTACCAAATTTGTAGTTCGATGTCTTTCGACTTCACAATTCTAAATACAAAGTGGTATTGAATGAAGGGTTGGTAACCCAAAAATAAAATAAAAAATCGTTGAAACGCGTATTTTTTTTCATTTTCTGGCGCTATATCCATAATAATAATGGCCAACCAACCATCATCAAAATCATTTAATGGTAAATAAGCGAAAGCAATACATCTCTTCACGTGATCTTTTTCTTCTTTTGTAGAAATATTAAGATTTTTTTCGTGTTTCTGTAAAGCTTGTCTAAAATGAAAACTACACCCTTTTATCTGAATATCCGGTAAACATGTTTGGATAACATTTATTATCGCTAATTCGAAATCCACAATGACTTTGCGTGGTTTCTAACTTGGTAAATTTTGCTTGATTGCGTTGACTAATATCTCATAAGTTGTCTCCAGTTTATTTGGTAAAAGCGTAAATTGAAAAACTATTTCATTTAGACAAGTGTCATTGAACTTTATCTACAATAAATTTTCATCTCTCTCATTTCATATTTATATAATATATAGTCGTGTCAGCGCAAGCCATCCTGTAAGTTGATTGCCATAGATTAAGGTATATAATAGAGATCGCCTGGCCATTTTCTATCATGAGCATAAAACCAGTCGACAAGTCAGCTCCAAAATAAAAAAAAAGCAAAAAAAACAACAAATAACAACAAACACAAACTACAAATAGCTTTTACTGACTGTACTTTTAAAAATTTCGTGTACCCGTTGGGAATTCGGAAAGGAACATTTAAAACTTTATTAATTTTTTTCATGGACCCGGCGGGAAAAGAAGAACAATAGAATCGTTGATCTCTGGGAACAACCCGAATTATCCTGTATTGGAGCTACTTTAAAATACCACGGATATGATGCATTATACATGTACTTTGCTTATTTTCACAGAGGCGTCTAAGATATACCGTGAGCCTGATGCGGCAAGAAAGGAATCCCTATTTGCAGAAGCTGCCAAGAACGAGTTCCCCGCTGACCTGGAGAGACTAAGCTCTATTATCAATAAGAACAACGGCCACGTCGCCCTCGGAAAGGTATTATATAAACATTTACAAAACTTCTTCGACTTATAGCATTAATTTATTTACTTAGACAATAATAATAATGTAAAAATCATGATCATACATCAAAAAACATTCACGAACGTTTTTTGATGTATGATCGTCTGTAGTCGACAATCCAGAGCTATGAAAGAGAAATAGCAGCTTGCAGAAGACAGTCTCTCGGAATAAAAAGCATATTTTGTCCTATTCCAGGACATGATCCATCCGCGCGCCAAGTTTCATCCAAATTCGTTTAGCCCTTAAGTCGCAGTTATACGCCAACGGCCTTAAGTGTTTAGATTGCGTGTTCTGTGCTGTGCTTATGCAACGCCTCGTCCGTCCACCCAGTAATAGGACTCGCCCATCAAGGAGCGCTGCGCCAATTTAAACGCATTATTAATTTATTATACATAAAACAACAAATATTATACTAAAACACGTATACCTATTAAAAGATAAATAATTAAATTATCTTAACAATACGCTTAGCAGTTTTTGCGTGGTTCTCAATTTTTCAAGACGTATTTTTACAAATTAATTAGACTGTAATAAAAATATATTATATTATATTTACTATGCTGAGTGACGCCACTTTCCGGATCGCTACATGTTTTGCGTCTGGGTGCTCCAAGTGGAGCTCCACATCGTTGTCAATGCGGTAAAGCAGTCGACCGCCTCGGACACCATGGCCTATCCTGCGGTAGGAGCGCTGGTCGGATAGCACGGCACGCCAGCATTAATGACATCATTCGTCGGGCTCTTGTCACCGCCGGGGTGCCAGCTGTTTTAAAACCCAATGGCTAGGCACGTGACGATGGGAAGAGGCCAGACGGAATGCCCATAATGCCTTGGAAGTTGGGTAGGCCTTTGGTGTGGGATGCAACATGTGTCGACATCCTTGCGCCATCCCATCTTCTTAGCATGGCGGACTGTGCTGGGGCGGCTGCTGCAGGTGCAGAAAACCTGAAACGGCGCAAATATATAATAAATAACCTTATTGGGTGTTCATGTTTAAGCCGTTTTTTTTTTATTTGAAGTGGGAAATCATCCAATGACATCTGCCGCTCTAGGGTGGAGCAGAAGAGCGTGACAGACTCTTACTGACTAAAACCCACCCCTGTTCCTTTCCTGCCTTGAGTGCCCACGGGCGAGGTAACTCTTTCGAATAACCCCTGGGCAGGCATCGGCCATGACGGGCCCCGTCGTGTTTGCTGACAACTCTGAGGCGCGCGTGGAACACTACGCGGCGTCGACTCTCGGGCCTGATGCTGATCGGACGGCGAGCTACTCATTACTTGCCGTCCGCAGACCCGGGTATGTTTGAGCCGTTTGGGGTTGAAACACTAGGGCAATGGGGTCCGAGTGCTCATCGAGTTTTTCGGCATATCAGCAAACTGTTAGTCGACTCTTCACGTGAACAGAGGGCTGGGCTTTTCTTTGGCCAACGAATCAGCATTGCTATTCAACGTGGCAATGCTGCTAGCGTTCTGGGCTCTTTTTCCATTGACAGCGATGTGGATATTTTTTTTTACATGTTTGTATAAATCTTTAAAGTAATAAAATCAAATATTCACATAAACAAATTACGAGGAAGATTGTCTAGAGTAACACGTATTTTTTTTCAAAGAAATAAGACTAGTCGTTTATATGTGATGTATAATTTAAGACGTGGAGCCTGTTACCTAACTAGCATACTTACTTTCGCATTTCTAGATAATAGGTATGGATTCACTACCAGTATTTACACATAATTCACCACCAAGCCAGTATCTTCTTATACTTTTTGGGCCACGGGTCATCCATACCCATCTTTCATACAGTCATACCACCGACATGAAGAAGAAGAAGACCATGTTTATATTATAATGGATGACTTTATTTCTGTTTACAGTTGACCTGGGGCGATTTTGTCTTAGCGGGTTTGATCGACTTCTTGAAAAGGATTCTGCGGATTCCTGACCTCGAGGAGAAGTACCCTGCCTTCCAGAAAGTCGTTGACAACGTGTACTCCATTCCTCAGGTTAAGGCCTATGCTGATAACGCCCCACCGACGCCATACTAAAGACTACTGCCTTCCAGAAAGTCATTGACAACGTATACTCCAGTCCGAAAGTGAAAGCGTACAGTGAATCTAAAAACTAATAAAAAAGCTTCATAGGTAGATACTAAAAATGTAAAACTCTATCAGTTTATCATTTTGTCATGTATTCATACTCTAGGTTAAGTATAACTTCATATTTTAAGAAATAAAAATAATATATTATTTATTTAAAATTATAATTTAAAGTTTTATTTTCTGAGCTTTGATTAGAAATCATTATACCTTTAAACCGTAGTATTCATGGCGCAAACTACAACTCGAACACAGATCATGTTGTTGTAATTGCGACCCACAAACATGTTGACTAACTTTTGTCTATATCAAAAAAGGTAGTAATAAACTTAAGTTAAGGTCAAATATCATATATTTTGTACGTCTTAAGCCCGATGGCTTAAGATGTACAAAATGTAATGATATTTAGGACAGACAAAAGTGGACCTAGAAGACTGCCTCGGGGGAAACCCCAAGGCGTGTTCGTAGAGTAAGTGTTCTGGTCGATTCTAAAGAATAAGACTGAATTAAAAGTAAAAAAAGAAAACATTGGCTCATGAACATCACTGAAGCAGCTCAATCCCAAGCCTTTTTGTCCTCAAGGTAATCTTTCATTGTGATGATGAGTTTAATTTTTACTTGGAAAAACGTCTTGTTTTTCCGATAGATAAGGTGAAGAAAATCTTTCCATATTAGGTACGAACTACAACTTAAGTATCATTAATATCTGGGCGTACAAGCAAAAAGGGTCCAGTTCTCGGCATCAGCTTCTTGGTGAAAATTAATCGATGCTTAATTATCTACAAGTTTATATACAGGGTGGAAAATATTAAAGTGCCCTGAAGGGAAACCACTTTAAATCCTTAAGGATACCTACCTCTGCTTTAGTGGCGCCCTCATTGAATAAATAATCGTATCTCAGTTGCGTTTGTTACAAATAGGATAAGGTAATTTTATGTTTTTAAAACAGGACTCAAAATGTTGAATGTCCAAAGTGGTAAGCAAAAGTGTCAAAAACGGCCGTTTTTGACAATTCAGCTTCACTTTTTGAATCTTCACTACCTGAAGATCCTCGAGAGAGACCAGACTTCGAGGAGAAGTATCCTGCCTTCCAGAAAGTAATTGACAACGTGTACTCCAGTACTATGGTTAAGGCGTATAGTGAATCAAACTGACAAACCGGACTTACACAAAAAGTGAATGATTATCACAAGCTATTGAAATCCCGAATAATATAAATTATATACTAAGTATAAACTCGCTTACCATCAGGTGAGATAGTGGTCAAACGCGAGCCTATCAAACATAAAAAAAAAAAAACTATTCACATTAATTTTAAGAATTCAACTATAAACATTAAATTACAATATTGGTAAAAAAATATTTTTTTCAACACATTTGCTCAAAAAATGCATTTACGAAGCCTGTATACATTGTTCGAAAGTTAAAAATTACGCACCCTATAATGGAGCGGGCGGTAAAATAGGTACTCACACCTAAGTACCTATTTTACCGTACGCTCCGTTGTATAGCGTGCGGTAAAACCGTGCGTATCCTTTATGGTTTTTTTTAATTTCCATAAAAAAACATAATATAAGAATTTCTATTTTGTTTTGTTTTTTTTTTTTGTGTTGTAGTTGTTGGTGTTGTTATTGGTTGTGGTGGTTGTTGTTGTTGTTAGTTCTGGTTTTTTTTGTTGGTTGTTGTTGTTGCTTGTTGACGTTGTTTGTTGTTGGTTGTTGTAAATATTGTTGTTGTTGTCGGTGGTTGTGGTTGTTGTTGTTGGGTGTTGTTGTTGCTGGTTGTTGTTATTGTTGTTTGTTGTTGGTTGTTGATATGCTTGTTGTTGTAAATATTGTTGTTGGTGGTGGTGGTTGTTGTTGTTGGTAGTGTTGTTGTTGTTGTTGTCGGTGGTTGTGGTTGTTGTTGTTGTTGGGTGTTGTTGTTGTTGTTCGTTGTTGGTTGTTGGTTGTTGTTAATGTTGTTGCTCGTGGTGGTGGTTGCTGGTGGTGGTGGTTGCTGTTGTTGTTGGCAGTGTTGTTGTTTTCGGTGGTTGTTGGTGGTTATTGTTGTTGTTTGTTGTTGTTGGTTGTTGTTGTTGGTTGTTGTTGTTGGTTGTTGTTGTTGGTTGTTTTTGTTGGTTGTTGTTGTTTTTTGTTGTTGGTTGTTGTTGTTGGTTGTTGTTGTTGGTTGTTTTTGTTGGTTGTTGTTGTTTGTTGTTGTTGTTGGTTGTTGTTGTTGTTGTTTATTGATGTTGGTTGTTAGTTGTTGTTGTTGGTTGTTGTTGTGTTACTTTTTTCGCATAGATGTTTCTAGGGAGAAGGGAGTCGAAAGCGGTAGCGTAGTGGGAGCTTCGTGGCACGACGGTGTCATGCCGTCACGACATTCGAGTCGGTTTTACTGCCAAGCCGCGCCAATGATGTTTCAAATCAAAAACAAAAGTTTTTTTTTTCATTACCTATTTATTGTAGGTACTGTTTTCTCGCAAAAGTGTTGAAAAACGTTGTATGACACACGTGCGGATTGGTATTTACAAACTTACCGCACTAGTATCATAAATAACTATTACACATCATAGAAATTGCATGTTTTTGTATAGTCTCATAATCATGATATCTTGACAAATGTTGCTGTTTCTGAAAACATTTTGCACTCATTTACAATGTTAAAAGTTAACAGCCATCAAGTTCACAGCAACACAGAAATATTTTTACAGTCGCAACCAAGAAAATATAGCACTTTTAAGGAAATTAAACGTGAACCCAGAACACACCCTAGGTATACCCCATACACACAAAGAGCTTTGCTTTTTAAAGATTCCTTAAGATTAACTTTTGTTCCTGTGTTTGAGAAATCATTATCGTAATGACATATTAATGAAATTGGTAATTAAACCTGTACAATAGGATCCCAAATAAAAAAAAAGGGGTTGTGGATAAATTCGAAACAGAGTTACCGCGTCTCTGTGCACTCAGGGCAGGGAAGGAACAGGGGTGGGTTTTAGTCAGTAAGAGTCACACGCTCTCTCGCTCCACCCTAGAGCGGGAGATGTCATTGGATGATTTCCCATTCCACAAAAAAAAACCTGTGTATGATTTTATATCATCCTTGATCAATCATGATCATGAGAGATAAAATCAAAAGCCCGGGTGAACATGATTGTCTTATGCTAAAATCATGAAATAGTTTATAGACCCAAGTTGTCAAGTGCGAGTAATGTAAAGTTTTTTTTTTAATAGTCTACCGACAGCAAAAAGACATCCCTGTGCTTATTTAATAACTACACCTAATTTACACCAACCACAGTGCAGTCTCTTTCACACAATGGCCTAGGAACCTGATTCAATTAATTTTATATCTCGGATATCAATAAAAAAGTATGACATTATTATCTATATTTTCATTCTTTTGGATTTCTCGGTACCCTGAAGTCCCGTCACCTTTGGAAGGCGTAAGAGGGGCTGAAGCCAACTCGTAGAGGCCCCTTTAGACTTTTTTTATGAAATGAGGCACCGTCCGATAGTTATCCCTGTACACGCTATGTAAGTGCAACCTTTTTTTTTCTTGCCGTGGTGGCACCGACTGACTTCCGAAATTAAAGTTATTTTGCACTTTTTTTGTGGAAGTCGGTTCTATTTTTTGTAAAAAAGTTTTTCTCACTTGTTCGACCAACGAACATAGAACTGGTATGAAGTGTGAATTATAACTTGATTGTTTGATATTTTATTATCATTGTTAAATACAATAGAGTAGACCAAGATAGAGTAGCGTAGATTATGTACCAACTATACCTACATACTGTTTTTTTTTAAATTTTATTATTATTTTGTTGATGAATGAGTGTAAGGCGAGTCCAAAATAATAAAAAAATATTTTATATAACTTTTATTCAATTTCCATAACTTAGTACAGTATTTAAGAATTGTGCGGTGGTTCGTAGGTTCTGGATTATTTCTCATCCAACCTAAGTAATATATGATCGTCATAATATGGGCGCATACTCTCAGTGTCCTGCGCCCATGTACGAGTGAAAAAACACTAGGTTCTTCTTTAAAATATCTTCTACTGTCAATAGAGCCCAGGGGTTTTGGATAAATTCGAAACATAGTTATCGCGCGCCTGGGTACTCAGGGCAGGGAAGGAACAGGGTTGGGTTTTAGTTAATAAGAGTCAGACAAGCCCTCTCGCTCCACCCAGAGCGGAAGATGTCATTGGATGTTTTCCCAACCCCGAAAAAAAAAACGGTCGTCGAACAAGTGAAAACAAAACCTTAGTGGTTCGATGATGGAACTCAATAATTGAAGTCAAGTCAAGACAGCCAAGTATTTCTCAATATTATAAAAAATAAACAATTCTTATAGATCAGAAGCTCAATTAGTTTTTTAAAAAAGAAACTCAAAACTACCTAGAAGTATTAATTTTTAAAATAACAAAACAAAGAAACAAATCACTATAACGAAAAACCGTTACACACAAAAAATAATTCGACACTAAGTCCTAAGAACCGTCCGTCGCATCCGAGCTCCCGAGCAAAAAGTGACCGAGGCACTCGAGCACCCCTCTCACAAAGTGTTGCCCTTTCCACCGGCTGCGTCACCACGATCACGTGATATCCCTGCCTTTTCAGCTGACAAATCCTCTAAGACGGCCGTTCCTGACAGCTGAACGACCTCTTCAGCTTGGTTCGCTGGCATTGCTTGATGGTCCTCGCTTGGTCCATCGTCCAAAGATAGGTTGTTCTGCGCCTGGTCTTCACCACTTTGGTCCTCATTGGTAGACTCGTCTTCTAAAACATAATAAAGACAAGTCTTGCATGAAATTTTCTGAAAGTTTAAACTTTTAACTGCCCATTGTAATGAAATTACAATTAATTGCACCGAAATAGGCAGCAGTTTGTAGATTGTATTCGTCAATGAAAGAGTTCCGGACCTCAATCATTACCGAAAGAACCACAACATCACTTGGCAACCACTATCGTGGTTCCAACTGGCCATAATGTCGAGGCCATAATAAAGAGAATTGCAACAATGTCGGAGCAAACAGCCACAATGTCGGGGCTCTAGGAAACAAAATTGCCATAATGTCGGGGCAAACAGCCACAATGTCGGGGCTATAATAAACACAAATGCCACAATGTCGGGGCAATGAGTAATAACACTGTCACAATGTCGGGGCTGCTTAAATTACTCACCATTACCGTTATTCTTATCATTATTCTCCCTCTTCGCGAGCATTACTGCTTCGCAAAAGGAGGAGACGGCTTCCCATTCCCTCTCGCTCCGTACCATGGCCTGAACCAGGGCAGGGCGCGAGAGGTTGCTGCCGCCTATCGCATCCACGAGGACACGGCGGTGCTCTGCCCAAGCGTGGCAAACTACCACCGTATGCTCCACCGTGTCCTCTGGGCGATCCTCGCAGTGGAAACACCTGGGAGACTGTAAAGATGGCGTTCGGAAGTATGCCATCTTTTTATACTCTCTCTTTTGTCTTTTTTTGAGATACATTTCTTTGCTGTAGGACGTGGGTTAATTTTGTATGGACCGTGCCCCTTCTTCTTTCATGTCTCTAGGACCAGCGGTTTAGGCTATGCGTTGATATATCAGTCAGTCAGTCAGGACATTGATGAATTTTCCGCCCGGCCCTGGTCCAGGCCATGGTTCAGAGCGAGAGGGAATGGGAAGCAGTCACCTCCTTCTGCAAAGCAGCAATACTCGCAAAGGAGGAGGATTTTTTTAGGAATACACCACCATTCTTGTAAGTTTACACTCTGAAGATGACATGAAAAAATGTTACTTATCAAAATTATCTACACTTTATCGTTAAGAGGCTTATCTTGTAGTATTTCTTCCGGCCGGCGACCAGCACTTCGTCAGTATATGCCAGACCACACACTCTTAACACCGTATTCTTCTTGAAGCCCTTTAAACAAATCGTGAGTATTAAAATGTTTATTTTATTCATATTAAGTAATATCCTAATAATTATGATTTATCTTGAGCGGCCTTTTTAGACGCCCTGGGCAAGTTTTAGCGAGAAATATGCATCTTATTTTAGATCAACCATTTCTATTTTGATTTATTGTTTATTATTATTTTTAGTGAGTGAGTTCACAGTTTCTATGCGAGTCAAACTCATATTTTACCGGTTTTTTAATTGGTTTTCTCAGATTACAACGTCGTGAATTTAGAATTTCACGGGTGTTTATTATTATATCCATAGTGTCCTCACTGTTGGGCAACGGCCCCCGTCCTGTCGGTTTTCTGAAGTCTTCACCTGGGTCTTCAACGGCGTCACTTTCTGTTAATGGACTACCATTTAGTTTCATTGACTGACAGTTTTATTGTTTACTTATAATTCTGTTTTTTCTAGAATTATGTCGAAAGTTGTGTTCTACTACTTCGATTTGAAGGGTCTGGGTGAACAATGCCGTCTACTGTTGGCGTATGGTGGACAGGAGTTTGAAGACCGCCGGTTTACTCATGAAACATTTGCGGCATTCAAGCCAAGTAAGTACATTTGTAATATGTCTACTAAGCGGTTTAGTGCCCACCGCCTGCAGGTTTCAGGTGAATAAGAAATGTCTTTTTGCTATGAATTACAAGTTAACTTTATAATTATAATACCAGTCACTGAGATTCCACATTCTAAGAGTCCAAGGACAATTTAAATAAAGAGCAAATAAAACATTTACTAAGTTCCTAAAAAAAATTTTTGCAATCATTCATTCATGATTTTTCACTTTATTCTAAGACCTAGACTTAAAGCTCACATAAAGAACGTCCACATACATAAGCTCAGCCCATTTCCACGTTACGTTAGTAAGAATCAACAAACCAGACGTTATACGGAGCTGCTGTCATACCATGAGCCATGATGTTGTATGTACCTTTCAGCGACCCTCTTCGGACAGTTGCCAATGTTAGAGATCGACGGCAAGCAGTACGCACAGAGTGTGGCCATCTCAAGGTACCTCGGACGCAAGTACGGGCTCATCGGAGACACTCTTGAGGATGCGCTGGAGATCGACCAGATAGTCGACCTACTCACCGACCTCCGTTTCAGTAAGTACCTGCTCACTTTGAGTCCACTTTTGTTGATTAATAGAATCCTTATGTCCTTGTCATATTTTCAGATTCACGCTTGCATTATATCGCACTTTATGTGGGGCCCTCCTTGTCCTCGGCGTCAAGATGGCCTGCCACGGTTTGGCGGGTTGGATAGTTTCTCCTTCTTAAAAAACTACATTATACTGGTTCACCGCTTATTTTCTTCGTTTCTTACTCCTCCGCTATGTTTTATTAATTTCGTTGTGGGGCCCAAGACAGTTTAGTCGTTTTTCCGGGACTCGTCGAGCTTCATTGCCTCGGTTTATTTCTGGTTGTCGCCACTGTTGATTCGGGCTTTCAGGAGTTGCAGTTGAAGGGAACAGAGTGCCGGGATGTCCAAAAAAAAACAGATCCACCGAGTCAAAGGAGTTCGTCCTCGACCTCTTTTGCCTTCTGGTAGGCTCAGAGCCATCATTACTAACACTGTTCTGTCCTTCTCATGGCATGTTGGTACCAACTCAATCTACTTTCCGTTGATTTGTCCTGTATTGAAGCTACTTTAAAAAAACCACGAATATGATGCACTGTACATGTATAAGGATGTAAAGCACATAACATTCAGACTCCCCAAACGTCAACCTCACCTACGCGCGGTACACCCTGCCACTGACGGACGAGGCGCTGGCGACCGACCGATGGCGGTATAACCATCCGACAAGCCAACCTAAATTCTCCAGAGCGATCAAGACAGTGGGAGGACACGATAGCCCTGGAGTCAGGTCACCTATTCTACTTCCACGAAAGTGATCAGCTCTCCCAAGGCGGCGTTGGCTTTCTGGTCAAGAAGGAACTCACTAGCAGCGTTGTAGAAATCAGTAGTGTGTCAGCACGGGTAACGTACCTTGTACTAAAACTCACTGAAAGGTACTACCTGAAAGTGATACAGGTATATGCGCCGACTTCGACATGCTCTGACGAGACAGTTGAGACCATGTACGAGGATATTGCCAAGGCAATGCACAGTACGACAAAGGCCCACTACAGCGTTGTTATGGGGGACCTCAATGCCAAAGTGGGAGTACAAGAACGCGGCATATCGAAAGTAGGACCGTTCGGCATGGGGCGCAGGAATCGCAGAGGGCAAATGCTGGTCAACTCAGTTCTTAGAGTCGCAGGGGCTCTTCTTGATGAATTTTTTCTTCGAAAAGGGGAAATCGGGGCTTTGCCAGGTCCACTTCCTTTGGGGTTTCCCAAAGGAAGTGGACCTGGCAGAGCCCCGATAACGTGACTAAAAACGAGATAGACTTCATCATGACGGATAAGAGGCACATATTTAGAGATGTCTCCGTGATCAGCAGGTTTAACACCGGAAGCGATCACAGGGTTGTCCGAGGCATTCTAAGTATCAATTTTCGAGCTGAGAGAATCCGCATGATGAGGCCTACTCTCCGACCTACGCAGCCCCAGACCGCTATAGGGTTCGAAAAGTTCCAACTGGAACTTCAAAATCGATTCGCCCTGTTGGAAACCACAGTCAGCACTGTTGACGAGAAGGCCGACGAGAAGGCCGACGAGAAAGCCGACGAGGTGGTTAAAGCACTACGCGACGTGTCCCGCAGACTATTCCCGTCGCAGCGGAAAAATAAGGTGTCCTAATTTTCCTCGGAGACTCTCGGACTTATGATGGAAAGACGAGAGTTGCCATCCACGCAGCTGTCTGCGTCGGCTAAGAGGGCCTTAAACCTAAAAATTAGAAAACTGGCGCGACGCGACCTTCGGTGCTCCAACACCCGCGACATTAAGGTCGCGATTGAGCAGAACCGAGGGTCGAAAGTGTTCGCTCAACAACTAGGGAGGCCCCATCTGACGAAACTAAGAACTGCGGATGGCAGAATCGTGACTTCAAGGTCCAAGATACTCGAGGAGGTCTAGGATTTCTACGGGCACCTATACTTAACGCGGACGGTGAAACCAGCAGAACATAGTGCAGATGACCATCGAGCCGAGTTGACGCGTCATTACACGGAGCACATCCCAGATGTCGACCATTGTGAGATTAGGGCGGCTCTCGAACAGTTAAAGAACAACAAGGCACCTGGTGATGACGGAATAACGACAGAGCTCCTTAAAGCGGGCGGGGCTCCAGTCCTGAGAGAACTAGCGAGTCTCTTCAACTCCGTCATCCAAGAAGGTTCAACGCCTATGGCGTGGAGCGGAGGTGCGGTGGTTTTGTTCTTCAAAAAACGTCGACGTCTTCAAGACGCTGGAATAGACTGGACAGGGTATCAACGTGAACGGCGAGTACATCGCACACCTTCGTTTTGCCGATGACATCGTCATAATGGCAGAGACGGCGGCACAGTTAAGCCTGATGCTGCACAGCCTAAATGGAGCCTCGCGGCGGGTTGGTTTCTAATTTGGACAAGACGAAAGTCATGTACAATTCACATGTCGTACCGAGTCTAATCCGCATCGAAGGGTCGCTTCTCGAAGTTGAAGGTGAAGGAGTATGTCTACCTAGGGCAAGTCATCCAGCTCGGTTGACACAACTTTGAGAAAGAAGTTGACAGAAGGATCCGCCTGGGTTGGGCAGCGTTTGGAAAACTTCGTCAGGTTTTGTCGTCCCCTATCCCACAATCTTTAAAGACTACGGTTTTCAACCAGTGCGTCCTGTCCTTTATGACATACGGTGCCGAAACGTGGACACTGATGGTCGGGCTGGTCCACAAATTCAAGGTCGCTCAGCGCGCTATGGAGCGGGCTATGTTAGGAGTTTCTTTGAAGGTTAAAATCAGGAATGAAGTTGTCCGGAAAAGAACCGGAGTAACCGACGTAGCTTGCAGAATAAGCAAACTGAAGTGGCAGTGGGCTGGTCATGTTTGTCGAAGGACCGATGGCCGATGGAGCAGACGAGTCCTGGAGTGGAGATCGCGTATCGGCAAGCGTAGTGTTGGACGCCCCCCAGCTAGATGGACCAACGACCTTAAGAAGGTGGCTGGGATAGACTGAATGCGGAAGGCGGTGGACAGGGTGTTGTGGCGCAGCCTGGGAGAGGCCTATGCCCAGCAGTGGACTGCGATAGGCTGAGTTGATTGATTGGTTGATTGACATGTTCTTTGCTTATTTTCACAGAAGCTTCTAAGATATACCAGGAACCTGATGCGGCAAGAAAGGAAGCCCTATATGCAGAAGCTGCCAAGAACGAGTTCCCCGCTGACCTGGAGAGACTAAGCTCTATTATCAATAAGAACAACGGCCACCTCGCCCTCGGAAAGGTATTAAACATTTACAAAACTTCTTGCCATTGCGAAAATACGACTTAAAGCATTCATTTATTTATCTATGTAGACAATAATAATAATGTAAGAATCCGTCTGTAGTCGACAATCCAAAGCTATGAAAGAGAAAATAGCAGCTTGCAGAAGTTGCTACTCATGAGGCATGAGTTCGATTTAGCGTTGGATAAAGGAGTATCGTATTACCCAGCAACTGGGTTGTGGAGGTCAGATAGGCACTCGCTCCATGTAAAATAGTGGTATTCAGCTGCATCCGGTTAGACTGGAAGCCGACCCCAAAATAGTTGGGAAAAGGCTAGGCAGATTGAATGTTCTGAAACGTTCTAGAAGACTATCTTCTATCAGTGGCTTCGCCCATGTGACAATAGTACGGCCTTGATTGGTTATCTTGCGTGTTCTGTGCTGAGCTCACGCAACGCGTTGTCCGTCGACCCAGTAATAGGACTCGCCCATCAAGGAGCGTTGCGCCAATTTAGACGCTTATTAATTTATTATACATAAAACAACAAGTATTATACTAAAACACATATACTAAAATATGCATAATTAAATCATATTTAAAATGGTGAAGGTTTAATAAAAATACGCTTACAGTTTTTGCGTGATTCTCATTTTTATATCCGCATTAGATATAAATTTACGAAATAATTACTCTACGTTATAAAGGCACGCCACTATTGCGGCGGTAGTGTCCCTCTTTGAGGAGTGATCTGGAGAGGCGCCACGGCGTCCTCACCTTCCGCTTGACGCAGGTCCTCACCGGACACGGCAGTTTCGGGAGGTTCCCGGAGGTGTGTAGGATAAGGCGGAGGGAAACGCCCGGATGTCCCCACTGTGAGGATCGCCCAGAGGACACGGTGGAGCACACGGTGGAGATCTGCCCCTCTTGGGCGGAGCCCCTCCGTGTCCTCGTGCAGGCGATCTGCGGCAGCGACATCTCGCGCCCGGCCCTGGTCCAAGCCATGGTATGCAGCGAGAGGGAATGGGAAGCAGTCTCCTCCTTCTGCAAAGCAGTAATGCTCGCGAAGGAGGAGGCGGAACGGGTGAGGGAGATTCAACAACGGAGTCGCCCTCACGCCCTCAGCAGCAGCCGCCGCAGGAGACGCCAGGGACTTCCGGCGCCGCGAGACGATCTCCGGCCACCGTAGACCCGGGCCTGCGGACGGCGAGTAATGGATAGCTCGCCGTTCGATCAGCACCAGGCCCGAGAGTCGACGGCGCGTAGTGTGCCACGCGCGCCTTAAAGAGTTTTCAGCATTCGTGACGGGGCCCGTCATGGCCGATGCCTGCCTAGGGATTGAGGATAAATTCGAAAGAGTTACCTCGCCCCTGGGCATTCAGGGCAGGGAGGAACAGGGGTGGGTTTTAGCCAGTAAGAGTCTGACACGCCCTTACGCTCCACCTTAGAGCGGGAGAAGTCGTTGGATGACATCCCAACCCCGCCAAAAAAAAAAAATTGGATTCACTCGCAGTATTTACACATTACTGACCATCAAGCCAGCATCTTGTTATACTTTTTGGGCTACGGGTCATCCATACCCATCTTTCATACTGCCGACATGAAGAAGAAGGAGACCATATTTATAAGTACTATCTTGGATAACTTTATTCCTGCTTACAGTTGACATGGGGCGATTTTGTCGTAGCGGGCTTGTTCGACTCCTTGAAAATGATTCTGCAGTTTCCTGACCTCGAGGAGAAGTACCCTGCCTTCCAGAAAGTCATTGACAACGTGTACTCCAGTCCGAAAGTGAAGGCGTACAGTGAATCTAAAAACTAATAAAGAAGCTTCATAAGTGGGTACTAAAAATGTTAAACTATCAGTGTATCATTTTGTCATGTATTCATACCCTAAGTTAAGTAAAAGTACATAATTATGTATTAAGAAATAAAAATAATCTATTATTTGTTTAAAATTTTAATTTATAGGTTTATTTGCCGAGCTTTTCTATCTTTAAACTGTCATATTTATGGCGCAAACTACAACTCTAACATAGATCACGTTGTTGCAATTGCAACCCACAAACATGTTGACTAACTTTCTTCCATGCACATTGGGCTTAAGGTGGAAGCGCCATGGTAGCCCGCGAAATTTAAATTTTCTTAGTTTTTTTGCAATTTGCAGATCAGTATCAGGTTATCTGTTGGTTAAAATATGATTCGCGGCCGTAGCAAGTACGTATTTACAGAACTGTAATCATTAAAATCATGAATACAACCCTCTCAGTTAGAATTGATGCCAAATGTCATGATTCATGAAATACTTACATTTGACATCAATTCTAACTGAAAGAGTTGTATTGATAATTTTAATGATTATAATTCTAATTTTGACCAAGATGTAACCTGAGACTGACCTGCAAATTGCAAAAAACGTAAGAAAATTTGAATTTCGCGGGCTACCATGGCGCTTCCACCAAAAAATAAAAAAGGCTCTACTAACCGCCAAGCGGCGCCCTCATTGAATAAAAAATCTATTATAGGATCATACGTTGCATTTGTTACAAAGAGGCCAGGGTCGATAATTTTTGAAACCAAAAAAAATAATAGTAGGATGAAACCCATTGGAAAAGGAGGAGAATATTATAAAAATGAAAGGAAAAATAATGTACCCTATGAACGTCCTTCTGATGAATGCGAATGTTCGACATACTTGACTCGCATCCATTAGGAGAAGCAGGGGGCCTCGCGCTACCAGGTTCCAGATGTGAAGATTCCGCAAACAGAGAAGCAAACTTGTTTGTTTTCTCTTCCGTGGAGTGGGCCTGTGACTCGTCGGGTCTTAACAGTGGTGGTAGTTAGGGGTGGCAGAAGTTCGATTCAACCGACTTAGCCAGGGACCAAAACGCCTTACTATCTGCTGGGTATGAAGCAAGTTTTTCCCCGATTTGGCTAATGTGGTCAAACCGAGCCATATGCAACACCTTCTTGCTGGACTTGGCAGCCCTGTTGAAGGCTCTCTTCTTTTGCGTGTACGAGCGTCGACCCAAGCCAGGTACGCTGCGTGTTGAAGCGCATTAGTGAGATTACATTCGGCACCAAACCATGCGCATTCTTCAAAATTCAATCTCCATTCCCTTTTGCAACACATCCGTCACGGCGTGCGCGCACGCCCAAGCATCAGTCGAAGAAAAACAAGTAGGCTGCCAATGAGAAAATGCGAAGAAAGATCGCATGCCATCCCAATTTGCTGACCTGTATCGCCATACCCACCCGGTGCCTCTAGGGCTAGGATGTGCTGGGAGTAGACGGACACAGACTTCACCAGACAGTGGTCGGAGCTACCTAGTGGTGAAGAAATCGACACCGAGTAGCGGTCTGGATCTGTTGTCAGCAGAAGGTCCAAGCATGGTCTGTGCCCTGGTATGGGACGAGCCACTCCTGATGTTGGGCATTGAAGTCCCCAGTAACACCAATTGGGCTGAAGGGTATCGCTGCTAAACCGCATCCACTGCATCACTGAGGTGTTGTGTGAGCCCAGTTGTCTCCAAATCACCGCTGTGCGAACGGTAGACACAGGAGTAAATATATGTATGCAGGTCTGTGTCCACTAGAACCGAAAGCGTTGAGAACCTGGAGTCCTCAAAGTTGTGGAGACGCCGATAGCAGATGTCGTCCCGGGCGTACATACATACACCCGCGTGTGGTTTAAAATGGTGCTCCAGGATAAACCCTAGGTAAGTTGTGTGAGAGGGAAGTACTGCCGCTGTGCTTAGCTTGTGCACAGCTTTTCTCATTTTGTTCCTTTGGGTCATGTGTGAGTGAAGGAGTGAGAGGAGAAGGAAGTGAAATGAGGTTCCACGCTGCTGACCTTCAGACAAGCTCTGACAGGATGGCATCATCAAGTGATGAACTGTATAAATTGATTATAATGAAAAACTCAAATAATGACGGTTACAATAGTTTGAACCGGCGCGATAGTAAGTAAGCGTGCGTTCGTCCGTGACCGTGAGTCGTAGTAGACGAGTCTGCCCGATGATGGCCGAACGGGAGCGCGAGCGCCGTCGCCGGCGGCTCCCCGCGTCCCGCGTCGTGCGTCATCAACTTCGTTCAATGTTCTGCACGTTTTTTTGTTAATTTATTTGATCAAAAGTGTTACTTAATTTATGTTAACGTATGATCAGTCAAGTTGCAAGGTAGTTTTTAGTCGGCACCCGTTCTTTTCTTTTGCTTTTATAGCGTTAGTAAATATTACAAATATATTTGTTTGCTACTCGTATCATTTTTCATATGAAAAATATACCACCATTCATGTAAGTTTACAGTCTGAAGATGACATGAAAAAACGTTACCTATCAAAATTATCTACACTTTATCGTTATGATGCTCGTCTTGTAGTATTTTGTTATTGCCGGCGACCGGCACTTCGTCAGTCTTTACGAGATCACACACTCTATAACACCTTATTCTTCTTTAAGCTCTTTAGACAAATCGTAAGTATTGAAATGTTTATTTGATTCATATTATGTAATATCCTAATAATAAAATTATGATTCATCTGCAGTGGCCTTTTTAGACCCACTGGGCAAGTTCTAGGGAGAAATATACATCATTAACCATTTCTATTTTGATTTACTGCTTATTATTATTTTTAGCGTTTACAGTTTCTATGCGAGTTTCTATTATGCGATTCTAAACTCACATTTTACCGATTTTTTTATTTTGTTTTCTCAGATTACAACCTCGTGAATTTAAAACTTCACGGGTGTTTATTATTATATCAACCCATAGTGTCATCCATAGACTACTATATATTGGCATCGTATTATTATTATACTCTTTGATTGGCGTCCTCGCTGTTGGGCTGTTTTCTGAAGTAACCAAATTTTTGTCCCACTGTCTTCGCCTGGGTCTTCAACGGCATCACTTTCTGTTTATGGACTACCATTAAGTTTCACTGACTGACTGTTTTATTGTTATTTATTATTCTGTCATTTCTAGAATTATGTCGAAAGTTGTGTTCTACTACTTCGATGTGAAGGGTTCGGGTGAGCAATCCCGTCTACTGTTGGCGTATGGGGGACAGAAGTTTGAAGACCGTCGGTTTACTTCTGAAACATTTGCCGCATTCAAGCCAAGTAAGTACATTTGTAATATTATGTCTATAGACGTTTCTGCCCTGCGCCTGCAGGTTTCAGGTGCAAGTGAAATGTTTTTGTATTTTAGTAGGTACGTATTACAAGTTATTACAACTTTATACAATTATACCAGCCACAGAGGTTCGACATTCGAAGTTCCTTAAAAATCATTTTTTGCAATAATTCATTCTAGTATTTTCACTTTATTTTATGACTCAAGAAGCTCACATAAAGAACCTTATCATAAATAATTCCAGCCCATTACCATGTTAGCCCGTATCAACAAACCAGACGTTATACGGAGGTACTGTCATACCATGAGCCATGATGTTGTACGTACCTTTCAGAGACCCTCTTCGGACAGTTGCCAATGTTAGAGATCGACGGGAAGCAGTACGCACAGAGTGTGGCCATCTCCAGGTACCTCGGACGCAAGTACGGGCTGATCGGAGACACTCCTGAGGATGCGCTAGAGATCGACCAGATAGTCGACCTACTCACCGACCTCCGTTTGAGTAAGTACCTGCCCACTTTGAATTCACTTTTGTTGTTTAAAAGAATCCTTATGATTAAGTTTTTCAAACATTTGGAACCTCGATAGGTATGATGTTTTCCCCAAAACTATCCTTGTTAAATTTTCAGATTCACGCTTGCAGTATATTGCACTTTAGGTGGGTCTTCCTTGCCCTCGGCGTCTAGATGGCCTGCCAAGGTTTGGCGAGTTGGATAGTTTCTCCTCCTTAAAAACTTCATTATACTGGTCCACCGCTTATTATGTTCGTTTCTTACTCCTCCGCTATTTTTTTGTGAATAATTTTGTTGTGGGGCCCAAGACAGTGAAGCCCCGCGGCCAAATCCGGGTTGTCAAATTGAACCCCGACGACAACCCGGGTTGACAGCCGATTTTTTTTATTATTTTTTTCTCTTTAATTATTTTTTTTTTGTCCGACTCACCAGTGAGTTGCGGGGCTTCACAGGTTAATTGTTTCTCTGGGACTCGTCGAGCTTCATTGCCTTGGTTTATTTCTGGTTGTCGCCACTGTTGATTCGGGTTTTTAGCAGTTGCAGTAAGTTCGTCCTCGTCCTTTTTTGGTTGTACTGTTCTGTCCTTCTCGTGG
The DNA here is from genome assembly GCA_951329385.1 of Polia nebulosa. Classification (NCBI taxonomy): domain Eukaryota; kingdom Metazoa; phylum Arthropoda; class Insecta; order Lepidoptera; family Noctuidae; genus Polia; species Polia nebulosa. The sequence continues at coordinate 26,190,516 of OX589607.1, read as the reverse complement.
CATGTTGGTACCAACTCAATCTACTTTCCGTTGATTAGTCCTGTATTGGAGCTACTTTAAAAATACCACGGATATGATGCATTATACATGTACTTTGCTTATTTTCATAGAGGCTTCTAAGATATACCAGGAGCCTGATGCGGCAAGAAAGGAATCCCTATACGCAGAAGCTGCCAAGAACGAGTTCCCCGCTGATCTGGAGAGACTAAGCTCTATTATCAATAAGAACAACGGCCACCTCGCCCTCGGAAAGGTATTAAACATTTAAAAAACTTCTTGCCATTGCGAAAATACGACTTATAGCATTCATTTATTTATAATGTAGGTATTTATTTTATCATGTAGACAATAATAATAACGTAAGAATCATGAAGTATGTATCAGAAATTGTTTTTTGATGTATGATTGTCTGTAGTCGACAATCCAGATCTATGAAAGAGAAAATAGCAGCTTGCAGAAGTTGGTACTCATGAGCCATGAGTTCGATTTAGCATCGGATAGTGTTCTGAAACTATCTAGAAGACTATCTTCCATCAGTGGCTTCGCCCGCGTGGTAGTCGAAAATTATCCCAAGGGAACATTCTCTCGGGATAAAAAGTGTCTTTTGTCCTATTTTAGGACATGGTCTACCCACCTGCCAAGTTTTATCCAAATCCGTTTAGCCCTTAAGGCGCAGTTATATTCCAATGGCCTTGGTTCGTTAAGTTGCGTGTTCTGTGCTGAGGTCACGCCACGCGTTGTCCGTCGACCCAGTAATAGGACTCGCCCATAAAGGAGCGCGGCGCCAATTTAGACGCATTATTAATATAGTATGAACTAGTACTAAGGTCTCTTTAAAGTATGTAACATAAAACAACAAGTATTATACTTAAACACGTATGCTAAAAGATTAACAATTAAATAATCTTTAAAATGGTGAGATTTCAAAAAAATACACTTTTTTAACAGTTTTTGCATGATTCTCATTTTTTTATCCGCATTAGGCATAAATTTACAAATTAAGTACTCTATGTTATAAAAATATAATTTAAAATTTTCAAATATCAAATTACGAGGAAAACTGTCATGAGTAACATATATTTTTTTCAAAGAAATAAAACTTGTCGTTTAGATGTGATGTTCAATTTAAGACGTGGAGCGTGCTACCTAACAGGAAATAGTTACTTAACTTCCGTGTTTCTAGATATTAAGTATGGATTCATTTTAAGTATTCACACATTATTCACCACCAAGCCAGCATTTTCTTATACTTTTTGGGCCACGGATCACCCATCTTTCATACTGCCGTACCACCGACATGAAGAAGAAGGAAACCATGTTTAAATAATTTAATGGATAACTTTTTTTTTTTTTTTTTTTATGTTTGATAGGCTCGCGTTTGACCACTATCTCAACTTTATTCCTGCTTACAGTTGACCTGGGGCGATTTTGTCTTAGCGGGTTTGTTCGACTTCTTGAAAATGATTCTCCAGATTCCTGACCTCGAGGAGAAGTACCCTGCCTTCCAGAAAGTCATTGACAACGTGTACTCCAGTCCGAAAGTGAAGGCGTACAGTGAATCTAAAAACTAATAACAAAGCTTCATAGGTAGATACGAGTACTAAAATGTAAAACTATCAGCCTATCATTTTGTCATGTTCTTTAAGTTAAGTATACATATTATGTATTAAGAAATAAAAATATTCTATTATTTTGTTTAAAATTATAGTTTAAGGTTTTATTTTCTGAGCTTTATTAGAAATGGCATATCTTTAAAGCACGCATTCATGGCGTAAATTCTAACTGCAACACAGATCACGTTGTTGCGATTGCACCCCACAAACATGTTGACCAACTTTTTTACATGCATACTGGGCCTAAAACTTACGAAATGGATGATATTTAGGGCAAACAAAAGTGGACCTAGAACACTGCCTCGGGGGATACCCCAAGGCGTGTTCGTGGGGTAAGTGTTTCAGAGTTCTGGTCTATTCTAATTAAAACAACAACAATTCTGGTTCGCTGCCGCATAAATAAAAATAGTAAGATCATTTTGCGTAATGCATTGAATTAATTCTCGGGAGAGGACTTCGAGGATCGGGGCTATAAGTCCAGTGTTATATTACAGTGATGAGGAGTTTAATTATTGCTTCGAAAAACATCTTGTATTCCGATAAATAAGGTGAACGAATTTTAACTTACGTTTCATTAATAATCTACGACTAGTATCTTTCCGCGACTTCGTCCGCATTGCAATAGTGTAGCACTCTATCGGTAAACGAAATTTTGTGGTCATGAAATTACTATCTTCATACTTCCCGGAGATTATCTCAATACTTTTTATTAATAACAGTTTGAGCAATTATGTTTTAACATATTTTGCAGCAAAAAAAAAAACTGTAGGTAACTAAGCTGGAATCCACAAATGTCATATGAATAAGTTGTAGCAAAAAAATATTTGATGTAGCCACGCAAAAGACTGCTAACGAGTGTTTAGAAATGTAGGTAGAACAAGACATGAAATGTAGAATTTGTAATGAACAATTGGATGTGTCTCTCGATGGATGGCTTTGGTTTTCGGACTTTGGTGCTATGTTTTAGTTTTATAAGTTTAAAAATATTCCGTTACATAATATTATGCAATGCTGCTCGAGCGGTAAGTAGGATTTAGCTTATCGCACAAGGTCACCATGTCACTGCACGATGACATGTTGAAATTTGTATACAAACTCGTGACTGGATCTCACTTTTTGGGTCATTGTTGAAATGAAACGAAGTTCCGAAAAGATTTAGGAAGAACAAGAAGATAATACTTATAGTAGATAGTTGCCGAATAATTATGTTGGAAAATCTATATGTATTAATAAAAACCTATTTAAATAAAACAAAATCGGGTTAGTTACACTATAATTCAAGAACGGCTGGACCGATTTTTATGATCTTTAGTTTGTTCTGTTTGTCTCCGCTCCGAATAGCAGAATAACTTTTGAAACACCGGAAAAAATAACGAAAAAATTATTAAGTATGAAGGAAATTTATTTTCTCATTACATTTTTTAACCGACTTCAAAAAGAAGGAGGCTATCAATTCGGATGTTTGTATTTCTTTTTTTTATGTATGTTCGGGCATAACTCCGTCATGTATTGACGGATTTGCAAAATTCTTTTTTTCTTCGAAAGGGGGGTTTATTCCGAAATGGTTTCTTTTAAATTTCATATAGATCTGATGATGGGTTTTGGAGACAGACAACGGAACTCTTCAAAAGTTGACAGCAAATCAACCGCGATTGCTGCTATCGTATGTCTATGAATTGTTAACACAGTTTAATGGGGAATCACAACTAAAAAGTGAAAAATATAAACTTTTTTACAGAACAATAGAACCGACTTCCAAAAAAAAAGTACAAAATAACTTTAATTTTGGAAGTCGGTGTCAAAAAACGAAGACAAAACTAGGAACACCGACTTCCGATATTAAAGTTATTTTGTACTTTTTTTTTATGGAACGGGTTTATTGTTTATTGATTCTGGGGCGCAAAGTTATTAAATAAATTATTCTCTAACTATGTTGGTATTTTAATGAAAGTAAAAAAGACGTAGGTATTTTTTGGGGTCTGTTTAAAGTTGTCTTAAAACTTTAGTTTTGAGTAAATCGTACTTCACGGCCTACGATAACGTCTTAAATATCATCATAATTCCGGTGTGAGAGAGACGGGACTATACAGGCCGTATAACACTATCCCTTTCAGGATGCACGATGTCATGGTTTAACCCTGATCAAATTGTGTTGTACTTTGTGGCTCCTTAATTAATATCTCATTCATTTGTTCTATATATTTAGTTCCTTCTTCGTCTTTCTCTATTATTTTAGCTTGATAATTTCATTTTCAGCTTAATACCTACATAATATTTCAAACAATTTTAGTTTTACTTAACGTGCGTTTAATCATGCCCCCAGTGTGTGGTTTAGGTAATCAATAAAGATAGATTATCAATTTATCGACTTAAGAATCTTATCGCTACGTGGTTTGTTTTATTTACTCTGTATATTTCTACCGGCCGGCGACCGACATCTTGTCAGTATTTTTGTGATCTTGATCGCGATCGCTGTCACTGGGGAAGTTCCTAACCTCACACAAATCGTAAGTAAAAACCGTACGAATTAACTAGACATTCGCGTTCGCGCTGATGACGTTATTGTCAGAAGTCCATGCCGGTTTTGAGATCCTATTGGCTATTATTATTGATCCGATTCTATTATAACACGAACCATGCGGGGTTCCATGCGGGGAAGTGGGAAGGGATTTACGTTCCAGCGACGTGTCTTGTCGTTTCGCATGAGTTGACCGCCTTTATTTTACTAACTTTTACACTTTTAGTTTTATCCTTTAGTTATAATGACTTATGTTTACTTATTTTATTTTTAGGTACCTAGATACACAGTAATTTTCATGTCCACTTTTTAAACAACGTGGTTTTTATAACACCATCCCATTTTTTTCCAGGAGCTAAGTAGTTATTGATTAAAAACACAATTTATGTAAAACCAACTTTAAAAATAGAAAAACACAGCTGTTTTTCGTCGAGTTACGCTAATTTTTTGCTTCTTAGGCTTCACATTTGACAAACAGACGCTTTGATTGATATTTATTTACTATTCTCTTTTTTCCAGGATCATGTCGAAATTTGTGATCTATTACTTCGATGCAAAGGCTCTGGGTGAATCAAGCCGTCTATTGATGGCGTATGGTGGCCAGGAGTTTGAAGACCGCCGCCATACTGATGAGGAATGGCCGGCGATCAAGCCAAGTAAGTACTTAGATGCTCTTGTAATGTCATTATCTAGAAAGGCAGATGTACTGTACTTAGTTGAAATATAAATCCTCCTCAGATTCCCGTCATCAATTTAATGAGTCGAAGTTGAGTCGACTGGAGGAAACCATTTAGAATACAGGTGTAAGGTTCTCAAAGCTGATCGGCGGCAGCGACCTCTCGCTCCCGGCCCTGGTCCAGGCTAAGGTACAGAGCGAGAGGGAATGAGAAGCAGTCTCCTCCTTCTGCGAAGCAGTAATACTCGCGAAGGAGGAGGCGGAACGGGTGAGGAAGAGGCTGCAACAACAGACGCGCCCTCACGCCCTCAGCAGCAGCCGCCGCAGGAGACGCCCTGGGCGGAGGACGTCGCGAGACGATCTCCGGACACCGTAGACCCGGGCCTGCGGACGGCGAGTAGTGGGTAACTCGCCGTCCGATCAGCACCAGGCCCGAGAGTCGACGGCGCGTAGTGTTCCACGAGCGCTACAAAGAGTTGTCAGCAAACACGACGGGGCCCGTCATGGCCGATGTCTGCCCGGGGGTTGAGGATAAATTCGAAAGAGTTACCTCGCCCCTGGGCATTCAGGGCAGGAAGGAACAGGAGTGGGTTTTGGTCAGTAAGAGTCTGACACGCCCTTCCGCTCCACCCTAGAGCGGAATTGTCATTAGATGATTGCCCAACCCAAAGAAAGTTTCTCAAAGCTAAATAAAGCGATGTTTACGAGTGAATGTTTAATTTTCAGAGATGTGTTTCGGAACGGTGCCAGTGTTGGAGATAGATGGCAAGCAGTACGCGCAGAGTAAGGCCATCTCCAGGTACCTCGGGCGCAAGTTCGGGCTGGTCGGAGACACTCCTGAGGAAGCCCTCGAGATCGACCAGATCGTTGACTTCCTCGTCGACTTCCGTTTAAGTAAGTTATAAGTTATCACCGCTCTTTCATCTCATAAAGTAGAACAAGTATTTTTTGACCAGCATATTTTCAAAAAATCGGACACCAGTGTCTAGGTACCACTTGAACAGTTAGAGTCAAAAGTATAATAAACTATGCTCTGATTTTTATAGAGGCTGAAGAGACGAGCCCAAGACTCGTGCCTGATGAAGCTGTTAGGGAAAGAAACTTCGCTGACTATTCCAAGAACGTGTTCCCAGACAACCTGGAAAGACTCAATGCTGTTATTGTTAAGAACAACGGTCATCTGGCTCTCGGGAAGGTACTAGACAATACACAGCAAAACACAATTAGTGTGTATAAATTATAATTTACAAAGTAACAACAATTTTCATCGTACATAAATTCAACCTCTATAGTGATATAATTAATTTATACTATCAATAATTCTGTTAACAGTTGACATGGGCCGATTTTATGTTCGCGGGTTCTTTCGACTACCTGAGAAATCTTCTGCGCATGCCTGATCTCACTACGAAGTACCCTGCCTTCCAGCAAGTCGTTGACAACGTGTACTCCATTCCTCAAGTCAAGGTCTATGCCGATGCCGCCCCATATACTGAAGAATAATGTGAGATATGCATCTCAAGCTTTCGGAAACCCCGAACCCCAATAATGTTACAGACTTTCTATACTTCCGAAGATTTTGAATGAAGTCTCTGATCGATTACTTTATGTTTATAAAACTCAAATGCTTGACAAAGTATAGAACGCAATTAATTTTATTAAATTGTCAAATACATCCGCTGAATAATAACTGTACCTGCTGCCAACTATTTTTGTTAGTATTTATTTTGTAGTTTAGGTTTAAGTTTATTGTTATTTACATTAATTTTAAGAAATTATTTATAACATTGTTTAAAAAACAAAGTATGTTTATGAATAAATTATTCTATTCTTTATTTTCTTAATTTAATAGATACTGCCTGTGCTGGAAAAACTTTGACAGTGGTTGATATATTTGGCTGAAAACTGGACCCAGAATATTGCCTTACAACAGACACTTCAGTTCATTTTCATTTCATTTTTAACCGACCTCAGAAAATGAAGAATTTTTATATTGGTGATTTTATTATGAAGTCTGTTTTATTGTTTTGTAAAAAAGATTATTATCACCACTGCTCTCAAAATTTTAATTAGTAGAGTGATAATATTCAGTGTCATGCAGTGAACGCAAATTAAACTAAATATAGAAACATTTTTTTATGAAAAGAAATATAGATAAAACATAAATAAACATAAAAAGCGACTGATGAGTAAATATGGGATTTGCAGGCAGGATTTAAAATGGGAATTAGCTGTATGTAAACGTTTTAGGAATAACTTCGCTGTGCATGCAGCTAAGGACTAAATTTCTAGCCGGAGTGTGTTTCCTGATAGCTATAACCTTTTTTTTTTTGTCGGGTGTTAAATCATCCAAGGACTTCTCACCGCTCTGGGTGGAACGGGAGGGCGTGTCGGACTTTTACTGACTAAAACCCACCCCTGTTCCTGCCCTGCCTGAGTGCCCAGGGGCGCGGTAACTCTGTTTCGAATTTATCCGCTACCCCTGGGCATGCATGCATCTGCCACGACGGGCTCCGTCCTTTGTTGCTGACATTTCTTTGAGGCGCGCATGGAATATTACGCGCCGTCGACTCTCGGGCCTGGTGCTGATCGGACGGCGAACTACCCATTACTCACCGTGGTCGGAGATTGTTTCGCGACCCCCGACGCCCAGGGCGTCGCCTACGGCGGAAAAAATGGTGGTTAAAGTGTGCCTTAACCATTTATGTGTTCCATCCTTGTCAAGGGGAGTGCTAACCGTCTCTCCTTTCAATAGACACAATCTAGGGGGTCCTAAAGTCATAAGTGAATATGGGTTACATCTAGGCAAGTGTCTTCGTCGTCGACAACATCATTGCTTACCAACAGGTGAGATAGTGGTCGAACGTAAGCTTAACACGTCGGGCCACGTGCATTGTAGGGTTGCGTAGTCGCCCGTTAGAACATGCGTACTTAGAAGGGGGCTTTATGAACTATCCCGAATTTTTCAGATCTTTCAAGCACACAGTTTAGCTACAAAAAAAAAGAGGGGCCTTGGGGGACGCAACATATAAAAATATAACTAAAGTAAAATATTTCGCAAACGTATCACTGAATCTAAAAATAGTCTTCAAAACAAGAAAAAACCGGCCAAGTGCGAGTCGGACTCGCAAAAAATAAAACAAAAAAAAACGTTTCTATTACGGATCGTGAGATACAGACCACTGACTGACGGACGGACAACGGAGGCATAGTAATAGGGTCCCGTTGGTTACTCTTCAGGTACGGAACCCTAAAAAAGGATCTTCATAATCGAAAAACGTCAGGCAAAGTACTGAAAAGCCTGTTTTACCAGCCTAATGTGCTTTTGTTGACTTGGAGAAGGGTTATGACAGTGTGTTAAACACTGTGATCGACAATATCCAGGTGGTACGGGCACTAAAACCTATACAGGAATTCCAGTATTTTATTTAGGATAAATGCACGTACCTACTGGTTTTGAGTTTCATGAGGATTTAGACAAGCCTGTGTAGAGGTAGGTACTGTGGCCAGCTTGTACAAAGGTAGTTGTTAGAAAGATTTTAAAGAGAGTGAGAGTTGACGCTGAAAGAATTGTCTGTCAAATGTCTTTTCTACGCAGATGATCAAATTCTATAAACATCTTCAGCAACATCATTGCAAGACTTGGTGACTGTGATGCTGATGAATGAAGAATTGTGTGCAACAGTGTAAGGGGTGAGGGATATGATACATGACAAAATGTAAACAACACTGGTAATAATGGTGTTTGAAAGAGAAAAAGAAGTAGCAGCGGTGCGTAAAAAAATTGACGAAATAATAGTTCTTTAGAATAGAATAATAATTTGATGAAAGAGCGAGCGAAGCGAGCTCGAGAATTTCAGCAGCTTCCAACAACATTCTTAAGAAGTATCTTACTAACATAAAAAAAATCCAAAAAAAAAAAAAAAAAAACCCACCCTACACTCACCGCCCGCCCCTCTTTGAGGAGTGGCTGGAGAGGCGCCATGGCGCCCTCACCTTCCGCCTGACGCAGGTGCTCACCGGACATGGCTGTTTCGGGAGGTACCTGTGTCGGATCAAGGCGGAGGTGACCCCTGCGTGTTTCCACTGCGAGGATCGCCCCGTGGACACGGTGGAGCATATGGTGGAGGTTTGCCCCGCCTGGGCAGAACACCGCCGTGTCCTCGTGGATGCGATAGGCGGCAGCGACCTCTCGCGCCGTGCCCTGGTTCAGGCCATGGTACGGAGTGAGAGGGAATGGGGGGCCGTCTCCTCCTTCTGCGAAGCAGTAATACTCGCGAAGAGGGAGGCGGCACACGTTAGGGAGACTCAACAGAGACCGAGTCGCCCTAGCGCCCCCAGCAGCAGCCGTCGCAGGAGACGCCAGGGGCTGCGAGACGATCTCCGGCCACCGTAGATCCGGGCCTGCGGACGGCGAGTAGCGGGTAACTCGCCGTCCGATCAGCACCAGGCCCGAGAGTCGACGGCGCGTAGTGTTCCACGCGCGCCTCAAAGAGTTGTCAGCAAAGGACGGGGCCTGCCACGGCCAGTGCCTGCCCGGGGGTGGAGGATAAATTCGAAAGAGTTACCTCGCCCCCGGGCGCGTAGGGCAGGGAAGAACAGGGGTGGGTTTTAGTCAGTAAGAGTCTGACACGCCCTTCCGCTCCACCCCAGAGCGGAAAGAGTCATAAGATGATTTCCCACACTCCCAAAAAAAAAAAAAAAACACCCACCGCCCACCCTACTGGGTGGAACAGATTTTAGTGAGAAAATTTGAAAATGACAAAGCATAACTATTTTTTTTTTAACCGACGAAAAAAAAGGAGGAGGTTCTCAATTCGACCGTATATATGTTTTTTTTTTTTTTTTTTTGTGTATGTTCAGCCCTCACTCCGTCATTTATGAACCGATTTTGATTATTCTTTTTTTGTTAGATAAGGTACACCTCAAGGGTGGTCCCATGTCAAGGAAGTCAGGATCTGACAGTGGAATCCTGATAAAATTGAGAGAAAACCTCGAAAATTGTGGGCACGTTTAGCGTTTCTGTATGTATGTTCAGCCCTCACTCCGTCATTTATGAACCGATTTTGATTATTCTTCTTTTGTTAGATAGATAGGGTACACCTCAAGGGTAGTCTCATGTCAAGGAAGTCAGGATCTGACAGTGGAATCCTGATAAAATTGAGAGAAAACCTCGAAAATTGTGGGCAAGTTTAGCGTTTCTGTATGTATGTTCAGCCCTCACTCCGTCATTTATGAACCGATTTTCATTATTCTTTTTTTGTTAGATAGGGTACACCACAAGAGTAGTCCCGTGTCAAGGAAATCAGGATCTGATAATGGAATCCTGATAAAATTGAGAGAAAACCTCGAAAATTGTGGGCACGTTTAGCGTTTCTGTATGTATACCTCATACAGAAACGCTAAACAGGGTATACCTCAAGGATGGTCCCATGTCATGGAAATCAGGATCTGATCATGGGATCCTGAAAAAATTGAGAGAGAACCTCGAAAATTGGGCACGAATATTGTTTCTGTTTACTTTTCATAACTGAATCAGGTATTTGTATTTAGGAACCATCACATCATGAAACTGAGCTGATGATGGAAACCATACCTTTCCTAAACAATAGATGTCAGATATAAAAAACTTTTTAACAAAAAAATTAACCGACGAAAAAGAACTAAAAAGCAAAAAATAAATAAACCTTTTAAGTCTTGAGTAATGAGCTTATTTACCTACATAAAATATCAAATTTTATGTAAACTAATTTTGAGTCGGCGCCAAACAACAATCTGATTATTAAATATCTAAATTTAAGTACTTACAAATGAAGAAGGCTGTAAGTAGGTAATTAATCATTTTATTAATTGGCGCCGACTCAAAATTAGTTTATATAAAATTTGATATTTTATGTAGGTAAATAAGCTCATTACTCAAGACTTAAAAGGTTTATTTATTTTTTGCTTTTTAGTTCTTTTTCGTCGGTTAATTTTTTTGTTAAAAAGTTTTTTATTTTATGTTTTTTTGTGGCTCGCATCATCTTTTAACACTCTGAGGGTAATTTCTAATTCTTCGTCATTCCTCTTGCCACTGAGCTGATGATATAACAATCCTTCCATGAAGTTCCCAGGATATTGACCAGTTGAGGTTACCTCCAATATTGTAAAGACGTCTTTTCGTCAAAGCATATTAAGTGGTATTTGTCACTGAAACCAGTTTTTATATCTGACTTCTATTGTTTAGGAAAGGTATGGTTTCCATCATCAGCTCAGTTTCATGATGTGAAGGTTCCTAAATCCAAATACCTGATTCAGTTATGAAAAGTAAACAGAGACAATATTCGTGCCCAATTTTCGAGGTTCTCGCTCAATTTTTTCAGGATCCCATGATCAGATCCTGATGTCCTGGACATGGGACCATCCTTACGGTATACCCTATCTAAGAAAAAAAGAATCATCAAAATCGGTTCATAAATAACGGAGTGAGGGCTGAACATACATACAGAAACGCTAAACGTGCCCACAATTTTCGAGGTTTTCTCTCAATTTTATCAGGATTCCATTATCAGATCCTGATTTCCTTAACATGGGACCACTCTAGAGGTGTACCCTATCTAACAAACAAAGAATAATCAAAATCGGTTCATAAATGACGGAGTGAGGGCTGAACATACATACAGAAACGCTAAACGTGCCCACAATTTTCGAGGTTTTCTCTCAATTTTATCAGGATTCCATTATCAGAACCTGACTTCCTTGACATGGGACCACCCTTGAGGTGTACTCTATCTAACAAAAAAAGAATAATCAAAATCGGTTCATAAATGACGGAGTGAGGGCTGAACATACACAAAAAAAAAAAAAAAAAAAACATATATACGGTCGAATTGAGAACCTCCTCCTTTTTTTTCGTCGGTTAAAAACTGGTTTTAGTGACAAATACCACTTAATATGCTTTGACGAAAAGACGACTTTACAATATTGGAGGTAACCTCAACTGGTCAATATCCTGGGAACTTCATGGAAGGATTGTTATATCATCAGCTCAGTGGCAAGAGGAATGACGAAGAATTAGAAATTACCCTCAGAGTGTTAAAAGATGATGCGAGCCACAAAAAATCATAAAATAAAAAACTTTTTAACAAAAAAATTAACCGACGAAAAAGAACTAAAAAGTAAAAAATAAATAAACCTTTTAAGTCTTGAGTAATGAGCTTATTTACCTACATAAAATATCAAATTTTATATAAACTAATTTTGAGTCGGCGCCAATTAATAAAATGATTAATTACCTACTTCCAGCCTTCTTCATTTGTAAGTACTTAAATTTAGATATTTAATAATCAGATTGTTGTTTGGCGCCGACTCAAAATTAGTTTTTATAAAACAATTCGTTTTTCCTGTCAAAATTGTCGATTTAAGTACTTACAGACTAAGGTAGTTAGTGAAAATGGGAACATTTAGCGTCCTGGTCTAAAGTTCATCCTTATGCCCGCACCTGCTTTAAACACGTGAGCTTTGTGCTCTATAAAGTAACAGGAACGTAAAGTCAAAGTACATATTTAAAATGTTCGTAAGAGTATTCGTACCCACTGGCTTTTGTTAATTTTAAGGAAACTGAAAGAATTCCATCAGACAAATAAAGAAGAAAAGTGAATGAGTATCGTCATGTCCTGGATCCTGTACACTCCTTAACTGGCAATATTTTTATTATTATAAACGATGTAAGATAATATGTTAAGTCCTGGTAGCACTCTCGTTCCTATTGTCACCGCCTAACCAAGCATAGTCTGCCTCGTCTATTATTTTCTGTAAGTCCTCTCTACCGAGAGAAGTCCTGTACCAGCAGTGGAAACTTTAGTGGCTGAATTATCTATATATTACACAAATATTATACTACAGTATTAACTATTTTGGGAGTGATGTTATGTTAAAAGTTTTATCATAACAGTAGGTATACAGGTGGAGTTTCTCAATATAGTGCAATACCGTTCAAGTGGTAGGTAGCGTGGGTTTTGCTTATCGCACAAGGTCATCGTTTAATGATAAACAAAATCTGTTTGAACGTAAAGGCAGGTTTACACAAAGCCAAAGCTGTCAGCGAGTCGAACTGGCAACCCTTTTTTATGGTGGGATATCATCAAATAAATTCTCCCGCTCTGAGTGGAGCGGGAGGGCGTGTCAGACTGTTACTGACTAAACAACTGTATTCCTTCAGTTGTCTGTGCCAGGGCCGCGGTTTGCTAGTATTATAATTTTATCTGTGGCCCGGTAACTCTATCAAACACTCCCGCGACGGTAACTAATAGTGCTAGTTTTGTTTCGGTGTAGTTTTTCGTGCCAGTCCACCTCTCGCCGCCTTCGCTGGCATGAGTAGAGCGCCTGTCTATGTATCCGCCAAGTGGCGGCCTCATTGAATAAAAAATCGTAGCAAAGCGTAGAAAACAAAGATTATAGAATCCTATGTTGCGTTTGTTACAAAGAGGATAAGGTATTTTTAATACTTTTCCCTACTAATTTGGATACGAAAAATTTTGAGTATCGTTTTAACCACGTAAAAATACCTTATCAACTTTGTAACAAACGCAACATAGGATTCATTAATCTTTATTTTCTATAATGAGGGCGCCACTTATGGGGAGGTTGGCCCTTAAGTTTAACAAAACGCGCTAGCCAGTCTGTACGACTTGCGCCAGCGCAGTGGTTTCGTGTAAACCTTAACTCTTGCATCAGTTACTGTACTGTAAAACGATAAATCACAAAAAATTAAAAGACTTAGAAAAAGTAGATTTTTCTAAGAAGAAAAAATCCTATCTGAGATATTCAGCCTTATTTTTAAAACTTATCAAACATACGCTTGGTTAAGCTATTGATCAGCGGCTTCTATATTCAGGATAACATATGTAACGTATACATCACATTCAGCTGTTTTTAAGACAAAACCTTCTTCAAATGATAACCAGCCACATGTATCCGTCTTTCGGGTAGAACATTTTGAATGAAGAACCAGCTAATCAGTGTTTTTATATAATTATAAGGCCTTTTTTGAGGTTGGGAAATCATCCAATGACTTCTCCCGCTCTGGGTGGAGCGGGATGGCGTGTCAGACTCTTACTGAGTACATCCCACCCTTGTTCCTTCAGTTGCCTGGTGCCAGGGCCGCGGTAACTCTCTTTCGAATTTATCCGCTTAATGTCTCTAATCTGCTGTAAGTAACATCTGTTCATACGAAAGGGTGATCGTTACTAATTATATTATATATCCTACGAAAGACCTACGGATACTAAAGACAATCAAATATATTTTCCTTTTTGCTTCAATATTGCTTCCTTAACTCGAGTTTACCTTCAGTATATTACTTTGTCTTTCCTACTTTTCCTTCTATAACCTCTTGTCACTTATGACACACAATATTCGATTCGTGCTTGTGGTTTAGTTTACCCAATACAGATAACACGAATATTTATTAATAATATATCGACACCTTATTTCTTATCTTTAGAATGGTTTGTTTTGGGCGTTCTTAATAAAGTAGATATTTCTAACAGCCAGCAAGTGGTGAATCGTCAGTATTTGTGTGATCGCGGTCTCTGCTACTTACTCCTGTGGAAGCCAAAACAAACCGTGAGTACTGACTGTTTTTACTGAACTATTGTTTTATTTAACTGTTTTTAGAGCATATTCTGTTTTATTTGTTTGTTTCAATTAATATATATTATTTACATACTTAACGAACAATAATTAAAACAAGAACTCCTATCTAAATAGAACTTAAAATCCAAATAAGTCTAAAAATTCCTCCGCATCGCTGTCGATTGGAAGTGTGGAAGACTGGCGGCATTACCACGTTACTGCTTTTAAAATTTTGATATACAAATATTTATTCGTGAATGTCAGTTCACCTTCGAATTTATTTAGGCGTACAGCTCGTTCAAGTTTACAGGATTCATTTTTGTTGGGTTTCATTCAATTTACTGTACTACGCAATTATTCTATTGGGAAAATAGTTTCCGCACTTAGTCCATGGTGGACCATTGTACGTGGTACGCAATTATTATTGAACGTGAATTGTTTTCAATGTTTTTACGGGAGTTCTTCAAACTTTTTTATGAAGGAAGCGTCCAGTGTTTCACTCACCTTTTATTTAGTTCATTATTAGATATTTCCATCACTTTTTCAGAATCATGTCGAAATATGTGTTTTACTACTTCACTACAAGGTGTCTGGGCGAGTCATGCCGACTTCTGCTGGCGTATGGCGGCCAGGAGTTTGACGACATTCGCTTATCCAATGAGGAATGGCCCGCATTCAAGCCAAGTAAGTACTATTGTTATAATGTCATCATCGTGTAACTCACACGTTTAAATTTTTGGTTCTGCTATCGTGTTTACATTCTAAAACAGCACAATAGGGCATTTTTTTATTTTTTTCCAGTTTTAACTCCGCAAAACTCGGGGTACGCGGGCCCCTACTACTTGCGACTTCTACGGTTTTTGTTTGTTCTATGGTCTAACTAATGTCTGATGGTTTAGGTAGTGTATATATATATGTTACCAATAAAACTCAGTAAGATTGTAAAATAGCTATCGTGAGAGATTATAAACTCTCGATAAATTGTGAACTGAGCATTTCTTCTATAACAAAATTCGATAGTCTATAATTTCCCCGTGTTATTCCGAGGAATTTATTGTGAACTGATATAAATTCGTGACTCATCAGGGCAAAGGTCTACAATTAATACGTTTTGTTATGATACAAAAACTGCATAAATGTCCAAAGAAAAGGAAAAAAAGAAAGAAAAGCAAGAAAAGAAAGAAAAGAATGAAAAGAAAGAAAAGCTTAAGGTAAGAAAAAAAACGTGGAGTAAACAAATACAAGAATAAGTTTGCCGTCATAACGGTAGCTCCATTTAATTTGTAACTCCATGTAGTACCAACCAACACCGACCATGTGTTTGCAGTTTTAATATCACACCAAAACGCATAGACTACCGGATTTAATTATAAAAAGAAATTTGTAGTGTACAATTTATCGAGAGTTTATAATCTCTCATGCTATTTTACAATCATCATCATCAGTCTTTTAATGTCCCCACTGCTGGGACACAGGCCTTCTCTCTGTGAGAGGGTGTGGGCCATAATCCACCACGCGGGCCCAATGCGTATTGGTGGATGTCACATGTCTTCGAATTTTTGGTTCTAGGACATGCCGATTTCCTCACGATGTTTTCCTTTACCGTTTTTATGAAATAATTTACACAAAGTAAAGCGACTGACTGGGTTTGAACTCACGACCTACAACTTGTAAGTCGCGGCCAGTAGCACTGTGTCACCACTGCTCTCTTTTACAATCATAAGAGTTTGCAATTTTGTCTTGTGACTTATACAAAAGGAAATAGTTCTCAGGTGCAAAAGAGCTGTCTTTTAGGATACAACGAGTATATCCCCTTAATCGTGCTGCCTGCAGGACACTTTATGTGTTTACAAATCTGTAGACCTACGAAATATTTTGATGCCTTGAATTCATGAAATTGGGAAACAAAATATTATGTGCCCCCCTCAAAGTATCAAATCTAAACAGTTCCATATCACGTAAAGATAAACGACTTATGAGAATTTCCGTGTCTTGATATAAACATAATAATATGAGATAAGATACCTGTTGCTATCTTGCTGATAGCTTTAATTACGCAAGTTAATGTTCTAGGTTTTGATTGAATTAAAGATGGTAGGTGCGAATTTGTGGTAGAACTATCAGTTTTTATGAGTCGATTCGTTATCGTAAACTTATTAATATTTTCCTCGTTTAATGTTTAAACGAAAAATATCCATATACCTAACATAAAGAATATCATGTTACATACAGAAACTTGTAACAAGGCAGTGTTACAGCCTTGTTTATTTTTTGACCTCTATTCCAAAATTACGTTCCTTGCTACCTTTTTTAATTTCAAATTCAAAAATTACTTAGTTTTCTCTGTCAAGTCTCTGTTTTGATATTAAAAATCAGTTCTAATTCTGCAGCCGAGCTAGTAGAAGCACCTTATTATCATTTTTCGACTCTTCAACTGTCAGTTACCAGTTTCCAAGAGTTGTGCAATTATACAATATAATTACGTATCAAGTCACAGTGTATGTGTTTGTACTTTAATGAGTGTTTCTTATATTTATGCCTACTTTTGTAAGTAATAAAATATACGTGTTAACTTGTCGTGTGTGATTCCTTCATCCAATTCCTCATCTACCTACGGTCCTCCTACTCCTACGGTCCTCCTCTGCGTGTCACTCCTACGACCTCCTCTACGAGTCACCAATACTCCGGCTGCAACGAGACACGCCCTCCGTACCGTGACAAACTATTGATGCAACTGACATATTTTACCTTTCAGAGACCCTTTACGGACAGATGCCAATGTTAGAGGTTGACGGTAAGCAGTACGCACAGAGCCTGGCCATCTCCCGGTACCTCGGACGCAAGTATGGGCTGATCGGAGATACTCCTGAGGATGCGCTGGAGATCGACCAGATCGTTGACCTACTCAACGACCTCCGTATAAGTAAGTCTTAGTTTCTCTTCATATAAAGTCGACTCCAGTATTTTTACGGTATTTAAAAAAAGAGTTCTTGTGGTATCTATACCGCCACATGCGAACTACAAAATAGACGACGTCACACAAATCTTGCATTGAGCAAGTAAAGCTCTCCGCTATATTACTTTACATATAGAATTATTCAAGCGCAGCCAAACATTTCTAACAGAACGATGTGATGTGTTGTCATAATAATTCGTTAATTTTTTTCAGAGGCTGCAGGTGTGCATTACGAAGAGGATGAGGCTGTCAAAGAAGCCACACATCTTAAGTATGCCCAGAGCGAGTACCCGGGTTACCTGGAGAAACTCAACGCTGTTGTTGTTAAGAACAATGGACACCTTGCCCTCGGAAAGGTAACTCTATAATTAACTCTAAAATTAATTACATACAATTTCTTGCTTATTTTATAGTACAAGAAATTAATGGCTTAGACTCCTCGTGGAGGCGATCAGCGGCCACGATCTCTCGCGCGCGTCCATGGTACGAAGCGAGAGGGAATGGAAAGCAGTGTCCTCCTTTTGCGAAGCAGTAATGCTCGCAAAGGAGGAGACAGAACGGGTGAGAGAGACTCAACGGAGTCTTCCTCACGCCCCCAGCCGCAGCCGCCAGGAGACGCTTTGGGCGTCGGGGGTCGCGAGACGATCTCCGGTCACCGTAGACGCGGGCCTGCAAGTAATGGGTAGCTCGCCGTCCGATCAGCACCAGGCCCGAGAGTCATCGGTGCGTAGTGTTCGGTGACGGGGCCCATCATGGCCGATGCTTGCATGCCAAGGGGTCGCGGAAAAATTCGTAACAGAGTTACCGCGCCTCTAGGCACTCAGGCAAAGAAGGAACAGGGGTGGGTATGAGTCAGTAAAAATCTGACACACCCTCCCGCTCCACCAAGAGCGGAAGAGAAGTCATAGGAGGATTTGCGGACCCCAAAAAAAAAAAGACGATATTTCTATTTATTCATCAATATGTATTGGTGAAGTCGGTAATGTCGGAGTAATAGATGGTATGAATTTTTCGAATATGCGATTAGCAAGTTACTGACAATTTATTGCAGTTGATAAAAAAGTAGTTTTCCACTATTCAAATATAGCGTCCGATTTCTCGCTTTCAGTTTACACCTTACAAATTTTTCACAATTTATCTGTTTACAGTTGACTTGGGGAGATTTCGTCTTAGCGGGTGTGTTCGACTACCTGAAGGTGATGCTGCGTATGCCCGATCTGGAGAAGAAGTACCCTGCCTTCCAGAAAGTCGTTGACAACGTGTACTCCATCCCTAAAGTCAAAGCTTACGCCGATGCCGCCCCAGATTCCGACACATAAGTGTAATGTTATATACATGCAATCAATATCTTTTACATAATAATCAGTGTCGCAATCTCCAGGTAAACACTATTAATAATTGAAATTGCCTATTGTAAAATAATTTAAAATGCATTCACACTTTAGGTTTTAAGCCTTAGTATTTTTTATTTATATTAATTCTATGAATCTAGATTAATATTAATAAATTTATATTAATTATAAAAAATAATTATATTAAATATAAGAAGTAAAAATAAATATGTACACGTTGATTTTTATGTCTTTTTTTGGTTTGTCACTAGTGCATATTGTGTTACTTGGAAAGTGAAAGTTATAAAAAGTGTACCCAGAGCAGTGCCTTGGCGTACATCAGACAATTATTTTTTTTGTTTGGAAAGTTATCCCACCATCACCGGCCTCATCTAGCTAAAAAAAAGAGCCGGACGCGAGAGGTTGCCACCGCCGATCGCCTCCACAAGGACACGGCGGTTCTCCACCCAAGTGGGGCAGACCTCCACAGTATGCTCCACCGTGTCCTCCGGGCGATCCACACAATGGTGACACCCGGGCGTTTCCTCCCGCCTTATCCGAAACAGGAACCTCCTAAAACTGCCGTGTCCGGTGAAGACCTGGTGACCAGGTGAAAGAAGAGGATTCCGTGGCGCCTCTCCTTATCACCTACTTTCGATATCTTGTGGTCAGTCAAAATACAGTAGTTTGAATGCCGTGCAAGACCTTATTAGAAACCAGTCATATGGTATGATCGGTCCTGTAGATTTGGAGCAAAGCTATGAGAGAGGAACAGACAGACAGACGCACGAGTTATGCTATAAGGGTTCCGTTTTTTTTTGGTTCGCTCTATCTGGCAGAATCTTGACGCTCCGAAATTTATTTGGCCTAACACACTTGGCATAATCTTCTATAAACGAATATTTTTAAGGCATTAAAATGTTCACAATTAACTGTTTTATTGAGTCTATAGATAATTTATGTATGAAATAAACAAACTCAAAAAATCATCAATCTCAATCAATGTTTTCATTAGGGATATGAAATATATGCCTAACGACGATTCTGACTGTGAACTTTCTGCTATATGATAGTTCTTCTTTTTTGGATATAAAATTCATGCCTAAAGATGATTCTGACTTACAAAATTATGAGTTTTGAATGTATGATAAATGAGTGTATGCAGAACTATTTTCTGCGAAATGAAGTTTATGCTATCCGCTGTTATGCAAAATAATATTATAACATAAACTGCTATAAAGGGTAGATCAGTTTTTTTTTATTCGGAACCCTAAAAACGCTTCAAGTTGAAATCAAAGATAAATGTAATATTTCGGTCCTCAGTTTGAAACCTAAACCAATAACACCTCTCAAAGAGGCTTTTAGCACCATGTAGAGTCAAAAGAAGGTGAAGGT
This sequence comes from Polia nebulosa, assembly GCA_951329385.1. Classification (NCBI taxonomy): domain Eukaryota; kingdom Metazoa; phylum Arthropoda; class Insecta; order Lepidoptera; family Noctuidae; genus Polia; species Polia nebulosa. The sequence goes on along the minus strand of OX589607.1, from coordinate 26,170,412 downwards.
AATATTAGACGAGCAGTTACTTGCTAAGGTCGCGGGAGTGATGGAAGAAGTCACCGCGGCCGTGGCACAAGCAACTGAAGGAACACGGGTGCGTTTTAGTCAGTAAGAGTCTGACACGCCCTCCCGCTCCGTCCAGGGCGGGAGAAGTTTTTTTTTTTAAAAAAAAACGTTGCCCCTCACTAGGAATTACTCCTGTATCGTGGGCGCGTTCACAAACATGTATACTAACATACACATAAGTTATGTGATGATTTCCCAAAGTATGTGCCGGGTGCTCCTTCCCGAGTGTTCTGTCAGCCGCGACGGCTTGAAACCTCAGCAGCTACAAAACCGGATGTGTGCAGTCGCCGGGGAAGCTGATGAGTCCCTTTTAAAGGAGCTCACATCTTTGACTGATATATAAGGTTTAAAAAAAATTAATGGTAAAAAAAAACCGGAATGGTGGATGCTGGTGAATGGTAGTAAAAATGAGCCTGTTTGTTTATGTTACTCAAATAAGTTAGAATTTATCAGCTTTTTTATAAAAAAACAACTGACTTCCAAAAAAAACAATCCACAAAAAAAATAAAAATAACTTTAATTTCGGAGGTCGGTGTTTGTATTTTACTTCCTCGTTATTTGACTTCCGAAATTAAAGTTATTTTTCAATTTTAAGTGTATTTTCTTTTTTGGAAGTTTGTTGTTTTTTTTCGTTAAAAAGTTTTTTATTTTTCACTTTTTAGTTGTTTAACCTCAGAACTAAAAACCCCAATAACATGGAACGTGGAACTTGAACATACTCGTAATTGGAGGAAACCAAAACGTCATCTACAAATACATATTTTTCGTTTTTGTTCAGTTTTTCAAAAAGCGCTGAAGCAATTTCGATAAAATTTATATGGGACTACCTCGGGAGTATATACTTTCGGATAAAAAAAGAATTTTGAAAATTGGTCCACAACTGATAGAGAAATCGGAGGACATACATAAAAAAAAACACATACTGTCGAACATAGAACCTCCTCCTTTTTCGAAGTCAGTTAAAACATTTTGTTAGGGGGTAACGCAAAAAGTGTTATAATAATGTAGGTATGTCTATGGAGGTGTACGGAACAGGGTGTAAAGTCTCGCAAACTCTATAAAGAGAGTGACCTCATAACAGACGGGTGTTGTGTATGGTGGCAAGGTTGTTGCCGGGTGGTTGTATCTTTGGTATAACTTTGACAGTGCGATCAGTGTTGCCAGCCCTATGCTAGAGAAAAACTACATACAAGCTCTAAAACTGTAGAAATCTGTAAATATTAATAAAAAGACTTAAAATTTACAGCTTTTGCTTATACCGTTTTTTATTAGTAACAAAAAAATATAACGACGACTTATAAAAAAAAAACGAGCGAGCCTTGTCTACAGTAGCCGCATATGATGTGTAACATTTGACATCTCACCTTGGTTATTACCAAGCAACATGAACATTATATCCTGAAAAGTAAGATTAAAACGTTTAGTTTCGATTCCGACCGCGCGCAGACTTATCGCGCGCGCTCTATCATCTGTTGGCCAAATCTACCACCGCACACGCTCATTGGTAAAATTAGCACGCGCTTCCCCGGTTTCCTGTTATACACCCATTTCACGACATCACTCCCACAGTTAGCTGGAAAGCGAGAGGAAAGATGTTACACATCAAAAAATGTTCTATAGGCAAACTTTTTATCAGATTCACGAAGTAAATAAATCACAATATAGGCACAATTATTTTAATATTATGACGTATTTTGAAGTACTACCACCGGCTTCAACCTTAGTTTCCCAAGCCTAAACAAAACACTGGAAAGCATTTTAAAAAACTGTAAATCTACAGTAAAAACTGTAGGGCTGGCAACCCTGAGTGCGATGTAGTATTGACGTATGACGTCAATACTGACGACGATTGTACTGTGACGTCAGATCTTTATGTAGTTCGTATAAAGCGGTATAGATGCCGCTACGGTGTACAAATAAAGTAGATAGGTCGTAAAAAAAAGTAGTAAATGCGTGAGTTTTGCTTGTCAGTTCACGACACAAGGTCACCGTACGATGAATCGATGATATTCCAAAATCTGTACAGTGCGTCATGCTTTGGAACGATATATTATCGCATCGACGCTTGATTTCTTATCGTTACAAGGTGTGTGGTGTTTTGACAGTTCTTAATATAGTATTTCTAAAAGCCGGCAACCGGTAAATCGTCAGTATTTGTGTGATCACGGCCTTGGCTATACATAGTCCCTTGGAAGCTAAAACTCTGTAGTGGTACCTAGTAAGTACCGGCTGATTTTAAAACGCTTTTGCTATATTTGACTGCTTTCAGAAATTAATGTTTTTAATTTTGCTGTTTAGCGATAAGACCGCCGTTGTAGCCATACATTTAGGCTCGTGTATAACAATTGTGTGACTGTTTTGGTGTACTTTAAAGTTTTATTCTATTCTTTTGTATTCTATTTTATGATAACTGTTGAGATTCCGAAAGCCGCGAGTCTCTCACAATTATTGTTTACCAAATATTATGTTTAGTTTATTTATTAGTTTTAATTATTATTGTCGAGTAAATGTGTTGAAAAACGTCGATTCATACAGGTGGGTAATTATCATTGCAGTTTATCAGTTCTTTTGAAACAGAAACTAAACTGAGACGTCGCCTTTAGCTCGGGCGTGTATTCCGGATCCGCTGCAAGGACGAAATTTACCCACTTACTAACCCACATCCTAAGTCCCTAAGTTACTCTTTATAGCTGCCAGTAAAATCTTATCAGAATTGGTCCAGCCGTTTTGAAAAATAACCGGAACAAGCAGACAGACAGACAACAATTTTAAAAGCTGATTTTAAGGCATAGGTATCGTGAAAATAAATGTATGGCCTTAAAAAAAAATTAAGTATTTTGACATTACAAACAGACACTTTTATATATATTTACAATTTTATATGACGTATTTGTATTGCACCATTATTTAATCAGATATTTCCATCACTTTTCCAGAATCATGTCAAAATATGTGTTCTACTTCTTCCATGAAAAGGCTTTGGCCGAGTCAAGTCGTCTTCTCATGGCGTATGGTGGTCAGAAGTTTGACGACATCCGCTTTACTTATGACGAATGGCTAGCGTTCAAGCCAAGTAAGTACTCTTATTGTAATCTCTTCCACTATTTAAAGCAACTTTCCAATATGTCACTTGTAATGATGTAATTAAAACTTTAAATGTTAAAAAGACTGCAGATCTATGGGGTAATTCTGTTGACGTTGCTAGGTCTATTATGAACATTGTAGCACCTACTTTAGCAGTAATTTTTAATAATTGTGTAAATTGTGGTGAGTTTCCTGATCTAATGAAATATATTAAAATTATACCATTGTTTAAATCAGGTAGTACATCAGACCCTACTAATTATAGACCTATATCAGTGCTACCTACTTTTAGTAAAATTTTTGAGAAAATTATTTTAGATCAAATTCAAAGATATTTTAATAAACACAAATTATTACATAACAAACAGTTTGGTTTCACAAAGGGTCGTTCAACAACTGATACTGGTGTTGAACTTTTGGGGCACATTTATAATGCATGGGAAGATAAATGCGATGCGTTGGGCATTTTTTGTGATTTGTCTAAGGCTTTCGATTGCGTTCTCCATGATACATTGATCAGGAAGCTGCACTACTACGGAGTCCGGGGCGCCTCTCTGGATCTTCTTACTTCATACTTGAGTAATAGGATTCAGATAGTTGATGTGAACGGCAAAAGGTCTCCCGGGTCTGTAGTCAGAATGGGGGTTCCTCAAGGCTCAATTCTGGGTCCTTTTTGGTTTCTAATCTATATCAACGACTTGCCTTATCTCATAAAGAATAAACATGATATAGTGCTGTTTGCAGATGACACTTCACTTTTATTTAAACTCAAACGTCAGCAGGTGGTTGTTGATGATGTAAATAATGCTCTTTCAACTGTAGTTAACTGGTTCATTATCAATAATCTTCTCCTTAACGAGAAAAAAACAAAATGCATAAAGTTCACATTACCCAATGTAATGCAAGTGAACACTAGTGTGTCAATAAAGGGTGAAGAGTTGAAAACCGAGGATTTCACAGTGTTCTTAGGTTTAACTTTGGATGCGCAGCTTCAGTGGAGCCCCCATATAGATAAACTGTCCAAAAAACTTAGCTCTGCAGCATACGCCGTAAGGAAAATTCGTGGTTTAACAGATTTAGAGACAGCTCGTTTAGTATACTTTAGTTATTTTCATAGTGTGATATCGTACGGCATTCTGTTGCGGGGAAATGCCGCCGATATTCAGACAATTATTGTTTTACAGAAAAGGGCTATTCATGCAATTTATAAATTAAGTCCCAGACACTCCCCTCAGAGACAAATTTAAAGAGATTAATATTATGACTGTTCCCTCTCAATATATTTATGAGAATCTCATGTATGCACATAAAAATATTAATCTGTTTAAAAGATACAGTGATATCCATAGCATAAATACTAGGAATTTTATTGTACCTAAAACCAGGCTCAAGAAAATATAGGTGGTTCGTTTAGATGCCAATGTATACGTTTATATAATAAACTTCCTAGCCAAATTCAAGAACTAAGCATAAATAAATTTACATCATTTATTAAACGTAAACTATGCCAGAAAGCTTTTTACACAATTAATGATTTTCTTGAGGACAAAAAGGCGTGGGATTGAGCTGCTTCAATGATATACATGAGCCATTGTTTTCATATGTACTACTTATATAAACACTGATGAAATTTTTTTATATATTTTTTTTTACTATTCGTTTATGACATGAATACTTGTATAGTATTATATTATATTTTTAATTTATTTTTTGATTGATATTTTATTATGATTATTATTTTTTTTTACTTGAATACTTTGTTAAGTATTATATTTATTTTTTTATTGACATATTATTATTACTATTTTGTTTGACACGAATATTTACTTTGTAAAGTATTATATTTTTATTTTTTTTGATTACTTAATTATTGTAAATGTGAGGACTATGTGGGTTATTATTATTATTTTCTCCTCCTTTTTACTGTAATTTTTAACGTTGTCTGACAGTTTGAGTACTTTTGCGGCCTACCCAAATGTCTTTTCTTTGGTATTGTTCGTTAAGTCAATGAACTCCTTAGTGGTTTTTAAGTTGAGCTATTCGACTATTGACAAATGCTTGCACTGACTGGACAGGTCAACTCAAATATGTTAAGACCACTACAGACACTAAGCTGCATGGTCCTCATATAGAATAATGTGAATGCGAGAACTATGTATGTCGTTATATTCATGTAGATTTTATGATTGTCTGGCAGTTTGAGTATTTTTGCGGCCTACTCAAATGTCCTTACTTTGGTATTGTTCGTCGGTTCGTTGAGCTCCTCAAAGTTCTGAGTTGAGCTTCGCGATGACTGCCAAATGCTTGCACTGTCTGGACAGGTCCACTCGAATTTGTGTGTTGCTTTCTTCAAAAAGTTCATCCCAGACATCAACGTACATGGTTCATTCTCATATGATTTAACCAGTACACATTGTATGGATTTGAACACTTTAAAAGAGACTTTGACCTCTGAGTTTGTTTCGGTGTTTCTTCTCAGGGTCGTCAGCTAGGAAACACCGGCCTCATCTAGCTTAAACTGACAAAAAACATTAAATGATAAATGATAAATGATGTTTATTCAGTAAATAGGTTACAAGGAACACTTTTACACGTCAATGTTTTTTTTGTCAGTTTAAGCTAGATGAGGCCGGTGTTTCCTAGCTGACTACCCTGAGAAGAAACACCGAAACAAACTCAGAGGTCAAAGTCTCTTTTAGTGTTCAAATCCATACAATGTGGACTGGTTAGATCCTATGAGAACCATGTACGTTTATGTCTGGGATGAGCTTTATGAAGAAAGCAACACACGAATTCGAGTGGACCTGTCCAGACAGTGCAAGCATTTGTCAGTCATCGCGAAGCTCAACTCAGAACTCTAAGGTGCTCAACGAACCGACGAACAATACCAAAGTAAGGACATTTGAGTAGGCCGCAAAAAATACTCAAACTGCCAGACAATCATAAAATCTACATGAATATAACGACATACATAGTTCTCGCATTCACATTATTCTATATGAGGACCATGCAGCTTAGTGTCTGTAGTGGTCTTTTGAAGAAAGAACCAAACATATTTGAGTGGACCTGTCCAGTCAGTGCAAGCATTTGTCAATAGTCGAATAGCTCAACTTAAAAACCACTAAGGAGCTCAATGACATGACGAACAATACCAAAGAAAAGACATTTGGGTAGGCCGCAAAAGTACTCAAACTGTCAGACAACGTTGAAAATTACTGTAAAAAGGAGGAGAAAATAATAATAATAACCCACATAGTCCTCACATTTACAATAATTAAGTAATCAAAAAAAAATAAAAATATAATACTTTACAAAGTAAATATTTGTGTCAAACAAAATAGTAATCATAATATGTCAATCAAAAAATAAAAATAAATATAATACTTAACAAAGTATTCAAGTCAAAAAAAAAAAAATAATAATAATAAAATGTCAATAAAAAAATAAAATAAAAAATATAATGCAATACTATACAAGTATTCATGTCAAAAACGAATATTAAAAAAAATATATATATAAAAAATTTTTCATCAGTAAGTAGTACATATGAAAACAATGGCTCATGTATATCATTGAAGCAGCTCAATCCCACGCCTTTTTGTCCTCAAGAAAGTCATTAATTGTGTAAAAAGCTTTCTGGCATAGCTTACGTTTAATAAATGATTTAAATTTATTTATGCTTAGTTCTTGAATTTGGCTAGGAAGTTTATTATAGAAACGTATACATTGACATCTAAACGAACCACCTATTTTTTTCTTGAGCCTGGTTTTTGGTACAATAAATTTGTGTTTGTTCCTAGTATTTATGCTATGGATATCACTGTATCTTTTAAACAGATTAATATTTTTATGTGCATACATGAGATTCTCATAAATATATTGAGAGGGAACAGTCATAATATTAATCTCTTTAAATTTGTCTCTGAGGGAGTGTCTGGGACTTAATTTATAAATTGCACGAATAGCCCTTTTCTGTAAAACAAAAATTGTCTGAATATCGGCGGCATTTCCCCACAACAGAATGCCGTACGACATCACACTATGAAAATAACTAAAGTATACTAAACGAGCTGTCTCTAAATCAGTTAAACCACGAATTTTCCTTACGGCGTATGCTGCAGAGCTAAGTTTTTTGGACAGTTTATCTATATGGGGGCTCCACTGAAGCTGCGCATCCAAAGTTAAACCTAAGAACACTGTGGAATCCTCGGGTTTCAACTCTTCACCCTTTATTGACACACTAGTGTTCACTTGTATTACATTGGGTAATGTGAACTTTATGCATTTTGTTTTTTTCTCGTTAAGGAGAAGATTATTGACATTAAACCAGTTAACTACAGTTGAAAGAGCATTATTTACATTATCAACAACCACCTGCTGACGTTTGAGTTTAAATAAAAGTGAAGTGTCATCTGCAAACAGCACTATATCATGTTTATCCTTTATGAGGTAAGGCAAGTCGTTGATATAGATTAGAAACAAAAAAGGACCCAGAATTGAGCCTTGAGGAACCCCCATTCTGACTACAGACCCGGAAGACCTTTTGCCGTTCACATCAACTCTCTGAATCCTATTACCCAAGTATGAAGTAAGAAGATCCAGAGAGGCGCCCCGGACTCCGTAGTAGTGCAGCTTCCTGATCAATGTATCATGGAGAACGCAATCGAAAGCCTTAGACAAATCGCAAAAAATGCCCAACGCATCGCATTTATCTTCCCATGCATTATAAATGTGTCCCAAAAGTTCAACACCAGCATCAGTTGTTGAACGACCCTTTGTGAAACCAAACTGTTTGTTGTGTAATAATTTGTGTTTATTAAAATATCTTTGAATTTGATCTAAAATAATTTTCTCAAAAATTTTACTAAAAGTAGGGTCTGATGTACTACCCGATTTAAACAATGGTATAATTTTACTATATTTCATTAGATCAGGAAACTCACCACAATCTATACAATTATTAAAGATTACTGCTAAAGTAGGTGCTACAATGTCTATAATAGACCTAGCAACGTCAACAGAATTACCCCATAGATCTGCAGTCTTTTTAACATTTAAAGTATTAAAAGTTTTGATTACATCATTACAAGTGACATATCTATACATATAATAAATCTGTAGAAAAGTCATTTTTGTACATTGAAGAAATTGAAACAAAAAATAGCCAGCGTGTGAAAAGATAAGTAACAGAACCCATTTCCATCATTTTTGAAATTTTTGTCTGTTTGTCTGTTTGTCTGTTTGTCTGTTTGTCTGTTTGTTTGTGCGCACATCACGTAAAATCTACGAATTCAATGCTGACAATGTTTATATACAAAAATTATACGCAACTTAAGGATTAACTTAGTTTTTGTTTCATCGAAATCGGTTCACTCTATCAAAAGATATGATTAATTTAGTGAGTTCAAGAAGTAAAATATTACGTTACGCAATTAAGTATAGTACTTGCAACGACATCTTAAGACTAAAAATAGAACTAATGTTGATAGTTGAAATCTAAATCCGATAGATGGCGTTGTGCAAATGACGTCATTTTCTGAATCGCGGTGTTAAGATTTTCCGCGCGAGGATGACGTCCACCGTGTTTACTAGGCAAATTGGGTTTCGTTAGGTGTCTTAAAAGTTCTTGCGTGTGTCGTAAAAGTTCTTTGGTTGCTTGGTTTATCGATTTTCTAAATTGGTCGAAAAAAAAGTATTTGCTTATCTTATTGGTTTCGTTTGGTCAACTTTGGTCATTGGTTTGAAGTACGAAGTAAAGATTGTATTTGATTTACTTCGTAGTTTGAATCCAATAGTGCCAATCGTTATACAGTAAGTTAGTGTTGCCAATTCGTTGAGTCACGACCACGAACAGACGATACGTTGTCACACTAGACTGTTCGACGCACCGATCTTTTAAGTTTGTAGGCTATTCAGTCATAAGTGTTGTTAGTTTTGTTTATTGCTTTAATTTTCCTTGAAAATGCCTCAAAGAAAAAAAACTAACCTTTCGCTGCGTAGCCGAAATGCGAAAAGGATGAGACTTTGTAGGTCTCAGGAATCGGAAGAAGATCGTGAAGCACGGTTATCTGCTAACCGAGAGCACATCGCTCTTTCACGTGAATCGGAAACGTTCACCGAAAGGGAGTCACGTTTAAATTCACAAAGAACACGGACCGCGACTTTGCGGTCTCAAGAGAGTATCCAGGAACGCGAAGACCGGCTGTCTGCTGATCGGGAGCGCCACTCTCTCTCACGTGAGTCAGAGACATTCACAGAAAGGGAGTCGCGCTTAAGTTCGCAAAGAACTCGGACCGCGACTTTGCGTTCTCAAGAGAATATCCAGGAACGCGAAGTTCGGCTGTCTGCTGATCGGGAGCGCCAGTCTCTCTCACGCGAGTCAGAGACATTCACAGAAAGGGAGTCGCGCTTAAGTTCGCAAAGAACTTGGACCGCGACTTTGCGTTCTTAAGAGAATATCCAGGAACGCGAAGTTCGGCTGTCTGCTGATCGGGAGCGCCAGTCTCTCTCACGCGAGTCAGAGACTTTCACAGAAAGGGAGTCGCGCTTAAGTTCGCAAAGAACTCGGACCGCGACTTTGCGTTCTCAAGAGAATATCCAGGAACGCGAAGTTCGGCTGTCTGCTGATCGGGAGCGCCAGTCTCTCTCACGCGAGTCAGAGACTTTCACAGAAAGGGAGTCGCGCTTAAGTTCGCAAAGAACTCGGACCGCGACTTTGCGTTCTCAAGAGAGTATCGAGGAACGCCAAGCACGTCTGTCATCTGACCGAGAGCGACACGCTCTCTCGCGCGAGTCTGAATCTCTCTCCCAAAGAGAAGAACGATTACAAATAGCTAGACATAACTATGTAGGTGTACAAAGAAACAATGAAAGTTATCTTGCATCTGAAAGGGAAAGAATAGATGAACTAAGACGAGCAGAAACAGCAGAACAACGTCAATCTCGCCTAGAAATAGAACGAGCTCGATACCATATGAATAGAGAAACAAATAGCGGAGCTGATGAGTCCATGGAAAATGACGATGCAAATATTTTATTACCTTGGGACAATAGGGAAAAATCAGGGTTCACATATTCGTCTAGAATTAATTATGCTGGCTTTACTTTCGTGGGTGACATGAGAGAAATTTGTAATTTTTGTCATGCTTTGAAATGGAGGAAAGAGACAGATGGAATGTGCTGCTCAAATGGAAAAATTGTTCTTCCAAATTTCCAAGATCCACCACACTTACTTAAAAGTCTCCTGAATGGCGATCATCCCCAGTCGAACCGTTTTTTGGATAATATTCGTTTATATAACAGTGCTTTCCAAATGACTTCCTTTGGGGCAAAACAAATAACGGAAGGACCGTTCATGCCAACCTTCAAAGTACAAGGTCAAGTTTATCACCTTATTGGATCTTTGCTGCCAGAAAATGAACCCAAATTTCTCCAAATTTATTTTGTATCCGATTACACGCAACAGCTCAATGTTAGAAATCACAATTTTCCCCAGCTCAATGCTGAGCTTTTGGGTCAACTTCAAGAATTGCTGCATCACGTTAACCAGTACGTTCGTGAATTCAAAGCTGCATTGGAGTCAATTCCACAAGGCAGCAATGATTTCAAAATTGTTATAAGTGCCGATAGACGTCCTGTGGGTGAACACCGTGGAAGACACAATGCACCCGTCGCAGATGAAGTTGCAGTTGTTTTAGTCGACCAGGAGTGTGAGAGACGTGATATCGTGTTGCGTACACGCGACGATCGCCTTCAACGCATTTTGGAAACCCACCGAGCTTACGACGCCCTGCAATATCCACTAATTTATTGTCATGGTGAAGATGGGTACAATTTTGGGCTGTACCAAGTGAACCCTACTACGAGAGTCACTAATTATCAAAAAAAAATATCTGCTCAACAATACTATTCCTACCTTTTACAAATAAGGCAAAACAGTTTCGTATATTTGCAACGATTTCGTGGTTTGTTCAGCCAATTTATTGTGGACATGTACGCAAAAATAGAAACTGAACGTTTAGTGTATATTCGCACTAACCAGCGACGGTTACGCGCTGAAGAATACGTGCACTTGCGGGACGCCATGCAATCAGATAATAACGTCGAAAACTTGGGTCGATTGGTTATTTTGCCATCCAGTTTCACAGGCGGTCCGCGGTATATGCACGAACGAACGCAAGATGCTTTTTGTTACGTCCGTAAATACGGCCGGCCGGACCTTTTTATAACATTTACAACAAATCCAAAGTGGACGGAGATTTGCCAGGCACTTCTCACAGGACAGGCGTCATACGACAGACATGACATTATTGCTAGGATTTTTCATTTAAAACTCAAAGTCTTGATTAATCTACTTACAAAGGAGAAAGTTTTCGGTTCAACTCTTTGTTTTATGTATAGCGTCGAGTGGCAAAAGCGTGGTTTACCCCACGCGCACATTCTTCTGTGGCTGGAAGAAAAAATTCGTCCCGATGCTATAGACAGTGTCATAAGTGCAGAATTTCCGGACTATAATGCAGATCCGATTTTGCATGACATAGTAAAAACACATATGGTTCACGGGCCATGTGGCCTCTTAAACAGGGAATCACCGTGCATGAAAGATGGTCAATGCTCAAAAAAATACCCCAGAGCACTGAAAGAACTAACTATGGCTGGGGAAAATGGGTATCCGCAATACCGGCGAAGATCACCGTCACAAGGTGGTTTCACAGCTACTGTCAGATTCCGTAGACAAGAAATAATTATAAATAATAGTTGGGTGGTACCGTATTCTCCAGTTTTGTCAAACGCTTTTCAAGCACACATTAATGTTGAAATTTGTAATAGCGTCGAATCTATAAAATATATATGTAAATATGTTAATACAGGTAGTGATCAAGCCATGATAGCACTAAGAAATAACAACCAATTTGATGAAGTGACAAGGTATCAATCTGGCCGATACATAAGCTCTTCGGAGGCAGTTTGGCGCATTTTGAGTTTCCCTATTCATGAAAGGTATCCGCCAGTCATCCATCTTGACGTGCACCTGGAAGGCGGGCAGCGAGTTTACTTTCAGCCAGAAAATGTGGCAGAAAGAATGAACAACCCAAGACAAACCACCTTGCTCGCATTCTTTCGCCTTTGCGAAAGAGACAATTTCGCTAAGTCTCTGTTGTACAATGAAGTGCCACATTATTATACTTATAACAAGCAGCAAGGTGTTTTTAATCGCAGGAGACGTGGAACTGCTGTAGAAGGCGAGTCCGGCATTTTTAAAGAACACGTGATTGGAAGAGTATACACGGTGCACCCAAATAATGCAGAGTGTTATTATTTACGCCTTCTTCTTCACACAGTGCGAGGACCTACTTCTTTTGCTGAGCTCCGCAAAGTGGACGATATAGAATATCCCACATTTCAAGCTGCTTGCCGCGCACGGCATTTATTAGATGGCGATCAGCATTGGGATGATGCTTTAGCCGAAGCATGCGTCAGTGATAGTCCACATCGTTTGCGCCATTTATTTGCCATTTTGTTGACATTTTGTGGCCTATCGGACGCTGGGCAGTTGTGGCAAAAATATAAAGACGCGTTTGCCGAAGATTTTTTGAGACAGCAAAATATAAATAGTGAAACTTCTGACCAAGTACGTGAAAGCTGCCATAATAGGGCTTTGCTGGCTATACAAGATATAGTTACAAGTATAGGAGGGAACCCCCTCAGTCAATACGGCTTGCCGACACCGACAGTTGGTGGGGAACGAATTAATAGGGAGTATACATCTGAAATAAATTACAACCCCGAAGAGTTAGCAGAAATATTGCGAAATGGCTGTTCAAATTTGACGACAGAACAACGTCAAATCTTTGATAGAGTATGCTGTAGTGTAGAACATTCATTAGGAGAAATGCTGTTTTTAGATGCACCTGGTGGAACAGGTAAAACTTTCCTCACTAAAGTTATCTTGGCTCAAATAAGGAGCCAAAACAAAATTGCCCTTGCCGTCGCTTCCTCAGGAATAGCTGCCACTTTATTACCAGGAGGAAAAACTGCACATACAACATTTAAAATACCAATCGACTTGGACCGCACAGAAAACCCTGTTTGCAACGTGTCTCGCAATAGTGATAAAGCAAGGGTTTTACGCGATTGCGCCCTTATCGTTTGGGACGAGTGTACGATGGCAAATCGTAAAGCTGTGGAAGCTGTAGATAGAACGTTGCGAGATATAAGACAAAATGACCGACCGATGGGAGGCTTAACGGTGCTATTCTGTGGAGACTTCAGGCAGACACTCCCTATAATACCCAGAGGAACGAGGGCCGATGAAATAGGTGCCTGTTTAAAGAGCTCTATTTTATGGCATAGTGTCATATTAACTAATTTGAGCTTTAATATGCGAGCATATTTGGGAGGTGACGCAAACGCGCAGGTTTTCTCAAATTTACTACTTCAAATTGGTAACGGCACATACCCGACTCAAGAAGGAGGTAAAGTAACTTTAGTCGAAAGCCTGTGTTCTTCTGTTGCCTCACAGCAGGAACTCATTTCCTCTGTATACGGAGATCCATCAGAGATCTCGAACCATGACGCTGCTTGGCTATGCCAACGAGCTATTTTGGCACCTCGCAACGACCAAGCAGCAGCAATAAATTCTCAAATATTGGTACATGTTTCTGGAGAAAGTAGGGAATATTTATCTATTAACACGGTTTTAGAAGAAGGAGATGCCACCCACTATCCAGTAGAGTTTTTAGACTCTCTAAATACACCAGGTCTTCCAGCACACAAAATTTATTTAAAAGTCGGAGTACCAATCATTCTACTCAGAAATTTAAGCCCACCAAAACTATGCAATGGAACTCGGTTGAGAGTAACAAATCTCCAACGAAATGTCATCGAAGCCGAAATCTTAACAGGTTGCGGCTCCGGTGATGTTGTTTTCATTCCCAGGATACCCATTATCCCCAATAATTTTCCGTTTACTTTCAAACGTGTGCAATTTCCTGTAAGCCTCTGTTACGCTATGACTATTAATAAAGCCCAAGGCCAGACGTTATCCGTTGCGGGTGTAGACCTTACTTTTGATTGTTTTTCACACGGCCAACTCTATGTTTCTCTATCACGTGTTAGCAACCCAAACAACCTTTTTGTATATGCTCCGGGTAATTCCACCGCTAACATAGTATATAGAGAAGCATTAACGTAATCAACTATACCAAAGTCAGGACTCTTATCTAAATCATCAAAAAGGTGATATACTCTTATCTAAACGACGTTGTTTTGTTCTCGACAACCACGCGAACGAAGTCGCGGGCACAGCTAGTTGGAAATAAAATTGGGATTCACAAACATTGACGTGTAAAAGTGTTCCTTGTAACCTATTTACTGAATAAACATCATTTATCATTTATAACGATTTTAATAATAAAGGAACATAGGAGAATAATAATCAAATATTTGAGACATTTATTTAATAAAAATGTCGAATCCCGTCAGGCCCCGTGCGCCCCACATGTGGGACGCAACAATAGGTTTTTAATTGTGTCAGTTTTTTTCGGGGCCTGACGGATTAATAGTACCCTAATAACGGATAAATAGTAACCTAATGAATTTATAGTACCGGATCCATTAAAAAACAAATATTGAGCTATTCTTTTCATATACAGGGTGTAACGGAAAGGTGTGATCACATTACCTGTTTCCACGAATTGTAATAAAGAGGCCGTACACGAAATTTTACCGATTTCGCTGATTAAATAATGTTTTTCTAAAAGTTTTAATGCACAACTTAAATATCATTTTAATGCACAACTTAAATATCATTTCAACTTTATTATGATCTAATGAATGGGCATTTATCTATGTTTCAGATAAATTTGCAATAAAGTACATTGACCTTTCCCTAATAACTCTTCGTAGGTACCTGAACAATTAAATATAAATCGTTTTTCATTATTAGACAATGTTAAGGATCACGAGAGATGTTGATTCGGGACAGCTTTGAGTCATTAATTCTGTTTTTCAAATTAAAAATGTCAATAAATGTAGGTGGGTCAATGACCGTTATTGCACGTTTATTTGGAGCAACCTATAGATTCGAAGCTTGCGTTGCGTATTATAAAGTCGAGATTTGGGTTGTTTTTTATTGCCAAATTGTAATTTTTAAATTTTTTCGATGATGAATGTTCTATGATGGTGTGCATTAAAACTTATAGACATGCATTATTTTAACTGTAAAATCACGTAAATCAGTGAAATCGGTCAAAATTTCGTGTACGGCCTCTAGTTAATGTTTTTAAAGGCTTTGAACGTATTAGGCATAGGATTGTTCGAAAGAGTCACCGTGGCCCTGGAACGCCAAGAACAACTGAAGGAACGCGGGTGGGTTTTAGTCATGAAGAGTCTGACACTCCGTCCTGCTCCACCCAGAGCGAGAGAAGTCATTTTATGATGTCCCACCCTAAAAAAAAGGCACTGAACGAATGATGTACAGAAGTATAGTAAGAATTAGTAACACAATCACTTCTACTGAGACAACCACACATATTTCTAATGGTCCTCGTTTTAATGGAGACTACTTATAAAATTGAGCAGTGACGGCCCAGTGGTAACGACCGCGACTTACAAGTTGTTGGTTGTGAGTTCAAACCCAGGCAGGCGCTTTACTTTGTGTAAATTATTTCATCACCACTGCTCTCAAAACGGTGAAGGAAAACATCGTGAGGAAACCGGCATATCCTAGAACCAAAAATTCGAAGACATGTGACATCCACCAACCCGCATTGGGCCCGCGTGTTGGATTACGACCCACAGCCTCTCACAGAGAGGAGGCCCGTGTCTCAGCAGTGGGGACATTAAAAGGCTGATGATGATGATGATGATGATGACTTATAAATACAATCGAATAGACGTGAAGATATTTACAAGTGATATAACTTAACTTTCAGAGACAATTCACGGACAGGTTCCCATCTTAGAGATCGATGGCAAGCAGTACGCTCAGAGTCTGACCATCGCCCGGTACCTCGGGCGCAAGTACGGGCTGGTTGGAGACACACCTGAAGATGCGCTGGAGATCGACCAGAACGTCGACCTACTCAATGATTTCCGTTTGAGTAAGTTTTAGCTCCTCTTCATACATAAAGTTCATTCTGGTTAAATTTCAGTTTATTTTTACGTCGAGTTAAAAAGGTTATACATGAAAAAAAAAACAAAATAAATTGAGATTGGGAAGATGATGTTGATGCTGTTGTTGAAGTAGAATAATTAAAAAAAAAATACCTAACAGAACCATGCGACGTGTAAGTCAAAATAGTTTGCTTTTTTTTCAGAGGCTGGAGAGGTACAATATGAACGAGATGCGGCTATCAAGGAAGCCAGATATGCTAAGTATGCTCAGACCGTGTTCCCAGACTACCTGGAGAAACTTAACGCTGTTGTCGTAAAGAACAATGGACACCTTGCCCTCGGAAAGGTAAATTTACGAAAATTTATAAAAAAAGAATAATAGCAGTTTCCTAAAAAATCTAATTACTTCTTCAGTTAGATTACCAAAACATATTGGAAATATATTTTTTGTTTTGTTACGTAAGTAAGAAACTGGCCAAGTGCGTGTCGGATTTCGCACGTTAAGGGTTCCGTCTGCCCAGGGGTTGTGGATAAAGTCTCAGGCTAAGGCAGGGAAGGGGTGAACTCAGGGGTGGGTTTTAGTCAGTAAGACACGTAAAAAGCCTGAAAGTACATATGTCTGACACGCCCTCCCGCTCCACCTAGAGCGGGAGAAGTCATTGGATTATTACCAACCCCCAAAAGAAAAAAAAAGAAAAAGAGGTTTCCGTACCAAATATTGGTATTTGTTAGTAAAATATACGTAATAATCAAAGACTATAGAGTGGTTTTATTCTCTTTGGTAATAATAAACATTATCACCAAATTTCAAGTTCAATTATGTCAATAAGAAGTTAAAAATTTCTTCGTTACAAAATTTTGTGACAGACGACGGACGGATGGAAAGACAGACAGACGTACACGTGAGTGACAAAAATAGGGCTCCGTTTGAATCCTTCGGGTACGGAACCCTAAAAAAGAAAGAACCATGCCTAGGGGTAGCGGAATGCCTAGGGGTAGCGGATAAATTCTGAAAATGAGTTACCGCACCCCTGAGCACTCAGGCAGGGAAGGAACAGGGGTGGTTCTTAGTCAGTAAGAGTCTGACACGCCCTCCCGCTCCACCCAGAGCGGGAGAAGTCATTGAATGATTTCCCACCCCCAGAAAAAAAAACCTAGAACATCATTGAGGAATATAGTCTGTGTGGTTTAGCGATTTGACTTTATCAGAGATGAACAAAAAACTAGCCATTTATAATAGACATATTATTTTGTTCTACCTAGCTTTTTTAGTCCCACTGCTGGGCAAAGGCCTTTCACTCCTTTTTATCACGCTTTTAATAGCCTGGTATGTATCTATATAACGGAATCTTGGAACGTGATTTTCATCCACTTCAAAACGTCGGATTGAATGGAAACTTCGCACGCTTATCAAGGACCGATGACAATGCATGGTTAGCTAAGTGACGTCATTCTTAATCAAATATGGCGGACTCCCAAAGATGGCGGACTAGTTATTTTGCTGAGAAAAATACGAAAAATAAAAATAAAGCACATTATTAGTTTTTTTTTTAAACTATAGAAAATTATTCCACACAATTATGCATTTAGCTGGTGTGAGCGAGTCATCAGTTCGTTGCGCCATCTTCACCCCTCTCTTAGTTTTCATCTTGTATAATATTTTCCTCATTTTATCTTTTTACAGCTGACATGGGGAGACTTTGTCTTAGCGGGTATGTTCGACTACTTAAAGACGATGCTGCGCATGCCTGACCTCGAGAAGAAGTACCCTGCCTTCCAGAAAGTCGTTGACAACGTGTACTCCATTCCTCAGGTTAAGGCCTACGCTGATAACGCCCCACCGACGCCATACTAAAGAATAAGTGTGAAGTATGAACATGCAAATTTTTATCTTAAGATTACGTTAGTATTACAATCTGCAAGTATATCTGAGTACCTAATTAAAAGTGCCTGTTATGAACTTACCTACATTAATTTTAAGAAGTAACAATAAACACATAAAATAAAGTTGTTGTGACATCTAGACTACCTGCATAAAAATTGACACCGTTTAATAGCCCAACCAGCAATTCGGTCCTATTATTTCAGCTCATAACTCTAAAAAGCTCTATAAACGATTTATTAAGGTTTTAGCGGTGCTAGAGTGTTGTATAAAAGCGTTCGACAGTACATTACTGCTCTAAATGCTTATAGAGCTAAAAATACCTAAAAACAAAGGATGTAAACGTTTACTACGCCATTTTATACAACCTTTATAGTCAAGTACTATAGCAAGTTCTAATATAACTACTACATAATAATATTGCTCTATAAAATTGTTAACAGGTGCCTTTATTTATCTGATTAGCGTAATAAGGGTTAAAAACGAACTGCAATAGTAGTTTCGTTATAGCAGTGATGAACACTCAACTACAGGGCGATATTGTGATAATGTGGATATTCAGATCGCTGCTATAGTACGTGTGCGTTAGTAGTCACAAAGACTTTACAATACAGTGTTTTTGTGATGTAGTCTAATTTTAGATCACGTTAATAGAACGTAAGTGTACTATAATAGTTTTTAGATGCATATTATAATTTTATCGATAAGCATATCAAACAGACACTATAATAGAGCAGAATTATTGTATAACAACTTTTTTGGTGCCTAGCAATGCGCTTGTTAGTATTATAAGTGGATATCTATCACTATAATGACGCAAAAGTGGCACATACATGTAGATAAATGTTTCTATTAAATGACAATTAAGTCCCAAAAAGGATTATTGGCTCGCTTTTACAACAATACTCAGACATTTTGATACGGAATTAATGCGACGTGCATTCTGACCTAAACACAAAAAAAAATGGATTTAAAGAATTGGAAAAGATATAAACGCAGTGGAACTTATAGAAGAGAAGTGAATAGACGTTTTGAAAGAGCAGCTTTGTCATCATCAAACAATCAAAGCAGTAATAGTAGCCAAAATCAAGTTGGAATCACAATTACGGGAAACGGTTCCGTACAAAACGTGTCTTACAAAGATCTTATTTCGGAAGAGAGTCCTTACTCCAGCGATTTTTCTGAATCTTCAAGCAATGTTTCAAGATTCGAAAAAGACCAACAATTTTGTGATGGCGTGAAAAATTGGGCCATTAATTATATATAAGTATACTAAACACATGAACAAAATTCAAAGATTATTTAGAGTTGACGTAATAAAGTGTAAACTTATCTCGATCTCTTACAACTCAACTACTTATTTTGTGCCATTAATACTGTATAATAACGACATTTTACTAATTCCCAAGGTTTATTTACGCAGATGGTATATAAATAAAAATCTTTATTAATTGAATGGTTCTTTATTTTAAACTAAAAAAGATCAGTCATTCTTGATCAGTCTTGATCTCACGTTAAAATCAACCCACATAATTAACTCAGCTTATACAAACTTCAGGTACCTACCTACTCCAAAATATGTCAAAAACATAAAATGTTATAATATTTACTTCACAGAAATATTCAATTTAAAGCAAGTAAAAAACAGGACTCTTACAGTTAACACAGTTTTCACTTAATATAAAATGTGTGATTTTCCACGGCCATTCCACTGCTGTAAGCAGCATGAAATCGTATCGACTAAGAAATTTATCGATATCCATATTGGCGTCCATTAGGTACACTGAAAAAACACAATTTTGACTGCAGTTTATATTTATAAAGGTATTGCTTCTAAAGTTCAGCGATGCTACTAGATACATACATAGGCACTTCATGTAAAGAAATATAAACACTAGGTACGTAAAACTTGTTATATCTACGAAGTTCTTCACGAAGAAAAAAAAACTGGTTACATGATTAATTCACATTATTCGTCAGTAAACAGTTTATAATTAAGTTTTTTTTTATTACCTATGGTCTTCAGAAAAATACTAAAAAAAACACTGTGTATTATAAATATATTCAGTCATGCTCACACAGAACCCCAATTTTAGGTTGAATCCACGATGACTGACAGTGAAAACATTATCACAGCAAGTACTATAATGGCTCTTAAAATATCGAAGTCACTTTATATGATAAATATTTTAGTAAAAGCTCAAGAATTCGAGGGGGGCACTTTAAATTCATGGTAAAACTATCCCTAGTTTATCAGTAAAGTTGCAGTCGCACATCATTTCCACCGTAATAGACTAATATTATAATAACAAAATAAAATCTTACTCACCTCAAATAGCTTGTATCCTTTTGTAAAATTATTTTAATTATTTTTGCACTCTGCACTATCACGAATGTAAAATAATGAATGGTGAATGAAAAATGTGAGGTAAAGGAAACTAAACTCTTGTATAGTATGAAAAAGTACTATAAAAGGTCCTACAGTAGCCAGTACATCATTGTTTTGAGACTTGCATCACTGTTACATAGATTTTATTGGACTGTTTCGTCATTTGGAACACTGCAATAAAATTATTTTGTCACTGAACAGTGATCTACATGCGCCACTTCCGAATAAAAGATACGTTCTTTGGGGTTTTATAGGACCAAGGACAGTTTTTTACAAAACGTTCTATGGTCTTTTATAGTACTAGTTTTTGCTGCTTGGGAGGTACCTTAGCGTGCACTAAGATTTTACTTTCCGTACAAAGTTATCAACAGCTGATCAAAATTAGTACGGGCTGAATAAGACTTTGTTGAAGAAAGTTGTTTATTCCCATGGGTTTTCCAATTGAAAAAGCTGTTGATTGAATTCCGTGCAAGACCATAGATCGGCGTACTGTAATACAATCTGTGACCATACATGATTTATACCTACGTAGTGAAGGAATATCCTTTATGATTATGTTTGAAAGAGGTCTCGACATCAATGCCTAAACCTAACTTTGAGGACAAAATTTACCACTAAAACATCTTACGGGAGATAACCCTGCCAGCATTTTCAAATCATGAAAATGTTGACGATAATAACTAATGTAAAATTAATAATGCAAACCCAACTGAAACAAATCAATCTGACAAATAGGTTAAAGTGACATCTGTGCTACGAAGAATAAATTAACAGTTTCACTGCCTACTCGCTAGGTGGCGTTTACCGAGGGCTATGTCCGTAGCTGATGGGTTTCTTAAAACAGACATGTCGTAAGAAAACTTCTCTGAATAATTTGAATATTTTATTACATAACTAACATTTACTAAATTAAACATACGTCATATGCTGCTCACAACGGTTTCCATAGAGCACTCAACTGCTGTCTCTTTTTTCTCTTTTTCCTCTGCTTTTCTGACTCTCCCGACTCTGTCGCTTTCTTCAACTTGCTTGATGGTGTCAAAGAGGGGCACGCCCTTCGTCTCAGGAGTTATGCAGAGGAGTATGCCAGCTGTGATGGCGGAGCAACCGAACAATGTGAATGGTAAGGCCGTCGATATAGTGTTCTGTAAAAAGACAAGAAAAATGATTGTAGAAAGGATAGAAATTTTGTTTAGCCAAAAAATATTTTTGTGTACGTTGTATAATTTGAATAAGCTCAGCACTGATACCTGCTTATCTTATACCGTTAATGAAACACAAACCTGTGATGGACTGTCTGCCAATCGTACTAATGTCATGTTGGAATCCTTTGAATGTGTAATCGACCCATCTTTATATAAATTAGTCAATTTTTTTTTTAATAATTCAATATTAATTAGAAGAGTTGTTACCAGTATAGGAGAGAGTGGTGCGAGCATGCCACCGAGCCTGGAAGCGAAGGACCCAAGCCCCAGGAGCGTGCCCCGGACACTGGTGGGGAACAGTTCCATGGTGTAGGTGATGGCACCTGTGAAGCACGCTGAGATGATCACCTTACCCGTGAGGAACAGCGTGATCTTTGCCCATCTGTATTCTGAAACGGCAAAATTTGCATTTTTCACTCTATTTTTTATACGAAGAGAAATGGAATATCCAAATAACGGATACAAACAAAATTAAAAAGGAGGAGCTCGTGGCTAAAGTAATAACAGCCGCACGGGTCGATCCATCATCTTTACAATTCGAGACTCCTCCATGCCTCGGAAAGTACATTAAGCCGTTGGTCCCGGCTGTCAATCGTGGATCTTTAACAGTCGTTACGGATCGTCAGAAGTCCGAAAGTCTGACAACCAGTCTTACCAAGGGGTATCGTATTACTCAGTTACTGGGTTGTGGAGGTCAGATAGGCAGTCGCTCCATGTAAAAAACTGCATCCGGTTAGACTGGAAGCCGACCCCAAGATAGTTGAGAAAATGTTAGGCAGATTGATTGGATACAAACAAAATTTGTTCCATGTAAAAGCTTTGCCATTTTTCTTTTTTAACGGTGGGAAATCATCAAGACTTCCCATGCTCTGAGTGGTGTGGGAGAGAGTGTCAGACTCTTACTGACTAAAACGCTCCCATGTTCCTGGAGCTGTCCTTAGCTCTTAAGGGCCGCGGTAGCTCTTTCAAAAAATCCCGCAGTTCTGGAAAAGCTTTGCTTTGGTGTTGTTATTTGTACAACTAGTCTTGCATTTGAGACTATTTAAAAAATAGGTCTCTATTTTTTAAATAGTTTCATATTAAAAAAATAGAGACCGATGATTAATTCCATAATTCAACTATATAATTATTCAAATCTATACTTACCATCTGGTACTAATGCAGATATAACGCACACTGCACCGCAAAGGATATAACCGCCCATCAGGGGATACTTCCTGCCGTACTTGTTCATCAGGTACAAACAGATCATCTCTCCTGGAAAGGACATCACGGTAGACAGCAGGAAGTTGACGTACTTATCTCCTGGCAGCCACACAGAGTTTATCATCAAGCCGTAGTAAACGAAACTAGATGTGAACCGACACATCCCTACCACCACCAATCTCTTCAGAATAGCTTTAGACGTGAAAATATCTCCGTAGCTTTCTTTAATCTGAACTTCAGCAATATCAAACTTATCTTTAAGTTCATTTTGAGTCATTCCAGCTAATTCGTCATAATCGATGTTAATATTATTCATTTTAGCTATTCGTTTAAATGATTCTTTTGCTTTGTCATGTTTCCCGTTAACGATTTGCCAGCGGGGGCTCTCGCAGACGAGGAAGATGTAGGCGATGAAGAAGATGAGCGGTCCGTTGATGATGCGGATGAGCGTCTTCCAGTAAGGCACGAACATGGCGATGACGGCGAACATACACTCGCCGACGTAGATCGCGTATGCGAATAGAACTCCTGCCAGCAGTCGGTGCTTCGTGCTTGCTATCTCCAATACTGGAAGCGATAGAAAATTATGATAAGTAAACGTTAATTTTTTTGGAATATCATAGCATAACCGTGAGCTCGTGGCTAAAGTAATAACAGCCGCACGGGTCGATCCATGAGGTTATGCTACGCTTGCCGGGGTTGGTCCGATGGGTGACCCTCTTTATAATTCGAGACTCCTCCGTGCCTCGGAAAGCACGTTAAGCCGTTAGTCCCGGCTGTCAATCATGGATCTTTGACAGTCGTTACGGGTCGTCAGAAGCCCGGCAGTCTGACATCCAGTCTTACCAAGGGGTATCGTATTACCCAGTAACTAGGTTGTGGAGGTCAGATAGGCAGTCAATTCATGTAAAATACTGGTATTCAGCTGCATCCGGTTAGACTGAAAGCCGACCCCTAGATAGTTGGGAAAAGGCTAGGCAGTTTGATTGATCATGGCATAACCGTATTCCCTGAAGGGTTAAGGAAAGGTGCACCTTTGCATATCTAAATGCGAATAATTACAATAGACAAAATGGATAATTATTAATTCACCCGAATCATAAAAATAACAAAATGGATATGCCAACGTACCTAATTGATAACGGAATCGAAGATGATACTCGTAGATTTGATATAGCAAGCAGTTTTTTTCTATTAGATATTCGTTATCGTTTATATACACTACTATAGCTTCGCCCGCATGGTAAAAAGTTGCCTGTATTTTAATCTACGTTATAATCTATTTGTGTGCAAAATTTTATTCAAATCCCTTCAGCCACTTTTGCGTGATTGAAGCACAAACTTACAAACATAAAATTTGGCTTTTATAATATTAGTAGGATTGTTTCGCTTCGATCAAGAAGTGTCTAGGTATATGATACCGTATTGTAATTAATAAATTAAAAGCCTTGTCACAAGCCGAAATAGCTCAGTTGGGAGAGCGTTAGACTGAAGATCTAAAGGTCCCCGGTTCAATCCCGGGTTTCGGCAGTCTGTATTTTGCTTCATTTTTATAAGTAGTCAGCTATTACTGTGCCTTCATGTTGTCAGAAGTAGTTTCGTTTTCCTGTTTTTTTTAAACAACAACAATACGCGTAACATACTTAAATGTGTTAGAGTTGCTTAAACAGATGTTATGTAGGTACTATATTTTGTTTGGTTCAATATTACTGCAGAGGCTCTACACAAGTTGACATAGAATGTCAGCTATAGCGATTATCGAAAACTCAAAAATGTACGGGATTTATAAGGGATAACGAAATGTCACGTGGTGAATCCTTTATGGTTTGGCATTTCCATACCAACCCGCACTGGGTCTGCAGTCTCGACATTGATAGCGAAACTTACGTTAGCTACCGATCTCTAAGTTATAATAAAACTGGGATCTTTTGTGAGGGAAAATTTTAGATCATGACCTGAAAAAATAATTGATTTTCTTGAACTAAGTTAAAATATTAAAGGACATAAAAGTTTGCCTCCTTGCAACATTAATTTCTTAGCGAATAAATTCGGTCGTTACGCGATCGTTAACTTTGTCGAAACTGCAGACCCTTTCTTTTTTTTTTTGCGGGTGGGAAATCATCCAATGACATCTCTCGCTCTGGGTGGAGCGGGAGGGCGTGTCAGACTCTTACTGACTAAAACCGCCCCTGTTCATTCCCTGCCCTGAATGCCCAGGGGCGTGGTAACTCTGTTTCGAATTTATCCACAACCCTTAGGCAGGCATCGGCCATGATAGGCCCCGTCGTAGTTTGCTGACAACTCTTTGAGGCGCGCGTGGAACACTACGCGCCGTCAACTCTCGCTCGGGCCTGGTGCTGATCGTACGGCGTGCTGCCCACTGCTCGCCGTCCGCAGGCCCGGGTCTACGGTGGCCGGAGATCGTCTCGCTACGTACTACGTCCAGGGCGTCTCCTGCGGCGACTGCTGCTGAGGGCGTGAGGGCGACTCTGTTGTTGAGCCTCCCTCATCCGTTCCGCCTTCTCCTCCGCGAGCATTACTCCTTCGCAGATGGAGGAGACTGCTTCCCATTCCCTCTCGCTCCGTACCATGGCCTGGACCAGAGCTGGGCGCGGGAGGTTGCTGCCGCCGATCTCCTCCAGAGACTGCAGGCCCTGGGCCCGCGTGATGGATTAAGGCCTATTACCTCTCACATAGAGCAGGCCTATGTCCCAGCAGTAGGGATATTGTAAGGCTGATTATGATATCAATAAAAGAATGTTAAATTAGACACTGGTGCCGATTCTCTTGTTTAATAACTAAAACAGAAATTAGAGAATCGCTACGCTATCTTTTACAAACAGGCAGTGCGAGAAAAGGACGGCTATAGCTATGAACTAAGTTAGAGATGTCAAACTAGTTTACGCCTTGCGCTTTACCGTGTTTTTTGTCGACATGTTTTTACGTGTACCCTTAATTTGTATGGAAATATTAGTTCAACTAAATTTGAGAGCTCTAATTTACGTCCGTCTTTTTCTTTTTTTTAGAGAGAAAAAGATAGCAATAGCCTAAATAAAGTTTAGTTTCTGCACAACAGAATCGGCACCAATTTATATATTACCTACTACATATACATATATTGATATTTAATTCAGTTATTATTTTATTTACCCTCGTCCGTGCGTCACTGCGGGGTGCCAACTGAAAACCAGCGCTGGGTGTCCAACGCCCAGCAAATGCTGAGATGGTAACCCTTTCGGTATGGGCACGCTCAGCACAATTTTATTGTATCTTTGTGTACCTAATATTATTTTCTTTACCTTTTGTTTGTTGCTGTTGTGTTGTGTCTGTGTCGAATAAATGTTTATTCTATTCTTCTTCTATTCTATTCTTCACCAGTGACGAATAGAAAAACGTTAGATTACTATAGCATGACCGTTCGTTGAAGCGGTCTTTGGTTGAGGCCGATGCCCATCACTGGAAGACTTCCGGCTGGAAAGTGATGATGATCATGATGAAAACGGTAGGACGATGTACTCACATATGACCATAGCGGCAGCATAGGATCCGCCCGTGACAGCTGCTTCGAGGAACTCGATGATAACGTAGACGTAGTACCTGGTTGCAAACGTCTTCAGGTGGCCGATGGTGCCCCCGACCACGCAGAATATTAGCGTTGGCTTACGACCAAACCTGGAACAGTTTTTGGAGGAAGGTTACTTCCTTCTCCTTATGTCGTTTGCTGAGTTTATGGCTGTTTTTTTTTCGAGTGAAGTTCAATGGCTGTTTTAATTATTCGCAAATTGATTCCTAGTGGATATTGTGATGTAAAATTGGTGTAGTTGTGTGTCCTAAGTGGCTACGCAACTGGACAATATGTGGAATTATTGAAACAGGCGCGATCTCGGTAAAATAAGCTGAGAATTTTATTCAAGTATTGACTACCCCAGCGAAGCTTGCCGAGAAGTCTGGCTCGACACATTTGCTGCCAAATACCGCAAAAACATTTTTCGGTATTTGGCGGTTTTTCGAGTTCGATGTTCCGAACAAATCATTTTTTTTTTTTCAAGTTTTGTTTAAACTTCCTCCTTGTAGATTTCTCTGTAATCTATAAGTAAAGAATTACTTTCTGTATTTTTTTCAAAATTTTAGGCCCAGTGGTTTCGGAGATAAGGGCGGGAATGTTAATTTTTCATCTATTTTCTTAAATACCTTTAAAACTGTATATTTTAAAACTATGAAAAAAATATGTTCAAGACCCTAGCATCATCATCATCTTCCTGCCCTTATCTCATGTTACTTGGGGTCGGCGCAACACGTTTTTTTTCTACCATTCTGTCCTGTCAGTCGTCACGCTATCACTAACTCCCTTTTCTTTCATATCTTTTCTTTGGCCTCCCTCTTCCTCTCCATCCATCCACATTTATATTCATAACTCTTTTGGTTACATATGTTTCATCCCTCCTCTTCACATGACCATACCAGGATAAGCAGTTCCCTTTCAACTTTTCTGTGACTGGCGCCACTTTTAAACTATCTCTAATGTACTCATTTCTCACTTTATCCCTTCTCATTACTTCACACATCCATCTTAACATTCTCATCTCCGCCACATGCAATCTTTATTAATCCGTCTTTTTCACAGCCCAACATTCTGATCCATACAGTACGATGTACGACAAATCTAATCACGGACTTATAGATTTTCCCTTTTAACTTAAGGGGCATCTGTCGGTCGCAAGTTGTTCCAGGGACCTGTCGCCATTTCATCCATCCTGAGTTGAGTTGATCCTGTGCGTTAAGTCTCGGTCTATATCGCCATCCTCTTGAACAAGCGATCCGAGGTACCGAAAGTCGGAGCAGATCGGTATAGGCGTTCCGTTGAGAGCTACAGGCATAGGACTGGAGAGACCGCCGAAATCGCAGAACGGATCTTCTGTTTTGGTTCTGCTCAATTTCAGGCCCACACTCTCCAGTCTTTGCCAGCACGTCTCCAATCTGCTCTGGTCCTCTGAGCCGCTTTCGGCAACCAGCACAATGTCATCAGCAAACAGCATACACCAGGGAGCCTCTTCCTGGATGTCCGACGTCAGAACGTCCATTATCATTAGGAAGAGGTAGGGGCTGAGGGCCCCTGGTGTTAACCGACTGCTACACTGAAGCTGTCAGTGGTACCCACTGCAGACCAGACTTGGGTACTGCATCGACTGTACATCGCTCGGATCAACTGCACATACTTCCCAGGCACGCCTTTCTCCTTAAGGGCCCACCGCAAAACCTCTCGAGGCACCCGGTCATATGCCTTTTCAAGGTCAACGAACACCATGTGCAAGTTTTTATGCACAGCTCTGTATTTTTTACACAGCTGGCGGATAGCGAAAATGGCATCCGTTGTACCCCGACCAGGCATAAAACCGAACTGGTTTTGTGAGATTTCACTCTCTTCTCTCAGCCGCTTTTCAATAACTTTCTCCCATGCTTTCATAATATGTGACATTAGGTTTATTCCTCTATAGTTGTTGCACTCCAGCACATCACTTTTGTTCTTGAAGATGGGCACCAACGAACAGTGGCACCATTCATCGGGTATGGCTTCTTCCAGCAACAACTTATTAAAGGACAAAGCTAACCACGTCCATCCATCTACCCGAAATGACTTCCACACTTCAATTGGTATTCCGTCTGGACCAATTGCCTTATTCATAACAATTACTCGTTCTTCCTACATGCCCATTAAAATCACCTCCAACTACCTGAGGGGCAAACACACTAACTATATTCAGCATCACATTGTCCATCATAACTTTCACAACTATCATTTATCCTTTTAACCTCTATCACGCTTTCTTTCAATTTACTATCTAATACTATTCCCACACCATTTCTTTTACCGTCACTTCCACAATAGAAAAACTTGTATCCTTCACCAATTTCCCTCGCCTTTGTTCCCTTCCACTTACTTTCCTGTAAACATGCTATATTTATTCGTCTTCTTTTTAATACGTCAGCTAACTCTCTGGCCCTTCCAGTCATAGTCCCAACATTCCAACTTGCATACCTCAATCTCACTTCCCGAGCTAGCGTCTTACGTTGCCCCCGCCCGGGGTGGTGCAACAACCCTAGTCCATTTTGGGCAACACCGCGTCGCCTGTGTGGTACGCCCTAACCCTATCGCACATTCTTTTTAGACCCATCATGTTACTAGAGATTCGGCAAATATTTTACAGTCGGCCGCCAGCCTGACACCAACCCTCCTTGGGAATGCTATTGCTGGTGGTTTACCCGCCACCATGCGGGTGACCTAAGGTGCTGTATGTATGCACGGTCTCAAAATTTCCCTTAGTCGTCTCTTACGACACCCATGGGATAAAATGGGGTGGCAGCATTCTTAAGCCGGAGCCAGACGGACTTGTTGACGATGTTCAAGACCCTAGCAATGTGTTATTTAATTTAATATGTCGCTCTCGCTCGGCACAGTTCCAAAAACTTTTTAATATTCCAAATTAATTAATTTAGGATACACATTCGTATTTGGGTCACAGATATTCATGTGTGTACCAAATTTCAACTCTTTCGGTCCAGCAGATTCGGAGTAAATTGGCTGCGACAGACGGACAAACAGACACACGAATGATCCTATAAGGATTCCGTTTTTTCATTCGGACTTTCGGCACCCTAAAAAGCCACTGAAGTAAAAGTGTTATTGGGACAAGTCCGTCATGCTGTTAAAAACTACTACAACTCTAGAAAGCCAGAATCATTGAGGCTGTCTTGGATTCTTCAAAGAAATTAATCAGAAAACCAACAGTGGAGAAGTGAGAAAAATTTCTTTTCAAGCGGGAGACTGCACAGATATAGACTAATAGGCTCAAAGGCACGTTTAGAATTGGCATAAGCACAGTTGCTAAGCACCACGGTTTAACATAGGCAAGGCATATCTATTAAAGCAAAAAGAAAGGAGTTTATGAAAGAAGCTCACCTATCTGACATCCATCCTGATACTACCATGGACAGCAGCATGCCAGTACTGTGGATGGTGCCGATCAGGTTGATCTGCCATGGCTGACAGGCCAGGTCCAGCTGGAAAATGTAGAAGACACGGTTTATGCATAGAACGAGGTAAGGTTGAGGCTTTGGAGCAGCAATTTATTCTCATTTCTGAATTCAAAATGTTCGTCCCAGATAGCTTGCATCTTTTGTCTTTAAAATATAGCCCAGGGAGTCTTGGGGACTGGCGCCAGAACAGAAAACTACACGTCGCCAGTCTGACGCAACGCTTCAGTAGCAGACACAGGTCCTCACCGGACATGGCTGTTTCGGGAGGTACCTGTGTCGGATCAAGGCGGAGGTGACCCCCGGGTGTTTCCACTGCGAGGATCGCCCAGAGGACACGGTGGATCATACGGTGGAGGTTTGCCCCGCTTGGGCAGAGCACCTGTTCTCGTGGATGCGATAGGCGGCAGCGACCTCTCGCGCCGTGCCCTGGTTCAGGCCATGGTACGGAGCGAGAGGGAATGGGAAGCAGCCGCCTTCTTCTGCGAAGCAGTAATGCTTGCGAAGGAGGAGGCGGAACGGGTGAAGGAGACTCAACAGAGTCGCCCTCACGCCCCTAGCAGCAGCCGCCGCAGGAGACGCCAGGGGCTGCGAGACGATCTCCGGCCACCGTAGACCCGGGTCTGCGGACGGCGAGTAGTGGGTAACTCGCCGTCCGATCAGCACCAGGCCCGAGAGTCGACGGCGCGTAGTGTTCCACGCGCGCCTCAAAGAGTTGTCAGCAAAAGGACGGGGCCTGCCACGGCCGATGCCTGCCCGGGGGTTGAGGATAAATTCGAAAGAGTTACCTCGCCCCTGGGCATGTAGGGCAGGGAGGAACAGGGTTGGGTTTTAGTCAGTAAGAGTCTGACACGCCCTTCCGCTCCACCCTAGAGCGGAAGAAGTCATAAGATGATTTCCCATCCCCCAAAAAAAAAAACGCTTCAGTAGCATGTCGGTGACGCTACCCCTAAGTTTTACCGCTACCAAAAATCGCACAATGCGGCTAAATGAATTTTCACTTTAAAAAAAATACAACCGACTTCAAAAATGAAAATACACAAAAAATAACTTTTACGAGTAGTTCGGGAGTCGGTGTTTATATTTTATTTTTTCGTTATTTGACACCGTCTTCCGAAGAATTATGGAAATAGTTTCCGAATTCAGTCATCACTTTTTACTTTAAAGTACCTATCGATTCTTCTCATATTATTCGCATAAACCATTTTAAAAATCCATATTATTATATAAATGATTGCGATTCGTATGCTAATCTTCAAAGGATCGATTATGTATGAAATGTAACGAATACTTCTGATTGTTTTGCGTAGTTATTTTTCTAATACATACTTATATGTAGATATTTTTTTTTTTTAACTTTTCCCCAGATTATGAGTTACTCCTGTATCGTGGGTGCGTTCACAAACATGCAAACTCGCATACACAATACATCCAGACCCGGAACAACTATCCAACTATCTGTAGACCATACAAATATTTGTTCCGTGCGGGAATCGAACCCGCGACACGCAGCATAGGAGCGTAATAGTTTAATTTGTATATCCCTATCCTATATCCCTCTAACTAATCCAGATTCAAGTGGCTATACTAGAAGCATAATTAAAAATAATTAATATCGTATAACATGCATACTTCGTCAAAGACTTTTGAAATCATGCAATTAGCAACAGCTCTGGGGCGTTATAAACGCCCAGTTTTAGTTCTATGCTAGGAGAAATTTATTAAAACATTTCTTTTTAATAAAATTCCTAAATTCATTAATTTCATAGATAACGCATTGCCTAGACCGCTGGCTCTAGAGGTGCACGAGAATTGCTTGTGCACTTAGGTGTAAAAGAATTTATATAATCTTTTTATCTCTATCTCTCGCTTAAAAACAACCGACTTCAAAAAAAGGAGGAGGTTCTTTAGGTTCGACTATATGTATTTTTTATGTATGTTCACCGATTTCTTTGTCAATTGTGGACCGATTTTCAAAATTCATATTTTATTCGAAAGAATTACCTACTCCAGAGGTGGTCCCATATTTTTTTTTTAAATTTAGTCAGCGCTTTTTGAAGAAATCAACAAAAACAAAAAAATATGATCTCGTTTTGGTTTCCTTCAATTATGTTCAAATTCCATGTTATTGAGGTTATCTAAATTGCAAAATATAAAATATTTTTACAAAAAATACAACCGACTTCAAAAAAAAACAATACACTAAAAATTTGAAAATAACTTTTGTTTCGGAAGTCATTGTTATTTGTAAAAAAGTATTTATTTTTCACTTTTTATCTCTTTTTAGTTGATATAAGTACCCCAGAACTAAAAACCTCAATAAAATGGAACGTGAAATTTAAACATAAGTACTCGTAATTGGAGAAAACCAATACGTCATCTATCTATGCGTATTTTTCGTTTTTGTTCAGTTTTTCAAAAAGCACTGAAGAAACGATAATTTATATGGGACCACCTCGGCAGTATATTCTTTGGGATAAAAAAAGAATTTTGAAAACCGGTCCACAACTGACAGAGAAGTCCGGTGGACATACTTAAAAAAATATTCGAAATCGGTTAAAGAAGAAACAAAACACAAAAACCGACTACAGAAATTAAAATTAATTTTCTTTCAACTACGTAGTAATGTTGCGATGTACTCGTATTTTTTGCTTTGATCCAAAACCGAGCAGAAATTTTATATGAAATCTCATGTTTGCTCTGTCTTTTATTTTTTATTTACATATAAATTTACCACAGAGGTTTAATTTCTCCCATTAAGTTTTAAATTTAATATTAATAATAATAATTATAATAATATTCCACAACTATCACACAACGCCATCTAGTCCCAAGCTAAGCGGAGCTTGTGTTATGGGTACTAGACAACTGATAAACATACTTATATATTTCTAAATACATACATACTATAGATAAATTACACCCAGACACAGAACAAATGATCGTGCTCATTACACAAACATTTGTCCTGGGTGGGAATCGAACCCACGACCTCCAGCATAGCAGTCAGGGTTACTAACCACTAGACCAACAGGCCAGTCAAAAAAAAATAATAAAAAAAAAACAAAAAATATAAAATGTAGTATAAAATGTATGTATATAGATGTATGATCAAAAAATAGCTGAGATGGCTGAAAATAAAAATCGGCTGAATAAACCACCACCACCAGCGTTAGTACCATTGTAAAACTTAGATACTTCATATTTAGCAAGAAAAGTTTAAAAAATGAAAATAGACAGCGATAGCCATAGGAATTCAACTCCAAAAAAAAAAAAAAAAAAAAATAGAGGGTATAAAAACAGCTGCAAATGAAATTGTTAATAACCTTTTGCCGCAAAAGTCGTGGGATAAATGTTTTTCATCAACTTGAGTTTTTATTAGTTATATTTTATCACGGTAGGTAGATTGGTAGTTGAAAGAAAAGTAGATTACACACCTTGCTAAAGTGAGTAATTAATACACTCGTGTTAATTTAGTGCCCTCGCATGCGGTCGGGCACCAACATAACACTCGTGCATTAATACCTCACTTTGCGCTCGATGCAACAATCTACAATTTCAATTTTTAGTGTATTTTCTTCTAAGGAAGTCGAGTCGGTTGTATGTTTTAGTAAAAAAACTTTTTACAAAAAAATGGAACCGATTTCCAAAAAAGTGCAAATAACTTTAATTTCGGAAATCGGTGTTTCTGGTTTTGTGTCTTCGTTTTTTGACACCGACTTCCGAAATTAAAGTTTATGCACTTATTTTTGGGAGTCGGTTCAATTTTTTTGTAAAAAGTTTTTTATTTTTTACTTTTTAGTAGTGGTTCTCCATTATATTGTAATAACAATTCATAGAGATACGATCGCAGCAATCGCGGTTGATTTGCTGTCAATTTTTGAAGAGTTCCGTTGTCTGTCTCCGAAACCGGTCATCAGATCCATATAAAATTTAAATGGGACCATTTCGGAACAAACCCCTTCCGATCAAAAAAAGAATTTTGCATAGCCGTCAGTATATGACGGAGTTATGCCCGAACATACATAAAAAAAAATACAAACATCCGAATTGATAACCTCCTCCTTTTGGAAGTCGGTTAAAAAGTTTTCACTAATAGAAAGAGTGTTATACGAGGACGGACGGTTTGTTTGCTAATTACTGTATAAGTACGAAAGTGCATAGAAGAGTATCTTTCTGTATGTATGGTAGATCGTCGTTTTGGGTATAAGATTTGTTTTCGTATATATTTAACGTCTATAAAAACATAAATCTAGCTATCATGAAGCACAAACTCCTAAGTCCATAGTAACGTGTTAAACAATTAATATTCAGCTTATAGTTTACGATTTCCATTTTCCTAGCACAACTATTATTATCAAGTTAAACAAATATAATGATCAAATAAGATTTTACCTCAGCGATAACGGTGTTGTTTGTCTCGTAGACCCAATCAGTGCATGTCTCTAGCTTATCAGTGAAGCTGGAGTTTGTGCAGAAAGGCTCAGCATCTTGTCTGAGCACTGGCGTTGAGCATCTGTCGATAGTTGAGTTCGGCCACCAGCTTGGGTAGAAGTTTGTTGAGTCTTGGCCTTCGCATTCGTTGATTCGACATCTGGGAAAAAGATATACCAATATAGGATGGTGTGATTCTATGGCTACAAAGATGATGATTACTGAGATAACGATTATAAAGAAGTATCTGAGAAAACACGCTTCTTATTATTCTTTATTGTACACATAAAACATATAAATACACACATAAAGGGACAGTTAATGACAAGGGCGAGCTTAACCCAGCATTTGGGTTTTCTGACAGCAAACCTCAGGTAATTGGATGAGGGTAGAAGAATGATGAAAAACCAGATGAATAATCCTCCCGACCGAATTTCAGCCACGGAGGCCAGGAGATATTATAGTGCTGAAGTATGTGCACAAACACAGTTGCACTCTCTGTTCCTTTACTCTTATAGTCTGATGGGACGGCAATCCGACACTACCGGGGAGAGATCAGGCGCAAGACCATAGGCTTTACGTGCTTACCGAGGCACGGGGGAATCACAACACCGACTTCCAAATGCCGAGCCGCTACTGAGTAATTCTATATGGAAAAACCCAAAACACACACCCGAGAATCGAATCCAGGACCTCACGCTCATCAGTCGCGCTTTTTGCTGCCACTAGCCGGATAATCATGTTCTGTATAGGTAGGTATCCACGTTATCTGAATATTCAATTAAAAGCTCACCTTTATTTTAAGTTCTAATTAAATCTTAATCAATGAAAGAAAAACAAATTAATTGCTTATGTACAAGTTTTGAGAACTACTCCCAGTAAATAAAAATTATACATGGACCCATGTGACAGTAAGATGGTTTTACTATCTTACTGTCACCTGGGTCCATGTATAGTCATTGGGTCCATCCTATGTGTCAGTAAGATAGTTTTAACTTTGGTTTGAAATGTACTGGAAACCTTAAGGGAAAAGTAAGCGGTGGTTCCTAGCGGTTAAACCTGGCGACGCACCGTATTGCCAGATGCGATGATCGAGCATCGGAATGACGTGGAGCCTAGGTGCAGCGTGAAGCTCAAGACCTCTCGCGATGCAGAACTACTGTGGACGACGTCTGCCTCAGCTAGGGGTGTAGAGGACCGTAAGGCAAGTCAGCCACTGTCTTAAAGCTGTGACATGAATTAAAGCGCGTTCACTCTCGGACTGCATAGGAAAAAAGAGATGCGTGACGACACAATGCTTGCATTTTATTGCCAAACGCGACCCTAAAAAATGATGAAAAAAAAACAGTGGCACTTCGGGAGTGCCGACAGAAGTGAAAATTTGAACAAAAATGCCCAATGCGCCTAAAGAAGGTTTCACTTCAATCCGCTACGAGATCCGCTACGAGTGCTACGCTTCGTAGCACTCACAGCGGATCGCTAGTCGACCATTCCTATCGAGGAGCCCAAGTTCTCGGAAATATAGTCAAAATAGAAATTTATTTTTTTCTGCAGCTTCAAACTAATAATAATAATAATAAATTCTTTATTTGCACAATACAAGTTTACAAATAGTGAGACCCTGACTCTTGAGCTAGGTTACAAAACCTGTATTTCAAGAGCCAGTGACTTCTTCCGTTTAGGTTAAATTAATTAAGTTGTTCTTATAAGAATGAAAGTGAAATACAAAATGAAAATTAACATAAATGCAATACTAAGATTTCATGTGAGTGTATAATGAGTAGGTAATTGAAGTTGCAGTTGAATGAGGTCTGTGTTAGTGCAAGGTGGGGGTGGCGGTGGGTGGTGGTCTAAGGTGGGTAGACGTGTGTGTGTGAGTGTGATGGTGAATGTGTTGGCTAGAGTGTGCTTGCGTGAGTGTAAGTACGTAAGGAAAATGTATGTGTATGTGTGTTTGTAGGTGGATATAATAACAATGGTATGTGAATGTTTATTACATAAATTATATTATATATTATATTAGGGACATGTCAAGTGATGTATGCTAGTAAGGATTCTGTTTTAATATAGTCTTGCTGCATGAGCCAATCTGTAGTTTTGGATTTAACATTAAATTTATTTAAGTCTATTATGTCTAGTTCCTTCTGCAGTTTTCTGTATACATGAATGCTCAGGACATAGTATTGATGCCCTGCGAACGAGGTATTGTGTTGTACACCTGAGGGAACATATGTTCGCTTCCCAGGGTCAGACGGTGGCAAGCAGCCATGTATCTTGAGAGCAGAATGAAGAACAAAGAGCTGTCGAACTGTTAACACTTTGCAGTCTGTGTAAAGTTGCTTTGTTGGGTGTCTATATGGTTTTCTTGTCATGACTTTAAGTACCGCCCTCTGTGCCCTCTCCGCTCTCAGAAAACAAGTCTTCGCTGATCCACCCCATGCAGTTATGCAATATCCAATTATTGATTGGCACAACGCGAAGCACACCATTTTGAGGGTGTCGAAACCGGCAGATTCTCAGAGAGATTTAAAAATGTGAATAAGACGAAGCGTTCGATTAGTCAGTGTATCAAGTTGCTTGTCCCATCTTAACCCATCGTCTATATGCACACTCAGGTATTTAACATTTTCAGCTCTAACAATGGTAGGGCATGAGCACAATATCAACTGATTCTGGCATGAGTGAGCTGTTATCGCGAAGGTATGTGTTGTGGGTTTGGTGTTACGTCGGATTGCAAAGGGTATATAATAGGTTTTATTCAGATTTAGTGCCAGCAAGTTTAGGTCAAGCCAGTTCATTATTGCAGACAGTGCAAATTCCGCCTTTGTTTTCACATCTTCCCACGTACGCCCTTGAACTAGAATCGCTGTGTCATCGGCATATGCATAAATCTTACAAGCTGAGATTGACATACTACAGAGGTCGTTCATGTAGACTTCAAAAAGTGTAGGACCCAGTATGCTTCCTTGGGGTACACCGTAAGACACAACTTCTTCATCGCTATAGCTGGAACCTATTTTAACTCGCTGGCTGCGATTTCTCAGGTAATCTTTGAAGATCTCTAGTGCTACACCACGTACACCCAAATACTCTAGCTTAGATATTAGTTTGGGAACAGAAACCGTGTCGAAGGAAACTAGGTAAATAGATTTGGCTATTTTATTTAGAAAACCAGCAATTTTTAAGTTTTTGTGAATGATACGTAACAGAACCTGTTGGGCACCAACATGTACAAAATTGTACATGTCGACACCTCTACCCTCAGGCACCGTATGTACAAGATTGTACATGTCGACTCACGCGTGTAAAACCTCGATTATTATCATAATGCAAGGTTTTTAATACTGTGGCAAGATTCAATCATTTGGGGCATGATATAGTCTATAGTAACCATAGATTTTTACCAAAAATATGCATTGAGGGTATTTTAAAAAAAAAGTTCGACAACTGGGCTCACACAAAACCTGAGTAAAGCGGCGGATGTGGCTCAGCAACGGTACCCTTCAGCCCAATTGGTGTTACTGGGGGACTTCAACGCCCACCATCAGGAGTGGCTCTTCCCATACCAGTACACAGACCATGCTGGACAAGAGACGTATAAGCTAGCGCTGGCGTTAAATCTTACCCAGCTGGTCCAGGAGGCAACGAGGGTGCCGGATGTTGATTCGCACACAGCCAATTGCTTGGACCTTCTGCTGACAACAGATCCAGACCGTTACTCAGTGTCGATTTCTTCACCATTAGGTACTTCCGACCACTGTCTGGTGAAATCTGTATCCGTCTACTCCCCGCCCGATCCTAGCCCTAGAGGCACCAGGCGGGTTTGGCGATACAGGTCAGCAGATTGGGATGGCATGCGATCTTTCTTCGCATGTTATCCTTGGCGGCCCACTTGCTTTTCTTCGACTGATGTTTCGTCGTGCGCGGACGCCGTGACGGATGTTTTGCGGCGGGGAATGGAGTACTACATTCCATTCTCTGACGTAACAATGTCTGGCGGGGCTCGACCATGGTTTGGTGCCGAGTGCAATCGCGCTGATGCGCTTAAACACGCGGCCTACCTGGCATGGGTCGACGCTCGGACGCGTAAAGCGAGTGACGTGAGTCAGAAGAAGAGAGCCTTCAACAGGGCTGCCAAGTTCTGCAAGAAGGTGTTGCGGAAGGCTCGGTTTGAC
Organism: Polia nebulosa; assembly: GCA_951329385.1. NCBI lineage: Eukaryota > Metazoa > Arthropoda > Insecta > Lepidoptera > Noctuidae > Polia > Polia nebulosa. The sequence continues at coordinate 26,131,829 of OX589607.1, read as the reverse complement.
CACATTGGCCGAATTGGGAACAAACTTGCTTCTTACCCAGCTGGTAGTAAGGCGTTTTGGTCCCTGGCTAAGTCGGTTGAATCGAACTTCTGCCGCCCCTCACTACCTCCACTGCTGAAACCCGACGGGTCGCTGGCCCACTCCGCTGAGGAGAAAGCAAGCTTGTTTGCCTCTCTGTTTGCGGAATCTTCGCGTCTAGATCCTGGTGGCGCGAGGCCCCCTGGTACTCTTGGTGGATGCGAGTCGATTATGTCAGATATTCGCATTCATCAGAAGGATGTCCGGAGGGTACTGCGTAACCTGGACGTGAACAAGGCTAGTGGTCCCGACGGGATACCGGCAATTGTACTGAGGACGTGTGCGCCTGAGTTGTCTCCGATCTTGACACGCCTATATCGCCTTTCGTTTGAGACTGGAAAAGTGCCGATGGCTTGGAAGCAAGCTAACGTGCAACCCGTACCCAAGAAGGGTAGTCGAGCTGACCCAGCAAATTATAGGCCCATCTCGGTAACTTCCGTTCTCTGTAAGAGTATGGAACGTATACTGAATGGTAAGCTCCTAGCATACCTAGAAGCTAACGATATCCTAAGTGACCGACAATACGGCTTCCGCCGAAATCGGTCAACGGGAGATCTTCTAGCGTATGCCATTCACATCTGGAGTGAGGCCATCGACAAACAAGGGGAAGCCCTTGCGGTCTCCCTGGATATCTCGAAGGCCTTCGACCGGGTCTGGCACGACAGCTTAATTGGCAAGCTTCCTTCCTTCGGTCTGCCCGCTGGATTGTGTGATTGGATAGCAGATTTCCTGAGGGATCGGTCTATCCGAGTAGTCATAGATGGCTGCTCGTCCGGACTGCTGGCTATTAATGCCGGTGTTCCTCAGGGGTCGGTGCTCTCGGCAACATTGTTTTTGCTGCATATTAACGATCTGCTAAAACCCGGTACCTTTGGGTATGCAGACGACAGCACTGTTGCCGAGAGATACGTGCCGGACGCACGAGTTAGTGGGTCTCAGGTCCGGTCTCTCCGAGAGGCTATGGTTGGGCGCTTGAACTTGTCCTTGCAGGCTGTCTCAGATTGGGGCGATGCCAATCTGGTTAAGTTCAATGCTGCTAAGACCCAGGCATGTCTTTTTTCGGCTAAAAGGAGCCAATTTCACCCGGCTCCATGTTTCCGAGGTGTAACCGTGCCGATAACCGACCGACTTGATCTTCTTGGTGTTACTTTAACATCTACCCTCAATTTTGGTCCCTTCATAGAGGCTAAGGCTCAAGTGGCTGCCAAAAAGTTGGGGGTCCTCGCAAAGACGAGACGATACTTCACGCCGGAACAGCTGCTCCAACTCTATCAAGCGCAAGTCCGATCGTGTATGGAGTACTGCTCTCATCTTTGGGACGGATCTGCAAGATACCAGCTTGATGCCCTTGAGTCAATTAAGAAACGAGCCAAGAGGATCATCGGCAATGATAGACTCGTTGAGTCAAAACTCCAAAGTCTTGAACATAGACACCGAGTTGCTAGCCTGTCGGTTTTCTATCGATTACATTTTGGGGAGTGTGCGACGGAATTGCATGATTTGATTCCGCCAAGCCCGTTTCATCTAAGGACCACAAGACGTACGGCGAAGTGCCACCGGTTGATGGTGGACATCCCATCCATACGCACAAAGCGTTTTGAGAAAACATTCATTGCACGTATAGCTAGAGAGTGGAATTCTCTACCGGAGTCTGTGTTTCCTGTAAGATACAACCTGGGAGTCTTTAAGTCAAGAGTGAATGGGTTACTTCTAGGCAAGCGTGCTCCATCTTCGACCAGATCATCGCTTACCATCAGGTGAGATAGTGGTCAAACGCGAGCCTATCAAACATAAAAAAAAATAAAAAAGTTTTAATACGTCAAAATGTCAAATGCGGGGACCACCCGTGGTGCCTGACGGATTGAGACGAATTGACTTTTGTTGCGCCCGGTGCCTCACAGGGATGATAAACAATTAATTACTCTGTCATTATGGGTCAACCTGTCACTTATACGTGTTTATAGACACAAGTTATCAATTAAATAAAAAATTAAAAAACCCCAACGTATAAAAGAAGAGCGAACATTTAGAAAACACAAACGAGCTGATGACCTTGAAACGGCTGAACCGATTTTGATAAAACATGTCTAAGAACCAGCACTAGAAAACTTGCTTTAAAATATAACAAAACCGCATTCAAATCAGTTCACCCGTTTAAGAACTGCGGTGCCACAGACAGACACAAAGCGGTCAAACTTATAACACCCCTCTTTTTGCGTCGGGGGTTAAAAAGTACGGACTTGACAACTTGGGCTTTAAAAGCAAATTCCTAGTGTTGAATTTGTATCAGTGTTTCTTTTCAAAGAACCTGTCTAGTCGGTCGGGACGCTTTCCTTATTTAAAAATGTGTGGTCTTTCAAAGTATTTGTTAAAACCGGTGAAAACCAATTTTATTACAGAAATAAATATCAATCAATATAAATCCCTTCCAATTTGTTACTGGATTTTTCCGTTTTTTGGAAGTAGGTACTTCAGGCTAGTCCCATACTTAAAATGCAACAGTGATAGTCCAAAAGGAGGAGGTTCTCAATTCGTCTGTATGTTTTTTTTTATGTATGTTACACGATTTCTCTGCCAATTGTGAATAGAGTTTGATCATTCTTTTTTTGTTCGGTAGATCACACTCAGAAGTCCCATATAAATTTTATCAAAATTGACTTAGCACTTTTTGAAAAAATCAACATAAGTAAACAAGAAATATGTATAAACAGACGACGTTTTGGTTGTCTCCAATCATTCCATGTTATTGGGGTTATCCATTCGGGCATAACTTTATTATTCACTTTTAGTTCTGGGGTACAACAACTAAAAAGTGAAAAATAAAAATCTTTTTTACAAAAAATACAACCAACTTCTAAAAATTGCAAAATAACTTTAATTTCGGAAGTTGGTGTCAAATAACGAAGACAAACAAAATACAAACACCGACTTTTAGAAGTCGGTTGTATTTTTTGTAAAAAAAAGTTTTTATAAAACTTGCTATAACCATAAGCGTAGTTTAAATACTTACTGATTTGCGGATTCAAAATTCAAAGATATCATAAAAAAATTGAGTTACTCACCTGTTAATCAGTTTAACTAATCACATGTTTTTTTTTTTAAATAAGGCCCAGAATCTTTCACTCACCTGTAGTTAATATCTCCGGCAACAAATATATAGTTAATATTAATCATAGTGACGAACATAGCAGGCAAACATATCAGAATGTACTGAATTATCTGATATCTGCCAAAAGTTTCCATCAACTTCGATATTTCAAGAAATTCCTTGTCTTTACACTTTTTGTCTGCCATTTTCAAAAACGAACAATTAAAAATTGTTTAAAAAATCCGCAAAAATTGTCGCAGAATAAAAACTGCGCTGTTAATGTTTTTAATCGTGTTCTGCAGCTTCCTCGTTAGGTACTACATAGTTATCTTTTGGATTCGCTCACTAAGAGTATACAATATTTTCAAAAATTTTAGTTACGTTTTTGTTTCACGTCAAATGTAAAACGCTTTGATACACGACAATGAATGATACGCTACGGTTATATTAGCATCTGATTGGCCACAGTTTCGTTCCATATCAATTAAGACAAATATTTCTGTTTGTCTGTGTGTCTGTGGAACCCACGGAAATGAGACCCATGGCCAATAAATAACAGCGTGGCCGCCATGTTGTATTTTAATGGAGAAGGCTAAATTAAAGCCAAGTGCTTTGATCCCATGCTCAATTTTTGATCAAGTATTAAATAACTCGGTACTTATCCAGATTGTATTGCTGCTTTAAATTGCTTTCGGCTACTATTTTCTACTTCCTGCTTCTTACTAATATAAAATGGATGTTTGTTACTCTATCACACTTCACACCAGAACAACTGAACGGATCTGGATGAAATTTGGCACAGAGATAGATTATAGTCTGCGACAGCACATAGGCTATAATTTATAATGAGGGAAGTACTAATTCCACGCAGGCGAAGCCGCTGGCAGGAGCTAGTGCTCTATAAAGTCTTCTACTGCGTTAATTAATTGATTAAGTTATCTGTGCGATATTGCTATTGAATGAATGCATAATCAGCCTATATCGTACCGGCTCTTCTATGGTAGGGTGGTTCATAACACAGCACGCGTGTCCAGCGCGTGTCGATGACTGGTTAGGTGTCAGGTTCCAAGATTTTCGGGAATGTAGATATCCCTACATATCTGCCGCAACCCTGGCACAGCCAACTGAAGGAACACTGGTGGGTTTTAGTCAGTAAGAGTCTAACACGCCCTCCCGCTCCACACAAAGCGGGAGAAGTTAGTGAGATTTACCATCCTCATCATCATCATTCTCCTGCCCTTATCCCAATTTATTTGGAGTCGGCGCAACATGTCTTTTTCTTCCATACTTCTCTATTAGTCGTCATCTCTGTAGTCACCCTCTTTTTACCCATATCCTCTTTCACACAGTCCAACCATCGTTTCATTTTTGATTTACTATCCTCAAAACAAAAAAAAATGTGTCCCTACATAAAAATAACAATTTTCATAAGCAAGACCGCGAAATTACAATATGCAACATTTGTAGTCAGTGATACAATAAAACGTACTTAATTGAGATAACAATGAAATTGTATTTGTCTTGGAGATTAATTATAACGCCATTTTAAGACATTTGAAAATGTCTTAAAATGGCGTTATAATTAATCTCCAAGACTGTGTGAGTAAATGCGCACTCAGAACGATGAAATGAATTTCATCGTTCTGAGTGCGCATTTACTCACACATTTATAAACTGTATTATGTTTTTATATTTTCTATGAAATTGGCAATTGAAACTGCTCCAAAACAATATCCTACCGGGTTCGTCAGGATCCAAGGCTTATTGAGACAAGCTGCCACACTATTCCCAGCCACTGCAACTCTTGAAAGATAGAGTCAACAATGGCGACCACCAGAAAACGACAAGCCAAAGACTCGAAGTGTCACGGAGAAACAACGACTCAACCATGTTTTTTTTTTTGGAGTCATCAAATCTTCTCCCGCGCTGTGTCAGACTCTTACTGAAAAAAAAAAATCCACCCGTGTTCCTTTTTTTTCTTTTATTTCTGGGGAGGGAAATCATCCAATGACATCTGCCGCTCTAGGGTGGAGCGAGGGCGTGTCAGACTCTTACTGACTAATACCTACCCCTGTTCCTTCCCTGCCCTGAGTGCCCAGGGGCACGGTACCTCTGTTTCGAATTTATTACAACCCCTGGGCAGGCATCGGCCATGACGGGCCCCGTCATTATTCCTGACTACTCTCTTTGAGGCGCGCGTGGAACGATACGCGCCGTCGACTCTCGGGCCTGGTGCAGATCGGACGGCGATCTACCCATTAGTCGCCGTCCGCAGGCCCGGTACCCGTGTTGGTTCAGTTGCCTGTGCCAGGGGCCCCGGTTACTCTTTCAAACACACCCTCGACCCTGGAACTAACATGGATCCCGCTTCGATAATGATCTAGAAAAGAACAGCGGTCGAGTAGGTAAGAAAAACATACTTTCTACTTCCGTCTTTACCAACACACACCCGAGACAGAACCGAGCTAGGCCAATAGAGGACCACAAAGAGATATTTACAACTAGGGTGAGCCCAGTTACCAAGCACCAAGGTTTCAGCTGTCAAAGCTTGAGGGTCACCCAGACATCATACAGCTAGCCAGATTAATACAAAAACAAATAAATAAGTAAGCCACCAGGGCCTGCAGTCTCGACATAGTTAACGATCGCTATGTCCTAACGATCTGTCGCTACGTCGGAAAAATAATTGATTTTCTTGAAATATGTACAGAGACGGCGTAATTTTAAACTTGCAAGCACTATTTTTCATGAAAACTGATCAACTGATCTGCTGGTCTCTGTACATATTTCAAGAAAATCAACTATTTTTCCGACGTAGCGACCAATCGTTAGGACGTAGCGATCGCTAAATTACCAGTCGTTAAAAATCTCCCGCATTTATGAGAAAAAACTGAAAAATTGTGTGGAAATCGGTTGTCGTGGTATGGGCATGTGATGCGGAGGAATGAAGAAAATGTCGTGAGGAAAGTCTTGTGTATGGATGTGGATGGCTATAAGAGTAGGGGAAGGCCAAAGAAACGATGGTTGGACTGTGTGAAAGAGGATATGGGTAAAAAGGGGGTGACTACAGAGATGACGACTAATAGAGGAGTATGGAAGAAAAAGACATGTTGCGCCGACCCCAAATAAATTGGGATAAGGGCAGGAGAATGATGATTTATGAGAAATAATTTTAGATCTTAGCCTGAAAAAAATTATTGATTTACTTGAAATATGTACAGAGACAGCGTAAATTCTAACTTGCAAGCACTATTTTACATGAAAACTTATAATTTATTTAAATTTTAATGAATATATTTACCGCTTCCAACAATTAAATTATCTTGTCAAAATATAAAACGACATAAAAGTTTTCTGTAATATAGTGCTTGCAAGTTAAAAGAACAATGGCAGCTTCCCATACATTGTTTTAGCTGAGAATAAATTCTTACGGCTTTAAATTAAAAATATCTTGTTTAACTCGGCGTCATCTTCTGAATTAGTTTGTGCAAGAATTTTTATGTGAGAAGGCCGAGAATAAAAGATATTCAATCATAAACTTTTGTAGGTTATGTCTTTAAGTGACCTTTAATAATGTGTCTAATAGGTATTATTATTCAATTTCGAGGAATTACAAATGGTTTTATCGCATTAATATTTCCCTTACCTATTTTCAGTATAATGTCTTGTAAAAATATTGTAAACTAGGCGTGAGGCGTGGAAACGTAACAAGGAAACTAACTTTCACTTAAAATATTAGTTAGGAAGTTAGGATTAGGATGTTAGTTAAGCCCAGTGGTTTTATCCTTTACTAGGCCTTACCTTAGGTATATAATAGGTATTTATAACAGGTGTTTTGGCTGCCAGTCACTGTCGGCATTATTTCAGGTATTGATGCAATAGAATTATACCTGGGAGTCTTTAAGTCAAGAGTGAATAGGTTACTTCTAGGCAAGCGGCTCCATCTTCGACCACATCATCGCTTACCATCAGGTGAGATAGTGGTCAAACGCGTGCCTATCAACAATTTAAAAAAAAATCTATTCCAGGATTTTATAAATACTTGCTAAGTTTTAGCGGGGAATATGTAAGTTGATAAGAATAAATAAAGAAAAGAAAATTAATAAGCTTATCGTTTTAAGCTCCTAGCAGTTGCTGCTATAGAAACTTAAACTTGGAGTTCCCTGGTAAAATAATTTAGGAGAATCAATATAGTGACCCTATTAATTATTTTGTTTATAATGACATATTATAGTAATGCATGCATATAATTTTTAAATAGATTGTAGAGAATGTAATTTAGTTTACCTGTCGTGGTGCTAGCCTGCTCTCTAGAATATTTATCATAGACTGCTGTAGTTCCGAAGGGCTGTCTCTCAGTATTTTGTCACTTTGTCTACGTAGAATAGAATTGCCACATAAAAGACACACATTAGTGTGGCCTTGCTGACTTGATCCAGCTTGTTGGTTATCATTGCTTGATACTTCTTGTTGCAACTCATGATTGACACTAAATATCGCAAGATCTCTGCATGCTTCGTAAACATAGTCATCTTCAGTAATCTGAAACAAATTGAAAATATTGCTATCTGGAATAGATCCCTATCAGAGCCTTCTAATAACACAGAACTAATATTATTGTATATACCTTGTATTCATACAAATAGCCGGTTCTGTATCAACATGTTTCTACAGATTGAACAAAATATATGTGTTGTGGCTAAGTGTTGTGGTATCTATAATGTTAACTATAAACACAGGTCCTTAATTAAGAACAGCTACTTACGATTCGGGGATATACCCAGCTACAGAGTAATGTGGTACGAGTAACTCTAGTATCAGGTTCCAAGCCATAATATCGGCGCAGTGTATTGACGCATATATTGCAATTGATACACAGAATTCGTGTCGGTCTGCCACGGCGAGCTTCCATCTTAGTGGTATCCAACAAACGAGTTCACTAATAACTGATCCAAACAATGAGGCAAGATCGGTGTCCAGTAGAGAAAAGCACAATGTCACAAAGGGAAAATCTCGAAGTCCTTATACACGCACGGGTCACACAGGGTAATATCAGAGTCCATAAGCAGTACAGGTCAAGTGAATATTAAAGAAAACGGAAAAGCACAAAGCGCAAGCGTCTGTGATAGTAGGGGAGGGATTTGGGATTTACTCGAGCGCGACAGATGAAGATGGGGGATACCTTGCATCCTGTTGAGTACCTCTACCATATTATATAAGCCCTTTGTATAGGATCGTGCGTCTTGGGTAGACCATCAGAAATACTGAAGTGCTTCAGATTATTATATAGGTAAGGTGGGTTCATTATATTAGCTAAACAGTGTACACTTGTAAATCTGACGATTTGAGCGTAACGTAAGGGAGTGGGGGGGTTATAAAGTTGCAAAAAAAAACGATGTATTGACATTCTCGAGCGCGGTTGATTTTATAAACATTATTATTATTTTAAAATTCCTGTTTAGCATCATGGGCTCCCTTACTATGACAGTGTGACTGACAACAGCCAATCAACAGTCGATGTAGAAACCAGCCAACTATATTTTTTAGATTTGGGATACTCGTCGTTTTGCCCATAATTAATTGTATTGTTAATTCATTTTCTCCGTTTATTAATAATATTTGACAATTTGACGACATGGTAGGCGCAGTGGTTGAGCGTTTGGCTGCTGCGCTGCGTGTCGCAGGTTTGATTCCCGCACGGCACAAATATTTGTATGACTTGCAGATACGAGTAGTTGTTCCGGGTCTGGGTGTCTTGTGTATGTGAGTTTACATGTTTGTGTATTACATAAAAATGATGGGTAGTCAAGTCTACTACAGTGGGGTGGAGGAGGACCATGTTCCTCCGTCTCACTTTGGCCGGCCGATGCGGCCGGCGCTTCACGTTGCCAGCAAGGTAGAGACAGGCTTACTGTACTTCACGTCCACAATAACTGAACGACCAGCAGTATTGCTTCAAGTATGGGAGGGGATTGAACTTATCACTCCCACCCGAAGTCACTGTCTCACCGAGCAGACACGGACTCCCATACCAAACGTGCGCAAAGTGTTTTACTGGTGTTAAGTCGCAGGAAAACTTTGATTGCGCGATGCAGGACCGTCATCACTACCGTCACTGTACATATTTCAAGAAAATCAATTATTTTTCAGGTATCAAAATTTTTTTATCACAAATGAGGGAGTTTTTTAACGGCTAGTAATATAGCGATCGGTAGCTAATGAAAGATTCGCTATCAATGTCGAGACTGCAGGCCCAGCAGTCATCCATCACGTCTATAGTTTTGCTTGTTTAAGTCGCTTTGTGGATTGTCGCACAAAATGGTCTCCGCGAGTGTACGTAGGTACACCTACTACTCTGCGCCCGGCGCAACTTAGGCACAGTTCCATCACCACTTTGCTGCCTAATTATTTAATACTGTTACGAGCTGGGTATGGGATAAATTATTTTACACCAATTAATTAACTAAATATCCTTTATTAACTCAACAACTTATTTACACAAACACTGAATCACTTATAATCACTATTCTCTTCGTAATCGCTTGTATTAGCCTCTGTTCGTATCCGTAGTCGAAAACAGACTGACTCACTCGCCCGCCGTCCGGCCTATTTATACAGTCATGGAAGTTACTAGAACATTGTCGAACTATCCTATACTGGAATATTCTAGAAACATACATGAACTTCTATACAGTAACACAATGGAACGTTCTCGAACGTAGTGGAAACTTCTGGAAACTTCGACTACATTCTCGAACGTTCCAGTGAAATACGTTCGACGTAACAATACAACTGCATGGCTGTCCTATTATGACCTATAGCTTTAAATACAACTGTTTCGCCCGGATGTAACTCAAAAATACCCCCACGGGAACGGACGAGTAGGTACACCTAGGGGAATAAAAATCCTTCAGGTCCTAAGACTTAGTCCATATAAAGACTTTCACAATAGAACATGAAGTAAGTACATTATAACAAAAACAAAATAAAACACAAAAGTTAGAAATCAAATAGAACCTCGAACACTTAGAAGAGGACTACAGAAGACTGCCAAGATCGAGCCAGCCGAAGGTCGCGCAGTGTCGATCATTCGTCTAAAAATCTCCTTGAAAAGAAGATGCCTACCGGGGCCCCGTGACCCAAGCGTAATGTAAAGAAGGACAGAATGAGGATAAACCCAAAATAATACACATTTACAAAAACCATTTTATTTAGGTATTTATCTTTCTAACTCCAAGTCAAGTCTTGGACAGAATCCCTTACGGGTGATAGACAGTTGAGGGTTGAAGCACTTGGCACAGTCCTCATTCCAGTACGTCTGGCCATCTGACGCGCACACCGGTGTCAGGGGGCCCTGGCACATGGGGCAGGTTGCGATGTCGGCAGGGCTCAAACCTTGCCAGGGAACTGCTGACGCCACGGCCAGGAGACAGATGAGAGGAGTTACTGCTGAGAAAATGGTTTTTTTTAACGTTTTTGACTGCCCTTTTTAAACAAAACCCGGTTAGACATTTAAGGCCATTTGATATTCGGTGATTTCAGATAGAATAAATTGAAAGTACTTTTTATTAAAAAAAAAAAAACAAGCTATAGAGCCTCGTCATAACGTGTAATGGCAAGTATTCATGGTAACAAAATATACTAGCTCAAATTCAACTGTCTGGTTCAAGTCACTGGATCTCCATTCATCCGGCGCTATCATCAGATCAGCTCGGTGGTATCATAATATTGCATCGTCACAAGACTTAAGTACATAAGTATGGCAAATTTCAGCTCTAACGGAAATCAATAAGAGGTCGAAATTTTTTTTGCAAATTATTAAGCGTATAACTTTCATACGAAGAACATTGCAAGTTAAATAAACGCTGGTTAAAAGTAATTTATGTACCTACACCAACCGTGACTAAAAATTACACATAGTAATACATTTTCAGGTTAAGCTACGCGTGCCGGGGTTGGTCCATGGATGGGTGACCATCTTTACATACCGAGACTCCGCCGTGCCTCGTAAAGCACGTTAAGCCGTTGGTCCCGGCTGTCAATCGCGGATGTTTGACAGTCGTTACGGGTCGTCAGACGCCCGAAAGTCTGATATCCAGTCTTACCAAGAGGTATCGTATTACCCAGTAACTGGGTTGTGGAGGTCAGATAGGCAGTCGCTCTATGTAAAATACTGGTATTCAGCTGCATCCGGTTAGACTGGTGGATAGTTGGTAAAAGGCTAGGCAGATAAATATAATATATTTGAAAGTCCTTTGCAGAAATTACTTGTAATCTGGAAATAGGTATTTGTGAACTTATAAATAAAACGCACTAAATATACTCACTAAACTTCATGTTGATATTTGCGATTCCAATCGTGGTGTTTCTGAAGATGTATCTGTATATTTAAATTAAATATCATGTAACGTGTTTGAACTGTTTTGACGCAGACTCGTTAGCAGTATCTGCAACAAATAACGTGTGTTATCTACTAAATCACCTATTATTATAGACATAATAAGGATAAATACAAAATTATTATGTTATTCCTGCCCACGTTTATCAATTGACGTTGGTTTTATTTAAGGGCCTACCTCCGCATAAGTGGCGCCCTCATTGAATAAAAAAGTCGTATCTTAGCATAGAAAATAAAGATTAAAGAATCCTATGTTGCGAAACGGCCGTTTATGACACTTTTGCTTACTACTTTGGATACGAAACATTTTGAGTCCTGTTTTAACAACGTAAAATTATCTTATCCTCTTTGTAACAAACGCAAATACAGGATTCTTTAATCTTGTAGCGACATCTATGACGCCGCACACGAACTAAAATAACAAAATCCTACATTGCGTAAGCAGAGTTTTCCGCGCGATTTGAACATATAAAACAATCCGAAATCAACCATCGGGCAGTTGCCCACCAGACACCACAGCCATTTGGTCGGAGGATCCTCCCTATTCAATGGAGGTTTGCGGGACTTTAAACCCTGTTCCGCATGCCTCCAAACTGGTGACCGTCGACTATGAACGTGAGCGCATACTTCGTCATTACGTCATCACCTCCAAACTGGTGACCCTCGAGCATGAACGTCAGCGCAGCCTTCGTGCAGCAACTTCAGGGTGACGTCATCATCATCGCTTTCTTCAAGCTCTTGAGCAACGAGTCATACAGCTTCTATGGGTATCCTGACCATCAGCATGCAGCGGACGCGCATTCCTGGTCAGCATCCTCAGCCTCTTTCATCTCCTTCAACCTCATCAGCGATCTTGGCGCAGCGAACAGCACTTCGGCCGGTCGAAGAACCTCTCCTGGTCGACGCCAGCAGTCAAGCCACTACGTCGCACAGCACCACTCCGACTCACTGGAGCCTGCAGCATCATCCCGACTCACTGGGACATCATCACCCTGACTCACTGGGGTATCATCCCGAATCACTGGGACATCATCACCCCGACTTACTGGGGCATCATCCCAACTCACTGGGACATCATCACCCCGACTCACTGGGGCATCATCCCGGCTCACTGGGACAGCAACACCCCGACTCACTGGGGCATCTCCGCAGACAGTTCCGATTCACCGTCAACTATGCGGCTCTTCCGGTTCCGACTTACTGGAACCAACCTTCCACTGGCCCGGCAAGCATCACAAGATGTATGGACGACTCATCAAGAACCATCGGTCTCCGATCTCCGGAGGGAGTGATGTAGCGACATCTATGACGCCGCACACGAACTAAAATAACAAAATTCTACATCGCGCAAGCAGAGTTCTCCGCGCGATTTGAACATATACAACAGTCCGAAATCAACCATTGGGCAGTTGCCCGGACCAGACACAACACCCGTCTGGTCGGAAGACCCTCCCTTTTCAATGGAGGTTTGTGGGACTTTACACCCTGTTCCGCATGCCCCCAAAATCTTTATTTTCTACGCTTTGCTACGATTTTTTTTCAATGAAGGCACCACTTGGCGGATATATACGCCTTAGGGCGCTATTAACTGCCAACGACCTAATACTGGGTGGACACCCAGTATTAGGTCTCGCACGTCAAGGAGCGCAGTCCGAAATTAGATGCATTATTAATTTATTAAGCAAAAAACAACTAGTATTATATTAAAAAACGTATACTAAAATATAAATCATTACAGGATCTTTAAAATGGTGAAAATTTCATAAAAATATGCTTTATAGTTTTTGCATGATTCTCAATTTTTTATCCCCGTTAGACATAACTTTACAAATTAATTACACTATGTTATAAATATATCATTTCAAATATTCACACATCAAATTATGAAAAAAGTTGTCTAAAATAACATATATTTATTTCAAAGAAATAAAACTAGTCGTTTAGACGTGATCTTTAATAAAAAAACATTAAAAGTCGTATAACTGCGCCTTAAAGCCAAATTTCATCCAAATTCATTCAGCAGTTCTGGCGTGATTGAGTAACAAACAAACATCCATCCATCCATTTTGTCGCATTTATAATTTTAGTAGGATGTCTAATTTATATTATGTACAATATTTTAGGGCCATCAGTGCACAGCATATATTCTATGCTATATACTTAGAATATGAAAGGTTATAGACGTAACGTCTTTGGACATTAAATGAAGCAGGATCGTTAAAATGTGTGAGAGACCTCGACGAACATAACGATGACGTTTCGGCTTCTCATTTTACTGTGTGAGCTTATTTCGCGTGTACAGATACAAGCCGGCTTCTCATTCTGGTGCTTCAGATTGCTGGCTTTTGACACTCTGTCTATAACCTTTCATAGTCTAAGGCTGTATACTGATTACTCATAAAGCTATATCTCCTTTCGTTCAGTATATCCAAAGGTTGTCTGCAAGAGTGTGTGGTGTACACTTGTTTTGTAAATGTTTGTCCTGTGTTGTTAAGTTATTATGAGGTGTACAATAAAGATTATATAATATAATAAAATAATTTAAAACTTTTCCTAAAGTCAGATGAATAGCTTATTTGACACTGACAATAACAATCTACACTCGCGACCAATAAACTGGAATCACTTGATCGCGCGTTGCTCAAAACAATTTTTTAAAATATTTTATGCAATTAATATGGATTGAAAGGTATTTGTTTGCTTTTAACCTCTTTCAAAATCATAACCAAAAATTATTCACCTTGTGTGACTGGAAACTTAGTCAGCCACCAGGATCTGGACGACACTTATGTACTTAGGTGAGAAATGACCGATTTATTGTCACCTCTTCTCTCCGAAATCGACACCAGACCGGCGCAGGCGTGGACGTTAATCAGCAGCTCAGATAAGTTCGAGAAAGCTTCAGCGAGTGGACAGTGAAGCGAAGACTCAAAGAAGCAAACTTGACACCAAAAAAGCCAGCCACGGGACCCAAATTGTCTCCAACCCACCGACAAGCCCGGCTTCAGTTTGCTCGCGATCACTTAGATTTAGATGTGCCACATGTTAGCGACCGTCGACGGAGAGTTTATAGAAGACCGGGGGAGCGATTGCCACAATGCTGTTTTGCGGCAACAGTGGCATAGAGGGGTGGGTCCTGTATGATGCGGTCCGGGATTTCTATTGAAGCAAAAACGGAGCTGATATTCGTTCCTGGTGGAGGTCGGGAAGGGGAGCTAACCGCAGACAGATACATCAACGACATTCTGCTATGCCATGTGCTCCCCTATGTTTATCGCCGAAGATTTCCTGCTAATGCACGATAATGCCCGCTGCTATTCCGCTGCAGTGACTAGACAGTACCTGGAAGAAGTCGGGATTCCCACACTAGACTGGCCAGCCCTGAGTATTGCTAAAAAAAAAAATAGTCCGACCGAACAAATGGGGGACGAGCTAATAAGGCGGGTACGACGAGGAAGATGTCCAGCTCCGGCGTCGATAGATGACCTGAAAACTGCTTTAGTCGAAGAGTGGCAGAATATCCCACATGATTCCATAAGGAAACTCATTGGGTTAGTGAAAACCCGTGTACAGGCGTTATTACGGTCAGGGGTCGTAACACAAAATATTGAGGAGTAAATTACATAAATTGTATAAACTATTATGTTATTATATCAAATCTGAAATTATGTTGTTATTTTTACGCAGATGTTTCGTCGCGAAGAAACATCAACATCTCTAAGAGATACTACAGACAATGAAAAAAAAAAACAATGATGAACGATTACAGTTGGTATCTAATGCAGGTTCGGTTTTTTCGACTTGTGGGAATGACTTACATAATTAATATGGGAAGTTTTCTGTTCCGAAACATTCTGCTTAGTTCATCACCATTTTTAACTTCCTCTTCGTTTAAACGTCCACAACTTCGAACTATTGCAATAATTCCCTAAATTTAGGTAGATTAAATTAATTAATTTCCTTTGAAATGATATGCCACATTCTAGTTTATTGCATAGAAATTGTAAAAAATGATTCCATTTTATTGCTCGCGAGTGTAATGTAAACGATATTTCAGTAGTTGACATAACAAAGCGACTGGTAATACTTATTGAAACATGAGGTATCATCTATTTTTGGTCTAAGATCCCAGACCCGCCAGACATTACTAATTTTTTGACTAACAGAATGTGTGGGATCGAATAGTATGTAAGGACTTTGAACGTACGCATAACTGCTAGTTGGCCGACAGTCAATTCTTTTTTTGTATTATCTACAAGGTCATATTTGAAAAACTAAACAAGGCGTTTAGCACCCTCCCAAATTATAGTTGACTTTAATTTTCATTATTTACTCCTAGTAATTAAATAAATTATGCCCAAATTCGACCTTGTGAATAGGACCTCACTCGAGGTGGCGACCAACCCTTTTAGACTATTATAATTCTAGGGTCACAGGTGTTTGAAAGAATCACCGCGGCCCTGGCACGGCCGGGTAAGAAACACTGGTGGGTTTTAGTTAGTAAGAGTCTGACACGAAGAGTAGAAGTTATTTGATGATTTTCCACACTAATAACTGGCCAAGTGCGAGCCGGCCTTGCAGGCATAGGGTTCCGAATAAGTCATATAGTTTTCAGGTTTTTTTCAAACCCATACTTCTTATAGGTTTTCCTGTAATCTCATAAAGAACGACATCCCATATTTTTTTCGAAATTTTAGGCTTTGGAGACAAAGGGGATGGAGGTTTATATTGAGGAATTATTCGTCCATTTTCTTAAATCAATTAAAAACTGAATATTTTAAAATATTACCTTTCATTTGATAATTATGTTGCACGGCACACATTGAAAAACTTTGTCTTTTAATTTTCCGATTTTCACCTCAAAAGTAAACCACTTCATATTCCAAATTTACGGTACACATTCGTGTTTGGGTCATAAATATTTATAAGTGTACCAAATTTCAACTGAATCCGTTCAGCAAATTTGGTGAATATTGGCTGTAACAGACGGACATACAAACATACAGACACACGAGTGATTCAATAGGGGTTCCGTTTTTATTCGGACTTTTGAAACCCTATAAAAAAGTACTAAAATAAAAGCGAACTAGGCGTTTAATATTTTTCAATGATGAATTATTTAACAATATTCTACAAAACAGACATGAAAATCACCACTCAAATTTTAAGAAAAGTGAATAATCGGTGGTACGTCCTGTATTCAAAGTAAATACTCACATTACTCAATTCCACAAAATGTATTAATCAGAAAATATGGAATGTCTGACGGCTCTGAGATCTTAATCTATTGGTTACCTACGTACAGTCCGTGAAATTAATTGTTCCTCTCCCTAGGTTGAATCTCATTTGCTCGACTTATCGACTTGTGAGTTGTGACAGATAGTTTCAACAATACAGTTTAAAAAAAATACAAGTAACAATGAACCTCACAATATCAATGAGAACAAAATATACTCGTTAACACAAGATTATTTTATTAGAACTGTACCGCTAATTATAATCCTTACCAAAAGTTCCATACAAGGCTTGCTAATGGACAAATAACTATAGCATCTTAACATGTTAACATTCATACGTTAATCTAACAAAAACACAAAGCGCGCGAATATAAAACAGTTGCAAAATATTTTCAGCTACCACATCCAATTTGAAATCAGAACGTAAATAAAGAAACATGGCGGCTATTGGTAAATTGACAGTTCTGGCTCTAGTTGTCTGTTTCGTGTGTCTTGAGGCCAAAGAAGGCAAAACTCGTGTGCAGAATAAACCAGCATCAGGACAAGGTCATCATGTTCATCAGGGACATCACTTTGTGAAGAGAGACGCTGATGATTATGAGGATGGTGGTGACGATTTCAAACGCCCCGAGTACAACAGCTTTGACAGGCCTCACAGAATTCGTGTGTTGCCAGGTTACCTGCATTAAACATTTTTTTTCTGGATTGATCAAGGAATTGTGCAATGAATTTGTGTTAAGTGATTATTTTAAAAGGTAACCTATATTTCTGTAATTAAAAAGCTTTTTTAATGTCTAAAAGTGATTTTATTAATATTTAATCGTTATGCGTATATGTAGGTAGGTACTCGTACCAGAGCAAAAAGAGGCAAATGAAAATGCAGTTTTTTTTTTATAAAGTTTATTAAAAATTAAAAAAAAAAGATACTGGCATACAATAAAAATCTATTTAAGTAACAGATTACAATAATATGTTCATCAATAATGTTTAAGTAATACATTAAAAATAATACTTCAGAATTAACGAAAATAGAGTCAAAACCTACAACTTAAGGTATATCTTTAAAAATAGTATGTATTCGGTAAACATTAAAATACTTTCTTTACCACATACCTAGTATTTTAGTAATTTGTCATGAATAAACATTTGAGTTAGATAAGTGTTTACCTATAATAAAATCTAAATATGTAATAGCAACCTTTTAAGTAACGAAACTTATTTGTAAAACCAACTCAATTCATTCTAATCAATTGATCTTATTTCAATTGTACTTATAAATAAACGAAGATGTTACGTGAGTAAACGAAAATGGGTGAAACTAGAGCATAAATTTAAGGGAACGAAACATAAAAAAACGAGATTTTTCGAAAAAGTTTTCCAAATTTTATTTATTTGATTATGAGTTAATTTATATAATATAGTATATGACTATTTTTTTATTGAATTGGCTAAACAACATCAATTGACAACCATCATTATTATTTTTGTCTTCAACAAATAGACACAAAAAGCAAAACGTTTTTATTTTACTAGTAAACAAGCAAAAAACAAAAAAAAAATTAATTCAAAGATTTTTATATTTTTTTTTACCGGTTAATTGTGCTGTAGTTTCACCCACTTTCGTTGTGCTCACTATCCGGAAACATATTGTATTCTGTCGATGTATAACAGTCTACCTAGGTACATAATAATGATTGCCACTCATAGTACGAAATAAAGGTATTTTTTTATATATATAAAGTAAGTAGGTAAATAGCACAATAGACGATTGTTTTTTAAAGATGCTATTACTATCTATCTATGTTTTTACTGTTACAAAATACAAATTTAAAAAATAAAAAATACACAGCTTTGAAAATTACACATCTTCTAAAATAGGTACATTTTTCACGCATTTCAATTTACATTATAACTGAAAATACAAAAGAGAAACACACAGACAAATTCATGATTTACTTATTTATAAGCACCTTTGATTCAGCAACGTTACCCTTAATATTTATTTGGTTAGTACAAGGTTTGATGCCTTCGAAACGAGAATACGTAAATGACAAAAAACGGAATGTCAATGCAATATGTCATTCATTATCGTACAATGGCTGAACGAAAGTGTAAAGACTTTTTAAACTCATTCAGTAATGCTATTCTGCAGTGTTATTCTGTAAAATTCTCAAAGAAAATTTAGATGATGTGAAATATCAATTCATAGCGACCGTGACACGGAGAACATTATGTAAACGAGAAATGAGCAAGTTCACTTCATCTAAGATTTCTTTTCAAAAGCATATTTTTTCAAAGTATTTCTACACAGCATTTTTTTTTTAAACGAATAGCGACCCACATCATTTTTAAATTTGTCATTTACACCCATAATGTTAGCAGAACCTACAAAGTCAGAAAAATCATTGCATGTCGACCTAACTTAAAAAAAATCGTATCTACTCTGCTTCAAAAGGTAATTGAGATGCTTTACCTTTACATTACGCGAATGTACATCACGTCAAGTTGAATGTCATTTACTTATTTCTATTATACAGCATTTAAAAAAAACCCTGTCCGATCCTGAAGGGTATTATTTGGAATCGCACTGCGCACACATACACGTAATCATTTAATGGATACGACATTATTATTCCCCAATGAAAATAATTAATAAAAAAAAAGCAAAACTTATCAAAGTCAACATTGAGCGCTCAACAAAGTTCACCTACGTGTCAAAGAAGCCGCCTGAGCGAGCTGGTCTTTTTGATCTGAGTGCCTACAGCGCGGCTAGTGCAGGGCGGTATCGTTTGAAATAAAAATAGGTAAAAATGAAAAGATTTCGCCAGCCGGTGGAGTGTTGTCAATTTATGAAAATTTGCCATATTTAGTGTTAAATTTTGCATATTTTATAAAAATGAAAAATTTATTACTTTTGGTTTTTATAAGTTACATTTTTTTAACTATTTTTTCTAGTACGGAGGTATATTAAACCAGGTATACGCCTTTATTGGATCGGACAGGGTTTTATTACATGCTGTATAGTGTAGCACATAAAATGCAAGTCTTAGTGCAAAGTTTTCTGTACCTACTTAGTAAGTATTATTTGGCTTTAAAACCAAGCAGCGAAAGCTACTTAAAAAACTAACTATAGCTGTTGCATTTAAGCGTGGCGATAGCGGTCATTGACCGAATTACATATTATACCATTACTAGTACTTCGCCCGCGACTTCATCCGGTGGATTTCAAAAATTTATACCTATGACACTGACAAATTAATAACGTGACTTTCTATTGGTAAAAGAATTTTCAAAATCAGTTCAGTAGATCCAGAGATTACCCCCCACAACCTCACAAACTTTACCTCTTTATAATATTAAAATGTAGATTAATTTAAAAGACTGAAATTTGGGTATATCGGTCCTGAATCTATCGCGATCCTCAACTTTTGAAATTGAAAAACAGTACATAGTTCATTGTTCGGCTTCGGGTTCAATGGAACGGTCTCAGAATTGAGCATTTGGGGTTGAAAACTTGTCAAACCCTGCTTTTATGCCAAAGTTGGCAGGTTTTTTGGCTAAACTACAGTTATAATCAACTAAAAATTCTTAATTCAGAAATAGGGGGGATGATCGCTATTCATATTTAAGATCGAAACCACTTTTGGAAGCACTAAGTTAAATCATCACGCTACGACTATAGCACGGTCTAATTTTAAGGTATTCAACACTTAAAAACTATTTCTTTTTGGCACATTTAGAATTCACTTTGTTCTTTGGGATTACGTTTTTAGTAAAGTTTCTTATAATTAATTTGGCATTTGGCCACAAGCATTGGCGGGTAAATAGGTAACATTTAGTGAGATGGATGTTCTAATAATTACAAACATTGTTAAAAAGTGATATTCTATAAGCATTTACGGAATAGATTTAAGAGAATTGTGAAGCTGAAAATTTTCATGCAAGAAGCGATAACGTTTTTCCCTCAGTAAACATAGTCCAATTTTCATAATTTTTAGAAATGTTGTAGATATAATGAAAAACTAAGTCTGTAAGTTTTTATTTTAAATAAATATTGCGTACGATATAAGAAAAGAAAACGTACAGACCTAGATTAAGGTATATTGACTCAATGAGACCAAAATTGTCTCATTTCGTAAAGGTTTAGGGAGAGAAAACGTTATCGCCCGAAACAATGCTTCAAAAAGGAAATGTAGGTAATTGCCTCCAAGACTTGCAACTCTCTCTCACCGCGTATCGACGCTTCACAATCCTCTTAATAAAAAAAGATAAAAAAATAATTACAAAGTTGACAAACAATGCAAAGTTTTTTGTTATAAATACTGCTTAGTTTTGATCATAGTCCAATTTTTTTTCAGGCGTTTAGATTTGCAAAAAAACAACACTTAATATTGAAAGAAACATCAGCCGTTCCTTACATTTTGTTCGTCTACTTCGGATCAATGATTCCAAAATTAAATCTCTATAGACCAAAATTCAGCCACGTCGTCAGCGTTAGCGTTTAATTCAGACAAGAGCAGATGGCTTTAAGAATGGTTTACCCCAAGGCAGTGTTCTAGTTCCCATTTTGTTAAATACTTATACCACTGATCAGCCCAAATCGACAAACACGAATCGATGTCTCTACATTTTGTCGAGTTATGTTAACAAAATGTACTGAAAAGCTGATTTTTCCAAGTTGAATATACTGATACGTAATGCCTGAAATGAAATTGGATATTGATAAAAAATCTGGCTGTAGCATATAATAACTCTTACAATTTTCATGATTATACAATTTCATTAGTTTCCTTTACCTAATCTCTAATATTAAATATCATTTTGGGAATAGGCGCGTATATGATACTTATAAAAATGCTTATATATATTATACAATATTTTGAACATATAATCAATAACATCTAGAGTTAGTTAATGACCTATGAACATAATATACATAGCAAAAACATAGTTAACAAGACAAACATTTGGGACATATGGCATATATGTACTTTTATAATGGCGAATTATAGGTAATATAACTATAATAAGGCACATTTTAATGTCTAAATATACATATAGAAATCTGTAAGTCACTGTAATGCCATTTGGAGTAAAATATCTATGCTAATGTGGATACAGATGTCATTTATTGAATCAAGTGCACTAATGTCCTTATTTTGGTTTTGTTCGTCGGTTCGTTGAGCTCCTTATAGTCCTGAGTTGAGCTACATGATAACTGACAAATGCTTGCACTGTTTGGACAGGTCCACTTAAATCTGCTTGGTGCTTTCCTCAAAAGCACATCTCATACATTAACACATGGTTCTATGATTTGACCAGTACAGATTTTATGGACTTTAAAAGAGACTTCGACCTCTGAGTTTGTTTTGGTGTTTTTTCACAGGGAGTCAGCTAGAAAACACCAGCTTCATCCAGCTTAAACTGACAAAAAGAAATAAAAGTGTTCTATTAAAAAAAAAAAAACATTTATCAT
Source organism: Polia nebulosa (assembly GCA_951329385.1). NCBI lineage: Eukaryota > Metazoa > Arthropoda > Insecta > Lepidoptera > Noctuidae > Polia > Polia nebulosa. The sequence goes on along the minus strand of OX589607.1, from coordinate 26,109,552 downwards.
AAAATAAACCCGTGGGGAGATAACCTCAACATAACAGTAATGTTAGCTTTTAAAGCTGTCTCAGTAACATGGGACACGGACGCTATATGAGGAAGAATATATATGTGTATGGACAAAGTAATATTTGCATTTAGAATTTCAGATAATTTCAGTTTGTGTTCCATTAAACTGATTCCACTTCAAATTTTTAAGGATTACTTAAATTTTGAATCCGTTAATCACTAAGTACCATAAGTTAGCGAGTTTTATAAATAAAGGTGACAGTTCCACTTCTAGCGCAATCAATTTTTTTTTATGACGTTCTAAATATAAATTGTCACTCAAAAATCAACTTCACTTACAAAACGCTAAAGTTGACAATTGACTAAGGGGCAATTAATGTAATTTGTCTAATATTATAAATTAACGTATAGGTTGGTAATGTACAGTCAGGGAAACGGAGTTACTATTAACTTAAATTGAATGATGGTGTGTGTGTAAGTGGTTATAAAATGGACACAGAATGCCAATATGCTAACCAATGCATTTCCCTGAATATACACCAACAATGATAAAATTATCGTTAACATTGGATTAAAATATGGTGACGAGTCGTGCCCTAAATTTTATAAAATGCAATTACTGAAAATTAGGCTTAAAAAATCATTTAATCGACTGCGGGAATCCACTGCAAACATTCTATTAAGGCCAGTATCTACACTAAAATATTGAGACTTTGAAAGTTAGTGCACTCAAATCTTAAATAAATCTGTAACCACCGTTTACAACTATGTAATTATATATAACGTAATAAAAAAATCTTTTTGAATAAAACCTTCGAAATATACATTTCATTATCTTTTAATAGTAATAAAGATCTTAAATCTAAAATAAGTAGGTAGCTATAACTTTAAAATTATCGAAGTTTAAGAAGGTAAGGTACGTATAGTACATTACGAAAGAGGGACAGGATAAGAGAGCGGTGATATAGCTGTGCTGCACTTTTTCAGGGATGAGTTTTTCCAAGTTGCACGGGAGTACATCGATCTAAATTTCCCAAATTTTGAAACAGCGCCATCTATGACTCATACAGAGAACTAAATGAAGAACTAACGCTGTTCCTTCAAGCGCTGCTATAGCAGCACTTTTTTCAAGAAACAGTAGTGATTCAATATTCCCTGCGGCAGTAGTACCCGAGGGAGCGACATTTCTGGCACAAATGTTGCGGATGTATCTTGGACTGGTCACTCACATCCAGCCCGTCTGGCTTCTCTAACGGCCTCTGAAAATTTTTCATTATAAATGATAAGCAGCAATTCTTAAACGGCGGTCAAAGTGGAAATCTTCTTAATTGTAAATTCTTTTAGGTTTCATTCATTATATTGAATTGCAGAATAGTGATAGATTTAAATTTATTGATCTTTTTTTTTTTCTTAACAATTAGTTCTTTTGGCTATATTATCGCTGTATTTTGTGATTAATACCCACAGAAAAAAAAAAATTCTTTAGAAAGACACAAAGCAATTATTCAGCCAGAACCTGTGTTTTCACATTCTCTATGCCTAGAACTCATTTGGTCCTGCAAGCCTGAGCCACAGATAATTTATAATACTAGCGTACCTGAGCAATATCCCAATCAGAGTTGTAGAAAAAGATAGCTATATAGATAGTTAGCTGGCTAGATACATAGTTTCTCTCTCACACTTTTCTGCCCGTTTTTACTGAAGTCGAAACGCTTAGTCCATTAGCTATGTTTATGGTTTGTCGTTGTTTCGTCAACTGTTTTGATTGTAGAATTAATTACAACTTACTTGTTTGTGAGGGAAGACATTGATGCGGCACTTGATGCATTCCTGACCGTTGTTAGCCCAGGAGTTGCCGCTCATCCACTTACGTTTGCACTTAGGGCACTTGTATTCACCGAAGCATCTCTTCTTGCCCTGGTACGGGGTGAGGCCTTCGCCCTTGGGACGGGCCTGAAACAAGACATGGTAGTGTATTTAAGTAATGTGTTGTTACTGTATAGCCGTTGGTCCCGGCTGTCAATCGTGGATTATCCAATGACTTCTCCCGCTCATCGTGTCAGACTCTTACTGACTAACACCCACCCGTGTTCCTTCAGTTGCTTCTGCCAGGGCCGTGGTAACTCTCTTTCGAATTTATCCGCGAAATTATTCCAGACATTGGTCCTGGTGGACCCCGTCAGTTTTTGTGACATCTCTCTGCAGCGCGCGTGAAACACTACGCGTCGTCGACTCAGGCCTGCAGTTCCTTATCGGACTGCAAGCTACCCATTACTCGCCGTCCGCAAGCCCGCGTCTACGGTGTCAGGGAGTCGCCCAGCGTCTCCCGACACCTGGCGCGTGAGGGCGTCTCGGTTGAGTGACCCTCACGCACTCCGCCTCCTCCTTAGCGAGCATTACTGCTTCGCAGAAGGAGGTGACAGCTTATCCCATTCCCTCTCGCTATGTACCGCGGCCTGGACCAGGGCCGGGCGTCAGTGGTCGCTGCCACCGATTACCTCCACGAGGACACGGCGTTGCTTTTATTAAGCGGTGCAGACCTCCACCAGTATGCTTTCCTCCCGCTTAAGCCTGAACAGGAACCTCTCGAAACAGCCGTATCCGGTGAGGACCTGCGGCAGACGGAAGGTGAGGACGCCGTGGCGCCTCTCCAGCCACTCCTCAAAGAGGCCTTATCGCCGATTTTGTGGCGTGACCAGTGAAGCCAAGCCTGGAATCGCGAAAAAAATCAACATTCCAATGCGTTTTGTCGATTTTCTATTTACATCTGTCTACCCTTATAAAGAGATTAAAGTGTGATGATACTTAAATTCGTATTCTAAATAACGGCCATACATTCAATACATCTAACGCAAAAGGTCACCAGATCGCAGAAACCCAGAAACTCAAGTAGATTAAAATAATTAGGTAGGTACCTTGTATACACGAGTATGTAGGCCCGGTCTACCCAATTAGGTACCCAACAAGCTATACATTGTACACACATTTACAAAGAACTCTCACAAACTTATAGTTTATCAGTTTCTAAGAACTGATACATCATATTTGTTTCCTGATGTGGCAGTATTAATTATAAGAGTTCCTAATACGAAATTTTCTGTGGAGAATTTATTGTATTTGAAATTATCTATTCATCACCATCATCAGCCAGGCATCCTCTCTGTGACTGGGTGTGGGCCGTATATCACCGCGGGCCCAATGCGGATTGGTGGATGTCACATGTCTTTGAATTTTTAGTTCTAGGACATGCCGGTTTCCTCACGATGTTTGATATAACTAAACTAATAGATAACTTAATAGATAGGTATATATTCAAATTCATAATAATAATATGTACAAACGCCTGTGAAAACAACTCACAGGGCATCGACAATTAATCCACATTGCTCGTTAGCCAAATAAAAGCCCAGCCCTCTGATCACGTGAAGAGTCGTTTGCTGATATCCCGAAAAACTCGATGAGCACTCGGATCCCATGGAGGATTTGAATTTAGAATACGCTAATCAGTATTTAAACTAAGCATACTCGTACTTAATAACCATGAAACTACATACAGAATAAAATTAGGCGAAAAAGGAACAAAACTGGGGCGAAACAGAACTAAAATAATCAAAAAAATTAAACAAATAATAAATGTGGCGAAAACGGAATAAAAAGTGGGGCGAAAACGGAAAATCAAAAAGGGGGCGAACTTTGCGGGGCGAATCCGGAACAAACCTGTGGTAAGCGAGTTTTATAAATAAGGCTTAAAATCTTTTTAAATTTTTTAGCGACTTTTATACATAAGGCTCAAGATCTTGTGTTTGACAAGATCTTGAGCCTTATTTATAAAACTCGCTTCTTGAGCAAAATTTAGGTAAGTATATGCAAGAATTTAACAAGTTCTCAAATTGGAATTGCCAGTTCTGAATCCGGGGTTAGTATAGTTAATATTATTTATCATGTTTCTCTACTTCAATTTGTTCAAGGGCACCTAAGCCAGCTTTTATTCGTGCGTAGAAAGCAATGCGAGTTGTTTGGTTTTGACATAGAAAGCATTCAGAAAATGCAATAAAAGCAATAAAAGAGGAGTTACTAGTGAGACGAAGAAAACATCAATTTTAAAGTGAGCTACGAGTTTGCGTTCACGTTCCCACTGCTGAAACACAGACCTCCTATTTTTGAAAGGGAATGGCCCGTAATCTACAGTGCGATCCCAGTTGGGGTTGCCAGATGTCACCTATCTGGAAAGTGATTATAATTAAATTAAAAAAAAACCAACCGAACCAAACAAATCTTCTTCTTCTTCCTCTTTCTTTAACAATCTTACCGAGAAAACATATTTAGGTATATTGTATGTGAAGTGAACTGTCGATCCATAGCGAAAAGTGGAATAATAACTCACTTCACCAAATTCTCACGGAGAGATTTTTTACAGAATACGAGTATATCCGAGCTCCCGAAAAATTCAATCCATTCGTTGCAAAAGCTAGAACTCTGAAATCAAAATGTGTGTATACTGTGTTTATCATTCGTCCGTTCAAAGCGATACAGAGCTAGCATTATAATTTAAAATCGATAGAGAGCACAACAGTAGTGTTTTGAACATGGGCACGAGTTCGAGTGAGTTACCGACGAACTCGGCTGTTCCTAGAATTAGGGGCCAATGAATAACGCCATTGTTTTTAGTTGGAACATTGTACTGATTTCTGGGATCACGCTAAATATGATAAAATGAGTATTTGTCATAAATGTAATATTGACAGTTCCTGTTTCGCCAACAGTCGTGTTTATAAATTTTAATCGAATCAAAAAGGAGGTACTTTCGGGCCTTATGATATTGAGGTTTATTCTATCCTACTTCCTACTGATATTATAAATGCGACTGAACGAATCTGGATGAAATTTGGCACACAGATAGATTATAGTCTGAAATAGAAAATTGGTTACAATTTATATGGGGGATGTACTAATTCCACACAGGCGAAGTTAGTTTGTCATAAATGTGATGTTGACACTTGACAGTAAAAGGTTGACAGTGCCTGTTTCGCCAACAGTCTTGTTTGTAATTATTATCGATTCAAAAAGACGAGATTTTTTTTTTCGTGGCCTTATGATAGTTAAGACGGATCATTTGACTCTAAAGGATTTGTTCTCTCTGGTATTTTAAACCATTTTCATCCGACTCAGTCAGTTTTCAACCAAATTGACAGAATAGGTCACTAGCTACTGCCAGTGGCTTCGCCCGCGTGGTATTAGTACTTCCTCTTTATAGAATATTACCAATTCCAGACTATAAGCTATATCTGCGCCAAAATTCATTCGGATACGTTTAGTCGTTCTGGCATGGTTAATTAGCAGACATCCATTCAAATTTTCACTTTTTAAGAATTATATTTCATATCTATTAGAAAGTAGGGTGTTGCATGGTTTTAGAGGAATTTTCCTTCAAAAGGACTAAAAATGTGGGTGCTAGACTCTTGCACTCATATTGCACATATTGCTCCATATTGCTCCTTATTGCTCTTCTCTTGCTCTTGCATCTTGGTGCTGCTCTTCACTTGAACAGTTATTATTCATTCAAAAATTTTATCTTCAAATCATTTTCTCAAACCAATGAACCACGTTGTTCCCACATTTCTTTAATAAAAAGACCGCGTCATAATTTCTGTATAGAACTAAAAAGATATAAATAAATCGGGTGAAAGATTTGGCAATTTGCCCGAGACATCAGACGATACTGTTCGTTTACGGAAATACCGATAACGAGATGAATTACTTGATTTTAAAGCTAAATTAAAATTATCTTTGTAGAGATTGTAGGTACGCTTCAGGAATTCAGGATTATCATCAGTCAAAAAGTTCCTAACAAGCTACTTTTCAAGCAATCTGATACAGTTCATCATCATCATCAGCCTTTTAATGTCCCCACTGCTGGGGCACAGGCTTCTCTGTGAGAGGGTGTGGACCGTAATCCACCGCGCGGGCCCAATGCGGGTTGGTGGACGTCACATGTCTTCGAATTTTTGGTTCTAGGACATGCCGGTTTCCTCATGATGTTTTCCTTCACCGTTTTGAGAGCAGTGGCTGATACAGTTAGTGGTATTTGTTTCAGTTCAATCGCAGATTTAATGCCTAAAGCTAGCTGCTGACTTTGTGATTTTTCAGATTTTTGTCACCGTGACTTTTTGTTACCCAGTCGAGTGCTATGAAGAGATACATGGGAGTGCGCTGACCATGGTGACGTGACAATACGGTGACAAATAGTTCCTAGGTGACTTTCACCCGACCTGTACATTACTACAAGGCGACTTTTTGTCCCTCGAATGAGCGCGTTTTGTTGCCCAGTGACTTTTCAAGTGGGCGCATCGTGGGTGACAGTAGGTGACAGTGACAAAAAGTCACGGTCACAAAAATCACAAGTCAGCGGCTAGCTTAACTGCATGAGTGCTTAATGAGTTATATTTATGATGTATTTTGACATCCGACATGATCAATTGATAACATGTCACAAAGAAACAGTCCACACTCAGGTAACTAATGGCGGCCACCATTTTGTTTTAACTTTTAATTTTTATTTGTCTACGTCACTTCGGCTGTCAAAATCAATCCAATGATAGGTACCTCATTTGTTAAAATTTATCCAGCCGTTTAGGCGTGCCAAAGAAATAGACAGACAAACAAACATACATACATGCTTACATGCATACTCTCTCGAGAAAAACATTACCCTCCTTTTGGGGCAGTCGGGTAAAACACACGGTTCCTGTGGCTGATAGTCAATTATCTCTGCCTAGATTTTTTACAGCTATGTTGGTGTTGGCTGCCAGTATAACTGGATGCAGCTGAAATCCAGTACTTTACATTGAATAACAGCCTGTCTGAACGTCTGGGTACCGCGGTACCCGTTGATATATCTGATAGATCTAATGAAGACGTGTGTCACCCACCAATCCGCACTGGGTCTGCGTCGTCGGTTAATGCCCACCCTCTCACAGAGAGGAGGCATAAGTCCCAGTAGTGGATACAGTATTGGCTGATTATGCTGACTGTCCACTGGAGTGGAGAGGAGAGGAGCGGAGCGAAGCTGTGCCAACACGAACTCGGCCTTGCTCCTCACTGTCCGCAATTCCGCTCCGCACTACCTCGCTCCGCATCAATGCACAGACACGTTGGAGTGGAGCGAAGTTGCGGACTGTGTCTGTGCATTGAGTACTCAGTGAGTGAGTACTCACTCCGGTCCGCTACCTCGCCCCGCGTCAATGAACGGCAGCCTAATGCTAACTCCATTATAAACCTGAAGTCTTACCTGTGGACAATCCCCAATATAGTGTCCTTTCTTGAAGCATAGATGGCACATGTACGCTGGTGGAGGTGGCCGCGGTGGTCTCCGCAGGGATAGGGCTGCCAGCTGCTCAGCCAGGGAACTGTTGTCATCAGCCGGTGGTGCTGCTGGCCCTGATGCTGCGGTCGGCAGCGGACCCCATACGGAACCGGGCACCCACTGGAAATTGACACAAGTTTTATTAGTGCATTAATGACAGATATAAAAAAAAAACACTATCTCTCCAAGTGCCCATCTGATCTTGTTTGCTGTGCCAAATTTGCCCAGCAGTAGGATACAATGTAACCATAATTATAAATCATCTATTTTCAAGTAGTAAGTAGTACTCCTCCCGTTATTTTTATTTTTAGCTACATATTTTTATGCACCTGCCATATTATCTCTCCACCACCCTTGGTTGACTGGTAGAGAATCCCTCAGACATTGTACCTTTGTTGCATAAAATTTTAATAAATAAATAAATAGCGTTAAGCCCCGAATTCTGTATTTTTCACACCACTATGATCAGTATAAAGACAACAAGACAGCAGCAAGACAGCTAATTGATCATTTGAGAATGAACGGCTCAGAATCATTAATACCTCAAAACGAATAGTACTGTCAGCACAGGATATCACTCACTAAGTAGTAGTGCAAAAGACCATTGCTAGTAGCTTCCCAGCCAAAATAATTTTGGTCCTTCGAACCGGATAAAGCCAAACAGCTGAATGAAAACCAAATAAAGCAAGTCGACTTTACCTAGACTTTAACCTGAAGGATAGAAATGCGAAGAAATAAAAAAAAAGATGCTGCTGTCATTTCTTAAGTGTAAAAATACAAAAATGAGATTGTCCATTAAAATAACCTATAAAACTCGACGATCATGCTATTTTATAATGAAATCAGAACTAACCATCAAGTCATTAGAGAGCGCCATTGAGCTACCGACATTCCTAGACGTCCTTAATCACGACCAATATGCGGGAACGATTAAACAAATGAAATTGTAGTAAATAATGACCGGCGCAACGTGATTGGTCGGCGGGGGCGCGCTCGCGCATCTGTTCAACGAATTATTGAGCCCGCGCACTCGTTCCAATTTCAAACCGTTGACGCTCTGAATCACGCGCGGACACAAATGGGCTAAATGCTAATGCGCGTTTTTTGAACGTTCGTTATTGATTTGTTAGACAGTCAGAAGGGGGACTGTGATATAGGAGCTTCTTGCTTCTTCGTCGTCTTACAAATACAGACGGTATGTCGAACAGTTGAAGTTTTTGGGAATTGGATCAAAACGGACATAAAACTCTATAGGCCGGTTTCTGGATTGAGTAGGTATTTGGAGTAAAGAACGTGCCAAAGATAAATTAATACCCACTCAATTTTAAATATCGGGAGTAAGACAATTATGAATGATGTGCGTTTTGCGTATTCCTGTGCGGAGTAAGCCTGAACGTTACTGCCCAAGGAAGTATGATTTACTGGATCTGCTGGAATAGGAACATGGGCATAACTTAAGGTACCAATTAAAAAAACCCATAAACTTAACTCGACCGAGTGCGTAATACCGAAATTCATCGTCGAACGAAAGACTACGACGTCGATAAAAGGTATGTGTTCTCAAGCGATGGGTTGTGGAGGTCAGATATAGGCAGTCGCACCATGTAAAATACGGGCGTTCAGCTACATCCGATATGACTGGAAACCGACCCCAATTACCAACATAGCCAAGAAAAGGCAAGACAGAGTTATTGATTTACGACTACTTTATTAATGACCGCTACGCGGCCGCTTTAGCCAACGTCTGAAGTGGTCTTAAGGCGCTATTAACTGCCAACGAAAAGTTGTGTGGAAATCCGTTGTCGTGGTATGGGCATGTGATGAGGAGGAATGAAGAAAATGTCGTGAGAAAAGTTTTGTGTATGGATGTGGATGGCTATAAGAGTAAGGGAAGGCCAAAGAAACTATGGTTGGACTGTGTGAAAGAGGATATAGGTAAAGAGGGGGTGACTACAGTGATGACGACTAATAGAGGACTATGGTAGAAAAAGACATGTTGCGCCGACCCCTAATAAATTGGGATAAGGACAAGAGAATGATGATGATGACCTTGAGTGGTTAGCTTGGGTGTTCTGTGCTGAGCTCACGTAACGCGTCGTACGTCCAGCCAGTAATAGGACTCACCCATCAAGGAGCGCTGTCCGAAATTAGACGCATTTTTAATTTATTACACATTAAACAACAGATATTAAACTAAAACACTTAGACTAAATTATAAATAATTAAATGATCTTTAAAATGGTGAAGGTTCCATAAAATACGCTTTATAGTGTTTGCGTGATTCTTAATTTTTTATCCGCGTTAGAGATAACTTTACAAATTAATTACACTATGTTATAAAAATATTATTTCAAATCAAATCTCAAATCAAATTACGACGGAAACAAGGCGCAGTTATACGACTTCTAATGTTTTTTAATTGAACATCACGTCTAGACTAGTTTTATTTCTTTGATAAAAATATACGAGTATGTTACTCTAGACAATTTTTTTCAAAATTTGATATGTAAATATTTGAAATTATATTTTTCTAACATAGTGTAATTAATTTGTAAATTTATGTCTTAAGAATCACGCAAAAACTACAGAGCGTATGTTTATGAAACCTTTACCATTTTAAAGACCATTTAATTATTTATATTTTAGTATACGTGTTTTAGTATAATACTTGTGTAACACACGTACTTAAAGTTAATATTAACACAGCCTGTCAAGTGGTATAACTTTAGATCATCGATGTCATAATAGTCCCGCCGGACGCTACGAGATGGCGCTGTACGACTACGTCACGATTCTGAATCGCGGTGTTATGACTCTCCGTAGCCTAATGACCCCCTAAGGGAATTGTAAGTAAAATCAAGCTATTTCTCCTGCTATCAGCGAGGTGCATCGGCGGATCTAGTCCTTGTGGGAAAGGTCACGCGGGACACCCATGATAGTTTGGCGGAGTAGCCGAGCCAGTATAATTTTTTGGTTTAGAGGACTAAGTCCCCAGCTCTCGTCCGAGCGGACTTGGCTGTGTGGACCTGCGCCTATATTTTATATAAAGTTTTTAACGTCAAAGTATCATTTGTAAACACTGTAAACCTGCTGTTAAATTAAACGACTCACGTCACCATCGAGTTTCCTTCACATCTGTGACGACATCGATCGACCGCCTACAATCTGGCGACCAACGGTGGGCACGAAGAAAAACCGAAGTACGTCACACGATCCGGAAGAATCACGACCACAAGTGCAAGAGGGAAAGCAGACATGTCGGTGACCATGACTGACGCTCAGTTCGAGGCGCTGCTATCGAAGCTTTCACCGGGAAGACACGGCTCTTTCACCACCTGCAGAGCGGAATTCAACGGAACGAGGGATACCGAAGTGACAGAGGCATTTTTGGGGGCAGCGACTGTTTTCAAACAAGTTGAAAACATAAGTGATGCAGAAGCGCTCACTGGATTACCACTGCTCCTCAAAGGTGAAGCTGCAGTGTGGTGGCAGGGAGTAAAAAAACATGTCTCCACATGGGCAGATTTTAAAGAACGTCTGCGCCATACTTTTGCTCCAAGGAAACCTGCCTACGTGCTGTTTCAAGAAATAGTCCGTGAAACACAAGACGACCACACGACCACTGAAAGTTTCGTGGCACATAAGCGAATGCTGTTCGCTCAACTTCCGGAACCTGAAATACCGGAATCCCATCAACTTCACATGGTATACGGTCAGCTGAAACACGGAATACGTGACAAGATTCCACGCAACTCCGTTAAAAGTTACGACGAATTACTAGAAGCTGCTCGGGGCGTCGAACAAATGTGGAATGACAGGTTGGATGACGGAGACAAACGCAGAGATGAGAAGCCCAAAACTAACTCAAAAATGAAAGTGAAGTGCGAGTTCTGTCATTTCATAGGCCATGCTACCGAACAGTGTAGGAAGCTGAAAAAGAAGCAACAGGAGTTAGAAGCATCTGAATCGGATAAGGTTCCTGAGGTCCCATCCAAGGCTGAAGCTCCTACCAAATCTACGCAGGATCCATCTCCGTTCGCACCCAGAGTGTCATGTTACGGCTGTGGTACACCTGGCGTAGTTCGCAGTAGTTGCCCAACATGCTGCACAAATAAACAACGTTCAACACAATCGGCAAACTTAAGCTTTTGCCCGGTTAATGTCCAATCGGATGTAAGAAACACGCTTAAGACTCGGTTAACAACCGCCCCGGTATTACGGCAAGCCGATAAAACAAAGCCCTACACCCTCAAGACCGATGCCAGTAGCTACGCGCTTGGAGCAGTTCTGGTCCAGGGGAAGAAGGAAGATGATCCCCCGGTTGAAAATACGGAAGCCATGAAACACCTGCGAAGAAGAGGACGACTTAAAAAGGAGAGAGTTGTCAGCACGCCTCTCCCTGGATCCAAACGAGGACTTGGACGTCCTAAGAAACAATAGTGACCCATTATCCAGTCCTTCTCGCCGGGACGTCTTCGAGGACTGAGGGGGAGATTGTAACACACGTACTTAAAGTTAATATTAACACAGCCTGTCAAGTGGTATAACTTTAGATCATCGATGTCATAATAGTCCCGCCGGACGCTACGAGATGGCGCTGTACGACTACGTCACGATTCTGAATCGCGGTGTTATGACTCTCCGTAGCCTAATGACCCCCTAAGGGAATTGTAAGTAAAATCAAGCTATTTTTCCTGCTATCAGCGAGGTGCATCGGCGGATCTCGTCCTTGTGGGAAAGGTCACGCGGGACACCCATGATAGTTTGGCGGAGTAGCCGAGCCAGTATACTTTTTTGGTTTAGAGGACTAAGTCCCCAGCTCTCGTCCGAGCGGACTCGGCTGTGTGGGCCAGCGCCTATTTTATATAAAGTTTAAAGTCAAAATATCATTGTAAACACACTGTACAATCCTGCTGTTAAATTAAACGACTCACGTCACCATCGAGTTTTCTTCACTTCTGTGACGACATCGACCAAACCTCCTACACTTGTTGTTTTATGTATAATCAATTAATCATGCGTCTAATTTCGGACAGCGCTCCTTGATGAGCGAGTCCTATTACTGCAATGGGTGGACGTAGAACGCGTTACGAGAGCTCAACACAGAACACGCAAGCTAACCACTCAAGGTCGTTGGCAGTTAATAGCGCTTTAATCAGAGCAAATATGAAGAGTGCAAATGTGCAAGAACATTCTGATAACAAAATATCATCTTAACCTGTGAAGCCCCGCCAACTCACCGGTGAGTCGGACCAAAAAAAAAAAAAAAATTAAAGAGAATAAAAAAAAAAAATAATCGGCTGTCAACCCGGGTTGTCCTCGGGGTTTAATTTGACAACCCGGATTTTGCCATGGGGCTTGACAGGACTTGTTTGAGTTACATAAGCTGAAAACGAATGATACTTATAATAATATTATGATGTTCTTTAGATAATGTTATCTTGATTTTGGGTTTTCCATTTGTATTTATGGAGCTGATACAACAATTTGGTCTTTACACATGGCACACGACTCTTAATTACAACAAAATTAGCATCTTGTTTGCTCGTGAATGACTTCTTTCTGAAGCTTCGAATTTATGGCCTGACCGTGCATTTTTCCGAGCGAGTTTATTAAGGCGCGGTTATACGACTTTTAATGGTTTTTAATTGAACATCACGTCTAAACGACTAGTCTTATTTCTTTGAAAAAAAATATATGTTACTCTAGACTATTTCCGTCGTAATCTGATTTCAGAATATTTCAAATTATATTTTTATAACATTGTGTAATTAATTTGTAAATTTATGTCTAACGCGGATAAAAAATTGAGAATCACGCAAAAACTATAAAGCGTATTTTTATGAAACCGTCACCATTTTAAAGATCATTTAATTATTTATAATTTAGTCTCAGTGTTTTATTTTAATACTTGTTGTTTTATGTGTAATAAATTAATAATGCGTCTTATTTCGGACAGCGCTCCTTGATGGGCGAGTCCTATTACTGGGTGGACATAAGACGCGTTACGTGACTCATCGCAGAACATGCAAGCTAACCACTCAAGGTCGTTGGCAGCTAATAGCGCCTTAAAAGTAGATACCGAAAGAGTAGTTTTTCATTGATCCTATAATGTTATCACTGCTGGGACTTAGGCTTCGTCTCTGTGAAGAAGGTGTGGCGTAATCCACCACGCGGGCCCAATGCGAGTTGGTGAGTGTCACATGACTTCTAAGTTTGGTTTTAGGACATGTCGGTGTCCTCACGATGTTTTCCTTCCCTGCCCCCCTAGCCATATTACATTTCTATTATCGTTTACGCTAACGCTTAGAACAAAATGTATGGCAATGACATTACCTGCGTGCATAAGTGTCACGTGACTTATCGCAGGTAATGTCATAGCCATACATTTTGTTCTAAGCGTTAGCGTAAACGATAATAGAAATGTAATATGGCTAGGGGGGCTGTTTTGAGAGCAGTGTTGATGAATCAATAATTTAGCCAAAGGAAAGTGCCTATCTGAGTTCGAACCTACGACCTTCAAGTTGTAAGTCGCGGCTGTAACCACTGGGCCACCACTACTCTACTTTGCTTTTATCAGTGAAGGATTTTTGTAAAGGACCATTACTTCCAAAATTCGATAATTTACAATGTATCGGCATCTTTTTGAAAAGAAAAACTTTACGTAATTTTTCATAAACTAACAGTGTTTGCAATTTTGCACGGTGACAAAATGCAAGAGAAGACACTTTTTTGGGACAATCCCGCCACACTATTCCCAAATCACTGTAACTCCTGTAAGCCAGGATCGACAGTGGCAACCACCAGAAAAAACGCCGAGGCAATGAAGCTCGACGAGACCCGGAGAAACGATACAACTGTCTTGGGACTCGCAACGAAATTAATCAGAAAAGAACAGAGGAGTAAAAAAAAACCGACCAAGTACGTGTCGGACTTCATACATTTCTACAGGTTCCGAACCATATTGGAGAAATCAATATTTAGGTATTTGTTAGTAAAATATACGTAATAATAAATAAATTAATGTTAATAATATAAATTATGCCGACGACATGGTGCTGCTGAGCCCGTCAATTGGGGCCCTTCGTCAGCTACTGAGAGTTTGTGAGCGGTATGCTAAGAGTCATGGTCTAAGGTATAATGCTTCCAAGAGCGAGTGTATGTTTTTTGGTCTTGGTGATAAAACCCCTCATGAACCTCCACCTATTTTTCTGAACGGTTCTCCTCTGACTAGAGTAAAAAAGGTTAAATATCTAGGGCACATTGTCACTGATGATCTAAGGGACAACGAGGACATTGAACGTGAACGCAGAGCGCTGGCGGTCCGGGGTAATATGTTGGCTCGCAGGTTTGCTCGTTGCTCAGATGAAGTCAAGTTAGTGCTATTCAAAGCATATTGCCAATCTTTCTACACGAGCAGCCTGTGGGTTAATTATACTCAAAGGGCTTACAGCGCTCTGAGGGTACAATACAACAACGTCTTCAGGACGTTGCTTCGGTTGCCGCGGTTCTGCAGTGCGTCCGCGATGTTTGCAGAAGCGCGTACAGATGACTTCTACGCAATAAGACGCAAGCGTGTGTCGTCACTGTTGAGCAGAGTACGCGGTAGCAGCAACGAAATCCTGAGGATAGTTTCTAGTAAATATCAGTGTCCGATACACTCGCTCTGGGTAAGCATCGTGGTTGGGACGATAAAATAAAATGTTTAATTTGTTAAATTTAAATTCTGTACTCACATTATTTTTGATAAGAATTATTGTTCATTTGATACGTGTAATTTGATATAATTTATTTATTTAATTTATTAACATTTATGTTTTATTTTTATTTTTTCTTGACATTCTGTTCCTTTTTGGTTTTGATTGACATAATTTTTATTTTATTTTACTCAATTTATTGACATTTGCATACCGATTTATTTGATTACTGCTACCGAATTGATGTTTATCACAAATCAAGGCCAAGCCTGATTTTGTATGATTCCATATTGTTCTGCATTGTTTTATTCTTTTACTAACATAGATTATAAGTAAATTGTAACTAACACTATGCTATGAGTCTTGTTACTTGATAAATAAATAAATAAATAAATATTACATTATCACTAAATTTCAAGTTCATATAGTCAATGGGAAGTTAAAAAAACTCTTCGGAACAAAATTTTGTTACAGACGACGGACAGACGGACAGTCGGATAAACGGACAGTCGCACAGACGGACGGTAGGACAGACGGACAGACGAACAAACGGACAGACGGACAGACGGACTGACGGACAGTCGGACAGACGGACAGACGGACACGTGAGTGACAGCAATAGGGCTTCGTTTGGACCCTTCGGGTACGGAACCCCAAAAAAGTAATACCTAGACTTCTGGGATATTATCAAATCAGATAAGTTTATTTGCATAATAATAGTAGGTATGTTCCTCTCTCTGGACGTGTACGTGTGTCAGAATAAAGAGATCTTATTTTATGAAGTAAAATCATGCTAATAACACCATCTATAACTTCCTTATCCTAGTACTAAACAAAGTAAAATAAACTTCGCTTATCAGTTCCGCGGCGTCATCTAAGGCCTTCACAATGGCATCATTTGCTTCGCGTTACTCTTTTGAATGTGGTATATTAAGATCGTCGGCGACTGTCAGTGTCCAGTTGTCTTTACGATTGACATCCTGTTCGACACTTTGATCATCTTGATACCTCTTCTAAGCCTGATTGTAAACACTATTATTACCATCCATTGTAAGATTATTAAGTGTTGGGTTAATTTTCATTTGTGTGTCAACAGTTAGTAGTAGGTACTAAGATATATTTTTCTGAAGTTTCGCGATAAAATGTCTGCTATAGGAAAACAGAATTCGTCACATAGCAGTGATAGTACCATAATATTTAATGCAGGTCAGCAGTTTACCGTATATTATGTGTAACTGTTTTATGTTCCAATAAAGTAAAATAAAATAAATAAATAAATTATATACTAAACCTAAATCCACATTAATATTAGCTGATACAAAAATTGTGGTGGTTTTGTTTTAATTCAATCTCAGATTTTGCCACCAACTTCATCAGACTGCTTCAAAAGTAACTTGTTTGGAACTTTTTAGTGTCATTTAGCGATCGGGTTTTTTGAAAATTTTCATTTTCTTTATTTCCTAAATTTTAGTGAGTTACATTTTTCAAATCGCCTTCACAAGCCCTTTATTTTGAGACTCTACATGACCATTTCACAAAAAAAAAAACAACCTCACTTACCTAATGGTGGCCGCCATTTTGTTTTTTTTTTTCGAATTGCATATGGCCTGTGTCACTTTGGCGGTCAAGACCAATCTAATAACACCTCATACCCATATCCTCTTTCACACAGTCCAACCATCGTTTCTTTGGCCTTCCCCTACTCTTATAGCCATCCACATCCATACACCAGACTTTCCTCACGACATTTTCTTCATATTGTATACATACATATTCTCGAAAAACGTTACCCTCCTTCTGGGGCAGGTTACCCTTTTTCTGGGGCAGTTGGGTAAAAATATAGTATTTACCTACCTTTATCAACTTATTGGGCCCCGGACAGATCACATATTTTGACTCCGAAAAACATCAAGCCCGCAACACTATTCCCAATCACCTCTGAAAGCCAGAATTAATAATAGCGAGTAGCGACCACCAGAAATACGTCGAAAGGCAATGAAGTTCGACGAGTCCCAGAGAAACAATTGAACTGTCTTGGATCCCGCAACGAAATTCATCAGAATGGGACAGTGGAGGAGTAAGAAAATCATAAATCTGAAACGTCTATCAAATACAGATGTCCGAACAAAAGGACCAGAAAACAATAAACGATCGTTTCCTAGCATACCAGAGTAACGTTTACGCGCATACCCGAACACAATTAAGGTGGGGTGCATGGTGGCGGCCAACCATAACTCTAAATTTAGACCGCGGTTACCTGTCTGGTTTCCATCACGCGTCTGTCAGCTAAACACTCTTGGACGCACGATTTTCCGTTTAGCGGGACACTGGTTTGAAGATCATAGCCTCTGGGGACATTTTTGTGTAATTCCAAAGTCAATTTGTGAGGTGGAATTAAACCAGATGCTGGTTAATGTCAAGACAGAGATGAGGACGGAACTGAAAAAGTTTTGTTTATGACAATAAGCATTTAGAAAGGTAGCTGTTTCAGTCAAGTTAATGAGAAACAATAATGCTTGAATGATTAATCTTTTCTTATTCAAGGTAACCTACATTATTAATTACCAAACCAGTCTGTATGTTCTATTAAGACTTCCCTATTATATTTAAACTAACTGACCCAGCAAGCAAGGTGGTATGAAACCACCTCAGAATCTATTAATGAATCCGTTCTCGAGATATCACCAAAAAACCCGCAGGCTTATTACGTATCTTGCAAAAGCCTAGCAATAGCAAAATTTGCGCAATAATTGCGCAATAATCGCAAATCCGTACTATGTAACAGCGATAGCCACACCATAGCAAACTAGCGATAGTGCTGCCTCTATGGAGCAATCAGTTAACTAAAATGTGCATTTTCATAGTGTGATCGCATGGTGATCGCGACTATTTCGTATTACGTATGGTTTTTGACAGCAGAGCAATAGCCATTGGCGAGCAAATTTGACTGTCAGTTTGCGATAACCTTTTCCCTCGATGCTGATCGCTCGCTGATTGTTTTATTACAAATTAATCCTAAAATTCGAAGAACTTTACATTATAATTGTTTACATTTAACTTCAAGTGTCGTGTGCTTATTAGAATAAACTGTGTGCCTATTCATTCAGTGTATTTTAGCTAAGTATATAAAAAAAATTGTTTGCGTCTCTAGTCTCTATTGAGGTAGGTATTGAAGTATGGCTCGTGCTGTTCTCTTGCTTGAAGCACTTGAGGTTGAAGCCAGCAGGATTGAAAACCGTAACACAGCACGGATGCGACGTAGCCTGCGAGATCAAGCCAATGCCTTGAACTTATCAGACGCCGAGTTCAAAGCTCATTATAGACTTTCCAAAGAACTTTTTATGAATTTGTGCACTGAACTTAGACCGTTCATGGCACGAAAGAGAAGAAGAACAAAAGTTAGTGTAGAATGTAAAGTAAGTTGGTTTACATGATTATCTTTGCATTGCTTTAATTAAGAAGCTAATTATTTTTTAGGTAATATAGGTACATAATTTTGTGATTTTACAGGTGCTTACAGCTCTCTCATTCTATGCTACGGGGTCTTATCAAAAACCTGTAGGCATGAGCTATCTACATGGGCTTAGTCAAGCCAGTGTATCCAACGCTGTAAACGAGGTGACCATCGCTTTGAATACACGTAGCATTTTAACAAAGTACATTAGATTCCCACAAACTCAACTAGAAAGAAACACAATTATTAATGGGTAAGAGAACAATACATTACCTACACTAAAGTCTCTGAAGTATCATTAAATATTCAATAGGCATAATTTTATGTTTATTCTTTTTTAGGTTTTCAAACAAGTTTGATTTTCCTGGCTGCCTAGGCTGCATTGATTGCACTCATGTAGCTCTAATTCAGCCCACCGACCATGAAGAAAGGTTTTTTAATAGAAAACATTACCATTCGAGGAACGTTCAAATAGTAAGTCATGCAGTTTGTTTTTGTCCCTACTTACAATAAAGAATACTCTATTTAAGTCCTACAAAGATTCTGGAATAACAGTACAATTAATATTCTTTGATAAATGATATCCTGTGCAAGGTAATGACATAAATTTAATGCATTAAGAGGGAACAGGGCCTGGGAGGAATTTACAAAATAGAAACTATTGCCATCGTGCTCCCTCAATCCTGCCCCTGTAGAGTGCGATAGGGACAGCTGCAATCCAGACCAATTTTGTCACAAAATTTTTGACGAGATCGCCGTTTTGTATTCCCCTTTTTCTCCTCAAAAACAATTATTTTTGGCACCAAATTTTTAAGAAACAGTGTTTCTAGGTCCCTATTAAATGTTTTATGTTAAAACTTTTCTAATTTGTCTGGAAGTCTTCTAAGAACAACGGTAAAAATAGGGCCATTTTTTGTAATTTTTGAGGGTCATATTTTCTTTACTTATTAGTTGCTGAAAAAAAAATGACAGGGACATGTCAACAGCAGACTTGACTTTATGAAAAAAAAAATGATTGCTCTATATAGAAGCATTATTCAGGAAGAAAAAAGGGGAAAACATTTTATGGAGAATTGCAGCCCCTGTTCCCTCTTAAGTAAATTTTACAATGTTTTTTTTTTTAGATATGTGACAGTGATTTGAATATTATTAATATTGATGCATCATTTGGTGGAGCTACACATGATGCTTACATTTGGAGGAATTGTGAGATACAAGATCATCTACAAGAGCTGCACAGCAGAGGAGAGACTATCTGGTTGCTAGGTAAATTTCAGTTAAGGCTGTTTTACATTTAATTATTATTTTATATGGCTTTACCTTTACAACCTTTACAATGCAATTTTAATATTTCAGGTGATTCTGGATATCCGCTGAGACCATGGCTTTTAACTCCAATTGTGAATGCTGAACCTAATAGTTCAGATGAGCATTATACTCATGCTCACTGTCTAACCAGAAATACTGTAGAGCGCTGCATAGGTGTTTTAAAAGCACGTTGGCGATGTTTACTGGCACATAGGGTGCTGCATTATGATCATCATGTAGTGGCTATGATTATAAATGCCTGTGCTGTATTGCATAACATCTGCAACAAACATCGGTTGCCAGTATCACAGATGACGAATGAAGATATTGAAGGAGATCTTAGCAACCAAGTCACACCACAACCACAGGAGGATACGAGTGCTGGTGCTGAACTACAGCTCCTAGCTAGAGGCCGACAACAACGAGATCGCATAGTCCAAAGATTATGGTCAGCTAGGAGGCTGTAATACAACTCTCAATTCCAAACTACATAAAATCAACCTTGGTTACTAATTTATTGTATATTTTATTATTTTTATGACATTTATTTTTCTTTCTGTGACTAGTTTCAACTCACTCTGACATGTCAGAATATGTGTTAAAATTTTAGGAAAATTATATTACTTTTATAATGTTTGTAAATATGTGAGCATATAAATTCATCATCATCATTTATTTATCTGCCATTGATTCATTTTTCAAACTAGAGAAATACTTTGTATTAATATTGTGATTATGCAATGTGAAATGTTGCGCTGACCCCAAATAAATTGGGATAAGGGCAGGAAATGAGGATGCAATGTGAATTCTTAATTGGGGTTCTAAAATTATGGTGGTTTACATTAATAAAATTCATTTAAGCAATTCATAGTTTAATATATTTTTTATTTAGTTCCTTTGAGTGTTCATAGCTATTATCGCCTTCATGAACTCTAATTGCTTGCGAGACGTCTCTGCGTGCATGCGATTCGTCTCAGCATTCATAAGAGACGCCTCGGCGATCTTATTTGTAGCTTCAGCGACTATGAGAGCAGCATCAGCCATCTTGTTTTCCGCCTGTACTCTATTCCTCTCTAACTCCTTTACCCATTCGGGGTCAACTGTTGTATGTGAAACTGCAATGAAAATTAAATGTCATTATAAACTTTGAAGGGGTAGCCAGAGGTTCATTTGTACACACAGCTTGCCAGTGACGTTGATAGATCCCATGTATACAAAAAAGGGTAAGCCTTTTGCTATTATATACACTGTCATGTTTCTGTTGCTAGGAATTTTTCGCAAGAAGATACCAATAACCCTGACCAACCCGAGAATCGAACCTCTCAACTGTGACTGTGACTAACACACTAAACGTGTGTTAGTCACAAGCGTTAAACAAGACCAAAAATTGTTACATTTAATACCTTTAAGTATAATAAATTGAATCCCTAGGGTCAATAAAACATCTGCCCAGGGGTTGTGGATAAATTCGAAACAGAGATACCGCGCACCTGGCTACTCAGGGCAGGGAAGAAACAGGGGTGGGTTTTAGTTAGTAAGAGTCTGACACGCCCTCCCGCTCCACCCAGAGCGGGAGATGTCATTGGATGATTTCCCACCCAAAAAAAAAAGAAAAAGATCAATAAAACATACTCACTAGTAGTACTGTTTCTATTATGTCTGGGGCGGGGGCGACTCCTAGCACGCTGGCGCTGACTTACGGGCATCTCCAATCCTGTAAAATATAGTTTGAAAAATAATGGCTTTGCTTACAATGTGGCTTACAGAAGGTACCCTTATCTAAAGCATTTGGGGTATATTACCTGTCTCATGTGGCTCAGGCACTTGTTGTGTTGGAACTTCTTCTGAACCAGCAACAGCCACAGGAAATTCAGAAATGTCTGTAAATGTAAAGAAGCATAGTATTGGTCAAAAATATAAATCTAATTGTATAGATATAAAGAGAAACAAAGAAAATAAATACTACAAAGCAAAATGTAGTAAGTTGATCTAAAACACAGATTCAGCTTATTTTTCTACATGGTTAAATTGTAAAATACGATTTATAAATGATTGTGGAATATTTTTTTTTACCTGATGTGACAACATCCTCTAAAACCACAATGTTGTCTGGTTCCATTGCAGCTTGAACTTCAGATTGAATGTTCTAAAAAACAAAATTAAGTATATGTACTTAATAATACACAAATGCATTCATACTTAAATTTTAGTAGGTAACTTACAAATACAGGTACTCTGTGCTGAGTATCACCATACACAGCTCGTTCCCCGATGATGGCCAAGATTTTTTTATCAATTTCTGATAGTTCTTCTTGGTTGCTTGGACCACCACCAGTGCCTCGAGCATCCTCTCTCCTTTTGGCTAGTCTGGTCTTGCTTGTATGCTTTAGGTCAACCCAGTACTATAAAATCAAAACGAATAATATGGTAAGTCTATCAAATTAAATTACAAATAGCATGCAGTTATTGGAAACTGTTAAGAATTACAAAAATAAAACATTCCATTTACCTTTTTCCACCGGTCGCCCGTCTTTGATGACCCAGAGCCAAAAGAATTCAGTTGCCTGGCAAGATCGTTCCACTGCCTCTCCACAGTTTCCTTGGATCTTGAGCCAAGGCCAACACCCCTAGCTAAACTGGGATGCTCAACAAGAAAATCTAACAATTCTTCTAATTGCTCATTGGACACTCTATTTGCCATTTTATACTGAAACAAGATAGGGTACTGTTAATTTCAAAGTTAACTATTACACTTTTGTTTCACATATTAAATTTTAAAAACTTACTTGTTGAACAGGCGACTGTCGCTAGCTATTATCACAAAGTCCAAGTTAACATTGATTTCACACACCCACTTATGCATCTTGTAACCGTAACTAAGCTATTCTTGGTTTTTAAGAGGGTTTAAGTGGAATTTTAAGTTTTTTATCCAAAAAAACTTTGGTTACATTCTTCATGTGATTGACACTTGAATCTTATGAGCTTAGTCCCAAAAATTGCTACATAATTGTTTTGGCGCTAGTGTCGCAGCGATAAGTGCATCTTGACAACTGGCGAGCGATTAGCAAACGATTTTTACGTGATGCCGATTTTTAAAACGATTAGCGATTGATCGCGCGATGACTGCGCAATAATTGCTGATTGCTCTTTCTTACGTAATAAGCCTGCCGTTCAATACAAAATGTATGAGAAAATGATTTTTTACATAAATTTTTTTTCGTGAACTTTACCAATATTGTAATAGTTATTCTGCTATTCGGGGCACAGACAAATTTAAAAAATCAAAGATTACAAAATTTGGTCCAGCCGTTCTTGAATTTTGAATGGTGTAACTAACCCGACTTTGTTTTATACGAGTATAATATATAACTAGCACTTTGACCGCGGCTTCGCACTCGCGACCTATCCTGCGGGAACTGTTATTTTTCCCGGGACAAAAAGTAGCCTATGTTACTTCCTGATAATTTAGCTTTCTATTGGTGAAAGAATGGATAAAATCGATTCAGTAGTTTCGGAGCTTATTCGTTACAAACAAAAACACTAATCTTTCCTCTTTAAACTATTAGTATAGAAGTTATAGATGATAATTATGAACGAATATATCATTTGTTTAACATGGTAAAAATCCGTACCTTTATTAGTTTTTAATACAAGCCGCCAAACAAATAGAAGGTGGGGCAGGAAGGTGCTGGAATTAAGAAACGAGGACCGGAAGACGTCATTATACTTCAACATCAATATACTATCAGAAAGAAACCAATAGAACATACTTAGAACAGAGAATCTTAACAACTGAACTAAGTTATTGGGTTGTCTTTTGAAGAGTCAAATTAATTTAAATTAATATTTAAAAAATACGTAACTAACTATAATTAAAAAATAAGTCCTTACTAAATAAAACTTAAAATATGGCGACTATGGCGTCAAAAAATTCCTCTGCATCGCTGTCGACTGGAAGTGTGCCCAAAAGACTGGCGGCATTGTGACGTTGTATGGCAATGCCTTGGGTCACGAAAGTGTCAATTAGGCATCAAGTGTCAACAGAACTTAACTATGATATAAATAAAGTGACAGAAATAGTATCAGCGAAAACGATTGACAAAAATGCCAAAATGAATCTATTCTATTCTATTTTTCTCTTTGGCAATCGTGCCGATGTCGACAATTCTGCCAATGTCAGATGTGCTATGAGAAAACGTGTGCATGGAGAGGAGAGAAAAAAAGGAATATAAATAAAAAAATGTGATAGAACTCTATTTGTTAAATTACAAATTGTATTTATGTGAGACTTGCTGACGAGTATTAGTAGAAAACTGAAACAAACATATAAAAATATTGTTACTAAAATAATGTACATAAACTTATCAAAAGCCATACAAAAATCATCACAATTTGATGTCATTGACACGAATAAAAAGCATCAAAGCCTCAAAGAGCTTTGGGGAAGAATGGGTTAGTAGGGAAGGAAAGTTAATGGGGACAGGGATCTTTAATTTTGGGAGATGGCTATACAGATCAAGGGTTGGGTTATTTTTGGAGCAATTAAAGAAGATGTGCTCCAAAGTACCTTCGTCCAACCCACATTCGCAAAGCGATGAATCTCTGACCCGGATTTTGTGAAGGAAAACCGGAGAACAACAATGACCAATACGGACACGACAAAGAGTAGAAATTACTTTCTTAGATATTTTTTTATAGGGATAAAACCAAGGCTTGGGTGTAACATAAGGCTGGATTGCGTGATGAAAAGCACCTTTCCGTTTACTTGACATTTGCCAGTACACTTGCCATGAGCTTAACAAGCTCTTTTTTGGAAGGCTTAGCAAATCGTAGCCCTGACAATGAAAATGCTTAAGGTCTGCGGCTTGGGACGTTACAGCATCCTTAGCAAGAGCATCAACATATTCGTTTCCTCTTATGCCACAATGACTTGGAATCCAAACCAAGTGCACGGTTTTGTGATTCTTGACACAAGAGAAAAGAGACTTTTTGATTTGGAGTAGAATAGGACTGTGCAGTTTACTCTTAAAAAGATTCTGCTCCAAAGCTTGCAAGCAACTAAGTGAGTCTGAAAAGATGACACCGAAACTTATGCTATGAGCTTCTATAAATAAACACGCTTCTAAAATGGCCACGCATTCACCCGTAAACACTGATGATTGTACAGGGCATTTAAATTTTAAAACAATTTTGGAGTTTTGGTAGTAAACCGCAGCACCAGTGCAACTTGAATCTGATAATTTGGAGGCGTCCGTGAAAAATCTTTCGTAATTGTACCAACGCTCACCAACCGCCGCATTGAAAATAGAGTCCGCTGAAGGGGACCTTTTTGATATCCCAATATTGTAGAAAATATCAGGTTTATAGCATATAATTTCATAGTCAAAACTGAAAATAGGAAGTTTCGGAAACTGAACAATGGGGGAATCTAAGTTTTTATTAACACGGAAAGCTTCTATGACCAAAGGGACTTCTTTATGGTTCCAATAATTGGAACTTCGGCATGCAACCTCCAAGTCGTCAATTATTTGAACAAGAGGATGAGAGGATTTGGTAATGACTCTAGCCCAAAATCTCGATGCTAGGTACTGCCTTCTCAGGGCCAACGGTGGTTCTGCGCACTCTACTTGTAAGGCATTAATTGGTGAGGACTTCATACAGCCTGATACGATCCGTAAACACTTAGCCTGAATTCTATCCAATTTAGCCAAAGCACCTTTGTTGCAGGGAATTAGAAGAAAAGAACCGTAGTCCAGGACGCTCCGGATTAAGGCATTGTATACCAGTTTCATGGTGTAGGGATGTGAACCCCACCAGACACCAGCGAGCACTTTTAGTACTGGGATAGCTCTCTCACATCTATTAACCAAATACTTTAGGTGATGTAAGCCGCTCAATTTGGAATCTAAAATGACGCCTAAAAATTTTACTTTTGAAGAAACCGGTATACAATGCCCTTGGATGCCCACTGAAATTTGTGGGATCTGCTTCCTGTTGGAAAAGACGACTACAGCACTTTTGGGGGCAGACAAACTCAAACCGTGGACTTTTAGCCATTGGTTTAGAGAGTCCAGGGATACGCAGAGAGATGATGCAGCGTCGCTAATCGAGTTGTTTGTGACATATAAAGCCAAGTCGTCAGCATATTGAAGAATCTGACAATCGTCATTGAGGCAAGAACCGATGTCAGCTGTATATAAATTATACAGTAAGGGACTAAGGACAGAGCCTTGTGGTAAGCCCTTCCATGACGTTCTCACGTCAAATTCTTCACCTGGGACTCTCAAAACCAAAGATCTAGACATAAGCAAACTACATAATATATGCATTTTATCATTAACTCCGGGATTCTCAGCTGTTGCAATTTTTGCCTGAGAATGGGAAGAAGGACATTATCATAAGCAGAGGAAATGTCTAAAAAGGCAGCGACTACGGATTCTTTTTTTGAAAATGTAGAACGTATATCTGAGACCAGAATCCCAACGCTATCCATGGTACTAAGTCCCTTTCTAAACCCGAATTGAGACCTAGGTAGTAAGTCTCGGGATTCTACTATGAATTCTAGTCGGTTCTTTATGAGGTGTTCTAAAATTTTTGCTAGGGCTGATGACAATGTGATTGGTCTGAAGCTGTTTGGGTCATCAGCGTGCTTACCAGGTTTTAAAATAGGTATGATGATTTGGGTTTTCCACTGTTCGGGGACCCAGCCATTAGTGTAACAGAAATTTAAAATGTCTAAAAAATATTTTTTTGTTTTTTGCCCTGCATGTGACATAAAGGAATAGACAATACCGTCTATACCGGGGGCAGAGTCATGAACATGTTTTAAGACTGAGTCAAGCTCCTGCATAGTAAATGGAGCATCAAATGGGTCTTCTGAAGAAATGAGAGATGGCTGATTATGTTCTGTTACCGATGGTACATATGGAGGAGCCACTCTATCAAAGAACTGTTCAGCAATCTCTCGGGGGATGGGAGAGGAAATTGAAGGCGAGCCAAAATGAATCGAAGTGTTACGTTGTCAATCTCATACTTTTTGAGTTTTTGACAGTGATTATATTATAGTACATAGTTGATATAATGCCACTTTGTTTAGAGACTTTTGTCTTCACTCGACTCTATGTTTCTTTTTTCTTTATTGGTTTATAGAGGGTTTAATCACAAACGGATTATGTCACCCTTATCAGTACAAAGTAATTTTCCTTATGTTCTAAATCCTATTATTACTATCAGTTTGTACAAAATACATCTTTTATGTTATTTATTGGTTTAGTTTTTTATATTTTAGTTATACTCCGAAGTTCATTTTGACTAATTTTAAAAAAAAAAGACGTGTGGCACTCGGAGACTGCCGCGGTAAAGCTACTGCATGGCATTTTTTATCAACTTATGCAATTATAATTATTTATTTATTTTATTTATGTGTGTGTGTACTTATTTACGCACGTAAGAAGTTACACTTCTTTGGCGTAACAAGATAAATATCATCATTATCATCATCATCATCATCATCATCATCATCACCATCATCATCATCATCATCATCATCATCATCATCATCGGCATCATCATCATCATCGTCATCATCACCATCATCACCATCACCATCATCATCATTATCATCATCATCATCATCATCACCATCATCGTCATCATCATCATCATCATCAATATCAACAACACAATATCATCAAAAGTCAAAAGTCAAAAGTTCTGCTATTCATCGATAGATGGCAAAACTAAAAAGTATCACCGCTGTGCCGGTCGGAGTGGGCGGTGTTAGGTTATTTTCGTTACGGATTTTTTTTCGTTATGGAATTTCTGGATTCGGTCTCCACGCTCAAGGCGCTCAAGGCCCGCGATAGAAGCTATGCAATAGCTTAAAAACATTTCCCCACACTAGGAATTATTCCTGTATCGTGGGTGCGTTCACAAACATGTAAACTCACATACACAAGACACCCAGACCCGGAACAACTATCTGTAGGTCATACAAATATTTGTTCCGTGCGGGGATCGAACCCGCGACACGCAGCGCAGCAGCCGAACGCTCAACCACTGCGCCAACCGTGCCGTCCTTTGACAAAGGAGACGCAAGAATACTGTTACTTCTACCAACATCTATTGACTTGGCTAAAATTCCGGGCCTCGTTCCGTACGCAACAGTATATGGTAAGTGTTTTCCACTATACCTATACTACACTCCAGACAATTTGGTGAAGTTGCTTAGGTAAATAATGTAAAAAGTATAGGTATGTAAGTACCATCATCTTCACTCTCCAGCCATTTTGTTTGAAGCTTGGATCTCTTTGTCACAACCTCGGGTAGTTTTAATATCTTCATCCTACGTCCGAGATGAAATAAAATTTGATTGATTAAATAACAGGAGGAGAATATACATTTAAGATCCCAGGACAGGATAATCATGTTGATTAAAGCAAACAGCCTAGGCTTTCGTCTCTTTGAGAATTAAAAAGTGTCTGTACCTAAATGGCTTAGCAGAAATGTTTTTTTTTTACTTCGAATATGGATGTCCACGGATTAATACAGAGAGCTTGTAATCTCACGATAAATGGTGAACAGAATATTTAATCTACAACTAACCAAAAACTCATGAAGACATTTGAGACGTCCTTTTTTGTGGGGTTGCGGAATCATGCAATGACTTCTCCCGCTCTGGTTGGAGCGGGAGGGCGTGCCAGAGTTTTACTGACTAAAACCAACCCTTGCTCCTTCCTTACCCGAGTGCCCAGAACCAGCCGGGCTCTGGGCACTGGTGAGCCCGTTAGCCCCACGAATTGACCCGCGTGGTAGATTACGGGCTACGGCCGACACCCTCTCACAGAGAGGCCTGTGTCCCAAAAGGCAAGGCAGATTATGGTAACTAAACTCTTCCGGAATTTATCAAGAACTAGCGACCAATCAGTCCACAGACACAATTTACAATGTTGGCAATAATCCAGTGACATACCTATACATATATTCAAAGTGATAACATATATTTGAATTAAATCATTTGTAGTTTCTCAGTGGAAGCCAGCTGACTTTGTTTACATTTGAATTCAGAGAAACACCTCTTAGAGAGACTCTTCTAGGTCAAAAATACAAAGACAAGAAGATGAAACCATTATTCGAAATGCAACAAGGCGCAGCTGTTTATTTTCCCTCGCGAGATATTAAAGTCAAGCGAAAGAAACATGCTGTGGAAAATGTGTTGTTGATAACAAAATCTTGTTTCTTCAAAGATTACACTAGTTTCTTAATCCTAGTGTGTAAAACCGATTTAAGATATTGTAATGATTCTACAGGAAAAATACTGAATACAAAAAACAAAAACTTGAATAGGCAACAGATAAATGCATTTACAGAATCAAGATGGTTGTCGGAAAAAAATACAGTAAAAACACAACAGATGGCATTAGAAGGTCAAATTCATAAAAAAAAAATACATTAATTGTACCGTTGGACCGTGGAATCTTCGTGTGTTCTGTAAATCTTTTGGCTATTAACGTTGAACCATATTGTCAACTTCTTTTACAAAGCGGAAGAATAAAATCGCTCAGCATGTTAAAAACATTGTCAGGCAGAAACGTAGAAACCATAATTCATTCCTTAATTTTCGGACCACCTAGTAGTACTAGGTGGCCCGAAAATTAAGGAATAGCGATGTACTAGGCTAGTACATCGCTACATGCTACATGGAGTTAATGAACAGTACAAATTAATAACAGTCGCACGGAATATGCGTAAATATCGCGTATTTAATTTTTATGTCAATGACCTCTGTTGCCGGATTTAAGCACGATTTGTTAGCTGTTTATACCGTATAGAACTATTTCGATCGCTCGACCGGCCATGCTTTGGTCACTACTCACTACTGAACTTTGGTATTGCGGGAATGTTTGGTACCAATACATAATGTCCTTTATATGTCAAAGACGACCCACTGATCAACTGAGTTCATATTGGCAATATTTTTATAATGAATTTTGATAAATTAAGAAACAGATTTTAAGATTCTTCAAAAGCTATTTTCTTGCCAGTCGGGAACACAAATCAGCGTCTATATGGAGCGCTAATGTTATAGCTCTTATTTATAGGGATATAATAAGGACCAAATTAAGAACTTGTTCTTTATGTCCTTAATAGACGACACTAACCTAAAAACTCCTGAAGTAGCTGCAATTGTTTGTATCGTAACTTTATGAAACTAATAGAGTAATCACCCGTTGACTCACACTTACTATGAAACTGTTAGATTTATTTTGTTTCGCTGTGACGTCACACCGCTATATGGATCAGGGAGAAATTGCTAACATATCACTATAGATGTTGACTATACAACTATTCAACTAGACTTTGTATATTCCTCACTTCCAAGAAGTATGATAGTTCTCGGTAAGAGCAAAAGTATGGAATGTTACAATATTTGAAACAAAAAATTCGAAATAATGATTCTATTTTTGAACGGATCAAGATGGTTTACTTTTTTTTCAGCGTTTGACAGGGAGGTGGCGGCTTACATTACCTAGCCTGAGAGCACATGAAGAAACAGAAGTGAATACCTGATCATTCTGGTCGTGAGTCAAGTAGAGCCAGCCGAGGAGGGCTTGGGGACAGCCCTCGGTCTTGCCGCACCACTGAGGCAGGTCGGCACCGATCGCAGTCGGCGACATGGCACCATAACACTATCACAGCACTATAACAGATAGCCAAAATACTGTGTTTTTTCTTGAAATGGTAGTCTTTGTTTAAGTACGTCAGGCCATCGCGGCGCGGCCCGGTCGGCGGGTATTTTGGGACGCGCTCGGTTCCACGGGATGCGCGTGCGCCGGCTACGTTGAGACTAGCGCTCGCCGCCGCTCCTTAAGACGGGAGATGTGGCTAATAGGGACGTCTGGCCACGAATATTGTTTAGATATCGATTGCACAATACAGGACCGGTTGATGTGACGACGCTTGGGGGAGCCATTATTATGCCTGACTGTCTTTATTTGTTTATTTTTGTCTTTAAGCTGAAATTATTTTATGGTGATCGATTACAATAATACTAAGACTGTTTTATGAACGGAAAAAAATAAGAACAAAACTCTGGATGCATAACATTGTTCTGTAGGTACCTACTTGCATAAGCGTCGTGAATATAAAGTTAGATAGAATACAGCAGATAGCACAGAAGGTAGAAAAAAAGATACAGTTTTATTCGATTGTGAATTGTTGAGAAGTTGAAGAACAGTTTCTTGTCTGTTTGTTTTTAAGGTACAAATCTCGTACCTACTGCGCTGTTTTTCAGATTTTGCAATAACTGAAACCAAACTATACTTCGAATCAACAATCTCTGAATCATTATCTTTTACTGATTTTTTGACAAATTTTAATTTAACCGATTCAATATTTTCAAATTCCATTTGTCCAGTATACCCAAGTAAATATCCCGGCACCGATATCGATAGTTGGGTGACATCACTAGTCCAAGCATGTGGGCGCACCCGTCCGCGCCGGGGCAGTCAGGAGAGCAATATTTTGGTTCACTCCGTACCACGACACAGCTAAACGATAACAGATATCGATATTGCTTGGTAGCGGTAGTCATCTTTCAGCAATTGATTTGATCTTTGATGAAACAATCGAATGATATTCTTTTAATTGTATAGTTTTATTATTATTATTATTATTGATAGGCTTGCGTTGGAATACTATCTCGCCTGATGGATGTGGTCGACGACGGAACACGCTCGCAAAATTCACTCGGTGACTTAAAGACCCCCAGGCTGTAGCTATCAGGATAATAATGTAGTTTTAAATTTATTTACAGGATACAAAACATTGTTTGGTATCTCATACTCGGATAGTTAGTCAGAACTCTCTCTCAGCATTTTCGACCTATCCTACGTTTAACAAATTGTTAGAGTCACTGAAATACAATCCTCTCTTGTTTATAGTTCCAGGTAAGTACTATTTTTTTTTCTAATTAAATAGTGAATGTATGACCAGTAAATAATTATCATTTAACTCATTGTTGCAAAATGCACTGTTTTTAACCGACTTCGAAAAAGGAGGAGGTTATCAATTCGGATGTTTGTATTTTTTTTTTTTATGTATGTTCGCGCATAACTCCGTCATATATTGACGGATTTGCAAAATTCTTTTTTTGTTCGAAAGGGGTTTATTCCGAAATGGTCCCATTTAAATTTCAAAAAGATCTGATGATGGGTTTCGGAGACAGACAACGGAACTCTTCAAAAATTGACAGCAAATTAACCGCGATTGCTGCTGTCGTATGTCTATGAATTGTTAACACAGTTTAATGGGGAACCACAACTAAGAAGTGAAAAATAAAAAAACTTTTTTACAAAAAAATAGAACCGACTTCCAAAAAACGTGCAAAATAACTTTAATTTCGGAAGTCGGTGTCAAAAAACGAAGACACAAAACAGAAACACCGACTTCCGAAATTAAAGTTATTTTGCACGTTTTTTGGAAGTCGGTTCTATTTTTTTTCTTTTCTTTTGTAAATAGAGTCAAGGGTTTAAGGCGCAGTTATACGACTTCTAATGATTTTTAATTGAACATCACGTCTAAATGACTAGTCTTATTTCTTTGACAAAAAGTATATGTTACTTAAGACAATTTTCTTCGTAATATGATATGTGAATAATAAATATAAATAGTGTAATTAATTTGTAAAGTTATGTCTAACGCAGATACAAAATTCAGAATCACGCTAAAACTATAAAGCGTATTTTTATATAACCTTCACCATTTTAAAGATTATTTAATTATTTGTATTTTAGTATACGTGTTTTAGTATAATACCTGTTGTTTTATGTATAATAGCGCTCCTTGATGGGCGAGTCCTATTACTGGGTGGACGTCCGACGCGTTACCTGCGCTCAGCACAGAACACGCAAGCTAACTCAAGCTCGTTGGCAGTTAATAGCGCCTTAATTTAAAAACCAGCGCTTAGCAACCCACTAACCTAAGCATAATGCTGACGCTTGAACCTTTTTCTGCAGTTATTGTAGTTTTGTGTATGTATCAATACTAGCTGTAATACTGGAGAAAATAAACAGTGAAAATAAGAACAGAGAAAATAAGCTATTCTATTCTAATCTATTCTATTCTAATACATGCTATGACCAAGCGGCACGGTTGGCGCAGTGGTTGAGCGTTCGGCTGCTGTGCTGCGTGTCGCGGGTTCGATTCCCGCACGGAACAAATATTTGTATGACCTACAGATAGTTGTTCCGGGTCTGGGTGCCTCGTGTATGTGAGTTTACATGTTTGTGAACGCACCCACGATACAGGAGTAATTCCTAGTATAGGGCAGTCTAAAAAAAAAAAAAAGCTGCTATTACGAATATTATCGCAATATTAATATTAAAAAATTTCGTTCCTGAGACCGGGAATAAGTAGTTTTTAAGTCAATAGTCAGTTCTCCGACCTCCCGCCATGATTCTTTCCCAAGATACTCGTAAGTAAGTAGGTCGCGCCATCATTTGGTAAGGATTCCGAATTGTAAAGTATTTTAAAGTATGACATATGAGGAGTGTGTCTGTTCCGTTGACAAGTTTTCTTGTTTTTTATTATGACTGGTTGAAAATTGCTTTTTGTTTTGTTAACCGACTTCGAAAAAGGAGCAGGTTATCAATTCGGATGATTGTATTTTTTTTTTTTTTTTTTTTTTTTATGTATGTTCGGGCATAACTCCGTCATATATTGACGGATTTGCAAAATTCTTTTTTTGTTCGAAAGGGGTTTATTCCGAAATGGTCCCATTTAAATTTCAAAAAGATCTGGTGATGGGTTTCGGAGACAGACAACGGAACTCTTCAAAAATTGACAGCAAATCAACCGCGATTGCTGCTATTGTATGTATAAGAATTGTTAACACAGTTTTATGGGGAACCACAACTAAAAAGTGAAAAATAGAAAACTTTTTTACAAAAAAATAGAACCGACTTCCTAAAAAAGTGCAAAATAACTTTAATTTCGAAAGTCGGTGTCAAAAAACGAAGACACAAAACAGAAACACCGACTACCGAAATTAAAGTTATTTTGCACTTTTTTTGGAAGTCGGATTTTTTTGTAAAAAAGTTTTTTATTTGCTTGATGTTTCAGCGTGTTTCACAAACAACATCTTTAAGGTGGAAGCCCGTGAAATTCAAAGTTTCTTACGTTTTTTGCAATTTGCAGGTCGATGTCAGGTTGTATTTTGGTCAAAATATGACCGTATCGCGGCCGTAGCAAGTATGTATTTATAGAATTATAATCAATACAACTCTTTTAGTTAGAATTGATATCAAATGTAGTATTTCATGAAATCATGACATTTGGCATCAATTCTAACTGAGAGAGTTGTATTGATGATTTTAATAATATCTGTAAATACGTACTTACTACGACCGCGACTCATATTTTGACCAACATACAACCCGACAGTGACCTGAAAATTGCAAAAAAGGTAAAAAAATTTGAATTACGCGGGCTACCCTGGCGCTTTCACCTTAACGAGATGGCTAAGCCCATGTTAATTTATAAGTTTACTAGTTTCTGCCAGCAGCTTCATCCGCATGGTGAAAAGTAGCCTATGTTTTAATCCAGGTTAGGTATAATCTATCTGTGTGCAAAATTTCATTCAAATCCCTTTAGCCGTTTTTGCGTGATTGAAACACAAACATACAAACTTACACATTTGTAATATTATAGTAGGATTAGTGACCCGCCCCAGCTTCGCACAGGTACAAATTACGAGTAAACATATATCAAAACGTTCCTCATATCACACACACACACACGCACACACACACACTCACACACACACACACTCACACATTTTTGAGTTTATCACGAACAGACGCGGCGGGGGTCTTTATTTTATAATATGTAGTGATGACAGTGATGATTTATTTTATTAATTTATTGAAACTTTATGCCCAAGTAAAAGATATAGAAAGGCACTGTACAAAGGCGGAATTAATGCCTTAGGCATTTTCTACCAGTCGAACTTAGGGCGATGCAAAAACAAAACATGGCAAATGCAATTTATATGAAAAACAAACAGAAAAAAAACATACTTACACACATACATACATATAACCAGAACTGACAATGTTATCGATAAAAATGAATCCAACAAGTCAACGCTGTAACTTATTCTCCCAACTTCGTTGTAAAAAGATGCCGCGGAAAGGGACGCTACATAAGCAATGACAGTGGATCGCCAATTAAATTAATAACTTTAGTACTGTAGGACCAATTCTGGTCCTTTCATATTACCGAGGCTTTGGGCCATATTTCCAGTCATTATTCCTAGGAAAATATATAAATAAGAAACTATAACTGTAAATTTAATTAGTCGAGGTGGAGTCGAGTGGAGGAAACGGTTTGTGACCATTCTAACATATGCACATTTCAACATAATTGCAACATAAGTTATAACGTGAAGTTTTAAAGAAAAGACACTCAGAAACACCCCAGTCATTAAAAAATAAACTTTCATAATTCCTAACTCATAATTCACACTCGAATGTGTCAAGCCACCTCTCAAGTGTTTTGAGTTCTCCAATAAGTTTTGTTTACATAAGAAATTATATTACAAGTACCTACTTATAGGGCGTTACAAAGAATCCAAGTGTTTACTTTATACGGCTTCAGAAATGGGATGAGATTTAGTCCAAGATCCCAGGGCTACACATAGGTATCTAAATGAGAGTTTACATAAAAACACTGAAAATTGGGGAAAAGTAATTAAGTAAGGATTTTTTTTATCACTGATAGGCTCGCGTTTGACCACTATCTCACCTGATGGTAAGCGATGATGTGGGCGAAGATGGAGCACGCTTGCCTAAAGTAATGATTTTCAACCGACTTTCGAAAAAGGAGGAGGTTCTATGTTTGACTGTACGTATGTTTTTTTTTATGTATATCCGCGCATTTCTCCGTCAGTTGTGGACCGATTTTCAAAATTCTTTTTTTATTTGAAAGAATATTTACTTCCGAAGTGGTCCCATATAAATTTTATCGAAATTGCTTTAGCGCTTTTTGAGAAACTGAACAAAAACGAAAAATACGCATGTATGTATGTATGTATGTCGGGCTGGTTTCCGCAACTCCACGCCCAAGGCGCGTATTTTGCGTACAGAAAAATACGCATATCTCGATGATGTTTTGGTGTTCTCCAAATGTTTAAAATACACGTTCCATGTTATTGGGGTTTTTAGTTCTGGGGTATAACAACTGAAAAGCGAAAAATAAAAAACTTTTTAAAAAAAAAAACAAACGACTTCCAAAAAAAAAAATACACTAAAAATTTAAAAATAACTTTAATTTCGGAAGTCGGTGTCAAATATCGAAGACAAACAAAATACAAACACCGACTTCCGAAATTAAAGTTATTTTTAAATTTTTAGTGTATTTTTTTTTTGGAAGTCGGTTGTTTTTTTTTCTGTTACCTCCTCAAAAACGGCAACCATTGTAATGAATTCAATAAGAACTTACAAGATTTTTCAGCAATATAGACATGTCCTTATACTATGAAAGGTTATAGACGGAGTGTCAAAATCTAGCAAACTGAAGTACCATAATGAGAAGCCGGCTTGTATCTGTACACGCGAAATAAGCTCACATAGACAAAATGAGAAGCCGATACGTCATCGTTACGTTCGTCAAGGTCACTCACACATTTTAACGATCCTGCTTCATTTAATGTCCATTGACGTTCCGTCTATAACCATTCAAAGTCAAAGGACATGTCTATTTAACATTTCATATTACAATATTTTTGTTGCCGGCTGTCAATCGTGGATCTTTGACAGTCGTTACGGGTCGTCAGAAGCCCGACAGTCTGACATCCATTCTTACCAAGGGGTTATCTTATTACCCAGTAACTGGGTTGTGGAGGTCAGATAGGCAGTCACTCCATCTAAAATACTGGTTTCAGCTGCATCCGGTTAGACTGGAAGCCGACCCCAAAATAGTTGGGAAAAGGCTAGGCAGATTGATTGATTACAATATTTTATTTTCAAAATTAATATAACTTTTAAGTGTTACATAGATACTCGATCTAAAATTCCACTTTTCTTAGCATTGTTATTGGCCAATAGCCCAGTATTCGATTTCCACTCTTGCACATGTTGGATAAAAATTAAAAAACAATAAAATACTTACACACAACTACATTTTAGGCCTAATTTATAAAAAAGTTAACCATGTGGCCAGTTTAACACTCATTGGCAGGTTTGTTATTCAATTTTTTTTTATGAAGAATTTGAATTTAGAATCAGCATTTAAATTAATCACACGGTTTGACGAGTTTTATAAATAAAGTTGAATAATTATAATTATACAGTAGTCTTGTCCCCCGCGGTTTTACCCGCGTTTTTGGTTACTGTTCTGCTCCCTTGGGTCGTAGCGTAATGCTAGATGGCCTATAGCTTTCCTCATGAATGTGGCTATCATGTACAAAATATTGTTTTAAGTTTTTTTTTTTAGTTCCAGAGATTAGCGCGTTCAAACAAACTCTTCAGCTTTATTATATTACTATTATAGATTATTCCTCTATTTTACGTCGTTTTATTGGAATTTGTTTATAGTATAGCTTGAAAACCTCTCATAAAATAGGTACATTATTTTGTAGTATAAGTATATATTGTATCTAGGTACTTAGGTATCACGGTATCTTGCATTAAAATCACACATAAAGAGGTCAACCTTAGTATCAATATCTATTGAAGACTCTACATTACACTGCCAAATGAAAATGCCTCTGCATCATCGTGAGTTCTTTGAGTCTTGATCAACGTTTGCCCAACTGTATCATCCATTGCTTCTTTATCCAACAAATCTTGCACTTAATCAGAATTAAACCACCAATGTATGTGAAATATTAGCCAATGTTTGTCCGCCATGACACATTGGCGTGACGTTTCAAATTGTCAGTTTATTGAATTGTCTATTGTAGTCAATTAAGGAGCGTCATGCAGTCCAATTGAGTTTATTACGATACCCAAGCGTTTGTATGAACTGTTAATAAAACTACAATTTTATGCTTGTATCATTGTTTGAGTATTTTTGAGTTTGAAGTTGTTGTTTTGGTGGATCTTCTCTGTCTTCTTCTTACCCGTTTAGATCAAAGGAAAACTATAAATTTTTTCTATGTATTGAGGAAAATCGTTTAGGACTATATTATTATCGCTGTCATGTACTCGTACTATGCAGTACAATGGTGGTAAGCACATCTACAGCTGGTCCTATCGTCTTCACAATCTTGCCCTTATGCCAATTTGTTTGGAATCAGTGTATTACTTGTGTGTATTTGACTCCTAAGTCACAGGTATGTATTCCTAGTTTAGAAGTCAGGGTTTCAACTTATGTGCGCCTTTAATCATTGTGAACTTTAGCTAGATATTAAGGCGCAGTTATACGACTTTTAATGGATTTTAATTGAACATCGCGTCTAAACGACTAGTTTTATTTCTTTGAAAAAAATATATGTTATTCTAGACAATTTCCTTCGTAATTTGATCTGAGAATATTTGATATTATATTTTTATAACCTAGTGTAATTAATTTGTAAAGTTACGTCTAACGCGGATAAAAAATTGAGAATCACGCAAAAACTATAAAGCGTATTTTTATGAAACCGTCACCATTTTAAAGATCATTAAATTATTTATAATTTAGTCACAGTGTTTTATTGTAATACCTGTTGTTTTATGTGTAATAAATTAATAATGCGTCTAATTTCGGACAACGCTCCTTGATGGGCGAGTCATATTACTGGGTGGACATACGACGCGTTACGTGAGCTCAGCGCAGAACGCAAGCTAACCACTCATGGTCGTTGCCAGTTAATAGCGCCTTAAGTATTAAGCATATATTGAAAAGAGTTGTATCAATAAAGTATAATAAAAGTAGGCATATTATAAGTATACATTGCGCCTTCATCTTCCATAGTCAGTACCTAGGAGGAAAAAAGAACCGGCTTCAAAAAAAAAAATATGTGAAATATGTGAAAATTTAAAAAATTTCGGCAGTCGGTGTTAGAAAACGAAGAAATAAAACCAGAAACACCGACTGCCAAAATTAAAGTTATTTTGCACTTTTTTTGGAAGTCGGTTCCATATTTTTGTAAAAGTTTTTATAGTGACTAAAACCGACCCCAGTTCCTTCAGTTACCCGAGTGCCCATGGGCGCGGTAAATGTTTCGAATTTATCCGTGACCCCTGGGCAGAGGACCTTATGGGTGCGTCAGTGAATGCAATTGCCGTCGCTGAATACTGGGCCAAACATATTATTATTAAATTTGCCATCGACACGCTAAGAAGAAGATAGACAGTTGAATTTGATGAATGAGACGTTTGTTATCTTGAATATAAAATCGGCTAATCAGTATTTAAATTAAGCATATGATTAGCGAGTTTCATAAATAAAGCTGCATGTAATCACATTCATCTTTCACTTTCCTCAATACATTTTCTACTGCTAATGGTGGTATCGCTCAAATCAAATATGTTATGTTATTTGCAACAAATTTTTAGGGTTCCGTACCAGAAGGGTAACCAACGGGACTTTATTACTAAGCTCCCGCTGTCCGTCCGTCTGTCTGTCAGCAGGCTGTATCTCATGATCCGTAATAGGCCGACAGGTGATATTTTCACAGAATGTGTATTTCTTTAGCCCCCTTTAATTTACTAGAAAAGTGTTTTTTTGGCTTTTTTGTTCGGTCTTAATAATGGCAACTAGTAGACGCGTATAATCTTGTAGGATTGTACGGAACCCTTCATGTACGGGTCCGACTCGCACTTGGCCGGTTTTATTATATAAGATACAAGCATAAAAAAAAAAAAAAAAAAAAAAAAAAAACGACGCGACACGAAACGCAAACGAAACGGCGAAACGGCGCGCGGTTTTGTTTTAAAGTCACGATATCAACTACCTGATTGACATACGGTCGGTGTTTCTGGTTCTGTATCTTCGTTTTTTGACACCGACTTCCGAAATTAAAGTTATTTTCCACTTTTTTTGGAACTCGGTTCTATTTTTTTGTAAAAAAGTTTTTTATTTTTCAATTTTTTA
The DNA here is from genome assembly GCA_951329385.1 of Polia nebulosa. Classification (NCBI taxonomy): domain Eukaryota; kingdom Metazoa; phylum Arthropoda; class Insecta; order Lepidoptera; family Noctuidae; genus Polia; species Polia nebulosa. Next base: position 26,069,649 of record OX589607.1, on the reverse strand, counting down.
GTTGTGGTTCCCTTAAACTGTTATATTCACAGACATACGATCGCAGCAATCGCGGTTGATTTGCTGTCAATTTTTGAAGAGTTCCGTTGTTTGTCTCCGAAACCCATCATCAGATCGGTATGAAATTAAAATGGGACCATTTCGGAACAATCCCCTTTTGAACAATAAAAGAATTTTGCAAATCCGTCTATAAATGACGGAGTTATGCCGAATCCGAATTGATAATCTCCTTCTTTTTGAAGTCGGTTAAAAATGAAAACGGATGACAAAATTTTAAGTACTCTAAGTGCTGTGTCAATAAAAAATAAAACCGTCGCCCCAACTCGTCTTTATTAGTTAGGTCGACAACAGTATTGCTATGACCACTTCTTAGCATCAATTTATTGGCACTTTCGCGTTGAAGTGGCCCGATCATGAAATATTGAGTGGTTGGGAATAATGTTCATGGGTTTATCTACCAAGACTGAGTCGCCTTTCGAAGGTTTCTTCCCGAAAACAAAAAAAAACGGTTTCTGAATTCGAGCCCGGTGCCCGGTGCCACACTATACTTGAATTTATAATTCGAAATAATTTGAATAAATCTCCACCAATTGAAATATTGATTTTAACGTTGTGCATTTTAGGTTTATTTTTAAGTAAGCGTTGTGCATTTTAGGTTGTTTTTTTTTAAATAGGTACCTAACCATTTATAATAAAAAGCCCGTTGCAATGCAATTTTAATTTTGTCTTGTATGATATAAAGTTTATTTTGTTACACTATTGATAATAATCTCCAATTATGAATTCAAATTTAGGCTCCTCACTAATATAACTGGCGAATTATGACTGTGAGTATGATAAAGTTGAAGCGTTTAAGCATGGCAATAATTGTATTATAAAATAAAACAATAACAATAAAATTTCAAAATCGGAAATAAATCATAACTCGATATTTATTGCGAAACTTAATGTTTTATGGTAGGTAATTAAAAAACGATTGCGTGTTTCATTTTTAAAATAAATATATATATTATTTGAAGTATTATTTTAAAATATATATATATTTATTTGCAATTATTCGGTGACATACTCCATAGGTACAGTCAGCACCAAAAGTCGATGAACAGAATCAACATAACAAAACACCTGTTCACAATAAAATGCCATAAGTTATAGTCGCAACTAGGAAACAAAATAGCCTATACACCAGAAATTTACACTACTTACAAACTTCTTACTTACAAAGAAAGAAGAATTTATAAGTATATTGTTCGGGTTTTTACTACGAGACACGAAGGAAAAGGCAATGGCCTATATTGCCATACTAAAACAAAAATCACCTTTTTTTTAATACTTTTATTAGCTTTATAACATTGTAATTAAAATCTTAGAAGTTTTTGACCCACTACCCGTTTTCCGATTAAGCTAAAATTTTTCGTACATGTTTAGTTTAGATGACAATGCATGGTTAGCTAAGTGACGTCATTCTAAATCCAATATGGCGGACTTCCAAAGATGGCGGACTAGTTATTTTATATGCATTCCCATGATAAGGGTATCATCAGCCTTAAAGGGTTTGTTGAAAAGAACATCAAAAAAAACTTTTTTACAGTCGTTTTTGAGAGTCGGTTGTTTTTTTTGTAAAAAAGTTTTTTATTTTTCACTTTTTTGTTGTTATACCCCACAACTAAAAACCCAAATAACATGGAACGTGGAATTTAAACATTTGGAGTACACCAAAACGTCATCGAGGTAAACGTATTTTTCGTTTTTGTTCAGTTTCTCAAAAAGCGCTTAAGCAATTTCAATAAAATGTATATGGGACCACCTCGGGAGTATATACTCCTGAGGTGGTCCCAAAGAATATTCTTTCGGATAAAAAAATAATTTTGAAAATCGGTCCTCAACTGACGGAGAAATCGGCGGACATACATAAAAAAAAAGAAGAAAAACACATACAATCGAACATAGAACCTCCTCCTTTTTCGAAAGTCGGTTAAAAATAAAAAATAGTGTGTTTTTTAGTATAATTCTCAAACTATAGATTTTTTTTAATTTACAATGTTAGTCGAATGACTTCAATGTCTCCGAAACTGATTCCACTAGTAAACAAAAACTTTCTCGACTTGGCCCAACACGTGTGGGCCGTCGTTTGGTTTTGGAGAGACCATGCATTGTTTTTTTATTAATTTGTGCAACATCTGGTCTCCCCTGACCATTTATACACAATGCTTGATGCAACCGAACATACCTTTCTCATTCTTATGTGTTTTTGTCAACGTGCTTTTTATTTTTTAAACGTTGTTAGTATTCCGTACCCGAAGGGTAACCAACGGGATCATATTATTAAGCCCCCCGCTGTCCGTCCGTCCGTCCTTCCGACCGTATGTCCGTCCGTCTGTCTGCCTGCAGGCTGTATTTCAGATCTATACCAGAGAATGTGTATTTCTGTCGCCACTATAACAACAACTAATAATAAAAATAAATTAAAATTCCCCTAGGTAGGTACTAGAAACGTGATTTTTTGTTTTTATTGCTCGATCTTAATAATGGCAACAAGTAGACGCGTATAATCTTGTACGATGGTACGGAACCCTTCATGCGTGAGTCCGACTCGCACTTAGCCGTTTTTTTTAAATATAAGTTTTAAATAAAATAACCGTTTGTGTAAAATTAAGTGTTCGGTTTAAGTAATTGTACACACTGGCCAAACAGACTAAACTTTATTTTATTTTTTGGGAGGTAAATCCTCATATAATTTCTCACACCCTGGGTGGAGCGGGTGGGCGTGTCGGACTCTTACTGACTAAAACCCACTCGTTGCCTGTGCCAGGGGCCGCGGTGACTCTTTTTTAGACACCCGCGACCCTGGCAGAAACAGACCATACTTGAATTAATAATTCGAGATAATTTCAATTCATCGGCACTAAATCAAAAATCGACTTTAGTTACGTGTATTTTAAGTTTATTTTTAAGTGACCATTTGTTTTAAAATGGCCCTACAAATTGTATGGGTAGCAATAGAATGTGAACTTTGGTTTGAAAGACATAGAGTTTATTGTTGCCTTTGACAGTAATTTCGAATTCGATAAATTTTCTTTTCTTTTTTTTTTCTTTTCGTGGGGCAACCTTTAAAAGGCGCCTGGACTTTTGGGCATAAGACCAGGGAGTGTGGGATTCTTAACTCACTAAAACCAGCCGGTGATCACCACATGGAAGGAGCTCCGATACATTTTAAAAGGCCAACGGAACCCTTTCTGTGCAACGCTTGTCACATCCTGAGGAGACTATAAACCTATTCACACTCCTAAAGACAAAGCAGAAATGTCTAATTCACCACATGTGTTTTATATTCCGGGTTATGCAATTCAACCACAGATAATCTATAAATTCTGCGCAGTGGGTGTTCTTTAACTGTCAAAATGACATTGTCGTTAGAAGCAGTGAGTGACGCAAAATTAAAATGCTAGATTAGGGTTACTTGTCATGATAAAATTCCGGCCAAGTGCGTGTCGGACTTCCCACTTATAGAGTTCCGTACCCAAATGAGGGAATTTCAAAGAAAAAAACTGACCAGACGGACAGACACGTGAGTGACAGCCATAGGGCTCCGTTTGGACCCTTCGGGTACGGAACCCTAAAAAAACATAAAATCATGTAGGTAGGGTAATAGGTAAACCTTAGGTTTAGAGGTATTCTAGAGTATGAGTATGACTGATGTGACGGTGGCGTGTTACTTGAAAACCTATGGTTTATGAGAAGTAAGTAAACTCAAATGTTATTATACAGAAAAACTTAATAACAGTAGACTAGGACAGAAGGATTGCTTCTTAATATCTCATATTCATATCTTTATTTGCGTACCATAATGTCATTAAAGAGGTTACAATAATGGCTTAAAGCTAAGACACACTGTAGCAATTGTATAATTTAAAAAAAATGTATTATTGCAAAGTCATTATGCTAATTCAATATATTATCTCGGTAATCTTCTTCTTCTTCCTCGCTCTTTCCCACCATACCTGGGGTCGGCTAATATATAAAAATCTCGTGTCACGGTGTTTGTGGTTGCACTTCTCCGAAACAGCTCGAATTTTAATGAATTTTATTTTGTATATTTGGTAGATATTATACGAGAATACTACTGTTATATGCTTGCACGGACTGGACAGGCCCACTCAATTATGTGTGGTTCTTTCTTCAAAAGGCCATTACAGACACTAAGCTGCATGATCCTCATAGCCTTTACTTATTTTTTATTTTTTTGGGGGGGTGGGAAATCATCCAATGACTTCTCCCGCTCTGGGTGGAGCGGGAGGGCGTGTCAGACTCTTACTGACTAAAACCCACCCCTGTTCCTTCCCTGCCTGAGTGACCAGGGGTGCGGTAACTCATTTTCAGAATTTATCCGCTACCCCTAGGCATGCAGGCAAGGGCCACGATGGGCCCCGTCAGTGGTGGCTGACTACATCTCTTTGAGGCGCGAGTGGAACACTACGCGCCGTTGACTCACGGGTCTGGTGCTGATCGGACGGCGAGCTACCCTCTGCTCGCCGTCCGCAGGCCCGGGTCTACGGTGGCCGGAAATCGTCTCGCGACGTCCAACGCCCAGTACGCCCAGTACCTCTCCTGCAGTGGTAGCGGCCGCGGCCGTGAGGGCCACTCCGTTGAGCTTCCCTCACGCGTCCCGCCACCGCCTTCACGAGCATTACTGCTTCGCAGAAGGTGGAGACTGCCTCCCGTTCCCTCTCGCTCCGTACCATGGCCTGAACCAGGGCCGGGCGCGAGAGGTCGCCGCCACCTATCGCATCCACGAGGATACGGCGGTGCTCCGCCCAAGCGGGGCAGACCTCCACCGTATGCTCCACCGTGTCCTCTCGGTGATCCGCGATGACGGAATTGCCGCCGCAATTGTGGCGTGCCCAGCGCTGGGTTGCGACAGTCGCTGTCTCCATGTCGCCATGAGATCCTGCCGGCGCTCCGTCCGCCGAGCTGCGAGGTGACGCGGCAGCAGAGTTTCGCCCCGGCGTTTGGCCTCCTCGTGCCACTCCCAGAGCAGCACGAAGACCCTGGCCTCCAGATCCCATGGCGACAGTCCGGCAAGGAGGCTCCCCGCCTCACAGGAGTCCTCATATAGCCAAATGAGAACTATGTAAGTCGTTATATTCATGTAGATTTTATGATTGTCTGGCAGTTTGAGTACTTTTGCGGCCTACCCAAAAGCCCTTACTTTGGTATTGTTGGTCGGTTCGTTGAGCTCCTCAAAGTTCTGAGTTGAGCTTCACGATAACTGACAAATGCTTGCACTGTGTGGACAGTTCCACTTAAATCTGCGTGGTGCTTTCCAACAAGAAATATGTAACTAGAAATTTTGTAACACATAACATGGTTTTTCTTGCGTGTTTTTCTCCACAGAGATCTACGCCTTGGAATGTGCAATTAGCTTCATCTTTCTGACTGACCGACTTATTGACAATTCAAAAGTGCCTGTATAGTTAGAATAGTTCATAAAGTATTTTCCCTCCTACACCCACCCTCCATTTCAGACGACCGGACGGATGGACGGACAGCGGAGTCTTAGTAATAGGGTCCCGTTGGTTACCCTTCGGGTACGAAACCCTATTACTAAGACTCCGCTGTCCGTCCGTCCGTTCGGCCGTCTGTCCATCCGTCCATCCGTCTGTACGTCCATCTGTCTGCCAGCGGGCTGTATCTCATGATCCGTAATAGGTAGACAGTTGAAATTTTCACAGAATGTGTATTTCTGTTGCCGCTATAACGACAAATAATAAAGTAAATTAAAAATTAAAGGGGGCTCCCCTAGAAACGTGTTTTATCTTGTAAGATGGTACGGAACCGGAGGTTTTTTAATCACAGAATAACGTTTGCCGGGTCAGCCAGTAGATTTATAAAATTCGCTAACCAATGCTTAGTTTACTGATTAGCTGATTACAAATTAGGTACATGTTTTTATAGAAATAATTATATAATTAACCGACTTTCGAAAAAGGAGGAGGTTCTATGTTCGACTGTGTGTGTGTTTTTTTTTTTTTATTGTTGTCCGCGCATTTCTCCGTCAGTTGTAGACCGATTTTCAAAATTCTTTTTTTATCCGAAAGAATATACTCCCGAGGTGGTCCCATATAAATTTTATCGAAATTGCTTTAGCGCTTTTTGAGAAACTGAACAAAAACGAAAAATACGCATATCTTGATAACGTTTTTGTGTTCTCCAAATGTTTAAATTCCACGTTCCATGTTATTGGGGTTTTTAGTTCTGGGGTATAACAACTAAAAAGCGAAAAATAAAAAACTTTTTTACAAAAAAAAAACCGACTTCCAAAAAAAAAAATACACTAAAAATTTAAAAATAACTTTAATTTCAGAAGTCGGTGTTTGTATTTTATTTCTTCGATATTTGACACCGACTTCCAAAATTAAAGTTATTTTTAAATTTTTAGTGTATTTTTTTTTTTGGAAGTCGGTTGTTTTTTTTGTAAAAAAGTTTTTTATAAATAGTACAGTTATAATCAACTAGTAGTTAAATTAAAGTCCTCTTCCTCTCTCCTACTTTGCTGTGCCCGACAGGGTCCACAATAATCATATTTTTCTAAAACCTACCACCTAAGTTCACATATGGAAGCAATAAATATATTGAGTACTAGCACTTTGCTTGCCGCTTCGCTCTCGTGAACTATTCTGCGGGAACCCTCTTTAATACATCAATGGCGGGAACTGTTATTTTTCTCGGGATAAAAAGTAGTCTATGTTACTCGCTGATAATTTAGCTTTCTATTGGTGAAAAAATGGTTAAAATCAGTCCACTAGTTTTTAAGTTTAATCGTTACATACAAAAATACAAATCTTTCCTCTTTATAATATAAGTATAGATCCATGTAGAAGTGTAGATTGAGTATTGAAATTCAAATTCTCCATACACAATTTTGAATTAAGATCCTGTTTAGTGTTTAAACTAGTCGCATGGGTATTTTTTTTTAATAAATAAGGCCCCAAGTGTATGTTCAGGACGAAGCTTACAGCAGCAGCTGTTTTGTTATCCAAAAAAATAAAATGTAGGTATTCCGTAAGCCCAAAGTGATGAAAATATTTGTGCAGTATTTTAAAAACCGGTCAAGTGCGAGTTGGACTCGCACACCGAGGGTTCCGTACAAGCTTGCGGGTATCTAAATAGCTGTGAATTTTTTTTTTAATTGACGTGGTTAAAACAATTTAAAATCTGTTTGAGCTTGTGCTAATGAGGTCCTTTCATACGATGCTCCACAGGATACGGTCGCCTCACTTTAAAATTTGGACCCGAATTCTTTGTATGCGGGACCCTATTTTAAGTGATGTAATTAAAAAATTACGGTAGTCAGATTTTTTCCATAACTTGTGTTATAAGACCTTGCTTCTTGCCAAATTTCGTGATTGTGGAACAGCGTAAAGTACCCTATAAATTTTGATTCCCTTGAGAGTGTCGAAATATACGTTTTTTGCGGCTTAAACGGCCGTATCTTTTTTTTACGTTAACTTGGAAATTTGATTATTTCACAGCTTCAAGGGACTGTTACTGTAGAAATTAATTTTCTCGATACCTCCACGCGTTCCCGAGATAAAGGGTCTTGACAGGTGGACGGACGGACAACAAAGTGATCCTATAAGGGTTCCGTTTTTTTCCTTTTGAGGTACGGAACCCCAAAAATGTTTACTAAAAGGTTTACTATAGGGAGCGTGCAGGAACTATAGATGGCGGCACATTAATGTCAATGTTAAGTATTAATACAGTAAAAGTTACGGATTTCACTCACTAGATGCCAGTCTTCGTTATGCATGCTGCATGTGTGCATTATGCGTGTGTGTATACATAAGTACAAAGTGTATTCGGATTCTTTGTCATGGATAAATAATCAAAATAGACAAGAAGTACTGATTCTGAAATTGATAGGCCTTTCGCACTTCTCCACGTTGAAAATTCTTCATAAGTTTTTAAATAATTTTTATATGGCATGGAAATGTCAATGACAAGTTTTTAAAGGGTAAAAGTTCGAATTTACTCCACTAGATGGCACAAACTACGCCGTGCACGTTCCCTATAAGAGATATACCTAGAAAAACATTCATAAAATAACAACACTACTGGCTGGATGTAAAAAATAATAACGCATTGAGAAAAAAAAAATACAATTTTTTGACAAACGAAATAAAAATGTTCCAAAATTGACAGTAGTTATTTGACATGCCGTGTTCCTGTTTGTTTAAAGATTGTTTTATTTGAAGTGAAAACAAATTTTGTAAAGATTCCAAAGCACAAATTGTATTCTCGAAAAAAGACCCTTCGAGTGTTCCCAACAGATTTTACTTCAGGTAAGATTTTTTGTTTTTTACGATTGAAGAGTTCGACTTACATTAATGATGCTTATTTGACGTAGCACACATCAGAAACTGCGTGTTCCTGTCCCAATTTCTGAAGCTTGCCTTTATGAATGTTGGATAGAAAAAATAAACAAAGAATTTAAAGAGTCGTATGACATGATGACAGTGTGAACATTCAGTAGTGTACCCACAGACTAACCGTAGTCTAATGATAGTATAGAAGTGTTTATCGGCTGTCCTGCGATTGGGTATTTTCCTGTGGTTATTACAAAATTTTATACGAACATTAGTTAACACTAAAAACAAATCTTTTTCTGAACACAGCATCAAATCATTGGTTAGTAAAAGAAGAAGCTGTTAGCATTTCAATTTTATTGGTATGAGGAAGATTGGGGGCGAGGTTTTTTGGTTAGCGTTTTTTTTTTTAAATCACACCGATACAGAATTCTGGCGGCTATAACACGTTCTAATGTTGGTAGCACGGGGTGCATTTCAATTTTTCAATATTCGGGTTACATAAATTCTTTTACTTTTTGTATATTGAGCTCGTGACAACTATTTAGTACTTGAGACAACGAGGACACCCTTCCCCCTACTATGGGTACACCTCTGCTTGTCCCTGCGGGGAATAGAGGCATGATGTCATATGTGTAAAACTAGACATTAGAGGATTCAGGCAAAAGGTTCTATACTGTGTTCAGACAAGGTGTCCCCCGGCTAGCCAGGCGGGTGTAGTGGTCGGGGGGTTCTTGGGGGTCACCCGGTCAGCGGGTTGTGATGCCACACTGTTGTTTTTGCATGTTTTGATTACTTTGTTAACTGTAACGTGTGTCATGGGCTGCTAACTCGGTCAATGTAATGCCTATGCAAAAGCTCTTTTTGTGCCAAGCTTGCCGCTAAACTGGATTTAATGTTCGGATTTGCTTCTGTTTTGCGATGTTTAAATAAACACAAGACTTTTTGTATTGAGATTGATTTTGATTAAAAGCAAGTTGGTGAGAGGAGAGTTCTTTGTTAATATTGATGGAAATTTAAACTTACTAAACGTAACATAGATATACATTAGATCTAGGAGCTTTCTAATACAGGATTTTTTTGCATAAAAGGAGGCTCCAAACAAGTTTAAATGTAATTTATTTTTCTATTTGTCACTATAAATTATTTTGTACCTATTATATTTGTATATGTATATAACTAGCTTCTACCAGCGGCTTCGCCTGTGTGAAATTAGTACTTCCCCCGCTATAAATTAAAACCTACTTGCTGCGCCCCGCGGTTTTACCCGCCTAGACCGGAATAAAAGATAGCCTATATGTTAGTATAGGCTATAAGCTGTCTACATACCGAATTTCATTTAAATCGGTCCAGCCGTTTGAGCGTGAAGAAGTAACAAACATACACATTCACAAACTTTCACATTTATAATATTAGTAGGATAACAAAAGCTGCAAAATTCGATCACCTATCATACTTTACCATCAGAGAGCGGGTTTACTAAGAATTATATAAGAAAAAAAAACATTTTATAAAAAAAATACAGCCGACTTCCATAAATAATACAAAAAAATGTAAAATAACTTTAATTTCGGAAGTCGGTGTTTCTAGTTTGGTTTCTTCGTTATTTGACACCGTTTTTATTTTTCACTTTTTAGTTGTTGTACATTCTAAAACTAAATTATTAGTAAAGTTATGTACGAATTGATAGCCCCAAAAATAGGGAATTTGAACATAGTTGGTGAAATTAGTGTGTATCAGGGTGAACTGTACGAATCTGTATACCCCTTTAGAGCGTATCAGCGTGATGTAATGTTGTGAAGTGGTGAAAACAATATACAGACATGCGATTGCAGCAATTCTGGAAGGTTTGCTATTATTTATTGAAGAGTTCCATTGTGTATCTCTGAAGTTCTTCATCAGATCTTCACCGAATTTAAATGGTCCCATTTAAATTTGAATCACATGTGAACCAGCTGTCAAATAAAAAAAAATCATCAGAATCGGTTCATCTAGTAAAAAGTTATGATAAGTACATACAAAAAAATACAGTCGAATTGAGAACCTCCTCCTTTTTTTGAAGTCGGTTAACAAGTTCACTACATAGTATAAAACAAAGTCGCTTCCCGCTGTCTGTGTCCCTATGTATGCTTAGATCTTTAAAACTACGCAACGGATTTTGATGCGGTTTTTTTAACAGATGGATTGATTCAAGAGGAAGGTTTGTATGTATAATATAGTAGAGAAACACTGATAATTTTAGAGGTTTCTAATGTGATATCGTAAATCTTCTAGGCAAGCGAGCTCCATCTTCGACCACATCATCGCTAACCATCATGTGAGATAGTGGTCAAACGCGTGCCTATCAACAATAAAAAAAAGAAAAAACACGTTTTTTGCGCTTATATTGCAAACGTTGGCTGAACCCTACGAGATAGATCAAAATAATACTACAGTAGTGTTTTGTAAAAAGGTCTACAAAAAAGTCCGCGATGGTATATGTCTATCTCTTAGGGATAACCCACAATAACCATTTTTTATCCTTTACTTTTTACGAGAAATAAGGGCTTATTTACGAAGCAATACGAAGCTGTATTTTAAGCAATACAGTATTAATCCTTATCCAATTATGTACCTTAAATACATATATAGACATTCTGTAGTATATTTAGTATCAGCATTACATCCGTGCAAAGCCGGGGCGGGTCGCTAGTTGGTATCTAAAGCCTAAGCCTTTTTTTTTTTGGTGGGGGTGGAAAATCACCTAATGGCTTCTCCCGCTCTGGGTGGAGCGGGAGAGCGTGTCAGACTTCTGTTCCCTGCTTGAGTGCCCAAGGGTGCGGTAACTCATTTTCAGAATTTATACGCTACCCCTAGGCAAAAGCCTAAGGCTTACAAGGCTAGTTTAGACTACTTAGTACTTAGTCACCCATTCGTACGCTAAAATATTCAACTCATAAATGTGATTTATATGAGTTCAGACCTAGGCGTACCATTAAAACTTCGTTACTAAATGAAGGCTAGTGTGTAACCTGTAACGACGCATAATAAAGCCACTGAAAAAGTGTGAAATAGTGTGTAATCTAGATTTAGGTTGCAGGAGTCGACTGTAGGGAGACCATGCCTTTGGTTTTTTTTTTTAATCTGGCTTTTGGTTATCACACATAACCATATCAGCCCCATCATAACTCATAAGTTCATAACAAAAATATATTTTTACGAACTAAGAGACAAGAGACACTCTATTAGGTATATAGCTGCATACAAAATTATACCTCCGCACTACAAGGTTTAGACAAAAAACATTGAACAGCACCTGATAGCGTGATAGGTACTTTGCTGAAAACCAGCGCTGTTGACGATAAGTTCGCCTGAAGTCGCAGTATTTTTGCTGAGCAACGACCTGTTCTTGCACGGATGCGACGCACCGCTCAATTTGTTCGTGTTTGTTAAGAGATTAGTCTAGTTGTTTTTCCACTTTCACAAACTGTTTTTTTTGTGTTTCGTTTTGATGGTCTGTTTGTTGTCATTTGCCAGTGTCGCAGTACAGATTACATAGTATTACGCAATATAGGTATGTATTGTCTTTGGTTGTTGGCGGACTCTGACATTAGGCAATGAACAGAAGACTTACATTGATTGAATACGAGGCTTTTAGCATTCATGTATGTTTACGTTATTTAATCCGTTTTTTCTGTAATGTGCGTTAAATCTGTGCAGAATAAATTATTTTTCTTTCTATTCTTTCACCTAAATCTAACTTACTAATTTTTAACATTACCAATAAGACATCTCTTTCTCTGCGATTGCTTGCCTTTGGTTATTTTTGTAAACAATTCTCCATTAGGTATTCAACGAAAATGGCCGATTTCCGTATTGAAAATACTAGGGAATATAACCATTTCACCTTCAAAGGAAACTGTGATGGAAAGTGGCAGTTGGTGAAGTCTTCTTTAAGGCGTATATATCCGCTAAGTGGCGCCCTCATTGCATAAAAATTCGTATCTTAGCATAGAAAATAAAGATTAAAGAATCCTATGTTGTGTTTGTTACAAAGGATAAGGTATTTTTACATTGTTAAAACAGGACTCAAAGTTTTTCGTGTCCAAAGTAGTAAGCAAAAGTGTCAAAAACGGCCGTTTTTGGTACTGTTACCTACTATTTTGGATACGAAACATTATGTAGATCCTTAATGCACTTTATAGTCTGAATGCCTTTGGTTATTTTTGTAAACAATTCTCCATTATACAATGAAAATGGCCGATTTCTAAATTGAGAATAGGGAAAATATCCATTTCACCTTCAATGCAAACTCAAAGTGGCAGTTTGTGAAATCTTCTTTAATGCACTTTATAGTCTGAAACTTACCATTCATTACATGCCGAGACTCCTCCGTATACGTACAGAGGAGTTTCCTCGAACAGTAAATAAAACCGTTGGTTGCAGCTGTCATTTGTAAATATTTGACAGTCGTAACTACCTGATAGATTACTGAATCCAGAAAATCTGACACCAGTCTTGCCTAGGAGTGCCGTCTTATCCAGTTACTGGGTCCTGGAGGTCAAATAGGCAGTAACCCCACGTAAAATTGGTTTAAAGCTGCATTTGATTAGACTGGAAGCTGACCAGCAACATTTTTTTTTTTAAGTGAAAACTTCTATAGCGGCTTTGTGTACTTTTCTTGGGATGGGTATAAAATGTTAAACTCGCGTCAGGATACGTGACCTGATCGAAAATTCGTAAGACGATTCCAAAATATTCAAGAATGCACAACGTTAATGTTCAAGTTTTCACTTCTGCTGGCACTCCCGAAGTGCAACCCGTTGTTTTTTTTTTTACTGTTGATAGGCACGCGTTTGAGGAGTATGGAAGAAAAAGACATGTTGCGCCGACCCCAAATAAATTGGGATAAGGGCAGGAGAATGATGATGAGGCACGCGTTTGACCACTATCTCACCTTAATTATGGTTCGCGATGATGTGGTTGAAGATGGAGCACGCTTGCCTAGAAGTAACCTATTCACTCTTGACTTAAAGACTCCCAGGTTGTGGCTATCAGGAAACACAGACTGGCAGGGAATTCCACTCCCCAGTTGTACGCACAATGAATGTATTCGCAAAACGTTTTGTGCATGTGGATGGGATGTCCACCATGGGTTTGGCGCAATAAAATTATGCAATTCCGTCACACACTTCCCAAAATGCATAGTTATAAGGCTAGGCAGATTAATTAGTAATTATTTCTAGGGGCCAGATGCTAAGATGTCAGACGATAAGTACCTTTTATCCCAGAGTTTTGAAATGTAAATTTTGGAATGGAAGGTATAGTTAGTTTGTAAACACTACACGTTGAGTTTATATAATGCATTTATTGCGTGTTGACGCGCGAAAGTCAAAAAATATCCCAAGGCAACATATTCCCGCGATAAAAAGTATCACATGTGCTATTCCAGACTATAATCTATATTTATGCCAAATTTCATCCAGACCCGTTCAGCCGTTCTGGCGTGATTGAGTAGCTAACATCCATCCAAACTTGCAAATACATATATTAGAAAAATTGGATTCTGAAACTTGTCCTCAATAATCGCGAACGCATTGTGACCTTACTTCGATGTTATCGTGGATATCAAAATAATTGAAGTAAATTACAGCCGGAGTAGTTTGTAGCCGGTCGTGCCGAAGTAGGTGAATAGTCAGGGAGTTCGCTTCGGGGATCTTCGGGGTGCTTCGGGGAAGTTCGGGCCTGATTGGGGAATTATGCCGTGTTCCATCCACTGGTGACAGGGAATTCTTTATATGCTCGAACTGCGAAGTTTCTGGTGATTTGATTTGCGACTGTACTTTACGCGGATCCGCGGGTCGGTTCTTTACGGCAACGAAATTTAGTTTCCTAGCGAGTTGGTTGCCATTTCATCCATCTTAGCAATATAACGTTGAGTTTTGGACCTTAAGATGAAAGCTACAAGGTAGCCCGCGAAATTCGAATTTTCTTACGTTTTTTGGAATTTGCAGGTCAGTGTCAGGTTTTATCTAAGTCAAAATTTGATTCGCAGGCGTAGCAAAGTATGTTTAAATAGAATCATAATAATTAAAATCATCAATACAACTCTTTCAGTTAGAATTGATGTCAAATGTGAGTATTTCATGAAATCATGATATTTTCGCATTTAGGAGCTCGTGGCTAAAGTAATAAAAGCCGCACGGGTCGATCCATCAGGTTAAGCTACGTTTGCCAGGGTTGGTCCATGGATGGGTGACCAGTTTTACATACCGAAACTCCTCCGTACCTCGGAAAGCATGTTAAGCCGTTGGTCCCGGCTGTCAATTTTGGATCTTTGACAGTCGTTACAGGTCGTCAGAAGCCCGAAAGTCTGACAACCAGTCTTACCAAGGGGTATCATATTACCCAGTAACACTGGGTTGTGGAGGTCAGATAGGCAGTCGCTCCATGTAAAATACTGGTATTCAGCTCCATCTGGTTAGACTGGAAGCCAACTCCAAGATAGTTGGGCAAAGGCTAGGCAGATGATGAAATACTCACATTCAGCACGTCACGTAAGAAAATTTGAATTTCACGGGCTACACTGGCGCTTCCACCTTAACAGGATCAAGCTATTAACGACAGCTGACTGCGCGGTCAACAGCCTCTGGTAGTTTAAATTACGTATGGAATATTTTCTTTTAGGCACTTTTTTTTTTTTTTGTGGGGTGGGAAATCATCCTATGACTTCTCCCGCTCTGGGCGGAGCGGGAGGGCGTGTCAGACTCTTACTGACTAAAACCCACCCCTGTTCCTTCCTGCCTTTGAGTGCCCAGGGGCGAGGTAACTCTGTTTCGAATTTATCCTCAACCCCCGGGCAGGCATCGGCCATGACGGGCCCCGTCTCTTGCTGACAACTCTTTGAGGAGCGCGTGGAACACTACGCGCCGTTTCTTTTAGGCACTTGTCCTATCGCCGACGATGAACGAGAAGCGAGTAAAGCTAGAAACTCTATACCAGTTGACGAGCAGCGAGAAACAAGTGTGTAGTTTACATAGTTTTGTTGTTGGGATATAAGCGATGTGAAATGCGTGCACTCAGATCCGGTAGAGTAGAATGTCTAGAATGACCGGGCTTAAACAAAATCACATTTACATTAAGGCGCAGTTATACGACTTTTAATGGTTTTTAATTGAACATCACGTCTAAACGACTAGTCTTATTTCTTTGAAAAAAATATATGTTACTCTAGACTATTTCCGTCGTAATTTGATTTCAGAATATTTTAAATTATATTTTTAAAACATAGTGTAATTAATTTGTAAAGTTATGTCTAACGCGGATAAAAAATTGAGAATCGCGCAAAAACTATAAAGCGTATTTTTGTGAAACCTTCACCATTTTGAAGATCATTTAATTATTTATAATTTAGCTTAATAATTGTTGTTTTATGTGTAATAAATTAATAATGCGTCTAATTTCGGACAGCGCTCCTTGATGGGCGAGTCCTATTACTGGGTGGACATACGACGCGTTACGTGAGCTCAGCGCAGAACACGAAAGCTAACCACTCAAGGTCGTTGGCAGCTAATAGCGCCTTAACTACGAGTATAGAGAAACGATTACAAATTAGATTTTGTAATCTATGGAACTAGCATAAGCTTTCGGAGTGTCACGTGCTCAATGGTTTTAGATCGCTAATTGCTATCGTTAATGTAAATGTGACTTTGTCTAGGCCCCCTGGTTGGTCTCTCCGCGAGTGTTCTGAGCGAGCATCCCTCAGCGAATATTATCTTTGATAGCTCTTGTCACTGCGACATACTAGTAGAGAGAGTTCTCGCCGGCAGTGCAGTTACCGATCAACAATACGTATACAGGATGTAACAGAAATGTGTGTTCATAGTTTAAATACCACTTCTGCCCATGGAAATGAACAACTTCCTTCAAGAAAGTTAAATTCCGGGGAAAAAAAATAACTTCCCATACTAATTTTGATCAGCTGTTCAATTGTTTTTGACAGCTTTCTTCAAGGAAGCCATAGTCAAATGAATATGACTTCCTTGAAGAAAGTTGTTCATTTCCATGGCCAGAAATAGTGGTGTCAATTCTGTTGACCACAAACTAATTTTAACTTAGGCTATTGCTATCTTTTTCTCTCTAGTAAAGCATGAAAGAGACGGGCGTAAACAAGAGCTGTCAAATTAAGTTGAACTAATATTTCTGTACAAACACGTAAAAACATGTCGACTAAACACAAGGTGAAGCGCAAGGCATAAACTAATTTGACATCTCTAACTTAGTTCATTGTTTAGCCGTCCTATTATCGCACTGCCTTTTAGTAAAAGATAGCGATTCTCTACTTTTTGTTTAGTTATTGAACAAGAGAATCGGCACCAGTATCTAAAATAGGACTACGAATTTCCGTTACATCCTGTATGTATCTCTTTTATTGTCACGGGATCTACATCTTTCTTGTTAATATCTTGAGTGAGAAAACAGTCGATAGTTAGGAGGTAACATAGTACGTCCCTCGAATTGGTGGAACAAGTGCCTTACGACTTAGGCTGCGGAGTTTTTCTAATTAATTTGACCCAGTATATTTGTTAATATACCTAGCTATTGTAAACTGCTAGCCCAGCATAATCCCTCGCTAGTTTCACAGAAGCCTGCATCAGCCACAACGTCGCGAACAGTTCGTTTTCTCTACTAGGAACTGATAAGAGTCTGCTGCGTCGGCGCATTCAAGCAGACTTGTTTAGACGTACTCGCGGGCTCGGGTTACACGCATACCATGCTTATTGTTCATCTTATGGTATATTTGTTCGCTACGCTATGTATGAATGGTTGTATTTATTTATTTATAAGAGTATCTTTTTTTTTGTTATCGAGGTGAACCCTTCAAAAGACGCTTTTTTTGGGTGGGATATCATACCCCCGCTGCCCCGCTGCCTGCTCTTGGTGGAACGGGGACGTGTCTGACTCTTACTGACTAAAACTCACCAGAGTTCCTTCAGTTGCCTATGCGTTTCCGCGACTCTGTACACTCCCGCGACCCTGTTCAAAAGGCGCCTGGACTTTTCCGACCGGGATCTGCCTCCTCACGATCCCGCTTGGCAGCCTCTTTTTGGGCAATCACAGGATCTCAAAAGGGAGGCCATTTCTCTCCAGTTATCAGTCTCTGTCAGCATAGCCCTCACTACTGCCGGCAGAGACAGGTCTCGCCCGATCCTGTTGACCAAGGATCGCCGCTCAGAGGTCCGCAAAGGCTCCAGCTACTAAAATATACTAGCAACATAAAAACATTGTAAATTAATTATTAATGTTTGGATGTTTTGAGTCGAATTGTCGCGTTGTTTTTTCTATGAGAGCCTTAATTGTTTTTTTTTGTTTGAGGTAAAATTGGTGCTATTTCTTAGGATTATGATAATATAGTTTCCTGGACAAAGGTGTCATTAAAGATACTTCTGTATCCAATTTTTAGCTTCTTCCACTCTTCGTGTCAAACTTTTACTGACTACGCCCGCGACCCTAGCAGGCTCCTGAACCCCTGCATCTGATTTCTGAGTTCCGATGTAATAATTATGCACCCTGTCACAGAGAGGAGGCCTGGTCCCAGCTGTGCGAACATTTTATGAATAGGGTGCTTTTGTTACGCAAAGCTATGATATATATAACATGTACCTATAACTTCTTACCTACAGCAGGGAATGTTTTACTAGCATATTTCCTTTATTGTTATGGCATAGTGCCATACTGAAGTTGTCAAGAGATACAACTAGGAAAATAAATAGGTACATGCTTAGCAGACCAAAAAAAGCTTGTAATAGATGGGCCCTAGGCGTGATTAGTTGAAAAGTTTCACTAATCTTTGACGTGAATCTGTTCACTGGTTTGCGTGTGCTGAAAAATAAACAGCCGGGCGAACTTCTCGAAAGTGATTTTAGGTTATCACATTATTTGTGGTTGCAATCTTAAATGTACTTATATCTAGCATTTATACTAACCTCATAAACCAAGGCGTGTCACCTTTTTAACCGACTTAGAAAAAGGAGGAGTTTCTATGTTCGTTTTTTTTTATTGTATGTCCACTGATTTCTCTGTCAGTTGTAGACCGATTTTCAAAATTCTTTTTTATCCGAAAGGATATACTCCCGAGGTGGTCCCATATAAATTTTTATCGAAATTGCTTCAGCGCTTTTTGAAAAACTGAACAACAACGAAAAATATGTATACATAGATGACGTTTTGGTTTTCTCCAATTACGAGTATGTTTAAATTCCACGTTCCATGTTATTGGGGGTTTTTAGTTCTGGGGGGTTATAACAACTAAAAAGTGAAAAAGAAAAAACTTTTTTACAAAAAAAAAAACAACCGACTTCCAAAAAAGAAAGTACACTAAAACTTGAATTTCGGAAGTCGGTGTCAAATAATGAAGAAATAAAATACAAACACCGACTTCCGAAATTAAAGTTATTTTACAATTTTTAGTGTATTTTCTTTTTTGGAAGTCGGTTGTTTTTTTTTTTTTGTAAGAAAGTTTTTTCTTATGTCGCATTTATGCGTCGCCGTCGCTTTCTGTCTTACAGACATAATAATATGACATATTTCTACGAGCGTTAGTAGAGTAGATGTATAGGTACTATTAGTAAAACAATTTCTAGGAATGAAAATTTTCAAAAACCCGACTGTTAAAAACTATTAAAACGTTCCAATAAAGACACTTTTCAAGCAGTCTAATGCAGCTGGAGGAAGTTATTTTAGTTCAATTATTGATGTCACGCCACCAACTGCATCAGACTGCGTGAAAAGTGACTTGTTTGGAACTTTTTAGTAGTTTTTCACAGTCGGGTTCTTTGAAATTTTTTTTTTGTTTTCTACCATGTAGCGAGTTATATATTTTTTTTTTCTTTTTTTTTTTAAAAAAGAACGTTGCCCCACACTAGGAATTACTCCTGTATCGTGGGTGCGTTCACAAACATTTAAAACTCACATACACATACGATTGCCTCCTCGAACCATTTTTTTTTTTTTTTTTTTTTTTTATGTTTGATAGGCTCGCGTTTGTCCACTATCTCACCTGATGGTAAGCGATGATGTGGTTGAAGATGGAACACGCTTGCCTAGAAGTAACCTATTCACTCTTGACTTAGAGACTCCCAGGTTGTATCTTACAGGAAACACAGACTACATTTATTTTGATAACCCTGATGAATAAATTGACGTAAGAATTATCAAAATCGACCCACGCGTTTGGTCTCTTTAAAGCGCCACAAGGGAACAAACATCCAAACATAGGCTGAAAACGCATTCCGTCCCTTGTGTCGCGCAGTCGGGTAAAAATGATTGTCGCATCTTATGTCGCATTGTCGCCATTTCGTTTCGCATCGCGTCTGCCTGTGGAATCCTTTATGCGTTTCGGGTTCAACCGCCTCTGTTTAAACTGAGGGCCATCAGGACAGTTAGAAATAAATTAAGTAATAATTATTTTCCTGATAATCTGCCTAGCCTTTTCGCAATTCTATCCTAACACTTAGTTGGAAAGAAACAAGATTTGGGGGGAGACTGGACTTACTTGGAACATAAGTCGTCATCGAGTTTAACGTTTCCAGAACAATCCAAAAGCCAACCTTTAAAAATCTTTGGAAAATTCATCCATAAACAAAAAAAAAAACTTTCCAAAAATGATTGTCTATTTCTGCAGCAAAACTTGGTCACGACAAGGCATCTGTCGACGACTGTACTCGCTCAGTACTTGAAGCACAGTTGGGTACACTCGATGACACAATATTTACGATCACGTGATCCGAATGTCTTTGTATTCTAATTTTGCTGTAAAAACTTCGGTTTTCAGTTCTGTAATGTTTATTTAAGATACAGAAATGTCTTTTCTCTTCTTTTGTTTGCTTTTCATTTGATATGTGATTGGAAGAGTTTTTCCTGTTGTCTACGGAGAAGTGCTATCATCTGGTACTTGTTAGTTATCGAATGTCGGCGGAAAATTATCTATCTATATAAATTAAAATTAATTGATAGATTATGTACGCGCATCACTTTTAGAAGTGTTATGCTCTAATTAATTTTTATATTTTTTAGTAAATCTCACTCTAGAACTGCCAATCCAGTGATATAAGGGTCTATTTGTTTGGGTGGGTAATCATCAAATAACTTCTGAGACGGGCGTGTAAGACGTGTGGGCTCTTACTGACTCAAACCCACCCTTTCTTCAGTAGCCTATGCCAGGGCACAGATGTAATATTACAAAGAAACGGTACCCCCGCCCGTCACTATGGGTTTTCGTCTGGCACAAGCAACTTTTGTTCTTCGTTCGGGCCCGTCCTCTACACCTCGCTAGATGGTGTTAGCAGCGACGGCTTGCAAGCTGAATGAATTTAACGTCTTACCAATATTTTCTCACACATTGAGGAATCATTTTATAGTATTTTTAACCGACTTCCAAAAGGAGGAGGTTATCAATTCGGATGTTTGTATTTTTTTTTTATGTATGTTCGGGCATAACTCTGTCATATATTGACGGATTTGCAAAATTCTTTTTTTTTTCGAATGGGGTTTGTCCCAAAATGGTCCCATTTAAATTTCATATATATCGGATGATAGGTTTCGGAGACAGACAACGGAACTCTTCAAAAAATGACAGCAAATCAACCGCGATTGCTGCAATCGTATGTCTATAAATTATTAACACACCACCTACACTTTTCCCCGTCAAAAGTGTTTTTTTTTTACAAAAATGTCGTACAATAGAACCGACTTCCAAAAAAAATGCAAAATAACTTTTTTGTAAAAAAGTTTTTTATTGGCACTTCATAACAGTAATACTGTATCAAAATGTGTCACTATACAGGCGAATGGATAAACTCTAAAACTTCAAACAGCGCCACTATTGGTACAAGAAATAAAGATGTCTAAGGATTCGTTCCAATAATAATCTAAAATTTAATTAGGAGCCAATTATTTCACAATTTTATGCTTAGGGCAGTTTATTAAATAGGAAAATACAGTGTTACCATTATTTTTTTCAAAATTTTTATATTACTTAAACTTCATTACGAAATCGATGCATATTACGCCATCTATTGAAATTTATTTGAAGTAAATATTCTTTGTTCGAGATGAGACGCCGTGGCCAGGGCGGTGACTCTTTCGAACACTTAATATAGCCCAATTTATCCGTGTGATACTTATGTAAGTACCTATGGAGATTCGTAAAATAGTTACACATCTTTGCTGAATCTTACTCAATTAAATTCATATCAGAATCTGTTGTTTTATATTTCCGCTTTATGAATTGTGCGCAAAAAATATTATGATTCATCTAAAGCCGCCTTTCTAGATCCCCTGTTTCTAACGAGAGGTGGTCGACTCTGAACTGATTTGAATAAAACTAGGCACAAGTTTAGGTCATTAGAATTAGACTTTTCATTCTGGTAGTAATTTCTCGTGGGATACGGGCGAATCTGCTGGCAAAAACTCGCATAAGCTATTAAAACTTTCTCAGTCAAAAACAAGCAAGAATAACTCTACCACCACTAACGAAACATGCATTCGATATAACCACAGTTAGCGGTTTACCAAAATCGACATCGACTCTCATAAAGTTAGTTTTACGAGTCAACTCGACGGCGTCACGTCCCCGTCCACTTGTTATGGAAATGTACCCGGATTTCTATCTAGGACTCTACTGTTCCTGACGTAGGCCCATAGGTACGGTTTGTCGTATTGTTGGACTAAATAGGCCATCTATCTTTCTAAATCGATACTAATATTATATTAGAGGTAAAGTTTGTTTGTAGGAACTTAGGAAGTAATCTCTGGAACTACTGAACTGATTTTGAAAATTCTTTCACCGGTAGAAAACTACATTATTCTTGAGAGACACAGGCTATATTTGATTGTGATTTAGGACGCTGGATGGCGCTACGTACCTTTAAAATATTTTTTCTCTCGTGCGAAGCCGGGGTGAGTTGCTATAACCTACATCATCATCATCAGCCTTTTAATGTCCTCACTGCTGGGGCACAGGCCTCCTCTCTGTGACAGGGTGTGGGTTGGAACCCACCACGCGGGCCCAGTGCGGGTTGGTGGATGTCACATGTCTTCGAATTTTTGGTTCTAGGATATGCCGGTTTCCTCACGATGTTTTCCTTCACCGTTTTGAGAGCAGTGCTGATGAAATAATTTACACAAAGTAAAGCGCCTGCCTGGGTTTGAACTCACAACCTACAACTTGTAAGTCGCGGGCCGTTACCACTGGGCCACCCACTGCTCTACTTATCTTATGTATAAAACAAAGTCGGGTTATTTACACCTTTTGTAACTCAAAAACGGCTGGACTGATTTTTATGCTATTTGTTTTGTTACTCTCCTTCGTATATAGCTGAATAACTATTAAAACCTCGGAAAAAAAAATCATATTTCCTCTCGTGCATTTTTCATGGAACGGCTTTTTGATGATATCTCGAGAACGAAGTCTCATTTATTGATTCTGAGACGGTTCGAAGTTCACCGGGTCAGCTAGTTCTGTGTAAACATACTGCCATTTAATGACTCGCAA
Source organism: Polia nebulosa (assembly GCA_951329385.1). Taxonomy (NCBI): domain Eukaryota; kingdom Metazoa; phylum Arthropoda; class Insecta; order Lepidoptera; family Noctuidae; genus Polia; species Polia nebulosa. Next base: position 26,046,750 of record OX589607.1, on the reverse strand, counting down.
AGTCTTCACATGGTAGGTATTTTCTTTGTAGCTATGTTGTTTAGTTTAAAAATTCACTCATTTTCATGCGCTTTCAAATAATTGAAACTCTTAAACAGTCAAGGAAAGGAGACATAGCCTGTGTTTGTTATTATGAGTAAATAGAGGAGGATACTCTACCAATAATTTTGTTTAAAACTGGCCAAGTGCGAGTCCGAATAGCATGCAAATTGTTTCCGAACGAATCATATTTTTCCAATATTTTCTTTTTAAAACCGTTGACTTCATAAAGATCCTGTATGTAAAGAACTATAATTCTTTTTAACCGACTTCAAAAAGAAGGAGGTTATCAATTCCGTTGTTTGTTTTTTTTTATGTATATCTGGGCATAACTCCGTCATTTGTAGACGGATATGCAAAATTCTTTTTTTGTTCGAAAGGGGTTTGTTCCGAAATGGTCCCTTTAAATTTCATAGAGATCTGATGATGTTTTTTTTTATTTTTGATAGGCACGCGTTTTACCACTATCTCACCTGATGGTAGGCTGTATGTGGTCGAAGATGGACCACGGTTACCTAGAAGTAACCTATTCACTCTTGACTTAAAGAGTTTCGGAGACAAACAACGGAACTCTTCAAAAATTGACAGCTAATCAACCGCGATTGCTGCGATCGTATGTCTATGAATTGTTAAAACAGTTTAATGGGGAAAAACAACTAAAAAGTGAAAAATAAATAAAAAAAAATACAAAAAAAATAGAACCGAATTCCACAAAAAGAGGAAAATAACTTTAATTACGGAAGTCGGTATCAAAAAACGAAGACACTAAACCAGAAACACCGACTTTCGCAATTAAAGTTATTTCCTCTTTTTGTGGAAGTTGGCTCTATTTTTTTGTAAAGTTTTTTGTGTCTTCGTTTTTTGACATCGACTTCCGAAATTAAAGTTATTTTCCTCTTTTTGTGGAAGTCGGTTCGATTTTTTTGTAAAAAAGTTTATTTGTTTTTCAAAATTTTAGACTCATTATTTGCGGAGATAAGGGGAATCCTATAAGGGTTTTGTTCATTCGGACGTTCGGAACCCTAAAAATCGCTGATGGGCCACTTTCACACTTCATTCAATCCCTTTTTAAACCTAGGGAAAATTCACATTACAGATGTGAGAGTAAGTACTTGTTTTTATTCCATCTTAGCTCGGCTAGCTAATCGGACATTCAGAACCCGTGGCCCTTTTCTCCTTAAGCATCAATATGAATGGTCATCATGCGAGTTATCTCGCCGCTTTCCCGCCTCTTCGCAACTGTTCGTGACCTCATCAGACTAAGCACTCAATTTATTCACGAGAGAGTCTGGAATTAGATATTGTAATTAATTTTTCGCGCCTCACGATGGGAGTAAGTACACTAATACCCAGTAACTTGGCTGGCTGAGAAACTGAGATCAGTGGTTAGAATATTAACCTGCTTTTATATTTCCTACCTATGTAAAAAAACCTTAACAAGTTTTATTTGACCCACTTCCCGGATTTGGATTGAGCTGAAATTTTGCTTACATGTATAGTTTGGATGACAATGGTGCGGATTCTGTTGTGCACAAACTAAACTTAATTTAGACTATTCCTCTCTTTTTCTCTCTAACAAAACAAGAAAGAGACGGACGTAAATTAGAGCTGTCAAATTTAGTTGAATTAATATTTCCATACAAATTAAGGGTACACGTAAAAACATGTCGATTAAAAACACGGTGAAGAGCAAGGCGTAAACTTCATAGCTATAGCCGTCCTTTTCTCGCACTCCCTTTTAGTAAAAGATAGTGATTCTCTAATTTTAGTGTAGTTATTAAACAAGAGAATTGGCACCAATGTATAGTTAGCTAAGGGTCAACTCACACCAAAAGAGCGTCGAAGCGCAGCGCAGTTTCAGTGTCATATGAATTTTAGCTTTATTTTCATTACTGCAATACTTATTATCGCATGAGAAACTCGAACGTCGCGCGGGATGCCCGCGGCGCCGCGGGAATTCCGGCGAAGTCTATTTCTCATGCGATCATCTCATGCGATAATAAGTATTGCAGTAATGAAAATAAAGCTAAAATTCATATGACACTGAAACTGCGCTGCGCTTCGACGCTCTTTTGGTGTGAGTTGACCCTAAGTGACCTTATTCGAACAATATGACGGACTTCCAAAGATGGCGGACTACTTATTTTGTATGCATTCCCAAGATATGGGTGTCAAATGGTTTGGTGAAAAGAACGTAAAGTGTGATTTAAGTTTTTTTTAAAGTATGGACAATTTGGTTTTTGTTGATTTTTAAAAAAAGCTCTGAGTAAATTTCAATAAAGTTTATATGGGACCACTTCTGAACTACGACATATGAAACAAACAATGAACCAATAAAAACAATTTATAACTGGCGGAGTAATTGCGAAACAAACATACAAAAACCTACCTAGCTGCCCGTTACCTTAGCTGGTTCCGCCTTGTACAGAGTCGCACAGTTCAAGTATCTGGGCCACTGGGTTTCCGAAGACCTCAGAGACAACGCTGATGTTGAAAGGGCACGTAGGGCTTTGGCTGTCCGGTGTAATATGTTGGCCCGCAGGTTTGCACATAGCAGTAATCGACTGAAAGTTACGCTTTTTAAGTCTTACTGCCAAACACTTTAAACGTGCAGCCTGTGGGTTAACTACACACTGGTGGCATACAATGCATTGCGTCATGTCCAATATAACAACGCGTTTAGGGTGATGCTGGGGCTACCGCGATTCTGCAGTGCTTCGACTATGTTCGCAGAAGCGCACACTAATGGCTTTCACGCCCTTATTAGGAAACAGTGTGCGTCGCTGCTGAGTCGCGTTAGGTCCAGCAACAACAGCATACTGAGCGTGTTCGCGGACAGGTCTCTCCACTGCTGCGCCACTGGATACGCTTGCATGCTGTTCGGTGAGCAGTGGACAGTTCCCCCTCTCCGAACTTAATGTTAACTTAAATGTGTATTTTGTTATTTTCCTTTTCTATTTGTGTTGTGTGTTTTATTGTTTTTGTTTTTTCATGTTGTATGTAACATATGGACCGTGGTCTGAAATAAACAAATTTAATTTAATTTTAAAAAACATACCGACGAATTGAGAACCTCCTTCTTTTTGAAATCGATTAAAAAATTCAAGCCACGTATCTTTAAATGGACCTAGATATATTTATAATATCGAAAAGTAAAAATGCAGCTGGCCAAGGCGCATGCGAAAGAAGGTAGTCTATAATTACTACAGAAATAATTCTACGTGGTTCCATGCATTTATTATTTTTCCACGTAAAACGACGTGTTTGGGTCGTTGCACTTCAATCCGGGGTCGATCTTATCCTGCCACTTAATCATAGTCCAGGAGTTCACTTAATATCCTAACGCCACGCTCCTGGCTTGGTGCCATTTATTATGGTATTTCTACGCCCACTTTTAAAATAGTTAAGATAAGAGGCCCTTGTGACTAGAAAGTGCAGAAATTACACTTATTTGAAGTGTTGAAAAACCGGCCAAGTGCGTGTTGGACTTCGCATATTTATGATTCCGTACCAAATGAGGGAAATTTAAATAAAAAAAATCTGATATATCAATATATTGGTATTTGATAGGAAAATTTACGTAATAATAAACATTATCACCACAAGGTCACAGGTTAATGGGAAGTTAAAAAAAATCTTCGGAACAAAATTTTGTAACAGACGACGGACAGACGGACACGTGAGTGACAGCAATAGGGCTCCGTTTGGACCCATCTAAAAGAGGCAAGTGTGCAAAAAAGTTAAAAACCCTGACAAATAAATTTTCGGTGAAATAAAACGTTTACAAACGTTAGGTATGTGTGTGAAATTATGTTAGTTTAAGACCGTACTAACAGCCAGGTGGCGCCCTCATTGAATAAAAAATCGTAGCATAGCATAGAAAATAAATATCAAAGAATCCAACGTCACGTTTGTTATAAAGAGGATAAAGTATTTTTACGTTGTTAAAACAAGTCTCAGAATGTTTCGTATCCAAAGTAGTAGACAAAAGTACCAAAAACTGTCGTTTGTGACACTTTTCTTTTTTTTTTATCTTTCTTTCTTTCTTTTTTCTTTCTTTTTTCTTTCTTTGGCCTACTACTTTGGATACGAAACATTCTGGATTTTTTAATATTTATTTTCTGTGCTTATGCTACGATTTTTTATTCAATGAGGGCGCCACTTGGCCGGCAGTAGTCCCTTAATTCCGGTCCCTGGAATCAAATTGTAATCGTTGCGTTGCGTCGCAATTTAAAAACAATTCAAGTAATGCAATTGGCTGTTGAAATTTAATTCAACCGATTATAGCAGCTACTGCGCTATTAGTCTCATTAAGTCATTACTTAGGCAATAATCTTCGTTCCTGAAACTGGTCCTAACAAATATAAGTTCCTACCTACCCATTCTCATTTAAAATTGTCGATTAGTACCTACAGTATTTACTTAACAGACTTAGGGCTGGTTTGTCAATATTCAGATTATTTCTTTTTCAGGTAAAAGTTATGTAACTTTTATCAGAAGAATAAATATGGCGTTTGACATAATATTTTGTGTACAAAAGCTGTCAAACCGTCATTTTTTAGAGTTCTGTACCCGAAGTGTCCAAACGGAGCCCTATTGCTGTCACTCACGTGTCCGTCGTCTGTCAAAAATTTTTAATCCGAAGATTTTTTTAACTTCCCATTGACCTATGAACTTGATATTTGGTGATAATGTTTATTATTACGTATATTTCACTAACAAATACCAATTTATTGGTAAATCAGATTTTTTCATTGATAATTCTCATTGGTACGGAACCCTAAATGTGCGAAGTCCGACACGCACTTTACCTGGTTTTTATTCCTTAAATAAAATAAAGTTTGATATTTAAAAAATCGGCCCTACAATTTTAGTTTATGAAAAAGTTTATTCTATCGATTTATCAAAACCAATACATTTTCCCACTTCCCCGTTCAAAACAATTTCCCCAATACACAAATACCGCCATGGCCATACCTCCAGACGTCTGCCACTTCTGGTCACCCCCTTGACCGCCACACGCAAGGGGTCATCGACTCGGCTCACGTGGTCGACCAAGACCAAGACGAGGTAATTGCCAGCTATGCGTAACTTTTTAGCAAGAACCGTCCGATTGCATGACGAGTGCTGAAAAAGTGCAATGCACTTGGGCTATGCCTTTATTGCCTTGTTGGGGAAATTTATTTGCAATGTAATTTTTCTGCAGGTCTATTCGCTAACTCAGTTGACATCAATTTGATAGGCACTTTGCAGTACATTGCTACTTTGACGTATAGGAAAACAAAAATGTACCACGTAGTTCCTATTATAATCGATGTCCACCGAGCAATGTACTGCAAAGTGCCTATCAAATTGATGTCAAATGAGTTAGGGAATATACACCTGCTGGTGTTGTCTAATTAAGAATTGTTGTAAAATATATTAGCTTTTCCCTGTGGCTTCTTTCACGAGGCCGATCCCGCGGAACCGTTCCATTTTTTTTCGGGATAAACGTGGCATAATGACACTCAGTGCAGAAGCTGTGGTGGCCCAGTGGTAATAGCTGCGTCTTACGAGTCGATGTCTTGGGTTTATAACCCAGACAGGCGCTTTACTTTGTGTAAATTATATTTTCATAATCACTGCTCTCTAAACGGTGAAGGGAAACATCGTGAGGAAACCGGCATGTACTAGAACCAAAAAATCGAAGACATGTGACATCCACCCACTCGCTCTGGGCTTGCGTGGTGGATTGCAACTGACTCGCCTGTGGCCCGATAGCCCTGTGTTCCAACAGTGTGGAACAGTAAAAGGCACAGGATTTTTTTTTTGGATTTCTCGGTACCCTGAGGTCCCGGACCTTTGGAAGGCGTACGAGGGGCCGAAGCCAACTCGTAGAGGCCCCTTTAGAAGCTTTCTATGAAATGAGGCATCATTATTTTATTATTGACACTCAGCGATGGTAAACGTAGCCTAATTGGATCAGTAATTTCGTAGATTAACTTTTACAAACATATAAACAAACACCTATTCTTATTTTTAATTTAGAAAGATAATTATTTTGATTGAATTATAGTACTTAAGTTCTTCTGAATTCGTGATGTGAACTATGTATTGGCTTTGAATACAGGTAAAAATGACAGCAAACCCTATTAATAATAGGATAAAAATTTAACAACACCCTAATAATTACATAATTATCATTAAAAAATGTATGAATGTAGGTCACACATGGTGGTATGTGTGATACAAGGCCTTTGTTTTAACTATTCATATCAGTATGGCCCACTTCAGTAGGTCGACTAAGTTATTAAAAAACTGACACAAGATTCCTAGAAAATAATTCTGTAATTAATTGATTAGTTAAGTGACTGGCTGGCGATAGGCCTATCCTAAAAAAATATAAGTAAAGTTAAATAATACCGATTTTACAGTCAACTACGCACACACACAGTCACAGTTATCTGCGAGATTTTGGGTCCCGGGATTGATCGAAAGAGTTACCGTGGTGGGATTTAATCATTAAGAGCCGATTTCACCAATTCTAAACGCCCAGTTATGTTTAAGCTCGCTTAAACGCGTTTAGCCGCTGTCATAAAGTTGAAGAGTTTATTTGTTTGTTTGGTTGAACGCGCTAATCTCAGGAACTACTGGATCTAATTGAAACAATTTTGTTTTGTTGGATAGTCCATTTATTTGAGTTCTCCTTTCAAAGTGGTAAAAAAAAGTCCGCTACAGCATATATGTCTATCTTTTAAGGTTAACTCACTATAATCTTTTTTATGGTTTTTATTTTTAGCTAGCTAGCTAGCTTAGTTCAGTAAAAAATAGTTTATAGAGTGAATGGTGAAATCGGCCCTAATAGTTTGACACTCCCCCCCGCTCCGCAGACTCCGAGAGTCATCTGATGATTTCCCAGTCTAAAAAAAAAGAGAAATTGAATTTGAATTGGAACATTTATTTGCACAAGGTCTTGTGTTAACTATTTCATAATCTATACTAATGAGGTAAAGTTTGTGAGTTTTTGAGGTTGTTGTAGGGGGTAATTTTTCGATCAACTGAACCAATTTTGAAGTTTTTTTACCAATAGCAAGTCACGTTATTTGTAGGTGTTCTATGCTATAAATTTTTGAAATCCGCGCGGACGAAGTGCTAGTTTAATTAATAAGCTCAGTACAATTTCATTAATAAGTCAGCACTATATTCGAAATCACGGTACATATACACATGTTACGGCACAATTTATGCTGTATGGCTGATAAAAACTTTTTAGTCCAGCAAATAGGCCCAGCTAGTAACTGGAACAACCCAGCGGTAAAGGGCAATGGTGTCCCAGTGGTAACGGCCCAGACTTACAAGTTGTAAGTCGTGGGTTTAAACCCAGGCAGGGAACCTTACTTAATTTTGTCATCACCGCTTTCAAAACGGTGAAGGAAAACATCGCGAGGAAACCGACATGTCCTAGTACATAAAATGCGAAGACATGTGACATCCTCCAACCCGCACTGTAGTGGATTACGGCCCTTTCACTTTTCTAGAGAGGAGGCCTTAGTCCCAGCAGTGGGCATTTGGGAACAATATAAGCCTGATTAAATGAATGTGCCAAATGGTCAAACTCATATTACCAGCTGTGATTGGTTAAATGAATTTTCAACAGCCAACCGCATCACTTGTCTTGCGTTTGATTTGTGGTGCGTCAAAATTTCTTTCTAGAAGCGGAGTAAAATTAAATTAATTATCGTAAAAATTTAACGAAATGAACCGAAGTTAGTTGGTCATGCCACAAAACCGGGACCAATGACCTATTTGCCTGACTACTCAAAGATTACTTATTCCGAACAAGTTACTTGCACGACAAGTTTTCTTTCTTTTCTTTCTTGGTAGTTGTTTCGTTCACGATGAAGTACTTTGCGGAATATTATTGGTCTGTCAACGTAGTTCGCGGGCACATTGCGAAAACATCGTCTTTATTGTATTATTGATGAAGATATGCCTCGGAACTGTGGGTAGGGTGCGGTCCAAGTGTTAGCGGATAGTGTTTTTTTTTTTTTTTTTTTTTGGGGGGTGGGAAATCATCTTATGACTCTTTCCGCTCTGGGCTGGAGCGGAAGGGCGTGTCAGACTCTTACTGACTAAAACCCACCCCTGTTCCTCCCTGCCCTACGCGCCCGGGGGCGAGGTAACTCTTTCGAATTTATCCTCCACCCCCGGGCAGGCACTGGCCGTGGCAGGCCCCGTCCTTTGCTGACAACTCTTTGAGGCGCGCGTGGAACACTACGCGCCGTCGACTCTCGGGCCTGGTGCTGATCGGACGGCGAGTTACCCGCTACTCGCCGTCCGCAGGCCCGGGTTAGCGGATAGTGTAGATACGAATATTTTTTATGTCACTTTTAGAACCAACATCTCTGTTGGCACCATTTCGCCTAACGTTCCGTGCGCTGCGTTCAATTCGACAATGCCTCTATACCTCCATTCTGGTATTTCATACAAACTTGCAAGTCCTTATTCTTGAACATTAAATGAACCAATTTCAATAAAACTGTACCTAGGTCTAGAAAGTTAGTCACGAACATTTGCGAAAAACTGTGACACAAAGAGAGAGTGATTTTTCACATTTTAGAGAAATTTAAAAAATGCTCTCAATCTTTAGACTTATCCTTTTTCGAAAATATTTGTAACTAACTTTTTGGACCTGGGTACCTTGCGTATGAGAACCAAGTTTCAACCTTGCGTTTGCGAACCAAGTTTCATTCAAATCTGTTCATTCATTTCCAAGATAAAATAAGCACGTGCAAGTGTGTATGAAATACCGTGAGGAGTAAACGCTCGACTATTTCTCTATGGGGCAACGTGAAATCTCTGGTCTATTCCAACAAACCGCAGACGATTGCCGCCTTAAAGACAGACATAACTCGCGTTCTTCAAGAAATTGAGCCTTTTTATGCGAAAATGCCATCCAGAATTATTTCACTAGGATGCACGATTACAGAAGAGCCGAAGCGGCCAAATGACTGAAATTATATTTCATACATAATAACATCGAATGCATATTAAAATAAATAAATAAAAACTATTGTGGCAATATCACATAAACTGTTTGTTTTATATAATTTTATAGTTCGAGCGCTCTTAACCCGTCGCACGCCCAATTAGCAGACACAATAGATTTTAATTGTTATCTACACACCTGGTGTACAAATGACGTGTGAAGAGTTAATGAAAAACCCTACAAAATTTTGTTACACTCACGTTTCACCACTAGCTTACCTGATGGTATGCGATGGTGTGGTCGACGACGGAGCACGCTTGTCTATACAACTTTTTGACTCAATAAACTAACGTTTAAAAAGATAACTTCTGGGACAGTAGCATAGAAACGTACCTACTGTAATCTAGTTACAAGTTTACCAGTAAACGCAGCAGGTCAACTTTTTTTAATACCCTAAATATTAAAGAAATTGTATTCAAAGCTTTTAACCGCTGTCAGCGCGACCCCACCTCACACTTCCCGTATACCGCTCGGATGGTTGCAGATTGCGTTTGTCGTGTTGTCGTGCACGCCGTGATTTACGAGCCTGCCAGCAGGCAGGGCTCGGGCCCGGCGGTGGGTGCGTCGTGCCGCCTCGCCTGACTAGATACCGCCAGCAAATGATATTGCCCGCAATTTTATTGCTAATTAAGGGCTGTAAGGCCCCAGTGATATGGGTTTTGGATAGGTTATTTGAAGAAAATATTGGTCGTTAGGGACAGAATTTTGAACATGTATTATTGAGCTCAATATTTAAGTTTCTTAATACTTTAAGGCTAATCAAACCACCCTCACCTTGAAACCCCAAAGGAATTACTTTAACCCCCAACGCAATAAAACAAACTCAAAAGTCCAATATTTCATTAAAAAATATGACAGTATATTTATTTCCTGTTGAGGTTTGACGCACCGCCGCGTAGCAGTGGCCGATGCGACCCCATCCGTCAGTGTAGGCCTCCCCGCGACCGTAGCCGACCGTGTAGCACCGCTACGCCGTAACCCCGCTACGAAAAAACACGTGAAAATATTTTTAACATTCTTATTTGGTTAAAACATTTTTAATATTCAAAAGTTATTGTTGTTTATCATGGATTTAAACGTCATGGACTTGTTGTATAACAAAATGTGGTAAGTTTTATCAACTTTTTAGAGCTTTGTTTTTGCTTTTTAATGTTTTCAAATTATTGGTTTGTAGATCGTCTTTTTTATGGTTTTGTAATTTGCAAATGACTGAAGGCAGGTTTTATTGTTACCGTTTTGAAGGGAATAAACATGAATGTGAAGGCACGGCATTAGAGATGTTTTTCTAGCTATGATTAATTTTTATTTGATCTACCCAGTGATTGTGTCACGATTTAATAATTAATAACTCGGACTCATTAGGTGCTCTCGTGTTTAAGGATAGGTAATAAATTTTATATTTCAGTATTTCGTATAGTAGAAGACATGTTTTCTTTACATAGTTTTGAGTTTGTCCTCTTTCTCAATCAATTATGATTTTCTTCTTAAAAGCGCATCCTCAGTTTACAGTTTCCATTTGCAAAGTGAAATTCAAGTTGCCCGATCAGAAGGCCAACTCACATACTTAGACAGAAAAACGTTCACACTCAAGTCGCAATTTAATCTCAGCGACAATTGATGTCGAAAACTTGTCAATATGTGGGGAAATTAAAAAGTTTTGGACATATTGAGACTGAGATTAAAATGTATTTATTTATTATTTATAAAATCCACAGCTCTTTTTAATTTAAAATATATAACTAGTCTTACAGCCAATTACGGATTTACAATTTAATAGCTATACAATACATGCAGCAGAAACAAAAATACACACACACACACATACAATTATTTTTACAGGTAAACCCAATGTAATATAAGTAGTCCTATAGTGATGATTGACCAGTCCTAAGCCGTGGCTCAGGGTACCGGCACTAGTTACAAGTACAAGGGTTAGTGATTAGGTGTTGTAAGTACAGTGTGGGTGAGTGTGTAGGAGTGTGCATGAGGAGTTGTAAATGGGTGTGTGGATAATAGTAAATACTCGAACTTTACTTTCATTCTTTCTTCTTTCTGTCTGTCAAAAAACAGGAGCTGCCTCTCTGAATTCGTTTGTGAGAACACCGCTTTAGGGTGCCGGTCGTCTTTCCATGACATTCAGTATGGAACGATAACTTTTTTTAGCGTGCACATGTATCATATGTCGGCAATATTGATAGCTGTAAAGGTCACGTATCGACGTTATCCAATAATTCAAACATGCTCGTGAAATCACGATATTTTTAGGGATTATTTTGTAGGGTAGAATTGAAAAACTTCACCATTAGTCAAAACTCTTGCACTTATTTTTACTTAAAATATCTGGCACTTTTCCCTATTTATTGTATTTATTTGGAGTCGGCGGAAAATGTTTTCATCTTCTTTCATACTTCTCTATTAGTCGTCATCTCAGTAGTTACGAGAGCAGTGGTATGTTTTCATCTTCTTTCATACTTCTCTATTAGTCGTCATCTCAGTAGTTACGAGAGCAGTGGTATGTTTTCATCTTCTTTCATACTTCTCTATTAGTCGTCATCTCAGTAGTTACGAGAGCAGTGGTATGTTTTCATCTTCTTTCATACTTCTCTATTAGTCGTCATCTCAGTAGTTACGAGAGCAGTGGTATGTTTTCATCTTCTTTCATACTTCTCTATTAGTCGTCATCTCAGTAGTTACGAGAGCAGTGGTATGTTTTCATCTTCTTTCATACTTCTCTATTAGTCGTCATCTCAGTAGTTACGAGAGCAGTGGTATGTTTTCATCTTCTTTCATACTTCTCTATTAGTCGTCATCTCAGTAGTTACGAGAGCAGTGGTATGTTTTCATCTTCTTTCATACATCTCTATTAGTCGTCATCTCAGTAGTTACGAGAGCAGTGGTAGCCCTCGACCCTGGCAAGAAGTGTCACCGCGGCCCTGGCACACGGCTGGGTTTTAAGTCAGTAAGAGTCTGACACGCCCTCTCGATCTACCCAGAGCGGGAGAAGGTATTTGACGATTTTCACCCCAAACGAAAAAAAAAAACTAAAGAGTTGTAGGTTCAAACACAGCCAGGCACTTTGTGTAATTTATTTCATCACCACTGCTCTCAAAACGGTGAAGGAAAACATCGTGAAACCCGCCAAGTGCGTGTCGGACTTCGCACAATTAGGATTCCGTACCAAATATTGGTATTTTTTAGTAAAGTATACGTTGTTAGGGAAGTTAAAACATTCTTCGAAACAAAATTTTGTGACAGACGACGGGCACTCAAGCTCCGTTTGGAACCTTCGGGTACGGAACCCTAAAAATAATTTTTCTTTAGTCAATCCTACAAAGAAGATGCCCATTTTTCACCTGACTATGTATAGAAATGAAATAAATCATAAAATTCAGCCAATTCAACTGATAATTCCACGTCAAGGGGAAACGTAAACGTATTACCATGTTATGGACGCATCTCAGTTACACTTTTTACGACGTTTCATTTTACACATTTTTATGTACATTATTTTACGTTTTATTTAATCAGTAAGTATTTCTTTATTAGTCTTTGTATAATACAGATTAATTAAAAATAACATAATGATTAAATAAATTAATCATGCAGTATGAAATTGAGTTCGCACGACTGAAACGGATATTTTTGATATTTGACATTTCTTGTCTCAATTTATAGTGACAATCATAAAGAGTCTAAGCAGTGACGTAAATATAGTTTCAAATAATTCAAAGTAAAAAAGACGTTTTAAACCATAACTAGGTAAGCATTCCTATTTTAGACTAAACTTCGAGCGTTAATAATTATTTTATAACACATTGTCAACACTTGAAATATAGCTGTTTAGCTAAATCGTTCATTCAAAACATAAACGGCCGTTTTTGTTACAAATGCACGATTTAGCTAAACAGCTATATTTCAAGTGTTGACAATGTGTTATAAAATTACGTTATTGCCTTTTCTACACTAATAATAGACCACATTTTGTATTTTTGATTCTATTTACGAGTTATGACATTTTTTCGATTGGCGGCGCTAGTGGACTGTAAACTTAAGAAAAGCGAATATTGTTTGTTATCGTGAGGAACCCCAAAAATTCGAAGACATGTGACACACTGGACCCGCATGGTGGATTACTTCTTGAGAGGAGGCCTGAGTCCCAGCTGTGGGAATATTATAAAGGCTGATTATGCTATGCTTATGTAGTAGTTACCATTGTTATAACCGTTGATAGACCGTGTCGGCGATGCCACAACAAGATTCATAAGTCTGCTTTCTACCTAAGAGGAAGTATCTCAATCAACCAATAAGCTTGTGATATATTTTACTTCTTTCCGCTATAATTCATGTTTCTGTAATATTGATGCTTGTTAATTATTTAAAAAAGATACTAATTTTTCTCGGTGCTATTTTCTTATAGAATCCGAGAGAAAATAGGCCAAGTGCGTGTCGGACTTGGCACATTTAGGGTTCCGTACCAAATATTGGTATTTTTTTAGTAAAGTATACTTAATAATAAACATTATCACCAAGTTTCAAGTTCATAGGTCAACGGGAAGTTAAAAAAATCTTCGGAACAAAAAACTGTTGTATTACTTTTATCAAAGGTTCTGACGCAGAATGCCAACTTCTCAAAATGTCAACACGATGCAAAACGCCAACTTCGCAGAATGCCAACTTCTCAAAACGACAACTTCTCATACCATCAACTTCGCAGAACGTCAACTTCGCAAAACGTCTACTTTTTCAAAAAATCTTTAAGTTCGAGGTAAGGAGAAAGTTTAGAGAATTAAATCTAGTACCTAATTGTGCCATCAATCTGCCTGCCTTTTCTCAACTATTTTGGGGTTGGCTTTCAGTCTAATCAGATGTAGCTGAATACCAATTTTTGATACAGAGCGACTACGCAATGGCCTCTCAAACGAATTACGAGTTGCCACGATATTCCTTGGTAAGACTGTTTGTTAGACTAGACTCTTCTGACAACCCGTAACTACTGCCAAAGATCTAAAAATGACAACCACTCAAATCACATCAGCCATCAGTAAAAAAATAAATCTCCAAGTTCAGTAGACAGCCAGTATTGACGGCCGAGGACACCGCCATATTATCACAACGTCACATCTTTCGGCCCTAACGTGTTTGTTCATAGTGTTCATACCAAGGCCTTTTATAAGCTCTTTCACACAACATTGTTAGAAAATAAGTAACTTTAGGGGGCATTGGTTCTTAACCTTTGGTCCACAAGAGCTTACATTAATATGGTCCGTGAAAGGTTACAAAATAATATTCCAGACTTAAAAGAATCAAATACACAATAAAAAAAAAAATTAAGTTTCTTTATTGATAAAATGTTAATATACTCGTACTATTGACGAATACTCAATTGACAAATTAATTTAGAATTACAATTATTAATCATCTCATCATCTCAGCCTTTTTAATGTCCCCACTACTGGGGCACAGGCCTACTCTCTGTGAGAGGGTGTGGGCCGTAATTATTAATATTGACATTTAATCATTTTGATTATTTTGACGTAGATTTTTTTTTTACATTTTATTAATTCCTTATTTAGGTCTGACATAATCGGAGTATTAAATAAATATAATATAGTTCAATTTATTTTCTCCGCTCTGACGTTGGACATCCAGGAAGAGGCTCCCTGGTGTATGCTGTTTGCTGATGACATTGTGCTGGTTGCCGAAAGCGGCTTAGAGGTCCAGAGCAGATTGGAGACGTGGTGGCAAAGACTGGAGAGTGTGGGCCTGAAATTGATAAGCAGAACCAAAACAGAATATCTGTTCTCCGATTTCGGCGGTCTCTCCAGTCCTATACAGAATAATGAAAAAAGATTGCATGTGGCAGAGATGAAATTGTTGAGATGGATGTGTGGAGTAACGAGAATGGATAAAGTTTTTTTAACTTCTTCTGGCCTTTTGATCTCTAACAAGAAAGATCAAAGCGGTTCCAAGTCATTGAAAGGTTGGGAACCACTGCTTTAGTGTACCGACTGTGAGGCATATTTGTGATTATTACCGTATTCAGGGTCGCGAGGTGACGACGCGTTTGTATTGTCGTGTCAGCCATGGTCATGTCTGAGTCGAGGGGTATGAATGGGGCAGTTGACAGTCCAAGAAAACTAGGTCAAGTTATTCTGTCGATGGTTTTCTTTTTATTTTAAACTTTTACTTTATGAATTATTCCTATTTCGTGGGTGCGTTCACAAACATGTAAAAGTCACATAATTATACGAAAGACACTCTGACCCGGAACTCTGTAAGCCATACAAATATTTGTTCTGTGTGGGGAGCCAAAGGCTCAACCACTGCGCTTTTTACTAGCGTGTCCCCGCGGCTTCGCTGCCATGCTCTATCCTACAGGAACCATATTTTTTTAAGGCCCTACTAACGGTCAGGTGGCGCCCTCATTGAATAAAAAATCGTAGCATAGCATATAAAATAAATAATAAAGAATCCAACGTCACGTTTGTTACAAAGAGGATAAAGTATTTTTACGTTGTTAAAACAGGTCTCAGAATGTTTCGTATCCAAAGTAGTAGGCAAAAGTGTCAGAAACGGCCGTTTTTGGTACTTTTGCCTACTACTCGTATTACTTGATAGAGATGTTTCCTGGGTGTAAAATAATAATTCAATTTAGTCCGTAAGTTAGATTTTCAAAAAAATATTGGACACGTAATTTATGCTTTACCAAACCAATAAAAATTACTTAAATAAAACGCTTCAAACTTCAGGACAGGGGCTCGATACGTCACTAAACTGTACAAACTGTAGCGACATCTATGACGCTACATACGAACTAGAATAGCAAGAATCCTACATCGCGCAAGCAGAGTTCTCCGCGCGATTTGAACATATACAACAGCCCGAAATTAACTATCGGGCAGTTGCCCGGACCAGACACAACACCCGTCAGGTCGGAGGATCCTCCCTTTTCAACGGAGGTTTGCGGGACTTTACACCCTGTTCCGCATACCTCCACAATGGTGACCCTTGACTATGAACGTCAGCGCAGCCTTCGTGCAGCTACTCCAGCGTGACGTCATCATCATCACTTTCTCCAAGCTCTTCAGCAACGAGTCATACAGCCAGCCAGTACAACGACAACGCCGACAACGATACGCTGACAACGATAACGCCGACAACGATACGCCGACAACGATGACGCCGACAACGATACACCGACAACGATAACGCCGACAACGATAACGCCGACAACGATAACGCCGACAACGATAACGCCGACAACGATAACGCCGACAACGAAACGACGCACCGCTCCGACTCACTGGAGCCCGCAGCAGTACTCCGACTCACTGGAGCCTGCAACATCATCCCGACTCACTGGGATATCATCACCGCAGACAGTTCCGACTCACCGTGAACTATGCGCCTCTTCCAGTTCCGACTCACTGGAACCAACCTTCTACTGGCCCGGCAAGCATCACGTATGAACGACTCATCGAGAACAATCGATCTCCGATCTCCGGAGGGGAGTGATGTAGCGACATCTATGACGCTACATACGAACTAGAACAGCAAAATTCCTACATCGCGCAAGCAGAGTTCTCCGCGCGATTTGAACATATACAACAGCCCGAAATCAACTATCGGGCAGTTGCCCGGACCAGACACAACACCCGTCAGGTCGGAGGATACTCCCTTTTCAACGGAGGTTTGCGGGACTTTACACCCTGTTCCGCATACCTCCACAAAACTGTATTGAGAGGGTCACGCAAAATTTCAAAGCACTGTGTCGTCCTCATGTTTGGTTTACGTGACAAAAGAAAACATAGTATCCAATATTTTTTGGTAATCCAATTGACGTGATCCGTCAGTTAGATTACCAAACAATTTTAGATTTTTTTACGAAACTAGATTATTCTCGTCAAGTGCGTGACGATAGTACTTACTTATAGTAAAGTTGATGTCCAGATCATTTGTCTGCTGCAGTCATTTAAGGCATGTACAGATTTTTTTTTTTTTTTCATTATCTACTAGCCTTGCCAGTGGTTTCACCCGCGTGAAAGTCGAAAATTATCTCAAGGGAACATACTCCCGGGATAAAAAGTATCCAATGTCCTAATCCGGGACATGGTCAACACTAGTGCCAAGTTTCAACCAAATCCCGAGTTATTAGATTGATCATCAGGCTTTTAATGTCCACACTGCTGGGGGACAGGCCTGTCTATGAGAGGGTGTGGGCCGTAATCCAACACACGGGCCCAATGCGGCTTGGTGCAGGCTGTCACATGTCATCGAATTTTTGGTTCTAAGACATGCCGGTTTCCTCACGATGTTTTCCTTCACCGTTTTTGAGAACAGTGGTGATGAAACTACCAACCTGCAAACTGCAATTGTCACATACTATGCATATGCCCAAGCATGGCTTAGCTATGGGGTCATGCTATGGGGAAACAGCACTGATTCTTAAACTATATTTATTTTACAAAAGAAATTAATACGAATAATAACCAATATTGAACAAACAGAGAGCTGCAAACCATACTTCCAAAAACACAAAATATTCACACTTCCCTGTTTATATATCTTTGAGTTATGTAAATTTTTCAGAAAACACCCAGATTTGTATACCACTTGCGAAGAAACACAAACTAGATACACTTTACGACACAACAAAAATAAATTAAATATACCTCAATCCCGACTGGAAATGCACTCAACCAGCCCTTTAGTTATGTCCATCAAAATTTATAATAAGTTTTTTTTTTTTTTTTTTTTTTTATGTTTGATAGGCTCGCGTTTGACCACTATCTCACCTGATGTTAAGCGATGATGCGGTCGAAGATGGAGCACGCTTGCCTAGAAGTAACCTATTCACTCTTGACTTAAAGACTCCCAGGTTGTATCTTACAGGAAACACAGACTCCGGTAGAGAATTCCACTCTCTAGCTGTACGTGCAATGAATGTTTTCTCAAAACGCTTTGTGCGTATGGATGGGATGTCCACCATGAACCGGTGGCACTTCGCCGTACGTCTTGTGGTCCTTAGATGAAACGGGCTTGTTGCCAGAAAATATTAGAGAAATAAGCAAAATAAATATATTTATTAATAAATTGAAGCGATTTCTTGAATCAAAGTCTTACTACACAGTAAAGGAGTTCTTAGATGATAAATCGATTCCAAAATAATTTCTTTTTCTCTCTCTTTTACACCAAACATTTTGTAGAAAAATAGAAAACCCAATATAAACATAAATACATAAAAAAAATAAAATTAAAAAAATAAATAAAAATAATCTATGAATAAGAAGAATAATTTAATAATAATATAAGAACTTCATAATAATTACTTACAATTAATAGCAATTTAATATATCTATATACGCAAACCTTATATATATACATAATATTATACATACACCCAATAAACCACAACTAATAATTTATATTGCTTAATTGAATAACTACTTAGCCCTCT
The DNA here is from genome assembly GCA_951329385.1 of Polia nebulosa. Classification (NCBI taxonomy): domain Eukaryota; kingdom Metazoa; phylum Arthropoda; class Insecta; order Lepidoptera; family Noctuidae; genus Polia; species Polia nebulosa. The sequence continues at coordinate 26,028,226 of OX589607.1, read as the reverse complement.
CCTCTCTTCTACTTTGCTGTGCCCGACAGGGTCCATATTGATATTTTATTATGTTATACCACCTATTTAACACATATGGAATGCAATAAAGTATTGAGTATTGAGTATTGAAATAATTAGTAAAGCGCCTGCTCGGTTTGAACTCACGAACTACAACTTGTAAGTCGCGGCCGTTACCACTGGGCCATCACAGCAAAACAGCCAAAACAGTTACATAACTGTTAAATACATTCACTTAAATCTATGAGTACAATAGCGGTCTGTATAAATTAATCAAATATAAAATTATATACACATAAAAAATTATGTATGTATGTACATAGGGCTGGTTTCCGCAACTCCACGCCCAAGGCGCGTTATATAAAATCATATAACTTTATAAAATTTACTCCACGACTTGAAGGTAGAAACCAGACTTTCCACTACCTGTCTGCAAAGAGTCCTGGAGTTTTTCGGTCACATTGACAGAAAAGATGGACATAACCTAGAACAGCTAATGGTCACTGGTAAGGTTAATGGCTAGCGGCCGAGGGGTCGCAGAGTCCACTTAGATGGTCGGACCAAATTCGCTCATCCCTGGACGCAAAATTCCACGAAGCTCTTCACAATGCCAAAGATAGGGACAGATGGCGAAGCATCGTGAAAAAAGTGACATCACGTCGGGGGAATCACGACCCTCAGTAATGAGGAACACGACGCCAGGAGGAGGATACAATTTACTACATAATATTTTACTATATTAATACATAATAATTTACTATATATATTTAAATAATATTAGTATGGATTGATAGGCTCGTGTTTCACCACTATTTCACATCCAAAGCGATAAAGGTTTCGAGGCCAATTTAGCACTTTTTAAACTGTTGATATTTTTACAACCGTTTCAAGCTACAGGACCATTCATTTTGTTAATTGGTGTTATAATAATTATAATACCTACTTCGTCTAATTACGTATAATTACTAAGTTACTTTATTTCATAGCCGCATGGCAGCCATTCATGACATATTAAGCACCGCCTTACTTACCAATGTTGACGCCTGGGACATGCCATGGCTAAAATGACTTGCATTGTTCACATTCTTGTATGTATGTTTATGTTATGGACAAAGTAATAAATAGCGGCATTTTTCATAATGCCCGCCGCATTGTGGAAAATGACAAGCTTACTTAGGGCGAAATAAATAATTATAATTTGAACTTCCTTATTTATCACATTGCCTCGATATTATAAATATTGCCGTGTGGTCTTTGGGCAATCGGATAGTACACAGATATGGTGTGATGGCGTGGGATAGTATCCAGTAAAAGACAACAGTTACAACACGAAGAACAGTTTAATACCGATGCACAATAACTTGACACAACCGAGCTATGGATTCATTCAGCACCGGCACCCAAAAATAACGCCGTTGGAAACCGGCAGTACTTTTTCTTTTTCTTTCATTGATTTTTTTATAAGTATTTAGTCTAAGAGCGATCGAAGCGAGCTCGGGAAGTTAGGGCACCCCGAAACGGACAGGTTAGGTTAGAATTAGGTTGGGTGGTTATTTTTTTAAACCATTCAGAAATAGCGAGACTCCTGATAGCTACAACCTGGGAATCTTTAAGTCAAGAGTGAATAGGTTTCTTCTAGGTAAGCGTGCTCCATCTTCGACCACATCATCGCTTACCATCAGGTGAGATAGTGGTCAAACGCGTGCCTATCAACAATAAAAAAAGACTCCTTCGTCTTCCCTTATTTACGACTTTCGTTAGCACATAACATCTCCCTATACTCTTGATTCTACGTTTGAAATAAAAATAACAGCGTTATAAAAAATGTCCGGTCAATTTGATGATATTTCAAACTGCCCGGGCATTTTTTACAATGTCATAATCACTTGGTCCATAACATATATACATGTTACAACATTGTTAACTCATTGGTTAGTTATGTACGTATGTAGGTGCAAATAGTTGTAATATTGTGCTCCTCCATAAACAACAATAAAGCCACTTTTTACTTCCTACGGCGCTTAAGCCTTTGTGGGTCTTAGCCTCCTCAACGATGTTCTTCAAATTCGCTCTGTCTCTAGCCTCCCTTCGCCAAGATGTTTTCCTGCCTATTTTCCTCGACAAAATCCATTCAACAATTCCTGAAGTCTTTTCTGTTGTGGAGCCAACTGACATTATTTTTTACAGCCCTGGTGTCATTCTTTCCAGGTAACCAGCCCTTTTGAGCCTTTGCGACTTGCAGAACCTGAAAATCGTTTCCCTATGACTCAGGTTTTCTAGTTCGTGATCCCAACAATGCCATTATTCACTTAAAAAATGTATCATGTATTCAAGAGACCGCTCTTCGGTGTTTATGCGGCGTCTCTCCGCAGACCATGGCCCACCTCTCAACTTGCGCCGTATACTCTATCGCCTGTACATGTGACGACCTTATAGCGTGAGTGAATGCTGTTGCCATGGCTGAATACTGAGCCAGACATTATATTTAAAAACTAAATGTGCCATCAACATGGTAAGAAGAATACTTAGAGTATCCAAACATTCTGTTGTTTTTCGACCATATCCTCGCAACAGTTCACAAAAGAAACGTCCACATTGTCACGTGACATGCCGTGACTAACCAAACCCGTAATGGTATTAGCTTTAGCTTCACTGCACAGCTTATTAAGCTATTTAGTTAAACAAAAAAAAAAGGGAGACGCAAAAATGAGGACGCCACGACAGTGCGTGCCTTGATTCTGAATTATGAATGAAGATATATAATTACAGCTATTGAACGGGCAGATCCGAGGGGTAAGGCTAAAGAATTCGCTAAAGAATTTTCGAATTTTTGTGGCGTAGGATTGTAAATAAAAAGAGCTACAATAAATTGTAGGGACCCTTCTACCGAACTCGCGATATGTGATATGGAAACATGAAAGAAAGACAGAAACATTTTTGACGTTATACTTCTTTTGGCGCGTTATGAAAAAATGATGAGAGTAAATTTTTAGGATGCGCGCGCACACCGTCACAAAAAATCGACACCCTGAAGTTAGCTATACTCTGTGGTTCATGAAGAATTACTTTCCTTTTGTAAACTTTGTGACAGTTTGGTTTTTTATCGTGTTACGCAAAACAAGTATAACTTCTTACGTGCGTAGATACATAAATACACACAACCTTTTTTTTACTGACACACATAAATAAAGACATAGCTGCCTAGTTTTCTTGCCATATTTCTGCAACTTCTACATCTTGTCTACCACATCCAACTACTACTAATTATTATTGTAAATAAATAATAATGTATTACACTAAAATACCAAACTTTAATATTAATATTAACAAATTAAAAATATTTGCCCATATAGTTTGCTTACAGCAAAGTAATGGGATGGGAGTCCAGATGACTTTTAAAGGTATTTGATAACAAAAAAAAAGGTTGTGATACTATTGAAAACATCGGTGAGAAAACCGGAACGTCTTAGAACCAAAAATTCGAAGACATGTGTCATCCACCAATCCGCTTTGGGCCCGCGTGCTGGATTACTGCCCACACCCTTTCACAGAGAGGATGCATGTGCCCCAGCAGTGGGGACATTAAAAGGCTGATGATGATGATGATATTATTGATATTATTAATGTACCGACTGGATCAGAACACTTTTTTTCCCACTAGTATGAAAATTATTTTACAAAATTTCATTGTAGACTTACAAAAAATCATTTGTAGACTTACAAACCGGGCCATAACTATCCAGTAAATTGGTACGAAAGATTGATGGGGAAAGTTTGGTGATATAATAAGTAATGAATTACTTAATCATTGTTTGACCTGAATACCCTTCCTAACCTAATTCTAAATCCAAAACTACAATCGAGATGCAATTTCCCAAGGCGAGAAAAACTTTATTCATTACGATTGTTATCTTAGATCTAGACGAAGATCTAGGCAGTGCAATTTGTCGACCTTCATATAAATGTAAAAAGTTTTCTAAGACAGGGCTGAGCGGACCCTACGGTCCGCTCACACCGAGACATGAAGCAATGCGACGCGACGCTGCACGCACTTTTTAAAATAGAACTTTATTTTCTCCACATAATTATTTCAGTCAGAGAGTTCGAACAAATCCGAATTTGGATGCGCGTTTTTGGGGACTGTAAAAAAAAAGTAAAAGCGTTGACTCTCAACCTAGTTTGAACTAATGACTTTTGATTTTTCGATTTAGGTTTTTTTGATTATTGTACGAGCTATCCTAAAAGTCGCATTGCGTCTCAGTGTGAGCTGGCCCTAAGAGAGACAGGGAGTTTGGGACCCGTACAAAAATGTCGGTCGCGTGCGGCCCGCGATTTGAGCCCGATGTTACGAATTACTAATCAATAACATGCTTGTTTTGTCACAACTATGCAACTTGAACTACGCTTTGTCATAATATTATCATGTTTGTTGTTGTATTTGATTGATTTTGTGGTTGCTTTAATTTTAAATAGGTTTTTAGATTTCCGTAGTCATAACATAGACAAGGAACCCTTATCGATTGTTTAAAGTGATACTTTTTGTTCGAGTCGAGGGCCAACCACCCCATCCCCCCCCCCCGTCCCTCTAAGCTAAATTATTGGCTTGAAAAATCTAAATAAATTCGTGATGGTTGTATATAACAGTGAACTTTAAAGGAAAACTATCTCGGCTAAGTTAGCTCTGTTAGTTTTAGGGTAATAGTCGCCCAACTTATAAAAAGTTTCTACTTGTTAAATTTCGTACAAAATACATAATTTCTAGAAAATTTACTAAGGTAAAGTTGTTACCTATTTAATATTTAAAACAGGTAGTAAACATGTAAAATATAGGAAAAGAAAACCACTTTTTCGTTTTTAATTTAAACGTAAAAATCGTCAAACTCAATTAATATGTTCCTAGTAATAAACATAAAGCTCCCTTGTAAGTCCGCATGTTATAACGGGTGACTACGGAACCCTACTAGGCGCGTGGTCCGACACGCACTTGGCCGGTTTTAATTTAAACGTTAGTGTCCGTAAAACCATCAACTCAATCAAGAAGAAGCACAAGAAGAAGAAGCTGACCGGAGAGGAGATGTGTGAATAACACAATTCTATTGGTTGTTCTCGCACAGCACACAGCACACCGCACACCTCCGCTTTGGTGGAGTCCCGGCCTGAAGCCCCCTTCTAAGTCCGCATTTTATAACGGGCCATTACGGAATTCACTGCACGCGGCCCGACACACACTTAGCCGTTTTTTTTTTTATTTTATAGGAAAAATCTGTTAATTATCTCATTTATTAGCGAAAAATATCTCTTTTATCTTACATTACGGAACGAGACGCACATAATTGGGAGAGGTATGGCATGTCCAGCAGTGGACGTATTTCGGCTAAAATTATGATGATGCAATTTCCCAAGGCGAAGGGGCGCTTAATTTTTTACCTAATTGCAGGGCAGTAAAGATAGAGTAATCTTTTTTCTTTTGTTATTGTTTTGGAATCATCATCATCATCTTCCTGCCCTTATCCCATGTCACTTGGGGTCGGCGCAACACGTTTTCCTCTTCCATTCCGTCCTGTCAGCCGTCACGCTATCACTAACTGCCTTTTCTTTCACATCACTCCTCACACAATCATCCTTACTTTACACTTATATTCATAACTCTTTTAGTTACATGTGTTTCATCGCTCCTCTTCACATGACCATACCAAGACAAGCGGTTCCCTTTCAACTTTTCTGTGACTGGCGCCACTTTGGAATCATTTTCCTAAATATGAATTTTTATTAATGAATCCCGTTGATATTGATACCAATAGTATAGAATCGGGTCGACTATGTAGGGCCCGAAACACGCTTTACGACCTTATCTGCCTCGAAATCTTGGAGGTGCATACTGAACGAATAATCATTGGATCAAAGTCCGCTGTATCGAGTGAGGTGTTTCGATCAAACCTACATAAAAGGCCTCTATGAAATCAATATAACTTATGACATAGTTAGCTTTTATATAGAGTTTTTTGTACACAGTTCACAATGTCGCATTCTGTTTGCTATGAAACAAATTACAAATCAATAAGTAATGACTTAATGAGTTTGTTGAGCAAACTTCGCCATTTCTTGGTCACGAATCACGGATTAGTTTATTGAATAGCTTTAGTTGAAGCCATGGATTTTGCATAATTTATGATTCACTGGCTTTTGCTAGCGGCCTCGCCCGCTTGAAAGTAGTAAATGATTCCAGGGAAACGTACTGCCGGGATATAAAGTACCCCATGTTCTTCAGACCATGGTCTACCCTCCCTCTTTGCCTAGCCCTATCCTATAATTTAGGGTCAACTCTTTTCGTCATTCTTCGCCAGACGTATCTGTGCTGGGTCGTCGAGATATCTAAGGGTGTGTCCCAGATCTGGCGAATGCGCCGCTCGCGAGCAGCTCGCGAGCTGCGCGAAATAAATCTCAATCTGGTTGAATATTTTAAACCTTGGTTAAGGAGCTAGGTACTTAATAGAACTGGAAGTATTTAATAGAAAAGTAATTTATATTTTAATAAAAAAGTATTAAAACAGAAATAAATCTCAATCTGGTTGAATATTTTCATGTTTCACAATGCAAATGCAGGGTTTATAGCTTCATTTAGAAGTCACGATATAAAACACTAAAGAGTGACTTAGGTCAAAGATCCCAGTTTGCTATAAAACTATTTTGGTAGATATTGAAATCCTTTTACTCAAGATTTCTGTAAATTTTTGGGTTCAATGGCATCGCATACTTACTTTTAGTTGTCACCCATGGATGAACTGCAATCACAAATGAAACGATCCTCGAGTTTTTTTGAAGGGGTGAGAAATCATTTTTAACAGACTTCAAAAAAGGAGGTTCTGTATAGACCCGTATGTATGTATGTATGTTTGTCCTCGAATTAAAACTACTGATCCGATTTGGATGGGGTTTTCGTTATTCAAATGCATATTTTTCAAGGAAGGTTTAAGTACAAACAATAAAATAAAACAAAAACACAAAGACACACACATTTTTGTATAATACATTAGGATCTGATGAAGATCTTCGGAGATAGACAGTGGAACTCTTCAATAACTAACAGCAAATGGCTCGCGATTACTGCGATCGTTTGTCTAACTTCTGATATTAAAGTTATTTTGCACATTTTTTGTTTCTTTTTTGGAAGTCGGTTCTATTTTTTTGTAAAAAAGTTTAATAGTCTCCACCTTGTGAACTTTCAGTGTCAATTCGTAGCTTAATACATAGAACTTATCGGTAACAAAATACTCAAAAAGAATAACAAAGTTTATTGATAGAAAACTTTTATCAGATGGCCTAGTGTCCATTTTTTCTCACGGTCAACCTAAAAAGTCAATAATATATCAGTACTTGTGTTTAAATAATAAATTAAAGCCCGAAAAACTTCAATCAATAATAACATCACAATTTCACCGCGACCGCTATCACCTTTCAGGTAATACTTTTTAATGATGTCATAGATATTGAGTCAGCTTTTAGCATACGTCATAAATAGCTTGAATAATCACTATACCATGGCCTACCCTAAGGTATTTGTGGCTAAACAGTTTTTTTTTTCTTTAAAAAAACTTGGCCTCACACTAGGAATTACTCCTGTATCATGGATGCGTTCACAAACAGATTTTGATACGATGGCTCTGATTAGTTTTGGACCGACTTCAACTATTCTAAGTTTGATTTTCTTTAAAGGTAAGGCTAGCCGCTGACTTGTGATTTTTTTTTCGCGTGAATTTTTGTCACCTAGTCAAGTGCTATGAAGATACATGGGAATGCGCTGATCATGGTGACGTGACAATACGGTGACAAATAGTTCCAAGGTGACTTAATTTTGAAGGATACTGACGTAGTTTAGAATATAAAGTGTAAAATTTTCCTTGAAACCATTTTTCAGTGTGGGATGCACCCAGTAGCGCTTTTTTCGTTTCAATTTTCTTCTTCTTATTTCAAGAGCACATATTACAGCAATCTGTACGAAATCCATTTCAAGGAATGAGTGCGTTTGTAAAGAAATTTTTCTTCCACCGGCTAGCGTCAGAGATAATTTATGATATGAGACCCTAGTTACCTTCCTACGAGTATCTTCGGGTTTTTTCGCATGTGGTTTGTATGTAGTAAATAAGAGTCCTTTGATTTGGTCTTCACATATATCACATTTATTGTCAACACCGCATCACACCAGATAGCACTCAGTACACAGAAAATTGTATGTTGAACTTACAATTTATGATGAATCACTTTTACCCTATCGTTCGAAGATCGAAGACCAAAGGTCCAGTGAAGAGATCCCCAAGCAGTATTTCAGCCGTGGTCATCTCTGGACACGTGGACGTTTGTGTTCGGTACCTTTTGCTAAGACCGCATTGTTCTTCCAAAATAATGTAAAGTTTATGATCCGACCATTTTATATAGTTTTTTCGTATATAGTTAAAGGTAAAGTAGGAACCCTGCCAACAAGAGAACATTCGGTGAGAATCATAAATGCCATGCTTAAGACTTAGCGTTGCTACAGAAAATCCCAATAAGAGTAAGTACTTACATCGTCCTACATTCTTATGCTTACAGCATTTGAACTTGACTCTGGTCCCTTTTACACCTTGTAACAAGGCAGTGTTAAAGCCTTGTTTATTTTTTGACCTCTATTCCAAAATTACGTTCTTTGCTACCTTTTTAATTTCAAATTCAAAATTACTTAGTTTTCTCTGTCATGTCTCTGTTTTAATATTAAAAATTAGTTCAAATTCGGCAGCCGAGCTAGTAGAAGCTCCTCATTGTTATTTTTTTGACTCCTGAAGTGTCAGTTACCATTTTCCTACAATTTTGCATTAATACAATTTAATTATTAGTCACAGTGTTTGTGTTCTTAATATAATATTAAAGCCCACTGTTGTAAATGTGTTAACTCGTCGTGTTATTATTTATTGAACTCCTCATCTACGGACCTCCTACCCTACGACCTCCTCTGCGTGTCACTCCTACGTCCTCCTCTGCGTGTCACACCACCACTCCGGTCCTCTGCAACGTGACATCGCCCTCCGTACCGTGACACTGGCGCCCTCAACGTGATCGAACCTAGCCCATCCCATCTCAAGAGCCCAGCAGCCGCCTCAACGTGATCGAACCCAGCCCCTCCCATACCAGAATCCAGCAGCCACCTCATCGTGAACCCAGCTCATCATCGCGGAGCCATCAGCATCAGCAGGATAAGCTCTGGTCGTGAAGCTGTTCTGGATAAGTCTCGACCCCGTCTGTCGAGTGAAGCCCTTTCCATCATCTAAAAGATTTTTTTAAATTTTTATAATAGTGTTGTTTTGTGTTAATTATTGTTTTAGATATTGTTATTTATTTTATTTCTCAAAATTCTAAAAGGAACTAGTCTTCCCAAAACAAATTAGCGGCCCCTTTTGACTATATCGTCATCTTCATTAATTCATTAAAAATTAATAATTATTATCCTTTCTTACAGGTTACAATTTACCCCATCCTTACTACCAAAAGAGTGCATACAATCGACAGACTATTATATATATTTTATAATTCACTTTCAGTCGGAACTCAATACATTACTTACTAACAATACTCAACGCAAAACATAACCACCCCATCCTACAGACAGTAACATTACCCAAGGTTCACATCTGAACCCTCATAAGCTGGTAGCATTCACTTGTGCTAAACTCCTCGGAGACACTTGTGTATGTGACCAGTACTGACTAACGGGAGTGCTGTTGGAGAATATCCTCAGCGTATCCTACATACCAACTATTGATTAGAAGGTGACTCTTCTAGGGCATCCTGCCGACATGCTAGGGGTCACTGTATAGTCAAAGTTGGCTACTACACACGCACAACACAAATTACTATTTAAATAAATAACGGTACACTTCACTTTCAAATTTATTTAATCATATTACATAGTTATTATAAACGTACCAACCCGTTAACAATTAAAAACCATGATGAATCCGTTATATTTATTATAAATCAAAGCTTCTATGAGTTATAGCTTTGACGTATTAATTTCCCTCTTTCCTCCTCAACCTCTGAAGAACTCCGTAGGCATGCATTACTATGGTGTTTTCACATATTCTCACTATGCACCGTAAATAGTATGCATAAAGATAAATTACAAACTATTTAAACCTGCTACTGAATATTTAACTAAATAATTATTTTAATCAAATCTGTCTGCAAAAAAATATTTCAAACGTCAGACACATTTTGACAAAATAACAAATCTTTCTTTTTAATTTTCTCTACGCAACCTCCGTACAATACAGAATTGGAACTCTTTTATATTATTATTTCTTTCGATAATTTTATTTTTTCTAAACCTATTAGGTTTATACCTATTGTTTACGTCATTAACCCATTAATACCCCTTTCAATTACATTCACCACGATTGCTACATCGGTGGTTATTTAGTTCAAGAATTCTATGGAGCGGGTGATTACTCCTTAAATAAGCCATAATCATACTACTTATGGTAATATTTTTGCCAATTCATTATTTAGAGCGGCTAGCTACTCTTTAAATAAGCCTTAGGTCCGTTAAATATATACCATAGGTATATTATAATTAAGGTTATTCCCTTAATAATTACTTAACGTGCATAGCACGAAGGCTTCTTCGCCTTATTTACTACTTGTTACAGCAGGTAATTAAACTTGTATCATAGCTTCTTATCATCATATAATTTAACATCAGCGGTTGGTGACTGATAAAATAAGCCTACACTATTGAAGGGCAATCTAACGAGTTATGCCTAATAATAGGATAAACTCTTTTTGACTTTGCGTTATGTTCTGCACTTACCTATATGCGAACATAACTTTGAATGAACGAAGTATGGAAGGTATTATGGAAGGTAATATGGATGTGGTAGATTGTTCCTTTTGTAAATACTCATTGTATATAACACCCTCGCCTTTTAAATTTTCACCTCACTCATAACCGTCCTATTTAAGATATTTTTATATATATATTTTTTTATATTATTTTATTGTTAACGAAAAATCCTCACCTGCTGCTCGATTTTTCTTTCCGGGGCAGCCGGGTATTGTAACAAGGCAGTGTTAAAGCCTTGTTTATTTTTTGACCTCTATTCCAAAATTACGTTCTTTGCTACCTTTTTAATTTCAAATTCAAAATTACTTAGTTTTCTCTGTCATGTCTCTGTTTTAATATTAAAAATTAGTTCAAATTCGGCAGCCGAGCTAGTAGAAGCTCCTCATTGTTATTTTTTTGACTCCTGAAGTGTCAGTTACCATTTTCCTACAATTTTGCATTAATACAATTTAATTATTAGTCACAGTGTTTGTGTTCTTAATATAATATTAAAGCCCACTGTTGTAAATGTGTTAACTCGTCGTGTTATTATTTATTGAACTCCTCATCTACGGACCTCCTACCCTACGACCTCCTCTGCGTGTCACTCCTACGTCCTCCTCTGCGTGTCACACCACCACTCCGGTCCTCTGCAACGTGACATCGCCCTCCGTACCGTGACAACCTCGAGACATCATTAGGTGCTTTTAAGAAGTTTTTTCCAATAAATAAAATTTAATAGGCAGGCTCGCTCCAGATCAAGTTGGAGAAAAAAAAACGTCAAACGACAATCTGTCAACTCGCAAAATAACGCTCCATTCCACGAATCTAAATTTATTCTATTTTTAAGTGTTACACGTTTTGTTGCCCAGTGAATTTTCAAGTGGGCGCATCGTGGGTGACAGTAGGTGACAGTAGGTGACAGTGACAAAAACTCACGGTGACAAAAATCACAAGTCGGCGGCTAGCTAATAAAACTTTTGTTGTTGACAAAAAACAATAGAAGTCCAACTTTCTGACGAATGGAACAGCAGAACCTCCAGTTACCCCAGCACTAACGTTATTTGTTTTTGAAAACCAATTAATTATGCACATTGAACTTGTAAAAGCCGTGTCACCAGGGCCACACTGATACACAATAAATGAGGGATCGGGTGACATTGAGACCGGGCCATTACGCGCACGAAACGACCACACATGGGAGCTTTAACTGGTTGGGGGCTGTTCCAATGTCACTTGTATTAGCGGTGCGTTGTTGTGTTTGATTAGTTAAGTAATAATAGTCAAGCAACGCTTGCCGAGATCGGCTCGTGGATGGGTGAGCATTCATCACTTACCGGGACTCTTCCGTGCTTCGGAAAAAGCTTGTTAAGCCGGTGGTTCCGGCTGTCATTTGTAGATCTTAGACAATCATTAAGGATAGTCAGGAGCCAGAACTAGCAACCAGTCTAGCAAAGGGAAATCGTGTTACTGGGTAACACTGGGTTGTGGAGGACGTTACGTACATTTAAGCTGCTGGGCCATCTGCAGTTTCGATACAAAATTTACATTCGCAATACACGGACCGCTCAGCAAGCAGTTAATTTGTAGTCGCAGCTAAAAATGCAGTCGGCGTGCGGTGTGTTTCGCCGTGCTGCCTCCAGCAAAGAGCTGCTCAATCTGCCGTACACGGACCGATTCAAGCGGTTCGATCCGACTGCTCAGCGTTTCTTCTCTCCGCGCTCCGCCCAGTCCAGCCAGCATCTGAATGAACAGCGGCATTATAGCAGTCGTGTTGCGGTCAAACACAATTGAACAAGGACTGCTTAGAGCAGTCGGGTTGAAGTCGACTCCAACCACAACGCAACTGCTCTCGTGCAGTTAGTCTCGCTTTTTCTTTTTTTTGTGGGGTGATGGGAAATCGTCCAATGACTTCTACCGCTCTGGGTAGAGCGGGAGGGTGTGGCAGACTCTTACTGACTAAAACCCACCCCTGTTCCTCCCTGCCCTGAATGCCCAGGGGCGAGGTAACTCTTTCGAATTTATCCTCAACCTCCGGGCAGGCATCGGCCATGATTGGCCACGTCCTGTTTGCTGACAACTCTTTGAGGCGCGCGTGGAATCATCATCAGCACCAGGCCCGAGAGACGACGGCGCGTACGTCTACTCTCGGGCCTGGTGCTGATGGGACGGCGAGCTACCCATTACTCGCCGTCCGCAGGCCCAGGTCTACGGTGGCCGAAGATCGTCTCGCGGCGCCGGAAGCCCCTGGCGTCTCCTGCAGCGGCTGCTGCTGAGGGCGTTAGGGCGAGGCTGTGGTTACAGCCTCTCCCTAACCTGTTCCGCCTCCTCCTTCGCGAGCATTACTGCTTCGCAGAAGGAGGGGACTGCTTCCCATTCCCTCTCGCTCGTACCATGGCCTGGACCAGGGACGGGCGCGAGAGGTCGCTGCCGCCGATCGCCTGCACGAGGACACGGCGGGGCTCCGCCCAAGCGGGGCAGATCTCCACCGTGTGCTCCACAGTGTCCTCTGGGCTCTCACAGTGGGGACATCCGGGCGTCTCCCTCCGCCTTATCCTACACAGGAACCTCCCAAAAATTCTGTGTCCGGTGAGGACCTGCGTCAGGCGGAAGGTGAGGGCGCCGTGGCGCCTCTCCAGCCACTCCTCAAAGAAGTTAGTCTCGCTATGGAGGGACATAACCACCTTTTATACCCAACCTGCCGTTTCTCTGCTCTGATTTTCGATCTTTTGGAAATGTAGGGAGTCTCGGGCTGTCTTGCAAGTGGTAAGCTACTAAAGCCTTCGTAGCCTCACGTGAGCAGTGGTGGCCCAGTAGTATTGGCCGCGACTTACAAGTTTGTAGGTCATGAGTTCAAACCCAGGCAGGCACTTTACTTTGTGTTAATTATTTTATCACCACTGCTCTCAAAACGGTGAAGGAAAACATCGTGAGGAAACCGGCATGCCCTAGAACCAAAAATTCGAAAACATATGTGACATTCACCAATCCGCATTGGGCCCGCGTGGTGGATAACGGCCCACACCCTGTCACAGAAAGGAGGCCTGTGCCCCAGCAGTGGGGACATTATAATCAGTTTTAGCTATAATTTGATAGAATGAGCAATCATACTCAAACTGAAAAGTGCATGCAAACCTGTGAGGACTTCCACCGTCTATACATGCTGGCAAAACTCATTCATCACTGCTATAAATATCCCTAAACCAATACCGACAGCAAATAACGACCAAAAACTTTATTTGTGTACCGTTTACTGACAAAATGTTTACTCAAATTACGATGTCGTACCACAGACTATAATTTTATTTAGCCTTACAAATCTATCATCATTATCGTCTGTAATTACTGGCGACCCTGAACCTCACTGGCGTGACGGGCTCCATTTTATATTTCAACTAATTAAAATGTCATTGTAATTGATAAAGGATAGGGTGTGGATACACGCGATAGTTTTAACTTATCTGATAGACTACGCTATGGATCGAAAAATTACGGCACTTAAGGTACTCGTATGTATACGACATCTATGACGCCACAAACGAACTAAAAACCAACAAGCCTACATCGCGCAAGCAGAGTTCTCCGTGCGATTTGAACATATACAACAGTCCGAAATCAACCATCGGGCAGTTGCCCGGACCAGACACAACACCCGTCTGGTCGGAGGATCCTCCCTTTTCAATGGAGGTTTGTGGGACTTTACACCCTGTTCCGCCTACCTCCAAAGGTATCTCGTTTGTTTAATCTGGAGTGGCGACCGCGTACCGGAAGACGCAGCCTTGGAAGTCTTCCCACAAGATGGACCAATGACCGATGGATATGAGATACACAGGACTGCTCGTTGTAGAGACACTTGGGGGAGGCCTATGTTCAGCAGTGGACGTCTTTTGGTTAAGGTGAAAGCTCCAAGGTAGCCCGCGAAATTCAAATTTTCTTACGTTTTTTGGAATTTCCAGGTCAGTGTCAGGTTGTATCTAAGTTAAAATTTTATTCGCGGGCGTAGCAAGTACCTATGTATTTATAGAATTATAATCATAAAAATCATCAGTACAACTTAATTAGTTATTAACCTTAAGTTAGAATTGATTCCAAATGTAAATAAGTATTTCATGAAATCATGACATTTAGCATCAATTCTAACTGAGAGAGATGTATTGATGATTTGAATGATTATAATTCTATAAATACATACTTGCTACGGCCGCGAATGAAATGTTGACCATGATACAACCTGACACTGACCTGCAAATTGCAAAAAACGTAAGAAAATTTGAATTTTGCGGGCTACCCTGGAGCAATTCACCTTAAAATGATGATGATGATGATGATGATGGTGTTTGTGATTAGCTCGTGGCTAAGCATTAACCGATCTTAAAAGTTAAGCATTAACCGATCTTAAAAGTTAAGCATTAACCGATCTTAAGAGTTAAGCATTAACCGATCTTAAAAGTTAAGCATTAACCGATCTTAAAAGTTAAGCATTAACCGATCTTAAAAGTTAAGCATTAACCGATCTTAAAAGTTAAGCATTAACCGATCTTAAAAGTTAAGCATTAACCGATCTTAAAAGTTAAGCATTAACCGATCTTAAAAGTTAAGCATTAACCGATCTTAAAAGTTAAGCATTGCTTGCCGAGGCCGCTCCGTGAATGAGTAACATTACATTCTGAGACTTCTCCGAGCCTCGGATAACACGTTTAGTCGTTGGTCCTGGCTGTCATTTAAACGTCTTTCACACAAACAGTCAGACAGTCCGTCTTTCGTCTTTCACACATACAGTCGTTACGGTAGTCAGAAGCCATCAAACTGATACCAGTCTTGCCAAGGGGTACCTAGTAACTGAGTTGTGGAAGTCAGATAGGCAGTCCCTAAATGTAAAATACTGGTATTCAGCGGCATTCGGTTAGACTGGAAGCCGACTCCAATATAGTTTGGAAAGGGCTAGGCAGATTGCTTTTGATAGGCAACCCATATGTCGATCGATAAATGACAGCAATTAGGGCATCTCGTTTGTGTAATGGATCGCGCGATGGGCCCCATTGGTAAGTGAGTAGTGGCATCTATGCCGCCACATACGAACTAAAGACCTGACGTCACACAAATCCTACATCGCGAAATCAAAATTCTCCGAGGGAAAAATCTATAAGGAGCCTCCTCCTTATAGATTTTCCCTCGGAGAGCTTTTTAAAAATTAGTTTTAAAAATACCTAACAAAAATATGATTTGTTCGGAACCCTTTGCGCGCGAGTCCGACACGCTCTTGACCAGTTTTTATTTTTTTTACTGACATCATCATCATCATTCTCCTGCCCTTATCCCAATTTATTTGAGGTCGGTGCAACATGTGTTTTTCTTCCATACTCCTCTATTAGTCGTCATCTCTGTAGTCGGGCCCTTTTTACCCATATCCTCTTTCACACAGTCCAACCATCTTTTCTTGTTTTTTGTTACTGACCTATCACATTCAAATAATGCTTCCAAGCCCACGTTCTTATAAAGCCAACGATGACATCACAAAATGATGTAGGTTAAATTCATACTATTATTGTCTACAAAACAAGACCGATTTCACTTTGATATTTTATTCAGGTTCTCTATGTGCCACATCACATTGTCATTAGTTATGCATCCATAAGTAAAATCCAAAGTACCGTGCTTTACCCGTGTGAATGTTTTCCACCAGTGTGTGATTATACAATTCATAAGCTTGTAGCGATTTAAGGTGGAGTCCTGTTAAAATTGCAACTATCCTGTTTTTCCAACTAATACAGGGTGTAACGGAAAGGTGCGGTCATATTTTAAGAACTGCATCTGCCCATGGATATGAATAACGTTATTCTAGAACACCTGAGAAAAATCTTAAAAAAAAAATGTTACCTCGGGAATACAAATATTGATCAGCTGATGATAATAAATTTGTATGGAAAGTCCACTTGTTTTTTGGGAATTTTCTATTTTTTCTCAGAGAAAGTTGTATCCATGGACAGAACCGGTTCTTAAGGGTGTACTACCTGCCAAGTGGTACCCTCATTGAATAAAAAGTAGTTGGCAAAACTCTCAAAATCGGCCGTTTTTGGTACTTTTGCCTACTACTTTGGATATAAAAATACTTTATCCTCTTTGTAACAAATGTAACGTTGGATTCTTTAATGTTTATTTTCTATGCTACGCTACGATTTTTTTTTTTTCAATGAGGGCGCTACTTGGCCGGTAGTAGGGCCTTAAAATGTGACCACACCTGTCCGTTATACCATGTATAAATAACTCCCTCTAGGATCAACGTTCTGTACAACGACAGGCTTGATATTGTTCTTCTAATAAAAGTCTCGATGAAAAAAATAGATGACGCTGATAGTGACGGTGATACTAGAGGAAGTTATTTATATTAGTTGCAATAACCAGGTTAGTGGCAGTAGGGATGTATCCAGGGTTAAAAAAATATAATTCTATTTAGTCCGTAAGATAAATAATCAAAAATTATTGGACACGTACTTTTTGCACCATCATCAAATCAATAAAAAATGATAAAGATAAAACGCATCACAGTTCAGGAGTGGAGGCTTGTTATGTCACCTTTGAGTAAAAATTGGTATAATTTTAACTAAAGTGTGACGTCATGCAAAAACCTAACTGACGGACTTATTAGATTTTTATAGTCATCATCCCAACCACAAGACTCTACCTTATAAACTATTCTTGGTCGCGAACCTTCAAAATTTTAGTCTGCAAGTGTCGTGCAATAAAATGAATATGTCATCAAAGAATTTCATGCAACAGTATAAAGTGATTTCATTTATGTTTTTGTAAGTAGATCAGACGGCTTGTTGTCAATCAGGTTGACCTTTAATAAAGTATCTGTCTATCAATCGTGCTACCTGTCAAGTCCCTCATTAACAGACACAATTAAAAACCTATTGTCGCGTCTTCGATTGGAGACGCGCGGGGCCTGACGGATTAAACGCAGTCATACTTTTATTAACACGCTTTTATTAGCAAGTTAAATTTGAGTACTTCCTGGTTTGCGATGGAGCTATAATTTTGCATACATTTTTTTTGGATGTCAGGTTTAGTTTGGATGACAATACATGTTTAGCTAAGTGACATTATTCTAAATCCGATACGGCAGACTCCCAAAGATGGCGGACCTAGTTGTTTTTATTCATTCCCATGATGTGGGTATCAAATGAAAGGTTTTTCTGAGCAAAATACGAATTATAAATGATGTCACGTGAAAACGTGTTTTTAAGTTTTTTAAACCTCTAATATTATTTCGGTCACCTATTAAAATAACAAGGCTAACAACGAGACACTAAAATTGAAATGATTGTCTGCATAAAATTAATATTTTCGACGACACGGTTGGCGCAGTGGTTGAATGTTCGGCTGCTGCGCTGTGTGTCGCGGGTACGATTCCCGCACGGAACAAATATTTGTATGACCCGCAGATAGTTGTTCAGGAGTAATTCCTAGTGTGGGGCAATGTTTTTATATTTAATATCAACAAGCATTTTATCAACCCGCTACCGCTTGAAACTTGAACCAAATCTTGTATTAATTTCTTAGCAATGACAGTCTCGATCGAACACAACAGCCCTGTTATTTTCTAAAACTTTCTTCTGTGTACCGCAATTATTAGTTAGTAGTCGGAACTGTTCCGTCGAACGACGTTTTATAGCCAACCCTTATGAATTATTGAACAACTTTCCCTATAATTTGAAAGTGAAAATAATATTTAGAAATAAAATTAATCTCGTATTCTTGATAAATGCTTAATGCTTGTGTAAAATGTGTAAATGTGTGTGTGTGTGTGTGTTGTGTAATGTGTTGTGTGTGTGTGTGTCTGTACTGTATTGCAAATAAAATTAAGTAGAAGATTTTTTTAACTTCCCATTGACCTTTTTTTTTTTTGCGGGTAGCAAATCATCCAATAACATCTACCGACACACTTACTAAAACCCACCCCTGTTCCTTCCCTGCCCTGAGTGTCCAGGGGCGCGGTAACTCTGTTTCGAATTTATCCACAACCCCTGGGCAGAACTTCCCATTGACCTATGAACTTGTTTGATGATAATGTTTATTATTACGTATATTTTACAAACAAATACCAATATATTGATTTTCCTCATATGGTACGGAACCCTAAATGTGCGAAGTCCGCCACGCACTTGGCCGGTTTTTTTTATGTGGTTTTAAGCCTATTCCACGATCTATTGAAGTCCTGTTTAATTAAACAATATTGTATTACGTCTTTACCCATGAATTTTCCGTTTAATGAAATCGGTCACTTTGAGCTGTGAGCTCTGGATTGACTAGGAATTATAAGTTCAAACATACTTTATATTTAAGACATGTCATTCCTTTTTTTTTGTTTTGTGTCTTTTTTATGTTCTTTCTTTGAGTATAGGATTTTCAGTAATATCAATATTATTTGCAACCATTATTGTATGTATTTGAAGAGAACTCGTGTTAGTTTGGAATATGAGTTCTACCATAACGTGAAATACAATGTGCTGAGTTATTTTTTTTTAAATGAGGGAATCTATGCTTAATTTTACTGACAGCAAAATTTTATAATATTATTAAAAAACAAAAGAAAACAAAACGCTGTAACTTTTAAACTAAATGATCTATCGCGCTGAAACACTCTATAGTGATTGGAAGTAATTAGGCGTCCTCATAAAATGCAAATTGTGAAAAAATCTGTTTTCGTTTTTCATCAATTTAAAAAAATATAAAATTATTTAGATATTTTTTTAAAATTTTCTCGGTCTATAAAATTAAGCATATGGATGGATATCTGCACATTATATTGATTGATATAGGGACAGGATTAGCCTCGCACAGGTCTTTCTATATTATCTTTTTTTCTATTATAAGTTAGTTGTCATACCTTGTTAAGGTTATTTCACCACTGTTTGACATTGTACATCCAAAGTTAAACATGATATCGTTTTGACTCATTATTAATTTTGTCTGTGTGGAAACAGAATAGTAAAATAAAATGCCATTAAAAAGTTACAAGCCAACAAAGATTCGTTTTTCTTGCTAATTTTAACGCAACTTTGGGCGTAAATAAGTAATAAAAAACTTTTTAACAAAAAAAATAACCGACGAAAAAGAACTAAAAAGCTAAAAATAAATAAGCCTTTTAAGTTTTGAGTAATCAGCTTATTTACCTATATAAAATATCAAATTTTATATAAACTAATTTTGATTCGGCGCCAAACAACAATCTGATTATTAAATATCTAAATTTTATAAGTGAATAAGGCTGTAAGTAGGTAATTAATCATTTTATTAATTGGCGCCGACTCAAAATTAGTTTATATAAAATTTGTTTAGGAAAGGTTTGGTTTCCATCATCAGCTCAGTTTCATGATGTAATGATTCCTACATGCAAATACCTGATTAAGCTAAGAAAAGTAAACAGTAACAATATTCGTGCCCAATTTTCGAGGTTCTCTCTCAATTTTTTCAGGATCCCATGATCAGATCCTGATGTCACATGAGAACACCCTTGAGGTATACCCTATCTAACAAAAAAAGAATCATCAAAATCGGTTCATAAATAACGGAGTCAGGGCCGAACATACATACAGAAACGCCTAACGTGCCCACAATTTTCGAGGTTTTCTCTCAATTTTATCATGATTCCATTATCAGATCCTGATTTTCTTGGCATGGGACCATTGCTGAGATATACCCTATCGAACAAAAAAAGAATCATCAAAATCGGTTCATAAATGACGGAGTGAGGGCTGAAAAAAAAATAACATATATACGGTCGAATTGAGAACCTCCTCCTTTATTATCGTCGGTTAAAAAGAAGTGTAAAATCTCGAAAACAAAGTCAGCACCGACAAACCTAAATTTTAGAAGAGTTCAATAAACTTTATCTGTAATTGATTTATGCATTAGTTTTTTCTTATAACTCAATTTTCCGAAGGACTTATCGTAATTTTATGCGCGCTCGTTTTAGTTCGGAACGGTGCAACGGTGTTTGTGAGCGTGCAAGTTAGACATTGTGCATGTAGACTAGCGTCTAACTTCTCATCACTGATATTTTTTCTGTCGGAGACGACGCCAGGTGAGACAGCGTGCTTTTTCGCCACGCCCACCAGTGAGTTCGAGCCCGCGACTAGTTCAACCTTTAATATGTCACTCTTTGTGTTTTTCTGTGCGAGTCAGAAATAACCTATTTTCTTTCTTTCTTCTACTTTTTTCATCGTGTTTTGATTAAAAAAAACTCTAATTCCCTTGATTTATTGTTCCAGTTGTTTACTGTGTAATTGCTAACATGCCTGCTCCCTGTGAGGATGTTGGTCAGAATGGATCGCTGTTCGACGCTGTCGCCGTCCACGCCTAGTAGCCGGGGCATGGACAAGTACGAGCAGCTGGCGGTGGTGAGTCTACATAACTAATATCAGCCTTATTTATAAAACTGTTAACCATTATGTTCAATTTAAATACTGATATTTATATACTAAATTCAAAATTTAACGTATGGTATTTGGATGATGGAACATTAGGAGGTGACGTCGATACTGTATTAAAAGACTTTCAATTCCTGAAGAATCATTTTCAATCCATCGGACTTGACCTTAACCACTCGAAATGTGAAATTTTTCTTTGTGACAATACCGAACGATAATCGACTCTTCATATATTCAATACACCAACGCACCAGAAATCAAAATTTTAGAAAAAAGTTCACTGCACCTCCTAGGTTCCCCTATTTTGGAAGAAAGTTTTTCTCCATTCATTGACGGAAAATTAATCATTTTGATGATATTTCGGACAGACTCACAGAAATAAATTTACATTCGGCATTCACCCTAATTAAATATTGCTGTTTTGGACCAAATTTTATATATTTTCTCCGCTCTTTCCCTTTATGGAAGCATTCACATCTCCTGGACAAAATTGATGAAAATTATTCGATGCACTCTTACAACCATTTTAGATATGCCCTTGGATGACCGAGCGTGGCTGCAAACCACACTACCTATTCGTTTTGGTGGGCTCGGCATCCGCAAAATTTCTAGTATAAGCCTACCAGCGTTCCTGTCCTCGGTCCACAGCACTGAAAAGTTAACCAAAAGAAGTTTGACTCCATCACTGGTTAACTGTGAAGTGCCGTGCTTGACCGACGCAATGAACGCTTGGAAAATGGCTTGCCCGGACACGGCGTTGCCCGAGAACCCGTTCTCCCAGAGGCAGTGGGACGAGCCGCTCTGTATTTTGGTACGGAATAATCTCTTAAATACGTCAACCAATACTGCTGAGCGTGCCCGCCTGCTGACTGTGGGTGAATGGGAGTCGGGCCTCTGGCTACAGACACTACCGTCACCCAACATAGGTACTATACTGAGTGACACTACCTTCCGGATCGCTACATGTCTGCGTCTGGGTGCTCCTTGCGGAGGAGCTCCACTTCGCTGCCAATGTGGTGAAGCAGTCGATCATCTCGGACACCATGGCCTGCAGTAGGAGCGGGGGCCTTACGCCCGGCACGCCAGCATTAACGACATCATCCGTCGGGCTCTTGTCACCGCCGGTGTGTCAGCCGTTTTAGAACCTCATGGCCTGGCTCGTGACAATGGAAAGAGGCCCGACGGGATGACCATAATGCCTTGGAAGATGGGTAGGCCTTTGGTGTGGGATGCAACATGTGTCGACACCCTTGCGCCATCTCATCTTCTTGGCACGGCGAGCTGTGCTGGGGCGGCTGCTACAAGTGCAGAAAACCTCAAACGGCGCAATTATAACAACCTTATTGGGAGTTATATGTTTGAGCAGTTTGGGGTTGAAACACTAGGGTCATGGGGTCCAAGTGTTCATCGAGTTTTCCGTGACATCAGCAAACATTTAGTCGACTCTTCACGTGACCAGAGGGCTGGCCTTTTTTTCGGCCAACGAATCAGCATTGTCATTCAACGTGGCAATGCTGCCAGCATTCTGGGCACTGTTCCCATTGACAGCGATGTGGACGAATTTTTTGATGCCCAATGAGCTGTACTCCTACCGGATCTTTTATGCCGCTTGTACATATTTTATTTAATACTGATTAAATTTTTATTCTAAATTCAAAATAGCATACGTCTCATCGATCACACTCACAATCATGTGAAGGAGGTTTTGTCCTATGGACAGCTGTCCATAGGACAAAACCTCCTTCACATGATTAGTCAGAACTTCAGGTTAGAAAATTTTGAATTAAGAACCTGCTTACCAGTGTTTAAATAATGTAAATAATGCCCTTTAGGTCTTTTAATAAAATCTTATTATGCCCTGCATTCGCTAACTCAGTTGACATCAATTTGATAGGCACTATGCAGTACATTGCTCCTTTGACGTATAGGAAAACAAAAAATGTTCTGCGTATAGTGCCTATTATAATCGATGTCCACCGAGCAAACAAGCAATGTACTGCATAGTGCCTATCAAATTGTTGTCAAATGAGTTAGTGAATACACCTGCTGAGGCTAGGTGTAGCAACGATCTTAGCAAAGAGAACTGTGGTAGTAATTTTAATCTGTGGTACTTGGTGACTGAACTCACCCCATTTGTAAACGTCCCTTCAATTTATTATTCCTTTTTTTTTTGTTTTCGGGGGGAACCCTTCAAAAAGCTCCTGGATTCTTGGGGAAAAGACCATGAAGCGTGGGATTCTTACCTCACTAGAACCACCTTACCGCTTAAATGACCACTCCGGGAACCTCTCTGTGCAACGCCTGTTAGGGGCACCTCTCTGAGGATGCCTAATCTGTTTTCTGTTTGACACGGAGAGAATTGTAAATCTGTTTTTTGTTACTCTTCCGCTGTTCTTTTTTATTGATTGCATTGCGGAATCTAAGACAGTTGAATCTTTTCTCCCGGACTCATAGAGCTTCACTGCCTCGGCGCTTCTGACGGTCGCCACTGTTGATTCTAGCTTTCTGGTTGTAGTGGTTGGGTATAGTGTGGCAGGACTGGTTATGGTGGCAGCTGGATGAGAATAACCTAGGATCGAGTAATAAACTCGCGGCTTGCTATATAAAATAGAATAAAAGAGAAAATGTTTATTGAAAATTCATTTATTCAAACTAGGCTGAGAGTCAGCACTTTTTTAACGTCAAAGTTCTACATAAAGACACACATTCGACACAGAGACAACGCAACAGCAACACAAAGTTAAGGATAGAAAATAATACTACAGAATGATACAATAAAATTGCGCTAAGCGTGCCCAAAGCGAAAGGGTTAACATCTCAGCTTTTGCTGAGTGTCAGACACCCAGCGTTGGTTTTCAGCTGGCACCCTACAGTGACACACGAATTGTGTCAATTTATGTTGCGATTCGAGAGGCCTAATTAATTACAGGGGACTGCTACAGGCTAATGAGTAAACAAATTTTAATACTTGTTACTTTAGGAATCGGTTCTCCATTGAAAGGTCTCACCAGTTAGCTACCACCATCTTTAGCGTTATCGTATTCAAGATCCAATTCGATGGATGTAGCGACAGATCCATAAACTATTTCAATTCTACATCTGTGATTAGCAGCGTGTCCAAAAATCTGTACCTATAAATGTGAAGCAAAACATATTTCTTTCATAATTATAGTTCATCCAATATCAAAGTTAGTCAGCCATTGTTTAATTTTCTAAATTAAACTATTTCAAAACTGCATTAGGTACATTTGAATAAGTAATTTCAGCAATTTGTTTACTTATTGGGTTTGAAAATTGCTAAGTTATTACCTACAGCCGGTAAATATTGAGTAAAGAAGTGATTCAAACATTTACGTCAGTAACAGCCCGTGTCAGGCCCAAATTATAAGAATGCCTCGCTATTTTGTAACTGCCCGAAATACTTGCAACAATATTAATTTGGCTATTAGATACATTGGCGTTTCTATTTCGGGAAAAAAACATTAATTCTAATAAAAATAGAATTGTATATACTTACTGCAGCTTTATGTATATTATGCGTAATTAAACTACGGCATTACTCATCCTGTTCTACTAATGCCATAAGTTTTGGTTGGATGGATGTTAGTTACCTGATCGGATCTGGATGTAATTTGACACAAAGATAGATTATAGTCTGGAATAGCACTTAAGCTACAATTTATTGTGGAGGTAAGAACTACTTCCACACGGGCGACGTCACTGGACCTAGTTTTCTTTAATGAGTCATTTTTAGTTACGGAAAAAATCTACCATTAAATTTGGCTGACGTCTGTGGAAATTTTACGATGATAACAAAACGAATATTTTTCCATAACTACTGTTCGTAGAAAGCATAGTATATTTGAATTTAGAATTCGTGACCGACGCAAAAGTGCTTAATAATGGTGTTATTGAAATAAAAGCTCTGACTTTGACGTTGCGTGTACTATTGCTGCTCAATGGGTCGCGTTTTCTCAAGCGTGACTGCTGGGCGTGGGGTCCTGGGTCCGATTCTTCTTAGTGTTCCGTACCTCAAAAGAAAAAAAGGAACCCTTATAGGATCACTTTGCTGTCCGTCTGTCAAGACCCTTTGTCTCAGGAACGCGTGGAGATATCAAGCTGAAAATAATATCAAATACTCAAGTCTGCTATCTCTTGGAGCAGTGAAAGAATCAAACTTCTAAATTAACGCAATCAAAAGATACGATCGTTTATGCCGCATATCTTGACACTCAAAGGAATCAAAACCTAATTATAGTGTACATCCCGTTGACCTAGAATCATGAAATTTGGCAAGAAGCATTGTCATAGAGCACAAGTAAAGGAAAAAATCAGAAAACCATTGTAATTAGCCCAGCAACAGTACCCAACAGCGAAGCTCATTTTTCTGGGGGACTTCAACGCCCACCATAAAGAGTGGTTGTTCCCGTACCAGGAAACTGACTGGCTAGAGGCGCGCAAGTTTGCTGTAACGCTAGATCTAACCAAGCTGGTGAATGTGGCAACGCGGATACCGGATGTGTTGACAGCCATACACTCAATTGCTTAGACCTGTTAACAACTGATCCGCAGTCATTCAGTATCGGTCTCAGCCCCGCTGGGAACGTCTGACCACTGTTTGGTGAAATCCGTATCGACCTGCTCTCCTCCAGATGAAAGCCCTAGAGGCACGAGACGAGTGTGGCGATACGAGTCAGCAGATTGAGATGAGATGCGGCAATTTTGCGGCAAGTGTGCTTCTCCTCGGGTGACCCCTTGTGCTGTGCTGACGTGATTGCGGACGTGATTCGGCAGGGAATGGAGTATTTTATTCCATTCTCCGACATCCCGCTTGGTCACAACTCCCGGCCTTGAGGCCCGAAAAGAGTCTACCTACCAAGCCTGGATTAAGGCCCGCAACAAAAAAGTTGGAGCACGTAGGGTTCGCACGAGGAAAAGAGCCTTTAATTCCGCCGCCAAGTCTTGCAAGCGGGTTGTGCGTGGAGCACGTTTTTGACCATGTCGGACATATCGGGGCCAAGCTGGCATCGTACCCTCCGGGTAGTAAACAGTTCTGGTCCCTGTCGAAAGCGGTTGAAACGAATTTCTGTCGCCCCACTTTACCTCCAATGTTGAAACCTGATGGGTCGCTGGCTCACTCTGCAAGTGAGAAAGCAAACCTATTTGCATCTCTCTTTGCAAACAATTCACGTTTAGACGCTGGTTTGAAGCAACCACCAACTGTACCTTATTGTGACTCTTCGATGCCAGTCCTCGCTCACCCCACCATCACTTTCTGGGCCTGCTGAGGAGCGCACTTGCTCATAATTATTTCTGTTTTGTCCAGGTTGGCGAAGGCTCGTACGGCGTGGTGCTGAAGTGTCGGCGCCGCGACACCGGCCAGCTCGTCGCCATCAAAAAGTTCCTAGAAACCGAGGAGGATGCTGCCGTCAGGAAGATGGCGCTCCGGGAGATACGCATGCTCAAGGTGAGAGATGTCACCAGATTGTATCTATTTTAATTGATGTTGGTTTTTATTACTGCTACTAGTCCCTACAAGTTTATGGGCACGAGACATTGGAGCGTTATAATGTATGGCTATATGACTCAGACTCTGTCAAAGCGCTGGGGACTCAATAAAAGAAAAAAACTGGCCAAGTGCGAGTCGGACTCGCGAATGAAGGGTTCCGTACCATAGTACAAGATTATACAAGTCTACTTGTTGCCATTATTAAGATCGAGCAAAAAAAGCCAAAAAAAGCGTTGTAATTTTTCATTTAATTTTATTTTTTTGTTGTTATAGCGGCCACAGAAATACACATCCTATCATCAGATTCTATTACGGATCATGTGATGCAGCCCGCTGACAGACAGACAGACGGACGGACGGACGGTGGAGGCTTAGTAACAGGGGCCCGTTGGTTACCCTTTGGTTACGGAACCCTAAAAAATAGCTAGAAGTAATCGCAGCAATAAGCAAGCATGAATAAGTTGTTTTCACTCTCGTCTCGTCTTAACATCGGCTCGCAACGGCGATTATTGCTGCCTAGTGTGGTTTCGATTGCACCAATTTTATACATTATTATGCATAATCTAATGGAACTTGCCTATGTAGTGTCCTACTGCGGGACACAGGCCTTCCTCTCCCTTTTCCACATCGTTTGGTTTTCTGCGGGTGCGGACCACTTCTTTCGGTAGGAGTCGCGTTCGTCCCGCCATTTACGCCTTATATTATCGCTCCTTTTGACTCACACTGCCGCAGGCGCCTTCCAATAATTATAACTTGTCACATTGCGGAGGTCGTAGGTGGTGGTGACACGTAGAGGAGGGTCGTAGAGGACGAAGATAGATGAGGAGTTGGATAAAGATAAACACACGATGAGTTCTGACGCATATATTGATATTCACAGATTTTATGTATAGCACTCATTAATCTTACGTACACCATAAACTGTGACTAGGTACAAAAACTGGTAACTGTCAGTTATAGAAGAGAAGGAAATTGACAATGATAGATAGGAGCTTAATCGGCAGCAGAATTAGATCTCAAGTAATATTTGAATTTTAAATTAAAAAGGTAAGAAAGAACTTAATTTGGAATAGAGGTCATAAAATAAACAAGGCTTTTACACTGCCTTGTTACAAACTTACCTCCTCGTCACGGTAAAAGACCAGGACATAATTTCCAGAAACTACGCCACGACCACTTAGTGAACATGATCGAGGTGTTCCGTCGCAAGCGCCGGTTCTACCTCGTGTTCGAATACTTGGACCATACGCTGCTGGATGAGCTGGAGGCTGCTCCAGGTGGACTGGGCGAGGACACTGCCAAGAAGCACCTGTATCAGCTCCTCAAGGGCATTGACTATTGTCACCAGAATTCTGTAAGTATAGCCTTAGGGATTAGATAGAACACATCGAGTAGCTTAGCTTTTAGTCTCCATCACACGCTGAGCTACGTATAATTTTTCTGTCTTTCTTTGGATTGTTGATAACTGGAGACTTACGTTGTTTAGTTTTTTTTTATCTCTCTTATTACGCTGTGATCTTTGATCAACAATATCAACATTTGTACCTTTAAAAGGTGTCATTTTAAAGGGCGGCAAATTTTCTTTTTGCCCAGAGCGGCTAAATAGCTAGATCGGGACCTGGATGTTGGAACCCTACACCAGTACGTCGTTATAAGGTGGTACCATGCGCCTGAACTACTCGTGGCTGAGCATAAGTCAGACTTGTGGACATACCCTGAACCTCGCGACATTTCGTCAGCGATAAAAGTCGAACAGTCAAAAATGTATGGGATTGAAATGCGCTACCGGTGTCAACCCCAAACATGTTCAATTTCGACAACCTCTATCGACGATGGAATTTTATTTCGTCTGGAGCCCTAGACAGTCAGCTACGATGATGATTTAGCTATAGTTTCATAGCATTTAATATTGAAGGTAAGTAGTTTGCAGTTCGTTTGAATCCACTAGATGCTGAAGGTACAAGACAGGACTTTGTAGTTGGTATTGTTGATTGAAGGCTGCGATTGTCTCCTCGTGGACATTTGGATAAAAACAAACAGTGAGTTTGTTGTTTCGTTGACTATCATGCTGCATGCGACCTCTGTCGCATTCTACTTTACTGTTGCAAATCTAACGTGTGTTAGGACTTGTTGAGAGTAACAGTATACATACGGCTGAAAACTGTTTTGTTTTCAGCCGTATGTATACTGTTAATTTAGCCAAAATATTTCTGAAGAGTCACTCAGAGGACTCGAACGTAACCATAGCCATAAACCCTCCAGAAGTTTTCTGCTGAAAGCCCTTTAAGTAAAAAATGTCAATTCCATAGGGTCTGCATACCTACCAAAGAGCTGAAGGGCCTACTTGCCCAAAATACAACCGACGACGCGGCGATGGAAACCAGTGTTGCTTGTATTTCGAAAGTTGAATAAGGACATAGAACAGAAAGTTTCTGCCTTTAAATAATAATTATCAATACATTGTCAGATAATTCACCGCGACGTAAAGCCAGAGAACGTGCTGGTATCGAACGCGGGAATCGTGAAGCTGTGTGACCTGGGGTTCGCGCGCGCTCTGGCGGCGCCAGGAGAGCCCTACACTGAGTACGTCGCCACGAGATGGTACCGCGCCCCAGAGCTACTTGTGGCTGAGCACAGGTTAGTAGCTAGTGAAGATGAAGACAGGGCCAACTGGTCTAGGGAGAGTGAGCCGAGCAAACTAAACTGCCCAGATCGCCAAAAATGAGGGGCAGCAAAATTTAGGGTGTATGGCGGGTTATAACTATTTTAGGTGTGTATTCATAAAAAGAATACAAGAATTTTTTCCTGAATTTTTGATGGATTTTACTTCAGAACTGGCAGCACTTTCCGTTTCGTCAAAACATATAACTTATCCGAGGCGGGGTGATCAAATATTCGAGTCCGCTTCGCTCGCTTACGTATATATTATTGGTTCTTTTATTATCTCTAAATCTAACTAAAGCATCTAAGTTGCTGTGAAAACTCTTAGCTCTCCGGTCTTATTCGAGAAACATTTTCGAGCTCTCTTTTGCTCGAAGTCGTCTAAAAACGGTTTTATCCGAGCTTCAGTCACCCTCCCCTGAAAAATAATCTGGAAACACCACAAAGTGAAATTTCGTCAGCGATAAAAGTCGAAAAGTCAAAAATGGATGGGACTAAAATGCACCACCGTATTGACACGTGTCAATCCGAAACATATTGGCATTTCAAAAACCGCTATCTACGACGGAATTTCATTTTACCTGGAACCCCTAGACAGCTACATATAGCAACACGGGCCACCGGCGTACCGGCTCTATGGTCAGCTACGATGTTGACTTAGGTAATAGTTTCAAAGTATTTAGTATTGAAGGTAATAGTTTGCAGGTCGCTTCACTTTACCAACACTTGCGAAAAAGTAGTAAGGTAGATTGTGGTCTGGCAGCTGTGGGTTCTGAAAGACTTGGTCTAGCTAAGAGTTCTAGACTTTCTCACAATGCATGAATCCGAAAAAAGGGACTTCTTCTACACTTTTTGACGAATTAACCTTGTTGTTCTTATTTCAGGTACGGTCCCGAGGTGGACATTTGGGCGATCGGGTGTCTGTTTGCGGAGATGCTGACGGGAGACCCGCTGTTCCCCGGAGACTCTGACATCGACCAGCTGGCACTCATCATTAAGATTGTCGGTTAGATTCATTTATTACCGTAACATTAAATATACATACGAATACAGTGTTTTCCTGATTTACGACATCATTCTTTTGTGATGGCTGTATGTAGCAGGCTGATAGCGTACTAGCAGTAGCGAGTGTTTTTTGAACTTGTATAGAAATAATTTAAAAAAAGTTTTTTACAAATTGCGGCTTTGTTTTGGTTATTATTCGACTGCGATTATTTTGAATTAGACTACTCTATCCATCATCTCTAGCCATCTCCTTAGATCTTAGATACGGCATTCTGATTATTTTATTTAGCCTTACTTCTGACAGACGTACCACCAGAAAAGTTGAAAGGGAACCGCTTATCTTGGTATGGACATGTAAAGAGGAGGGATGAAACACATGTAACTAAAAGAGTTATGAATATAAATGTGGATGGATGAAGAGGGAGAGGGAGGCCAAAGAAAGGATGGATGGATTGTGTGAGGAGTGATATGAAAGAAAAGGGAGTTAGTGATAGCGTGACGGCTGACAGGACGGAATGGAAAAAAACGTGTTGCGCCGACCCCAAGTAACATGGGATAAGGGCAGGAAAATGATGACTGACAGACGTACCACTGAACTGCTAAAACGGTGCCAGAGGTACAAGAAATACGGGAGGGGTACTGATGGACCCATCAGCGAGCGTATGACTGAGACGTCACCACACCTCTCCACGCAGTTGCCTCAGACACCGTCTCTCATTTAATATTTGGCCTATAATGACCATATTTCTTACTCCATCCTACAGGCAAGCTAGCCCCTCGCCACCAGCAGGTGGTGTCCCGCCTGGCGGGCGGCGCGGCGCTGGCGGGCGCCGGCGGGGGCGCGCGCGCCGCACTCCCGGGCGCCGGCGCCGCGCGGGACCTGCTGGCCGCGTGCCTGCGCACCGAGCCCCGCGCCCGGCCCGGCGCACAGGCGCTGCTCAGACACAAGTACGTATGACATACAGAGAGCCATACGAGTAATTAATAGTGTAGCGCTATCAGAAGATATGTTTGGACAGAACCTGCCGAGATTCATTAAAGCGGCACAAATATTAATTGAAAAAGGTATATAGTTATAATTTTGTTAATTTTCTAAAAAATGTATTAGGTATATATTGTATGTAATAATAATGTAATATTAATGTTTTAATATTGAAAATTATAACATCGTCTTGGACGTGTCTGTAAGGGTGTTATAATGTAATTGAATAAATAATAAATAAATGTCATCATCATCCTATGGGCAAATTAGCCCCACGCCATCTGTAGGTGGTGTCCGCGGGACCTGCTGGCCGCGTGCCTGCGCACCAAGCCCCGGGCCAGGACCGCTGCGCAAGCACTATTTAGACACAAGTACCTACGTATGACATCATCATTCTATAGGTAGTAAGCTAGTCCCGCGGCAGCAGCAGGCGGTACTAGTATCCGCGTGACCTGCTGACCGCGTGCCTGCACTGAGCCCAAGGCTAGACCCACCGCGCATATGCTGCTGAGACACAAGGAGCTATCAGCATCATCTGCCTGCCTTTTCCCAACTGTGTTGGGATTGACTGCCAGCCTAACCGGATTCAACTGGAAATCGGTATTTTTCATAGACCCCACAACATTATTTTGGGTATCACGATGCTGACTTCGAGGCTTCTTATTGATCCCGAGATTGTCAAAGATCTTTGAAATGTTCTCTTTGCTGGGAACAGAAGGTGCAGGCCGTTATCCACCACAAGTGACATAGTACAAGCTCTCTTTGAACTTTTTGGTTCTACGTTACCCCGATTTCTCAGTTATATTTTCCTTTGCCATAAGCACAGATAATATAATACTAGCGTACCATTAGGAAAGAATTGATTTAAAAAAGGTTTTTGGTTAAACACCAAGCCAACATTTCGTAAGCGCGTCTTTACCAAATGGATCACTTTTGATGTCTGCGTCTTTGGATCTCAACATTGCTGGTGTGTCATGAAACCTTTGTTTTTACTGTTTCAGATACTTCAGCACAGAAAATTTTGCGGAGAATTTCAACGCTGAATTGAGAAAGAAATTGGGCAAGGAGATTGAGGTAGGCCCCTTCAATGTTCCATTTAGGCCGCGGGCACGAAGTCAGCGGACGGCGGGGTGGCGGACCCGGTCACGAAGCCAGCGAGCAGATCGCGCGGCGCTAGAGCGGCGTAGTATTGTGTTATGAGATATTTTTGCCTTGTTCGCGAACAAGAATTATTTAAATAATTTGATCCACCACGTCGACCGGTATTTTGAAACATCGGTCGTTAAAAAGCCAGAAAATAAAATACACAACACTACGTCAATGCAGACGCGCGGGCACCGCAACCGCTAACCGTTAACCGCTCCCGCGCCGCCGCCGCCGCCGCCGCCGCCGCCGCCGCCGCCGCCGCCGCCGCCGCCGCCGCTGCCGCCGCCGCCGCCGCCCGGGCGCTAATTTCGTGCCCGGAGCCTTAATGATTTTTATAACTGTGTGTGAACCCTTAATGTGCGAAATTCGACACGCACTTGGCCAGTTTTTTTTTTATCGTGATCTCACGTTTTTAACCTACTTTCGAAAAAGGAGGAGGTTCTATATTCGACTGTATGTATGTTTTTTTTTTTTTCCGCCGATTTCTCCGTCAGTTGTGGACCGATTTTCAAAATTCTTTTTTATCCGAAAGAATATACTCCCGAGGTGGTCCCATATAAATTTTATCGAAATTGCTTCAGCGCTTTTTTAAGAAACTGAACAAAAACGAAAAATACGTATACCTCGATGACGTATTGGTCTTCTCCAAATGTTTAAATTCCACGTTCCATGTTATTGGGGTTTTTAGTTCTGGACTATAACAACTAAAAAGTGAAATATAAAAATCTTTTTTACAAAAAAAACAACCGACTTCCAAAAAAAAAATACACTAAAAATTAAAAAATAACTTTAATTACGGAAGTCGGTGTTTGTATTTTACTTCTTCGTTATTTGACACCGACTTCCGAAATTAAAGTTATTTTTTTTATTTTTTGGAAGTCGGTTGTTTTTGTTGTAAAAAAGTTTTTTATCCTATAATAAAAGTTGTTCATAATGATATTTTCATTTATTGTGTATCGTCGACTGCGTATTGTTTAGGAGAGCTAATGTCTAGTCTCTGCAGTCGCAGCAAGGAAGCACGGCGCGGGTGGCCGGCAAGCCGCGGCAGCAATGGACGCTCAACATTATATCGGTAACTACATCATCAATTATATTTTAAAGTAGCTTGCGGCTTCGCCGGCGTGGAATTAGTACTTCCCCCATTATAAATTACAGCCTATGTGCTCTTCCAGACTATAATCTATCTCTGTCTCAAATTTCATCCAGATCCGTCCAGCCATTCTGGCGTGATTGAGTAACAAATATCCTTCCAAACTTTCGCATTTGGGCCCTGTCCGCACCACGATTTTTCACCGCGCGATTTTTTTCTCGCAATTCTGTAACATATTGAATCATTTAGGAGTAGCCGCACTGGTAGTTAAAAATTCGCGCGGAAAATATATCTGTGATTTGTAAATTGAACGCGATGCGATGCGGATTTATTTCCGCGCGAATGTTTTGTACTGTATAAAGTAGTATGGCTATGTCCGCACTGCGAAACATAATACGCGCGTTTTGCTCTCAGTCGTGCACCAGCGCTGTTGACAGCATATCGTGCGCTTAGTCTCCCGATCGGATTTACTATTTATTTACCTCCGTCTGTTACTAAATATACACTGGAATGTTACAATAGTCAAATGGATAGATTAAAATGAATGGTTATTATCAGCGACAGAATGACAGAGGTGGCAGAGTATTTTTACCCCCCCCCCTCCCCCCCTCCTTCCTTAGAGTTAATATATATTATATACATAATAAGTACTATATATGTATTATTCTTTTAATAAAATTGATTTTATGTTTGATAAAAATGAAACCTAATTAAGAGTAAGAAAGCTTTCATATTATTCTATTTAATCTTACACTACTGTACAGACTGTACCTACTACCTCTAAGTTTGGAGCATCTTTTGCCCGACCCATTAGTCGTAGTAAATTATCGAATGATTTTTTAGTCATTCCATAATATCTGAAAAACGTTTCACTGTATTTTCGCAGCGCTTGATGTTTTAATGTAGAAAAATCCTTTCATAGGCCGTAATGGGTGAACCCAATGCATGACATTTTTTGATACGTCTGTTACGTCACGCCGCCGCCGTAAATTTAAAAAATCTGTTGTTCATTTTAGACATTTGACGTTCGTCTCAGCAGGGAACAGCATCGAACTGATAAAAATCGCGCAAAATTTTATTCGCAGTGCGTACTAGGTGTAATTCCGGCTACGGAATATAATCCACGCGAATAAAAATCGCACGGTGAAAAATCGCGGTGCGGACACAGCGCCTAATATTAGTAGGATCGTCGCCTTAAGTTTCAACACTGCGAATGTCAAAATCTTATACTTTTCAAGAGAGCAAAATAAACGGTTTGGCAGCACATAACATAGTTTTGTGAAATGAGTTACCTACGCACTATTGCTATGTCAATAAAACTTAGTTACGCCCTTTTTTGCTGTGGCTGTTACGTGCAAAACTGACATTACACACTGTTTTGGTTTTTAGGGTTCCATACCCGAAGGGTTCAAACGCTGTCCTATTGCTGTCACTCACGTATCCTTCTGTCCGTCGTCTGTCACTCAGACGTTGTCAGGTTTTACAGCCAAACGGTTGGAGCTACAGTCTTACAGTCTGTTTTTAAGGGGGGCTCCCATACAGCTGGGGGGCGAGAAAATTTTACATTTGAACCCTTTTTTTTTACCCTATATGTGTGTGTGTGTTGTGTGTGTGTGTGTGTGTGTGTGTGTGGATGTGTGGGTGTGTGGGTGTGTGTGGGTGTGTGTGTGGGTGTGGGTGGGTGTGGGTGGGTGTGGGTGTGGGTGTGGGTGTGTGTGGGTGTGTGTGGGTGTGTGTGTGTGGGTGTGTGTGTGGGTGTGTGTGTGGGTGTGTGTGTGGGTGTGTGTGTGTGTGTGTGTGTGTTTCCGACAAACACGTGGCCGGTGTTTTTAAATAACGCATCAACTAGGGCATCAGCATATTGGTTCATTCAAATCAACGTTTAGATATGTCAAACGGCCTTTCGATTTCCTATCGAATGACATACGAAACGTAAGTTGACATCAATTTGATAGGCATTATGCAGTACATTGCTCGGTGGACATCGATTATAATAGGCACTACGGTTTTCCTATAGGTCAAAGCAGCAATGTACGGCAAAGTGCCTATCAAATTGATGTCAACTGAGTTAGCGAATACGCCTGCTGAGCCGCGATGATTCTTTCAAAGACAGTCGCGTCCCGAACACTCTCGCGACTCTTGTCTATGCCCCTAACTGGCTAATACGTCAATTTAGAATGTATTTTCGCAGGACTCCTCTAGGTCGCGGACAGACAGCACGGCGGGCGAGTCTCTCATCGACTACAACTACACCACACCCAGTCAGTACCTACCATTTCTATCTTTGTTACATTATAGAGATTGTGTTGACATTGAACGGGAGCGCAGGGCTCTGGCGGTCAGGGGTAATATGTTGGCACGAAGATTTGCTCGGTGTACTGATCAAGTGAAGACAACGCCTTTTAAAGCTTATTGTCAAGAGTTTTTGCACCGGTAATCTTTGGGTCAACTACTCGCTCTGCGCGTCCAATATAATAATGTTTTAGGATGCTGTTGCGATTGCCTCGTTTCTGCAGTGCCTCGGAAATTTTCGCGGTAACCCATACCGATGGGTTTTAGGCCATCCTCCGCAAGAAAACGGCCTCGCTCTTGAGCAGAATAAGAGGCAGTCACAATAGCATCCTGAAGGCCGTGGCGGCCGATGCTTCCTCCACCATAGTAAAGCAATTTGTGAGAAGACTTAATTATACCTTAGTATTTCGTTGCTCTAGTTAATGAGTGGTCTTCTCATTAATTCGTCTTTAGTTAAATTACTAACAATAAGTGTTTAAGTGCAAACCCGTTACTAACAATTTATGGATCTCTTAGTTGTCCGAAGTAAAATGATATTTATTATTATTATTTACCTTTTTTATCGGGAGTCCGACCTTCAAAAGGCACCTGGACTTTAGGAGCAAAAACCAGGGAGTGTGATATTCTCACCCCACTAAAACCACCCCGGTGGTCACCATCAGCACATGGAAGGGGTACCATTACCTCTTAAAAGACAACTCTGGAACCCACTCTGTGCAACGCCTGGTATACTTACCCCTTTTTTTTTTGGGGCGGTTGGAAATCATCCTATAGTTTCTCCCGCTCTGGGTGGAGCGGCAGGGCGTGAGGCGTGAGTGCCCACAGGCGCGGTAACTCGGTTTCGAATTTATCCACGACCCCTGGGCGGAGGGTATATCCCTGAGGAGACTATAAAAGGGTCTGTAAGGTTTGACACATTTTGCCCCTTTCTAGGCTTTTCTGCACGGATTTTAGCAGACAAAATATCTTGCACGCAAATACGCGCGAGTTTTGTGCAGTGAGCGAACCTCCACTCACACTTTTAACAGTAGATACTCAATATTTTTGTGTTGTATTTAGTGCTGTTTCTATAGCATGAAATATATGTTTTTAGATTCTGAAGCACAAATGGAGACGAGTGCAGAGAAGAAAACGCAGCCCGTTCGCACTGTCGGTGACCCCACGCACGACACCACAGAGGTAACTATATTGATCCTCTTCAACACTGTGTGCTGTCTTTTCGAATATTTCAGAGAATTATAAGCCTAACGAAAGTAGAATTGAAGTAAGATTTATCAAGGGTAAGATCATAAATACATCCTCATGATACCTGATGTTTTTGAGTATCAAACGTTTCAATTCGCAGTATGTGTTTGATGTTTTCCGAAGATTTCTAGTTTTGAAACTGAAATCTTAACTGTGTCCCTGTATCCATCGTGCTGTGTTAATTACCAAATTTTCTTTATTTCGATCTTAACTTAACTTTTAACGTAACTTATCTCAACTTTTAACGTAACTTAACTTTTCCTTAACTTATCTTTTCCTTAACTTATCTTTTCCTTCTTTGTGTCTTATTTCATATCCTCAGCACACAGCTCCTCCGTCCGTGACAGCACTGCCGCCAGCCTCCCGGCCCGCACTGCCGCGCTCACTCGCGAGAGCTATCAACGACACCTTCCAAGTAACACTCGTCATTCATATTATTGTAC
Source organism: Polia nebulosa (assembly GCA_951329385.1). Lineage (NCBI taxonomy): Eukaryota > Metazoa > Arthropoda > Insecta > Lepidoptera > Noctuidae > Polia > Polia nebulosa. Next base: position 25,990,571 of record OX589607.1, on the reverse strand, counting down.
CTACCCTGATAATGATGTATTCACGAATCGACAAATTTAGTGTACCTTCAAGTAAGCTGGAGCAACGAGCTTCGGTGGCAGCTAGATGGGTCATGTCATAACGTCACAAAAAACTTTAACAATATTTTGCCTGATTTATAACTTAGCTTTGGGACCGGGAGAAAACATATTATCATTACTGTGTGAAAATAAAAAACTTATTGACACTGACGTTTTCAAATATGATCCTGTTAAGCCCTGGCACTCACTGGTGAGTGCGACAAAAAAAAAATATTAAAGTGAAAAAAAAAAAAAATAATCGGCTGTCAACCCGGGTTGTCGTCGGGGTTCAATTTGAAACCCGGATTTGGCCGATGGGGGTAGAAGGGTTAATCTACACAGACATCTCTAACAGGGTGAAAACACACACACATCACACAAAAGATCTGATGATGGGTTTCGGAGACAGACAACGGAACTCTTCAAAAATTGACAGCAAATCAACCGCGATTGCTGCTATCGTATGTCTATGAATTGTTAACACAGTTTGGGGAACCACAACTAAAAAGTGAAAAATAAAAAACTTTTTGACAAAACAGGAACACCTACTTCCGAAATTAAAGTTATTTTGCACTTTTTTTGGAAGTCGGTTCTGTTTTTTTGAAAAAAAGTTTTTTTTGTTTTTTTTTTATGTATGTAACCACCGTGATATGACATTTTTATATTGGGTGTAAAGACAGTTTCCGAAGCCGAAAGCCACATATTCTACCCATTATTTCTTTGATTTTTTTTTTTTCCACTAGACCATACCTGGGAATCCACTGGTTCTGGAGATATTGAAGCTCAAAGTCGCAATATTTTACGAAAATTAATTCCAAGTGTTATTACTAAACTTTTTTGATAGAACTTGCACATGGTGTTCATTGATCTTGAGAAAGCGTCCTCCTTTTTTTGAAGTCGGTTAAAAAAGACATGTTGCGCCGACCCCAAATAAATTGGGATAAGTGCAGGAGAATGATGATGATTACTAAACTTTTTTCCTAACAAACATTACCTGAATTTTCGTTTTTTTTTTCGAAACTTCGAAATTACGCATTTGAAGTTACAAAAACGCAAGGAATATTAAACGTATCCGACAAGTACGTATGTGGTTTAGAGTGAAGGGCAGGGTTTAACTCCACTTGCCTGGGTTCGCGTTACATTGCGCGCAAAAAAAAAATTTATTTTTTTTCATACCTAAAAATAAAAGTCGTTTTCCAGCAATAACTTTTGCGCAAAGCTACTTTATTAGATGTACAGCATGCGTAGTTGACGGCTATGTGATGTGTCTTTACACCCTGTATATAATTTATGATGGGGGAAGTACTATTACCACCCGGGCGAAACCGCTGGCAGAATCTACATTATATATAATAAATTGTGACAGGGCCTGGCTGCCGCACTTATCTGTATACTACATTGTGAGCCTAAAAGAGGTTGGAGAGGATTTTTGAGTATGTTTAAAATTATTATGAAGTCATATCATGAGTTATTTTTTCAGACGTTTCCTGTACCAGTGAACACGTACCCAAGGACACCATATATCAAAAAGTAAGTAGAACTTAAAATATTTTACGATAATTGTTGTTTTATCACCTTTGGCCGCTTTAAGCCATTTTCAACTGCGAGTCACAAAATTTACGACTAGGGACTGTATTTCTTTAATCCTTTTTCTGTCTTCTGACATGATCCAGGGTGAACAATAAACTGGTGATGGATGAGGAGCTGCTGCGAGGTCGCGCGGTCGCCAAGAAGGGCACTAAGAAGGCGGTGCCCGAGCTGTCGCTGCCGTACGTACCGGGAGGCAAGCAGCAGAACCGGACGGGCGGCAACAGAGGTAGCTCTTATAAATCTTAGCTAATTTTGGCATCCACATAGTATTCTTCGGTAATCTTCGATACCCACAGCCGTTGTTTGTTGTTTTGTTGTGTATGTCGTTAATTTGTGGCAAATAAATTCTATTTCTTTCTTTCAGCCAGGGAAGGGCACTATATACCTGTGTGTACATTTTTTGTATTAATTTATATACCTATATATTATCACGTTATAGTAACAGTAACTTCTATTCAGTGCTTATTAGGGTTACCGTTTAGAACGAAACCGAGTCAACTTAAAGATTCTCGGGTTCATCGGCTTGTTTCTGACAAGCCAATGAACCCGAGAAACTTCTATTTTATTTGATATGCATCTGCCTAGCCTTTTCCCAACTACCTTGGGGTCGGCTTCCAGCCTAGCCAGATGCAGCTGAATACCAGTATTTTACATGGAGCGACTGCCTATCTGACCTCCACAACCCAGTTACTGGGTAATACGATACCCCTTTTTCTTTTTTTTTTGTGGGTTGGTAAATCATCCAATGACATCTTCCGCTCTAGGGTGGAGCGGAAGGGCGTGTCAGACTCTTACTGACTAAAACCCACCCCTGTTCCTTCCCAGCCCTGAGTGCCCAGGGGCGAGGTAACTATGATACGATACCCCTTGGTAAGACTGGTTGTCAGACTTTCGGGCTTCTGACGACCCGTAACGACTGTCAAAGATCCACGATTGACAGCCGGGACCAACGGCTTAACGTGCTTTCCGAGGCACGGAGGAGTCTCGGTATGTAAAGATGGTCACTCATCCATGGACCAACCCCGGCAAGCGTAGCTTAACCTGATAGATCGACCCGTGCGGCTGTTATTACTTTAGCCGCGAGCTCCACTATTAACTACTGAACTATTTTATTTGACATACATAGTTAACTACCCCTACCTACGCGGTTCCGTCAGGAATGAGGAGAATGTTGTATGCACGTCAGGATCAAGTTGTAAGACTGAGCTTACTGAATTTAATTATTATCTTTTCAGGAAGCAACAGTCCAGTGAAGAAGGTAAAGAAGCCGATCCAGGTGTACCACTCCATCTCAAAAGCGTATGACAACTGGGACGGGATTGTGAGTTTGAACTTATACTCCTGACTAACTTTTGCTTTGACTACTTTCTTAGAAAATATTGGTCTGAAGTCGATCGACTTCAGATCAATATTTCCATTATTTGTTGTGCATATTTTATAGGTAAGTATTAATTTATGGTCAGTTTCACATTTTCCTCTGTATTTATTTTCTTAAACTATGATTCCCTTCGCTCCTACCAACCTCTACAGATTATGTTTCATCACAGTCGGCCAACTACGAGGAAACAGAATCTGTATCCTTCCTTCCAATATTCCTACCGACATTACAATATTCCTAGTTACTGATTTGGCTTCTTACAGTATTGATTGATTTGATTTGATTTATTAAGGTCTTTATTCTCTCTATTGGTTAACAATTATACTATATCTTGCAGTATTGCTGGTTGCTCAAATGACTTCTAACAATATTGTTGGTTGCTAAAATGACTTCTATCAATATTACTGGTTGCTCAATTGGCTTCTAACAATATTACTGGTAGCTGGAATGACTCCTTACGATATTTCTGGTTGAACAAAGTACTTCTAACAATGTTACTGGTTGCGCGAATGACTCCTTACCATATTTCTGGTTGAACAAATTACTTCTAACAATATTACTGGTAGCTCCAATGACTCCTTACGATATTTCTGGTTGAACAAATTACTTCTAACAATGTTACTGGTTTCGCGAATGACTTTGCATATTGCTCAAATTACTTCTAACAATATTTCTGATTACTCAAGTGACTTCTAACAATATTGCTAGTTGCTCAAATGACTTCTTCTCGTGTCACACAGCGTAGCGGCATGGAGATCTCGAGCACCCGATCGCCAACCAACCTGCCCTACATGTGACCGTACCACAGCTACTGGTGGCTCAACCACCGGTAACTACCAGGAACCGTCGTCACCACCGCGAATTAAGACTGCTGTTATCGTGATCTCACGTGACGTACCTTACAAATCAATAGTGTAGTATTATTTCTATCTGATTATTTTAAATTAGGTATCAGATTTCATTTTCTAAATGTTTATGTCGATATTCAATCGATTACAAAATTACGGTTTATCGATTCTTTGCAGTGTTTCAGTTTTTACGCAAATATGCTACCAATAATAAAACAATCGTTTTCGTTAGTTCAAACTTTATCTAATTGTGAGAGCGTAACAAAATTTCGTGATTTTTGAATCGATAAACCCACAGTTTTGAACTCGATTGATTTACCGAATTTTTTACTTATTTTCGCTATAAACGTAGAATAACCAACATAATATTTAAATTAGATTAGATTATCAATTCTGTTACTTAATTTATAAATTGTTTAATTTAATATCGAAAATGGTTGAAAGGATCGTATTGTCTCGAATAGACATGCCAAAGGGATTTTTAGAGAATAGAATTTTGTTATTTTGACGAGTTTAGCCGCTGAGAGGAGCGGTGACAGGGAACGTTGTTTGTAAATATGTATAGTGTTACATTTTATTACACGCAATAAACACTTTATTAATATCGTTTGTTTTCATTAGTAATATGAACCAGGTTTTTTTTTGGTGGGAAATCATCCTATGACTTCTTCCGCTCTAGGGTGGAGCGGAAGGGCGTGTCAGACTCTTACTGACTAAAACCCACCCCTGTTCCTCCCTGCCCTGAATGCCCAGGGGCGAGGTAACTCTTTCGAATTTATCCTCAACCCTCGGGCAGGCATCGGCCACGACGGGCCCCGTCGTGTTTGCTGATAACTCTTTGAGGCGCGCGTGGAACACTACGCGCCGTCGACTCTCGGGCCTGTTGCTGATCAGACGGCGAGTTACCCACTACTCGCCGTCCGCAGGCCCGGGTATATGAACCAGGTTACGCCAAATGTGTTTTTCATTAGTAATATGAACCGGCTTACGCCAAATATGTGTTTTGCGTCTAAATTATTGTTATTTTTTATAGTCACTCTTAGATAGTCACTTTCGTATGGTTGATTCATCATCAAGAATTAGCCTTTATTGGTATTGACATCCAGTCCTAACCAGATGCAGCGGAATACCAATATTTTCATTGAACGACTGCCTATCTGCCCCTTGGATTCAGTTATAGTTCGATTTATAGTTAACTAACGGCCAAGTGGCGCCCTCATTGAATAAAAAATCGTAGCACAGCATAGAAAAGAAATGTTAAAGAATCCAACGTCACGTTTGTTACAAAGAGGACAAAGTATTTTTACGTTGTTAAAACAGGCTCAGAATGTTTCGTATCCAAAGTAGTAGGAAAAGTACCAAAAACGGCCGTTTCCTACACTTTTGCCTACTACTTTGGATACCCCTCAACCCCGCTGTCACATAAATTTGCTACTGCGCAGCGACCCGCGGAGTATTCCAATCTGCCAAAAGCTTTCATGCTACCTGTTAGTACTGGGTGATACTATAGTACGCGGTTAGACTGTTTAGCAGAACTTGAGCTCTAGAAAAACTGACATACTATCGGCTATAGCGAACGTGCACGACGAAGGGTCTGCCACCTGGTGAAGAAAAGCGAAATAAATCAAAATCTGTCTCCATATCGTAGAGAAATGATGAAAACGGGGATTTGATCAAATCCCTGCGAGAGATGATCAATTCACGTAAGACGTTAAAATATCAACTCTGGGGTGATTTCCCTAAATAAAGTAAGTGACTTTCTATCCGCATGGTGTCTCTACTGTCGACTTTGTGCTGCTCGCTAAAGTTATGTACGCTCCCATAGCGATTGTCCCAAATATTTGATCACGTGAAATTTCGGAAGCGCTTGTATATCCCACACATTTGTCTTTTCAACTATTATTATTACTGAGAGACTGTCATTAAGTCTAGAGGCTCTTTAAGCTTAGCAGCACCAAGAGTTTAAATCCAACAGTGCGCTTATTATTATTTTTTTAGATGTGTTTGCTCTTGACTCTAGTCCAGGTCAGAGGTGACAGAGCCAGAGTCGACGATGGAGCGAGCTTACCCAGAAGAAGCCTGTTCACTCTAACTTTGAAGAGATTAGGGTTGTATGCATTCGGAAATACAGACGCAGGTAGAGAGTTCCACTCCTCTGCTGTGCGCATTATGAAAGAAGTTCGGAAACGTTTAGTGCGAATTCGTGGAATAGCAACAAGGTAGCGATGGTAACTTGCAGTGCGTCTAGATGTTCGATGGTAGAAGGGGGCCGGTGGGATGAGGTCCTGGAGTTCTTGGGGACACTCTCCGAAGTACATTCTGTAGAAGACCGACAAGCAGGCAACCTTGCGGCGATGAGCCAAGCTATGAAGGTAGGCACCCCTAAGTTTTACGTCTTCAATAAGCATCTTAGCTCTGCGTTCCACTGAGTCAAGCGCAGCAAGTTGGTATTTAGCTGAACCATCCCAGAGGCGGTTGCAATACTCCATGCAAGATCGGACTTGTGCTTATGTAAGTAGGTGAAAGTTGACCACTTTTCAAACTCGTTTCTAAGGAAATAAGGGCAAAAATTAGCCGACCGTGAACCTTTACGATTATTCTTGAGATATTAAGGCTCACATTAAAATAAAACTGCGATCATTAATTTATATAATTATAATATTATTCTAGTTGGCAGTTAATGACTATAGTACAATAATATCATAGACGTACGTCACCTATGAACGATACAAATGGCATACAAAATTGCTATAAAATAATAACAGCTTATCATGAAGGCTCCGATTCTGCATTGAAGTTAACTTTGGCTTAATTTATCAGAATTCGGACTTACATTACACGAAAATACATTTAGCTTATGAAATAACAACAATACTCAAGTAGCCCAATATGTCAGATTAATACTTGAAGACTCTCTAATGTTGGACCAATGCTTGAATAGTCTAAAATATTAGACCAATACTTGAATTATTCTTTATGTTACACCAATCCTTGAATAGTCCAAAATATTAGACTAATACTTGAATAATCCTTTCAAGTGGCATCAATGATTGAATTGTCCAAAACATTAGACCAATACTTGAATAATCCTTTACGTTGCACCAATGCTTGAATACTCCAAAATATTAGACGACTACTTGAATAGTTGAAAAGTATTACTTAAACCAACACAAACTTAAATGGTCTAATGAATTGAACAAAAACTCAAATAGTTCAATACTTAATTATTCCAATATAATATATGAGACCAACAATACTTGAATAGTCCAACACATGTGGTGACTTCGAGTATAATAACTGATAGAACTGAAAATCAAACTGACGTTTTTAGCAGCCTAACTGGTTGTGAAAGTCTTATTAAATAAGCTACAATATATTTTCGTTTCCAAGCAGTAATACTGAAGCGCTATATGTTGAAGGACTGGTAAATATCACATTAGCCTACACGACAACTAACTTACAATTTTGTTCATTAATTAGTTACTGCTAACGAAATGCATTATGTTTTAAATATTAGAGTTTTCGAACTATCGAGATCAACTTAATTAATATACGAGTAATTAGCACCGATGTTGTGTTACCTAAAAGTAACACAAATATTTAGGCTTTTTTGGAATCCGTTGAGACTTGAATTTTTCTTGCTGAAATCGTCACAGTGTAGTTTGGTCAGTAGAACAATATGTCAAACTGAGTGCATATCTACTTTTGGAATGTTTTTACACTATGTGATTACAATATTGGTCAAGTGCATGGATATTTACAGATTTTTATGTAGAGTACGCACTAAGTGTTCAGGCTGTGACAAAGTACCCACGGGTACATACATTCTTAGGTCGTTAATGAGACAGCCTGACTGCGTAGGACGCTATCTACTCATAATATACTTAACATTGTTGCCGCTGAAAAATTGGTAGTGCCTTTTCAATCGGGCCAAAAGTTCTTAAAACAAAACAAGTAAGATTATGATTTTTCTTTTTCCACACTATATTTACAAGAAAATGTACAATCAAAATTACTATTTTGTCCTTTGAGAAAGCCCTCCTCTTGCACAGAAAATCTTTTACGAATCCCGAAGAAACCATTCCAGTTTTTAACTTCGCACAAACCACTGGTTTGTCTATCTTTTCTCACGCTTTCTAGAAGTTTCAAAAATGAATTTTATCATCTGTCTCTCTAACGAAACGGCAAAAATGCAAGTAAAAGTTTCCAGCTTATGAGCTAAGTGAGTAAAAAACGAACGCATCGGTTGCGCAGGCGCACGTGACGTCACGATGCGTATTCAAGATTGTGGCGCGCGCAAAATGTCTGGCGTCTGTGGAGGAGGGCAGGCGGCCACTAGGAGCTCGCCACCGCTCTCCGTGATGGGCACCGTCTTGTGGTAGTTTATGAGATCAGCTGAAACAAAATGTTTTAAAATTAGACAATTTTCAAAAGGCTTACAAAGAGTGTTAGTCAGTATTAAAGTTTCCTCGGGACAAAGGACGGCTCAGACCAACATATTAGGCAATCTGTGGTTACACAACATATTTCTGCATCCACTTGTAAGAAAAGCACAAAACAATAGCAGGAACTTAGAGCCGGTACGGCGAGCTTGCAGCGCCGCCGGTCGCGGTGTGACGTCACACTCCACAGTGACGCACGTGACTACATACCGAGCGTGGCGTGCGCGACGTGCCCGGTGGGCAGCAGGCGGTAGGCGCGCGGTGTGACGTCACACTCCACAGTGACGCACGTGACTACATACCGAGCGTGGCGTGCGCGACGTGCCCGGTGGGCAGCAGGCGGTAGGCGCGCGGTGTGACGTCACACTCCACAGTGACGCACGTGACTACATACCGAGCGTGGCGTGCGCGACGTGCCCGGTGGGCAGCAGGCGGTAGGCGCGCGGTGTGACGTCACACTCCACAGTGACGCACGTGACTACATACCGAGCGTGGCGTGCGCGACGTGCCCGGTGGGCAGCAGGCGGTAGGCGCGCGGTGTGACGTCACACTCCACAGTGACGCACGTGACTACATACCGAGCGTGGCGTGCGCGACGTGCCCGGTGGGCAGCAGGCGGTAGGCGCGCGGTGTGACGTCACACTCCACAGTGACGCACGTGACTACATACCGAGCGTGGCGTGCGCGACGTGCCCGGTGGGCAGCAGGCGGTAGGCGCGCGGTGTGACGTCACACTCCACAGTGACGCACGTGACTACATACCGAGCGTGGCGTGCGCGACGTGCCCGGTGGGCAGCAGGCGGTAGGCGCGCGGTGTGACGTCACACTCCACAGTGACGCACGTGACTACATACCGAGCGTGGCGTGCGCGACGTGCCCGGTGGGCAGCAGGCGGTAGGCGCGCGGTGTGACGTCACACTCCACAGTGACGCACGTGACTACTGTAGTGTGTAAGACTAATGTGTGTGTGCACATCTGTATCTTAATATTAAGTATCATACATATTATAAGGACTGAACGTACGCGAAGCGCAGTAATATACAATACACCAATGAAGGCACTTGTTTCAATCATCTTCCCGAACCGACAACCTTACATGGCGACCCTGCCATCTGAGACGGGTGCCGAGTGCGGTCGCATAGTATGGTACAAGTGACATTCTTTTTGAGTTTAAAAGTGGACTAATATTATATTGGTTAAAATGTGCCGGTCGAATATAGAAAAAGAAGACGTTATCATATCACAAAGTGCATCGGGTGGTTCAAATTCGGCGTCTATGCAGGAGTACCATTTATCAAACATTAGTATCGTGATGTTCATTATCTGCACCATATTAGGAATCGCCGGACTATATGCAGTATACAAGCTTTACCAAAAATGTCATTATTCCTGGATAAGGAATGAGGTTCTCGCTCAAAACCTAGCACGATCATTTCGACGACCACACACCGAGACTCGTGTCTGTTACGAGTGCCGCCAGCAACGCCAGGAGCAGCGCCAGGAGACTCGCCAGGAAGCGGGTACCAGAGGCCAGAAACCGCAGTAAGTGACAAAGATAGTCAGTGATAAGTGAAGTGATTGGTGTTCGGGCAACAAGTGAAATATTAAATGTTCCCGCAACGGTTATTGGACGAATTTCTAGTTACTATATCCATTATTTTATTTTTTACATATTATGTTCTGTCATGTAATTATCTAGAGTAAGTATTGGTAATGTGCGTATTTCTTTTTATTGGTAATGGCAAATGACCTAGGAGTGTTATATGACCAATTAAAAAATATAGAAAGTAATTTGAAAAAACTAAGTTATCCTAAAAGGACAGAAACTGTACTAAAACAAAAGTTACAAGAAGCATCATTGTTAAAACAACAATTTGATGAATGTATACAAACCGTATCTGTAAAAATTGAACAGAAACAATTTAGTACAAAAGTTTTACAGGAAATACAGTCATACTGTGATTTATTTAAAAGAACTTTTAACCAAATATACACTTTTTGCTCCAAAACATATAGTTCTCAACCAAGTGCTGAGTGTACAGTCGAGGCTAGAACAGAAGTAGACAATATGGAGGCTTTTAATTACAGGACTGCCGTGGCATTATTACCAGTTATGAATGGTGACGAAAATGTGACGAAAAGTTTAATAGATGCCATAGAGTTATATAGTTGTTCACTTAACGAAGAAAGCAACAAAATGCTTGTTAAATTTGTTTTAAAAACCCGATTAAACGAGAACGCTAAATTAAGATTGTCTGCCTCTTATGACAGCTGTGAGTTGCTTATGATTGAGATGCGTCAACACCTTCTTACAAAAAAGTCGAGTACAGCAATACACAAGGAGTTGACACAAATCAATCAAAACGGTTCTTCTATAGAAAAATATGGATCGAGGGTCGAGCAGCTTTTTGTAGATCTGACGGTCGCGCAGGCAGGTGAGGATCTAAGTGCATATAAAATATTACGTCCTCAAAATGAGAAAATAGCAATGAAATGTTTCATTGATGGCTTGCGAAACCGCGAAGTACGCACTATTTTAGCAGCGCGAAATTATGATACTTTGAAAGATACTATAAGAGCAGCTAAGGATGAGGACTTGTCATGCAGTCGGCAATCATCAAACACATCTGTGTATGTCGGATACCAAAACACATTTAAAAATCGCGGATACAGCTACAATAACAATAGACGTCCTAATAGGTCGGACCCATCCCGCCCTCCCGTTCGTGTATTCATACAAAGAGGAAATAGTAGGGGATTTTTTCAAAATTATAGGCCAAATCAGCAACAGTTCAGCAACAATCGTGGTCACATGCGTGGTTCATATCGCGGGAGGCCTGGACGGAATTTTACACGCAGAGGTAATGTACATGCTATAGAAAATGGCATGAATAGTATCGATTTAAGTGACGGGAATCGAACTCGCCAAACTACAGATAGACCCATTTCTGAACCATTGCAGTTTTTTCGATAATCATTTTATATATGCTTGTAACAACAACAGCTCGGTTGAATTCTTAGTACAAGGTTCCAAATATGGATTGCTTATAGATACTGGGGCATCACTATCAATATTGAAATATGAAACTGTGGCACGTTGGAATATTCCAGTACAAAAGGAATACATTTCCATAAATGGCATTGGTGGCAAAGTACTTACATCAGGTTATGTTTATGTTACATTGATCGCAAAAGGACAGGAATTTGTACACAAATTTTACATTATGCAGCACATACCAGGTTTACAACATGGTATAATCGGCAGAGATTTTATGAGCAAATATAACGCTATTTTGAATTATGAAAATAATACGATAACATTACAGAAAAATGACAATAATTTAACTCTGCCCATGATTAATAGTACACTAAGTAATACCAGTTTCTTAAAAATTCCACCGAGATGTGAGAAAATATATATGTTAGACAGTAGTTTTAACGAGGACTGCGTAATTTTACCGAAACAATTATGTGACGGAGTTTTTATAGCAGGAAGTATTTGTAAACCAAACAACAGACAAATAAGTGTAAAAATATTAAATACTCGCGAAACACAGGTAGATATTAATTATTTTAGACCTGAAATACATTTGTTATCAGATTATAACATTTGTAACTTTGGACGAGACAGTCAAATTGATGGAGAAAGAGTACGCACTATGTTTTCTCTTTTAAAATTAAACCATCTAAACAATGAAGAAAGGTCATCAATCGAAAATATATGCGCAAAATATTCGGATGTGTTTCATCTTCCAAATGATAAATTATCAACCACTAACCTTTACGAGCAAGGTATACAGTTAAGACAAAATGCTGATCCAGTTTACACTAGACAGTACAGGTTGCCATTTTCACAACGTAAGGAAATTGAAACACAAGTTAAGAAAATGCTATCTGAAAATATTATAGAACCAGCAAAAAGTGAGTGGTCAAGCCCTATTCTGTTGGTACCTAAAAAGTCAGACGACACCACCAAGAAATGGAGGCTTGTTATAGATTTTCGTAAGTTAAATACTAGAATCTTAGACGATAAATTTCCACTACCAAATATAACCGATATTCTAGATTCGCTATCCGGTTCAATGTATTTTACACAATTAGATTTATCACAAGCATATTATCAAGCAAAATTAAAACCTGAAAGCAGAAAGTATACAGCATTCACTACGCCTTCAGGCCAATATCAAATGACCAGGTTACCAATGGGATTAAAAATTAGCCCAAATGCATTCTCTCGTATAATGACAATTGCCATGTCTGGACTTACATACGACAAATTATTTGTCTATTTGGATAATTTGATCTGTTTTGGACGTAATTTGGAAATTCACAATAAAAATCTTATAGAAATTTTAACTAGATTGCGTAAAGTTAACTTGAAACTTAATCCAATTAAGTGCGATTTCTTAAGAAAAGAAATGCAGCTATTAGGACATGTTGTTTCATCAGAAGGAATAAAACCAGATTTAGAGAAAGTAAACATAGTAAAAAATTATCCTGTGCCCAAAAATGCAGACGAAACAAAAAGATTCATAGCGTTTGTCAACTTTTACAGAAAATTTATACCAGAATTTTCCGCAATATCTTTACCGCTTAATAAGCTGTGTCGAAAAAATGTTAACTTTGAATGGTCACATGAGTGTCAGAAATCCTTCGAATCCCTTAAAGAGTTATTAACATCTCCACCAGTATTACAGTATCCCAACTTCGATGAAAACAATACTTTTATTCTACAAACAGATGCGTCCGGGTACGCAATCGGGTCCGTGCTATGCAATGGTGATAACAGACCGATTGCGTATGCTAGTCGAACTCTTAATAAAGCAGAAATAAGGTACCCCACGATAGAAAAAGAGTTACTCGCTATCGTATGGTCAGTAAAATATTTCCGACCATATCTTTACGGTAGAAAATTTGTAATCAAAACCGACCACAAACCATTAGTTTACTTATTTAATCAAACCAATCCATCAAGTCGTTTAACTAAATTTCGTTTAATAATAGAGGAATATGATTACATAATAGAATATGTTCGAGGTACAGACAACGCAGCTGCAGACGCCTTGTCACGTATCCGAATAACAAGCGATGAATTGAAGGAAATTAATCAGCACGTAGTGTCAGTATTCACTAGAGGTCAGAAAAAACGTATGTGTGAACAAAGTATACAAGGTGGGAGTGACAACCCTGCGGTTGCCAAGCAAACTACAAACGACTGGTCTGATCACCCAAGAGTTTTAGAGTTGCTAGAAAAACCAAAGGATTGCACTGAGTTAAGGTTTGTCAATGAAAAAGAATGGAATAACCAAACTAATACATTACTAAATTTTGACTCAACAAATTGCATACTAAGAGTAAATCAATCTTACCGATTACAATGCGCACGAGATGCCTTTGTACGGGAGTTGGCTAATTACTGCAAACAAATGAAACTTGATAATGTGTACATTGTACAAAGTAGTGAAAACATTGAGCTAACAAGAGAGTTAGTTCAAAACATAAATAACACACCTAGTTGGTCCGGACCACGTTTATATATTATAAAAGGTGTAAAAGTAATAAATGATAACGATACGAAACGTATCATCTTAAACGACTACCACTTATTACCGAGTAGCGGCCACGCCGGTATACGACGAATGATAAATAATATAAAACGCCGCTATTCTTGGCCAAAATTAGAAATTGACGTCACGGATTTTGTAAATCGCTGCGACAAATGCAAGCGACAGAAACATTTTCGGAACATAAAACAGCCAATGGTCCTGACTGACACAGGCCATTCGGCGTTTGATAGAGTATTTTTAGATTTAGTTGGGCCCTTAAGTAAGGATAGTGATAATTATATGTATGTACTCACACTTCAGTGTGATCTAAGTAAGTATGTAGAAGCTTATCCGCTTAGAAATAAGGATTCAGTTTCAGTGGCGACGGCTTTCATTAATAATTTTGTATTGCGATATGGCATTCCTAGAAATATTATATCAGATCGCGGAACCGAGTTCGTATCGAAAGTAATGAATGAAGTATGTAAAACATTAAAAAATAACTCAACAAACATCTACTGCATATCATCATCAAACAATAGGAGGTCTAGAAAATACACATAAAAATTTACTATCATTCCTACGCATACAAACAGAGAACCAACCACAAAATTGGAGTTTATGGCTACCATATTGGTGCTTTGCTTTTAACACAACTGTACATACAGAAACTAAATACACTCCGTATGAACTCGTATTTGGAAAACATTGCAATTTACCAAGTAATTTAACTTCAGATATTGAACCGCTTTATAACTATTACGATTACCCACAACAACTCAGATACAGACTTCAAAAGTCACAGTACGACGCAAGACAAAATTTAATTGTTAGTAAACAGGTCAGAAAAAGTAAATATAATTTGTATACCAACCCTGTTACATACAGTACCGGTGACATGATACTACTTAAAAATGAACAAGCTGTAAACAAATTAGATCCATTGTATATAGGACCATACCAAGTTATAGAAGATTGTAATCCTAATTTAAAGATAATGTATAAAGGTAAAGAAGTTATAGTACATAAAAATAGAACCAGACCATATATTAAATGACTTTATGTAAGCTGTCCACGTGAATGTATAACTACATTAAATAATACTTTACTTGTAATAATTAATTTGTGTGTAACCCACTGTTATAATTATTATCATTATTTTTTTAATATCTCTTCAATATCTAACCTACATAAGCATTGTATTTGAGTAAGAATAATAGTATAAGGTTGCGATATTCATATAATCGAAAAACAAAAATAAATGTAACCATTATTTTTATTTTATTTTGCCGGTGGGCGTGTAGTGTGTAAGACTAATGTGTGTGTGCACATCTGTATCTTAATATTAAGTATCATACATATTATAAGGACTGAACGTACGCGAAGCGCAGTAATATACAATACACCAATGAAGGCACTTGTTTCAATCATCTTCCCGAACCGACAACCTTACACTACATACCGAGCGTGGCGTGCGCGACGTGCCCGGTGGGCAGCAGGCGGTAGGCGCGCGGTGTGACGTCACACTCCACAGTGACGCACGTGACTACTGTAGTGTGTAAGACTAATGTGTGTGTGCACATCTGTATCTTAATATTAAGTATCATACATATTATAAGGACTGAACGTACGCGAAGCGCAGTAATATACAATACACCAATGAAGGCACTTGTTTCAATCATCTTCCCGAACCGACAACCTTACACTACATACCGAGCGTGGCGTGCGCGACGTGCCCGGTGGGCAGCAGGCGGTAGGCGCGCGGTGTGACGTCACACTCCACAGTGACGCACGTGACTACATACCGAGCGTGGCGTGCGCGACGTGCCCGGTGGGCAGCAGGCGGTAGGCGCGCGGTGTGACGTCACACTCCACAGTGACGCACGTGACTACATACCGAGCGTGGCGTGCGCGACGTGCCCGGTGGGCAGCAGGCGGTAGGCGCGCGGTGTGACGTCACACTCCACAGTGACGCACGTGACTACATACCGAGCGTGGCGTGCGCGACGTGCCCGGTGGGCAGCAGGCGGTAGGCGCGCGGTGTGACGTCACACTCCACAGTGACGCACGTGACTACATACCGAGCGTGGCGTGCGCGACGTGCCCGGTGGGCAGCAGGCGGTAGGCGCGCGGTGTGACGTCACACTCCACAGTGACGCACGTGACTACATACCGAGCGTGGCGTGCGCGACGTGCCCGGTGGGCAGCAGGCGGTAGGCGCGCGGTGTGACGTCACACTCCACAGTGACGCACGTGACTACATACCGAGCGTGGCGTGCGCGACGTGCCCGGTGGGCAGCAGGCGGTAGGCGCGCGGTGTGACGTCACACTCCACAGTGACGCACGTGACTACATACCGAGCGTGGCGTGCGCGACGTGCCCGGTGGGCAGCAGGCGGTAGGCGCGCGGTGTGACGTCACACTCCACAGTGACGCACGTGACTACATACCGAGCGTGGCGTGCGCGACGTGCCCGGTGGGCAGCAGGCGGTAGGCGCGCGGTGTGACGTCACACTCCACAGTGACGCACGTGACTACATACCGAGCGTGGCGTGCGCGACGTGCCCGGTGGGCAGCAGGCGGTAGGCGCGCGGTGTGACGTCACACTCCACAGTGACGCACGTGACTACATACCGAGCGTGGCGTGCGCGACGTGCCCGGTGGGCAGCAGGCGGTAGGCGCGCGGTGTGACGTCACACTCCACAGTGACGCACGTGACTACATACCGAGCGTGGCGTGCGCGACGTGCCCGGTGGGCAGCAGGCGGTAGGCGCGCGGTGTGACGTCACACTCCACAGTGACGCACGTGACTACATACCGAGCGTGGCGTGCGCGACGTGCCCGGTGGGCAGCAGGCGGTAGGCGCGCGGTGTGACGTCACACTCCACAGTGACGCACGTGACTACATACCGAGCGTGGCGTGCGCGACGTGCCCGGTGGGCAGCAGGCGGTAGGCGCGCGGTGTGACGTCACACTCCACAGTGACGCACGTGACTACATACCGAGCGTGGCGTGCGCGACGTGCCCGGTGGGCAGCAGGCGGTAGGCGCGCGGTGTGACGTCACACTCCACAGTGACGCACGTGACTACATACCGAGCGTGGCGTGCGCGACGTGCCCGGTGGGCAGCAGGCGGTAGGCGCGCGGTGTGACGTCACACTCCACAGTGACGCACGTGACTACATACCGAGCGTGGCGTGCGCGACGTGCCCGGTGGGCAGCAGGCGGTAGGCGCGCGGTGTGACGTCACACTCCACAGTGACGCACGTGACTACATACCGAGCGTGGCGTGCGCGACGTGCCCGGTGGGCAGCAGGCGGTAGGCGCGCGGTGTGACGTCACACTCCACAGTGACGCACGTGACTACATACCGAGCGTGGCGTGCGCGACGTGCCCGGTGGGCAGCAGGCGGTAGGCGCGCGGTGTGACGTCACACTCCACAGTGACGCACGTGACTACATACCGAGCGTGGCGTGCGCGACGTGCCCGGTGGGCAGCAGGCGGTAGGCGCGCGGTGTGACGTCACACTCCACAGTGACGCACGTGACTACATACCGAGCGTGGCGTGCGCGACGTGCCCGGTGGGCAGCAGGCGGTAGGCGCGCGGTGTGACGTCACACTCCACAGTGACGCACGTGACTACATACCGAGCGTGGCGTGCGCGACGTGCCCGGTGGGCAGCAGGCGGTAGGCGCGCGGTGTGACGTCACACTCCACAGTGACGCACGTGACTACATACCGAGCGTGGCGTGCGCGACGTGCCCGGTGGGCAGCAGGCGGTAGGCGCGCGGTGTGACGTCACACTCCACAGTGACGCACGTGACTACATACCGAGCGTGGCGTGCGCGACGTGCCCGGTGGGCAGCAGGCGGTAGGCGCGCGGTGTGACGTCACACTCCACAGTGACGCACGTGACTACATACCGAGCGTGGCGTGCGCGACGTGCCCGGTGGGCAGCAGGCGGTAGGCGCGCGGTGTGACGTCACACTCCACAGTGACGCACGTGACTACATACCGAGCGTGGCGTGCGCGACGTGCCCGGTGGGCAGCAGGCGGTAGGCGCGCGGTGTGACGTCACACTCCACAGTGACGCACGTGACTACATACCGAGCGTGGCGTGCGCGACTTGCCCGGTGGGCAGCAGGCGGTAGGCGCGCGGTGTGACGTCACACTCCACAGTGACGCACGTGACTACATACCGAGCGTGGCGTGCGCGACGTGCCCGGTGGGCAGCAGGCGGTAGGCGCGCGGTGTGACGTCACACTCCACAGTGACGCACGTGACTACATACCGAGCGTGGCGTGCGCGACGTGCCCGGTGGGCAGCAGGCGGTAGGCGCGCGGTGTGACGTCACACTCCACAGTGACGCACGTGACTACATACCGAGCGTGGCGTGCGCGACGTGCCCGGTGGGCAGCAGGCGGTAGGCGCGCGGTGTGACGTCACACTCCACAGTGACGCACGTGACTACATACCGAGCGTGGCGTGCGCGACGTGCCCGGTGGGCAGCAGGCGGTAGGCGCGCGGTGTGACGTCACACTCCACAGTGACGCACGTGACTACATACCGAGCGTGGCGTGCGCGACGTGCCCGGTGGGCAGCAGGCGGTAGGCGCGCGGTGTGACGTCACACTCCACAGTGACGCACGTGACTACATACCGAGCGTGGCGTGCGCGACGTGCCCGGTGGGCAGCAGGCGGTAGGCGCGCGGTGTGACGTCACACTCCACAGTGACGCACGTGACTACATACCGAGCGTGGCGTGCGCGACGTGCCCGGTGGGCAGCAGGCGGTAGGCGCGCGGTGTGACGTCACACTCCACAGTGACGCACGTGACTACATACCGAGCGTGGCGTGCGCGACGTGCCCGGTGGGCAGCAGGCGGTAGGCGCGCGGTGTGACGTCACACTCCACAGTGACGCACGTGACTACATACCGAGCGTGGCGTGCGCGACGTGCCCGGTGGGCAGCAGGCGGTAGGCGCGCGGTGTGACGTCACACTCCACAGTGACGCACGTGACTACATACCGAGCGTGGCGTGCGCGACGTGCCCGGTGGGCAGCAGGCGGTAGGCGCGCGGTGTGACGTCACACTCCACAGTGACGCACGTGACTACATACCGAGCGTGGCGTGCGCGACGTGCCCGGTGGGCAGCAGGCGGTAGGCGCGCGGTGTGACGTCACACTCCACAGTGACGCACGTGACTACATACCGAGCGTGGCGTGCGCGACGTGCCCGGTGGGCAGCAGGCGGTAGGCGCGCGGTGTGACGTCACACTCCACAGTGACGCACGTGACTACATACCGAGCGTGGCGTGCGCGACGTGCCCGGTGGGCAGCAGGCGGTAGGCTCGCGCCGCCTCCACCAGGTAGTGCTTGCAGCGCGCTGGGTCGCGGTACGTCACCGCGTAGCCCCACACGCGCTCGGATATACGGACTAGGAAGCTGCCAGCCGCGCAGCCGGAGAGTGCTGCCTCTGCTTCTGACCGGCTGATAAGACCTGGGGAACAGAAACTTAAAGTTAGAGGCCTGAAAAGTGAGCTACCTATCAGCATAGTCGTCTACTACTGTTGAGCCCAAATACATCCAATCCAGCCCAAATTGAGTAAAGTAAGAGGGACCTCTTACTTTTTTTATAGCGAATTATTGTAGCAGCTGTCATGTTCTATCAGTTTGTCAACAAATCTCGGTTTGAAAATACTGTACGAGCATCGCCACATGATATGTATTATTTTAGTTTTTACCTGAACAAGTATTTGCTTATTCATCGATTACTTGTGTACATTCGCTGACTAAGATATCGCGCCCACCACAAATAACCTACTTTATGTATTATATTTAATGTTTTTATGGACACAAAACAGTGATTTTACTTCCTGTACACATCCCGTGTGATTCGTCCATCTACATACTACCTACATCTCACTGTACAGAGCTATTGCCTGTACAAATATATACATATTAAAAAAAAAAGGTAAATGCAAAGAGGACTCTTACCGTGAAACCAGTCGACAGGCTTGTTGTTCTCATCTAGTCCAACTCCTCTCTTCAGCTCGTGAGTTTGGAACCACTCCAACACCGCCTCTCTGCTAGGTGGCTTACCCGCTGAAGCAAAACAATATAGTCAAATTTTGATTTTATTGTCTGTCAGAAAGGGCGAAAGTCACTTCATAATTCAAGCAGATTAAGTTCTTTTTATCTTTGCTAGACATCTGTCCTGCTATATAACGTTGTGTACTAGTATTTACCTTGTGTTGTGTCTGGTGGTGCAGGAAGATTAGCACTCCGCCGATGTGCTTCTCTTGCAGCACGAGCTATCTCTCGCATGCTTGCTTCCGCTTCTTTTGCTTTGCGCTCTGAAAATAGCAAGACCTGGTTATCGACCAGCTGATCTCTAAGATGCATCGTTATCATCATCGTTTAGTCGAAAGACACATAGACCTCCTTCAAGCATCGCTTCATCCTCTGATCCTGTGTTTTCTACATCCAGCAGTGCAGGTAGGCCACCACACCACAAGGTGGACTAATGACTTGATGAAGGTTGCTAGGAACTGCTACTTCCCATGCCTCTAAAGATGTTTAATTCAAAGTCAATACACACCCTGGTCCCGCCAGGTGGCGTCGTGTGTCTGAGCAGCATGGTGCGCCTGTCTCATGGCCCTCGCTCTCTTGGCCCGCAGCCCCCGCAGTATGTCGCCGGCTCTGGCGGCAGCCACACGTCTCTCCCAGGCGGCCACCAGCACGCTGACGCCGTCACCACCGGCGCCCACGCCCATGTCCTGAACACATAGGGGCGTCTTTGGAGACACTCTTAAGGGCTAGACAGTTTGCTAGAAACGTTAGAAGTTCTAAAGCTCAGATGAGAAGCTTAGCAGTGATTAAAGATAAGCTATGAAAATGAATGAATGAATGAACTTTGATGATTAATTCTGAAACCATGTTTTATCTTCTGCTCAGGATAGTGCTTTTATTTATTTTTTTCGTAAAATGAGCTAGTAGAAGTGACTGGTCGATCGGTTGATCGATTTAGATTCCGAAAATCCTTTTTTAGAAGTGAAGTTCTTCTTTCTTCATATTGATATTTATGAACTCCCATGATTCTGACTTGTTAGTGCAATATGAAAATTATTATGATATCATGCATTGTGATTAATTTTGATATCGTCAGGGGTAGTGCAGTAAAACGACAGTACTTTTACAAAAATCTATAATTAATTAAAATTTATTCATTCGTACAATATACACAAAATTATTCTTACATGAGAAAACTTTTAATATATTTTGACCATTATAATCATGTTTACATCCAAATAACAATTGCTCTTGTCCCTAGGCTAGGACTTTTTTATAAAACCTACATTTGCCTAACAGAGTCAAGGAAAGAATTCAGAGGCTCAGTAAACAAGTACAAGTGTAGATTCGAAATTAACAATAAGAGACTGAACTTTCAGCGTATATCAATTTCAGGGCAGTTTCAAGGCAGGTTTAAATATCTTATATTGTGCATCCACTTTGTTCGCGAAATAACTTCTTCCGCATTTACAACAGCTCCAATAGAAACAATTCGTGACCATTTACTGGTGGTATAGAGGATCTCACGGCAAAAGAGTATCAGGAAGAAACGGTATGTGATAGAAAAACCAATAAGACTTGCAAATTTGTCGCGAGTTTTAACTCATATTTAAGATCCTCCACCAGAGGCTGAGTCCAAAACATGCACTTAAGAAGCAGTAGAAGATACAGAAAGCTTTACCGACACGAACAAAATAGACCCACACCCTAAAAACTATCTAAGACTTAGTATGACAACAGTGCTACTATCTACTCCTTAACTGACCTGCAGTACGTCTCTCTTGCCCTCGATAAAGTTAAAATGCAGCGTGTTCTTGTTGAGGTCTAGCTTCAGGGAGTCATTGAAGTCCGCCTTGTCTCCTAGCTCGTCCTCCAGCTTGACGTCGGGCTCCAGGGCTTCGATCCTCTGCCGCAACTCGTCCACCGTGCAGTAGATCTCTAGAGTGTCTTCTAACGGGTCTATCGTTTTCGGGGATAGGTCGAAT
The DNA here is from genome assembly GCA_951329385.1 of Polia nebulosa. Classification (NCBI taxonomy): domain Eukaryota; kingdom Metazoa; phylum Arthropoda; class Insecta; order Lepidoptera; family Noctuidae; genus Polia; species Polia nebulosa. Next base: position 25,968,675 of record OX589607.1, on the reverse strand, counting down.
TTCTAGAAAGAGTGGAGATGCTTTTTAGTTTGGTGTTCAAACGGTAGTGACGAATTCAAAAAAGTGGTCTCCTTTAACACATATCTAATAATAGGCTCTGGAATCACCAGTGAAACGGTTCTAATAGGAGGCTATTAAAATGAATGAATTATTTTACTATCAAAGAAGTATTCTAACCTGTTCCAAATCATCGAGCGGCTTGTACTCGATGAGCTGCGTAAGCTCCTTCTCAACGGACTTCCTGAGCTGCTGCACCTCCTGCCTGGCTTGCGCGATGGCCTTCTCGCGCGCCTCATCCGCCAGGATGCTCTCGATCGACTTGTCGTCGGGGTGCTCGCCCATCACCCATACCTGTGAAATATGAGTTTGAGGGTTAATAAACAGTTTTTGTTTTCACACTGGCAGAGATGCCAACCTAAAGACGGTAACAATTGGAAAGTCGTTCGTGCAGTTCTGCCTGTATTTTGTTGGTGATGGAAATACTAATTTGATTTTTATGTCATAAATTATCTGTCTCATTGCTCGACTAGCAGATAAGTGCAACATCCGAATAAAGAAAAAACTTTATTTTAAGAAATAGAAATAATAAATAGTTTACCTAAAAGAAATTTTAAATAATAGCTTTAGGTAAATGTTGTTTCTCTCTCAGGTAAGAATTGTCAATACAACCGTATGATACCCGTTTTGATTCATAACACGATAGTTATTTTATTAAACACTGCAGTGTCTACCAGTTGAGCAACGATAATAAAGCAGACGAAGCTATTGGCAAAGCGAAACATTGCCATATAAAACCAAACTCATAATAAAATTGACAAAACAAAATTGATGGTGATAATCGTAAAAATGGTCGTAAGCTGGGTATTGTCTGCAGAGGTCGAATGTTTGTCCAAACAATGGAAGCAGCCTTCAAACATTGGTGCCAAGTGATTCGTCTGAAGGTCGTCCAATAAGCTATCGAATAACGCGGATATAAGCTATATTGGCAATTTAATAACATCATTGTATGGTTACAAAATCTGACTGCAGTGACAATGATAACGAACGTCTGATCCAAACTTATTTGCTGGTTGTTAGACTTGGGGAGATAACCGTCTAATCTCCATATCTGAGGGGTATAATATTTCTGCCCAGAGGTCGCGAATAAATTTGAAACAGAGTTACTGCGCCCTGGGCACTCAGGCAACTGAAGGAACAGGAGTGGGTTTTAGTCAGTAAAAGTCTGACACGCCCTCCCGCTCCACCCAGAGCGGGAGAAGTCTTTGGATGATTTCCCACCCCCACTAAAAAGGGGATATACGTTGGAATTGCAAAGTCTAATTCCGCCAAGCCCGTTCTATCATCGGACCACTAGATATACGGCGATGCGCCACCAGTACATGGTTGAAATCACACCCACACACACAAAACGTTTTGGAAACACATCCATTTTACAGCCAAAGAGTGGCATTCCCTGCCGGAGTCTGTGTTTCCTGATAGCTACAACCTGGGAGTATTTCAGTCACGAGTGAATAGGTTACTTCTAGGCAAGCGTGTTCCATCTTCGACCACATCATCGCTTACCATCAGGTGAGATAGTGGTCAAACGCGATTAAATCATTGATAAAAAAAAACAAAAAAATACTAATTTACTATTTAATATGAGCCTGTTATTCCCAATTGTACCTATTTTTCTCAATGTATTGAAATATCTAGTCAATCCTAAAGGTCTAAACTTCGATAATAAAGAAATTAGTGATCGAAGGGTAGAAGTCAAACTCATCACGCCATCTCTTTATTTTTAGACAAATAGGTGTCTATAAAGCCATCATCTGGCTCTAACCTGAGTTCATGGTTATCACCCGTACTTTGTGAATAACTTTATTCTGTTAGCTTTTATCTTCTCGCCCAAATGGCCACTTAATTTATCTTGCGGTTGCTATGTTGCATATTTTTGACTCATAACGTGTTTTATTTGTCAATGTTGCCACTCACCCATGGCGCTCCGTCCTCTCCCGTGAGGAACTGCACCTGCTTCTTGCCATTCTTCTGAAACTTGGGCCTCTCGTCCTCTTTCCCCACCTTCTCATCCCAAAGCTGCCAGCGACGCACCTGGAATGTTAAGATTATTTGTTTAGTTTCGTTCATGTGAGTCTGTGACTACAGTTAGATAGATACCTCTTTATTGTACATCATAACAAATTACAGTAGGAGCTTAAACTTAATGAATTTAACAACGGGTGGTCACCTGCCTAGCCTTCCTCAAATATGTTTTTGTCGACGCCCAATCTTACCTGATGCAGTTAAATACCAATATGTTGCTTAAACCGAGACTAGATAATAAGATATAATTGATATTAAAAAGATATTAATAGTATTTTTTACATCCGCATTGCTAATCTACATAAACCAATAACTCCATTGCGGTCAGCTAAACCGAACTGTAACACAACAATCAACGTTTGTAACAGTGCACATAAAGTAGTATTATTGTTAGATGCAATCTATGGCGTCACGAATCGGCTGTCCATTCAGCATAGGAGCAGAACAAAAAAACGACCTTGTGCCAAATTGAAAGTCGGACTGAACCGCGGACGAGTGCTTGTTAGAAGCTTAGATTTGTAGGATTGATAGCTAAGAAGGCCATAAAGGAACTAAAAAATATATTAGTAATAGCTCAACTAGCTGACCCGACAAACGTTGTCCTGTCTTAGCTATGAAATGTCAAACGCGCGAAGTTTTCTGAAATTTTCTAATTTTCCGCCCAACTTTTTTAAGTGTTTCTTTCATAAGAACCTTCGCCTGACAATAACAGACACAATAAAAAAAGAATTAGCGAAACCGGTCCAACCGTTCACACGTGATGCCGTGACCAAGCAAATAGGGATTACATTTTATGTATACAATACTCGTAGATTAAGTACTTTCAGACTTAAGAGCAGTGGCGGCCCCATGGTAACGGCCGCGACTTGTCGGGGGTAAATTATATTTTCATCACCACTGCTCTCAAAACGGTGAAGGTAAACATCGTGAGGAAACGGCATGTTCTAGAACCAAAACTTCGAAGACACGTGACATCCTGCGTTGGGCCCGCGTGGTGGATAACGACCCAGAGCCTTCCACAGAGAGGGAGCCTGTGGCCCAGTAGTGGGAACATTATAGGCTGGTTATGCTATTCTTTAATGTACTTTCAGAATGAGGGGCTCGTAGAAAAGTACCTAATAACAGCCGCAAAGGTCCATCTCACGCGGGCCAGCAGACGGCGAGTAGTGGGTAGCTCGCCGTCCGATCAGCACCAGACCTGAGAGTCGACGGCGCGTAGTGTTCCACGCGCGCCTCAAAGATTTATTGTCAGCAATAGATGACGGGGCCCGTCATGGCCGATGCCTGCCCAGGGGTTGTGGATAAATTCGAAACAGAGTTACCGCGCCCCTGGGCCCTCAAGGCAGAGAAGGAACAGGGGTGGGTTTTAGTCAGCAAGAGCCTGACACTCCCTCCCGCTCCACTCAGAGCGGGAGAAGTCATAGGGTGTTACCCACCCACAAAAAATAAAAAATGGTCAATCTCAAAGATTTAGGTCAGTTATGTAGTCGCTCAGATTAATATACTGGTTTCGGTTAGACTGGAAGCTGACCCAAAGTACTTGTGAAAATACTTGGCAGATTGATTGGAGTGGGTCCTATCATCATCACCCTCTTTATTGCAGTGGGGGTCTTAAAGACTGCAAAATTACAGAACACCATAACGTTGCTTAAGGCGCAGTTAGTACTTAGTACGACTTTTAATGGTCTTTAATAGAATATCACGTCTAAACGACTTGTTTTGTTTCTTTGAAAAAATATAATTATGTAACCCTAGACAATTTCCGTCATAATTTGATCTGAGAATATTTGAAATTATATTTTTATAACATAGTGTAATTAATTTGTAAAGTTATGTCTAATGCGGATAAAAAAATTAAGAATCACGCAAAAACTATAAAGTGTCTTTTTATGAAACTTTCACCATTTTAAAGTTAATTTAATTATTTATCTTTTAGTATACGTGTTTTAGTATAATACCAGTTGTTTTATGTATAATAAATGAATAATGCTTATAATTTGGGATAGCGCTTCTTGCTGGGCGAGTTCTAATAACTGGGTGGACGTAAGACGCGTTGCGTGAGCACAGCACAGAACATGCAAGCTAACTACTCAAGGTCATTGGCAGATAACTGCGCCTTAAGCGACGATAAATGGCATGCGTGTAAAATGCATGTCATTATTTATTAACAGTTTTATATACTAAGCTGATTTTATTTAAACAGTATTATAGCCGTGAGACGTTTTACAGGAAGTAAGAGTTAATTTATCTACTCACAGTGATGTAATCCTGTTTTAGAAGTTTTAATTTGCATCTGCTTAATGATAATAATAAAAAATAATTGGACTCGTTTATATAATGATGAAATATAATATGTTATAAACAGGTTCTTTGATAATGATAAAGTAAATTAAAATTATACTTGTTCTTAACACTCTTTTTTTTTGGAGTTGGGAAATCATCCAATGACATCTCCCGCTCTGGGTGAAGCGGGACGGCGTTTCAGACTCTTGTCACGGTACGGAGGTCGGAGTATTGGTGATGGTGACACGTAGAGGAGGTCGTAGGATTGACACGCAGAGGAGAACGTAGAGTAGGAGGACCGTAGATGAGGAGTTCAATGAAGAATAACACACGAAGAGTTAACACGTATATTTTGTTATTTACACAAGTAGGCTTGAATATAAGAAGCACTCATTAATAGTACAACACATACACTGTGACTTGGTACGTAATTAAATTGTATTATTGCACAACTCTTTGAAACTGGTAACTGACAGTTGAAGAGTCGAAAAATGATAATAAGGAGCTTCTACTAGCTCTGCTGCAGAATTAGAACTGATTTTTTATATAAAAACAGAGACTTGACAGAGAAAACAAGTAATTTTTGAATTTTAAATTAAATAAGGTAGGAAAGAACGTAGTTTTGGAATAGAGGTCAAAAAATAAACAAGGCTTTAACACTGCCTTGTTACATACTGACTAAAACCCACCCCTGTTCCTTCCCTGCCCTGAAAGCCCAGAGGCGCGGTAACTCTGTATCGAATTTATCCACAACCCCTGGGCAGTTCCTAACACACTCGTGATGGTTGTTTTTAACACAATTATATTGGAAAAGACATTCAAATTGGTTGAAATAATTTAATTTCGTTCATAATATCGTAAATTGCAAAAACATGCGCAAAAAATGTAAACAAAGGTTTTGTTGAGAGTTCAAACAGATTGTAGCACAGTAATAAGTAATTACACGCAATAGTTTCATTAGGAAACCTCTGTTACAATCGGAATTCTTATTGTTCTTTTTTAAGTTTCATTCTTGAAATAATAGGAGGAAAAAAAATCTGTTGGAATCTCTATATTTAATTTGTATTAAACTAACTACTGCCAGCAGCTTCGCCCACATGAAATTAGTACCTACTTTCCGCATTATAAATTATAACCTATGTATGCTATTCCAGACTACAATCTATCTCTGAGCCAAATTACTACCGATCTGGTTGAAATTTGGCTCAGCCGTTTTTGTTCAGCCGTTCTAGCATGTTTGAGGAACAAACATCCATCTAAACTTTTGGATTTATAATAGTAAAAAGACAGTTTCCGCAGCCGAAAGCCTCATATTCTACCCATTATTTGGAGCATTTTTTTTCCCACTAGACCGTACCTGGGAATCCTCTGCTTCTGGAGATATTGAAGGTCAAAGTTGCAATTTTTTTTTTACTTTTTTACTAAAAATTAATTCCAAGTGCAATTACTAAACTTTTTTCCAAACAAACATTACCTAAGTTTTCGTTTTTTTTTTCGAAATTTCGAAATTGCGCATTTGCAGTTACAAAAACGCAATGAATATCAAACGTATCCGACAAGTACCTACGTGGCTTAGAGCGATGGGGCGGAGTTTAAACGTACAGTATGCGTAGAATTAACGGGTTTGTGATGTGTCTTTTTACACCCGTATGTAGTTAGAAGGCAACACACCGGATATCGTATAGGCAAGGGGGGACTCCTATCCCCAGCAAAGGACACCATAGGCAGACAAAAAAAATTGCCTACAATGCCCTACTGCTGAGTCCAAATCCTTCCAGGTATTCTTTTCCCAGGTGGGGTGACTAAGGATGGCGAAAGATGTGCGGACCCGTGGCGAAAGCTAGAAGGAGTGGAGTGGAGTGGGAGACCTTTGCCCAGAAGTGGGAAATAAGAGGCTTCCTATAGACAATACCAACTGCTGAACCAATAAGCTGCAGCAATCGAAAATTTAATTCTATAAATTACTAGCTTCTACCAGCGGCTTCGCCCACGTGGAATTAGTACTTTCCCCCATTATAAATTACAGACTATGTATTATTCTGATGTATAAGCAATATTACTGTAAAGTTTCATCAAAATCCGTTCAGTAGTTTTTACGTGAAAGAGGAAAAAACATACATCCTCACAAACTTTCACATTTTTAATATTAGTAGGATTATCGTACAGTTTTTCATTTATGTAGTAATGCTTAGCATTTATTACCTAGGTTTAGTAAAGGCTAGCTAAACAAATCCTGTCGTGGTGTGGCTGATATTGGAATGCTGCACCAAGGCTACACGGGGCTGGCCTCTGCCGTCACATTTGGGCCCACAATTATTAGTCAGAATATTGTTTGTAGGTCTATAATGATTTAAAGCTTATGACGGATCGGAACACCCCACGGGTCGCTGCGCAGTAGCAAATTCATGTGACAGCGGGGTTGAGGGGTGGGGTACTGCGCAGTGAAACGCGAACTTCACACATGTCATTAACTTTGCGCATAGTGTTCCACGCGCGCCTCAAAGAGTTGTCACCATACATGACGGGGCCTGTCATGGCCGATGCCTGCCTAGGGGTTGAGAATAAATTCGAAAGAGTTACCTCACCCCTGGGCATTCAGGGTAGGGAGCAACAGGGGTGGGTTTTAGTCAGTAAGAGTCTGACACGCCCTCCGCTCCACCCTAGAGTGTGTATAAGAGAAGAGAGAGAAGTCATTGGATGATTTCCCACACAACAAAAAAAAAAAAATGTGTTCAGACGTCGTATATAACATTTAGAGAAAATCAAGAAAATGACATTGAAAGTCGATGTATTTTAGAATTGAGACTGCTAGAGTCAAGATTTTAAATTTTAAGTCAAACTTGGTAAGAACACATTTGACAAACTCAATTTTTAAATCCACTCCTACTAACTGCAAAATACATCTAATGCTAGACATTCAGTCGCCATCTAACTCAACAAAAACTAAACATTCGGAGCTAAACAGAAGCTATAAATAATTTATGCGAATGACCTTACTGTTAAATGTAACTAATCAAATCCTAATCATTATAATAGGCTCTAAAAGAACTGCCACAAAAACAATCGCTCTATTTATTCCACTACTCCTAAAAAACCGGTCAAGTGCGAGTCAGACTTGCGTCTAAAGGGTTCCTAACGAATTATATATTTTTACATGTTTTTTTTTAACCATAGACTTCTTAAGTTTTCCTGTAATTTATATGTAAAGAACTAAATTCTGTATTTTTATTTCAAAATTTTTCTCTCATTTCGGAGGTAAAGGGACAGGGGACGGACAGACAGTCACACGAGTGATCGTATAAGGGTTCCGTTTTGTCATTCGGACGTTGGATCCTACTGGTAACTGTCTATATCCGTGATGACTAAGCAGTTTCAGCTCTGTGATGTCAATGAGTCTCAAAGGTCTCAATACATTTTTTTCGCAACTCACGTTCTTCCACTGTTGGGTCTCTCCCGGTGTTCCGCCTTCTCCGGCCAATCTCCGCAAACGACTCACCACTACCACGACCACGCCCAACTCATCACTATACCAAAGAAAAAGTTAGATAAAAAGGAACCAACAAACTAACTTAATCTATATGGTTTAAGAGTGAACACAAACACGGAACTGATACTCCAGACGTGACGGTGCCGATTCATGTTATCCTACCTGACTTCACGTCATAATTGCATATCAAATTGTGAGGCCTTGAGTTCGAGCTTTATAGACGTTTGAAGGGGATATATATAAGATATAAATCCCAGTAGATAGATCAGCACAAATAGTCACTTGCCATTTGAGAAAAAAAGAGTGTGGTCTTATCACCGATATTTTATTTTTGTATTTGACCAACCGGACAGCTAGCCAGATAACTGCCTCTATACAAATGACATCATACAACGGTCAACAAATCGTCCTACACTCCTGAATTAAAACATTCCTTTAGAACACTTCTGAATAAAACCCAAACTTTTCCATATACTCGTACCACTTAAATTGAAGTTCCTAACAACTGACGAAATGTTTACAGGAATATCAATTGGCATTCATTGTCGCACTGTGTCATGGCGTCGCCAAAACTCGTAAACTAATGGAAGCGAAGGCGTGTCGAATGACTGCATGAGTATTAATAGAGATAAGGTAGGCACCTACTAGTTACTAAGTGAATTCTAAGTAGAAACTGTTTTGATAACACAGGAACGTAGATGGAGAAATTCTGACTAGTTGGTCAAGGTAGGGCGCATAATGGCGCATAATACACCCAGTAAGGAGACAGAACATCGTCATTTGATAAATACGTGTTGAACTAGATAGAAAATATGCTACTTAGATATAGCTCAAATGAACAACCCATAATTGAATCACATAAAAGTTTACCCTCAGTCGCCGGTTTCACTCATCATTCCTATCTATAAGCCATGCCCAACTTACACGATACATGAAAGTTTATCTGTCACTCCCATTAGCTTATTCTTGATGTCGGCTTCAGTGATCAGCTTATTGTCATTAGACTCCCTGTCTTTAACAGGCTTGCTAACAGTGATAGTATTTATTGTACTGTATACGTCTGCTGATAATTTTGATACAGCTGAGGTTTCATGGGTAAAGACCTACTCTAGTCTTTTTTTTTTTTGGCGGGGTGGGAAAACATCCAACGACTTCTCCCGCTCTGGGTGGAGCGGGAGGGTGTGTCAGACTCTTACTGACTAAAACCCACCCCTGTTCCTGCCCTGCCTGAGTGCCCAGGGGTGTGGTAACTCATGTTGAGAATTTATCCGCTACCCCTAGGCATGAAGGCACCGGCCACGATGGGCCCTGTCAGTGGTGGCTGACAAATATCTCTATGGGGCGCGCGTGGAACACTACGCGCCGTCGACTCAAGGGCCTGGTGCTGATCGGACGGCTAGTCATATTCTTGCGATTAAATGTTTTATTGTATCACCTGTTCCTCCCTCATCTTGCAGAAGAGCGTCTGCTTCTGCGTCTCGTCGAGCTCGGCCAGGATCTCGGGGTCCACCCACATGTCACGCAGGATCTGCTGCAACATGGTGCCGGCCCTGGAGACAATACAAACAAATATTGTAGACATGGAAACCTTAAAGGCAATCATAAACTGAAGGGTTCGGTTGGCAGCCCTATAGACAATACAAACAGTGAATGTAGTCTTACATTTAAAGGTATAGTTGACAGCCATTAAACAGATAATGAAGATAATAACGCTACAGGCACTTATATAGTGTAGGATGTAGTTTATAGCATAAGAGACAATGCATAGACATTTTGTAGAGGTCATAACCCTAGGTGATATAGGCATTAAATCAATGTAGGCGACGTTGATCGCCCTGTAGACCCTCAAACAGATAATATAACTCTGAGAAATTATCTATTAATATAATATAGTCTCAAAATGTATCTAGTACCTTTGTAGTAAACGTAGGCCATCTGCAGGCTATCAAAGGGTACCCTCTTTCTTCTTCTAAAATTGTTTGTCCGAAAATCATTATCCATAACACGTTTGCTATAAACTTCAGTAACCATAATGTTCAAAAATTCGAAATTTTGTTTTACATAATAATTTTTATTTCTAAAACTATTCTGTCATAATATCGAGTACTATAATAACTCTATCTCCTAATTTTGAAAGAAATAAAGTCATATGTCCTATGTTTTGTATCATATAATGTGTATTATTTCGAATATTCATTTATAATAAAAATTGTTAGATCTAAAACATTTGCTAAAAATTAGGTTTTAGTGACAGAAACGAATCGCTGTAAATCCGACTCCACGCAGTCTTGTCTGCCCTACCCCTAGAGTGTAATTTAAAATCGCGTAGGCGCGAAGGGGCGAGGCGGCCCGCGAGTTGAGGAGCAGGTGGTTGTAACGCACACCGCCGCGGCTGAGGCTGGCCAGTGAAACCGGCCAGCAAGACGAAGCTGCGGTGGTGAGCGTTAAACCATCTGCGACGATAAGCTCGCGTGGGACCGCCGGAGCCTCGCAGCGCCGGAGCCATGACAGAAACCATGCCTGCTGCATGTTGCATGCTCGCTTGCGTGCTGCATGCTTGCTTGCATGCTACATGTTGAATACTTGCTTGCATTCTGGATGCTTGTTTTCATGCTGCATGTGGCTTGGTTTTTTGCATGCTTCATGCTTGCTTGCGTACTCACTTGCTTGCTGCTTGCATGCTGCATGCTCCATGCTCACTAGCATGCTGCATGTTTGCCTGCCAGTTACATGTTGCATGCTTGCTTGCATTCTGGATGCTTGCTTGCATACTGCTTGTTGCTTGGTTGCTTGCATACTGCGTGCTAGCTTGCATGTTCACTTGCTTGCTGCTTGCATGCTGCATGGTTGCCTGCAATCTACATGTTGCATTCTTGCTTGCATGCTACATGTTGCTTGATTGCTTGCATGCTGCATGTTGCTTGGTTGCTTGCCTGCTGCGTGCTTGCTTGCATGCTCACTTGCTTGCTGCATGCATAGTGTATGCTTGTTTGCATTATTCTTATAGGGAAATAAAACTACATGTTCACAATCAACTGTTTTATTGAGTGATGCATACATATGCGGCGCCGGAGCCGAAACAAAAGTCATTTATTGCTTTTGTACCTTTACTATTTATGTATTGCACCAGTTGGATTTGGTAAAATAATAAACAATTGTAATACAAAATCAGATTATATTTAATTACAAAAAAATGTTACTTAAACGTAGATTAATTCATTAATTAATAATTTGTTGATCAATTCTAAGCTAATTTCATGATAGAATAGCTCTATAACTCATATTGCATATAACTCGTGTCTACGTAACGCCTGAGAGAAGTTCATAGGAAAAGCTTTGTTAAACAAAGTTTTAAAAATATTATTAGGATAAATAAACATTTTATAATTTGAATTTAGGACTTGTAACTTTTATTGAAAACGGTTTTAAGTCTTTTGTATATTATTGATTGTAATGTTTATGACAAACGGATCTAAGGTATATTGTATTTAGGGATTTCAATTTTATGGCATGTGATATTATGTGATATTAAGTTCGGGCAAGTTATCATTCGGACAGAATTCGGACAAATGATGATTAGGACAAAAAAAAATTATGGCATTTTAGATTATGGTTAAAAAAGTTAAGTAACACAATAGAGAACCTATCAAAGCAATAAGATCGTGATATTTGTAACCCTGAACGCAGTAAAATAAATAAACGCAGACAGCCAATACAGATATTGAAAGTAACTTAAACTATTTTATTTCACCTAGAATTAAACTAGATTAAAGTTTTTTAGGTTTTAAATATAATAAGTTTATTGGGCGGGTCATCAATTTCACGTTTGCTCGATTTGGCAATCAAGCCCACGTACCTAGCATCAAGAGGAATCAATAATGATGACACGATGTAAGAAAGTGTAAGTGATGACGATGATTGAAATAATAACGATGACAAGAGCTTTCTCCTTTTGATCATAATGTTTTTTCTGTTTCATCAAATTTTTGCTGTCTCGTCAAAACAAAATAATTTCAACGAAACATTTGGAGTCACTATGTTTGTTTCTTACAAGAATGCATTATGTTAACAAAATAATGACAACGTAATCAATCTTTAAAGACAAAATGCTCGTACGTGTAAATTCTTTAACCAAGGCTAAATTGAAAGCAAGAACAAAAATGAAACTACAAATTCTAAGTACCAAACCCCTCGAGGTGTTACTAGAAACAAATGACCAGCCATCGAGAGTGAAAGCAAACTACACCTAATTAGTGTATTTCCTATAAGTGCTGCTCGAACACACGATGTGATCGCTTGCAATAACTGCCATGGCGGGTCGACAGTTCCGCATAAAGAAACTATGGAACTCGTTGACCTTACAATAATAAGTGCAAATGTAAACTTGTTGAAGCAAATAGCTTAGCAGACAAAGGGATCATAGACATGTGGTAATGAAACGAGGAAACCCGTCAGCTAATAGGTCGGTAGCATAACGTCACTCGTGTATTCTTTGTAAGGATAGGCAGAGTTGAATAGTTATATTTCGTCAGATATGTTTAAGTCCCAGATACGTGGCGACTAATCGAAATTTTCGGACTGCTAATGAGAAACAAAGTCCTCCAGACCGAGCTTTTTTTAAGCGGTCAATCTTTACGGAGACTAGTTATCGAAGCAGCAGAGCGTTTAAACAAAATACTTTTCTGTAAACGTTAACGCTAACGCTTCGTGCAAAATGTATGGCAACGACATTTTGCACGAAGCGTTAGACAGAGAACTGTCACGTGACTCACGCCCAGTAATGTCTTTGCCATACATTTTGCACGAAGCGTTAGCGTTAACGTTTATAGAAAAGTATTTTGTCTAAAGACTGGACAGTGCACAAACAAGTGTGTGGACTGGACTCCTTCTTTCTCTAATCCCATTCGCCGCTGGGGCGTCAATGTGACAAAGATCAGGTGAAGAACCCAGAAATAGTAAGCATAGATACAATACAAAGATATAGTTGCTTTATATAAATGTATTTGATTATAAAGCATCGTAAAGACGGCGTCATCTACAGGGTGTAACGGAAAGGTGTGGTCATATTTTAAGAATCGGTTCTGCCCATGGAACTGAACAACTTTCTCTAAGAAAAAAATGAAAATTTCCAAAAAAAAAAAATTGGACTTTCCATACAAAGTTATCATCAGCTGATCAATATTTGTATGGGAGGTAAAAATTTTTTTTGAGAATTTCTTCTTGTATTCTTGAATAAAGTTGTTCATATTGATGGGCAGATGTAGTTCTTAAAATATGACCACACCTTTCCGTTACACCCTGTATATCTCTGGGTAGGGTTGTATTATTGACTAGCGATGACGGATGTTCGGTTTGCTTGACATTTAGTAATATAATACTTATTGTGTTATGCTTAAATGGTATTGTGTAATTGCTCACATTGTAGGCTAAAAGTATTGCCACAATTAAGGATGAATTATGATATATGTGGTTCTATTTCTTATTCAAAAACAGCATAATGTCGTACATAATCCGTTTTTAAATCGAAATATACGAGTATATGCCAAACTATTTGTTCAGATATATCAGTAATGTTCATATAATCTTTATCTAACGACTCAATCATCTGTAGCCTTGCAATGTTTTGCAAGACTAGGCTACAACTCAACCTAACTCCTCCTACATATTACATGTCTAAACGTGTAATCTATTAAATTGAAATCAATAGTTTTTTTTAGTAATGAGGTTAATTTAGAACAAATATGAGAAATAAATAATAGATCATACCCTCTCATAGAGAGGAGGCCTGTGCCCCAGCAGTGGGGACATTAAAAGGCTGATGATGATGTTGATGAAGTTATAGCTAACACACCATTTTTCATAGAAATTTTATATAAATAGATCCTCTGCAGTTATGTAATTATGTTTCTATATATTTATGAGTTGTCCATCATATATAGTTTTATTTTCCTTTATGTCATCTTTTATCTTCTTATTAAACTCCGTGTAATTTGTAACTGTTATCAACAATAGTCCTTAGCTCAGTGTGGGGGCTTGTAAATGGCTTGTTGTGGTCTAACTTGATATTATATTGTCAGCTGTAAGGCACCCAAATAGAATAAAAGCTGGTCGGTTTTCTACAGAATGTACTTCGGTGAGTGTGCCCAAGAACTCCACAAACTCATTCCACCGGCACCCTTGTACCATCGGACATCTCGACGCACTCAAAGTTACCATCCCTACCTCGTTGCTATTCCACCAATTCGCTCTAAGCATTTCCAAACGTCTTTCATAATGCGCAAAGCAAAGGAGTGGAACTCTCTACCTGCGTCTGCGTTTCGTAACGCATATAACCCTAATATCTTCAAAGTTAGAGTGAACAGGCTACTTCTGGGTAAGCTCGCTCCATCGTCGACTTTGTCTGTCATCTCTTAAACAGACTAGAATCAAGAGCAAACCCATCTCTAATAAAAAATAAATCTGTACAACAATTTTGTGTAATGATCGTTTCATCATTGTCGCATTGTCGGGACGTGCCTGTCATCGGGAGCATTTATAGACTTTTTTAAGTAATTTCAATTGGTTAGTTTTTCAACAGCGCTAAGTTTACATTACATTAGCAATGATTTTAGCTTTGATAAAGATCTCCTAGCTATGCCAAACAGCCTCCTTCCATTTAAAATAATCTCCAACAACCGAACAGCGGTATTGGCAATTTACACAGTTCCTTTGTTTCTCAACCACCAAATTCTGTAAAAAATCGTTAACTGTTCTGCAAAATTGGATTGTTTTCCGCTTGGAAGAACAGGGCAAAAAAAAAACACTGGCCATGTGTATGTCGGATTTCGCACCCAAATATTGGTATTTTTTAGTAAAGTATAATAATAAACATTATCACCAAGTTCATAGGTCAATGGGAAGTTAAAAAATTCTTCGTAACAAAATTTTGTGACAGACGATGGATGGACAGACAGACGGGACCCTTCGGGTACGGAACCCTACAAAGACACAGGTTTGATAAATTCTACCTTTGACTCGAAGTAGACACGTATGTATGATGGATTTCGACACATATCTAATCTTAGTCTATAGTTTGATTCTATTCTTATAACTGCCTCGTTGGTCTCGTGGTCGCAAGCGCGACTGTCGAACGTGAGATCCTGGGTGCGGTTCCCAGGTCAGGCAAATGTGCTTTTGGGTTTTTTCGAAAAAACATGAAAAGCCGTTGGTTCTGTGCCTGATCTGTCCCCGGTCGTGTTGGATTGCCGTCCCATTGGACTAGCAGAGTCAAGTAACAGAGAGTGTACAAGTAGCGGCACGTAAAAGTCTAGCGCTGAACGATAATTGCTGCGCATGGGTGGGTGGCGCGGGTGGCGCGCGGGGAACAGAATGCGACTTGAGAGCCAATCGGCGCTACGCACGCTCGCCCTTCATCCCGCTAGCCCCCTCAGGTACCTTAATTTTTACTTCTGCGCAATAACGGTCAGCGCTAAAGTTTCGTGCCGCTACTTATACCTGTGTTTGCGCACACACTTGTACACTATAATATCTCCAGCATGCTTGTCTAATCTCTGTTGAGATTTAAGTTCGATTCAAATTTAAAGCGCTATTAACTGCCAATGACCTTGAGTAGTTAGCTTGCGCTGAGCTCACGTAACGCGTCGTACTCGCCCATCAAGGAACGCTGTCCGAAATTAGACGCATTATTAATTTATTACACATATAACAACAGGTATTAAACTAAAACACTGAGACTAAATTATAATTGAATCTTGAAAATGGTGGAGGTTTCATAAAAATACACTTTATAGTTTTTGCATGATTCTCAATTTTTTATACGCGTTAGACATAACTTTACAAATTAATTACACTATGTTAAAAAAATATAATTTCAAATATATCAAATTACGAGGGAAATTGTCTAGAGTAACATATATTTTTTCAAAGAAATACGACTAGTCGTTATGACGTGACGATCAATTAAAAACCATTAAAAGTCGTATAACTGCGCCTTAATGACTCGGTACTCGGACAAGAAGTGAGTCACTGCGCATTAACAAATGTGTAAGCGCAGGTGGTGGCTACTACGCAGCAAACAGCGCACTTTTCAACCGCCTTTAACTTTGAATTGAACTATACCTAGTTACAATTTGTTATGGATCAAATCGAAATTTACTATCTGAAGTTACTTTCAAAACTCACGAAAAGGCTTCAAGGCTTATGTTATAAACCCGGGATTACCACAGCTAAAACAGGTAAATAAAACGGACGTAGCAGTGTTTGGAAAATTCCATCGTTTCTCAAATTCCCCTACACGTTTGTTTGATCAACAGACAGAACTACTATCAACATGGAATCTTATCATTCACTGTTTGCGCATAGTAATCGTTAGAGACCAAGATCTTGTACTTTTATTTCCCAACGCAATTAAATACATAACTTTACTTGCTTTATGATAAAGGGGCCTGCCTCAAGACGTGGTGGTTGAATTCTAATAACGAAAAAGAACTGTCTCTTGTCTTTAAACCAAATACATTGCATAGTTTAAAAAACGCACGCATAAGGTTCTGAACAAATAATGTTTTTTTTTCAGGTATTTTTTTAAACTTTACAGGTACTTCTTATAGATTTTCCTGTACTTTTAAAAATAAAGAAGGACCTTTTGTATTTTTTTTTTTAATTTTAGTCCCAGTGATTATTTTTCATCTGCTTTCATAAATAACTTTAAAAAAAAGTATTTTAAAATTATGAAAAAAATATATATTTGAGACCCTTACAATCAAACCCTTTTATCGGTACAGTACGGTTTTTTTTATAATTTTCCGATTTGCACCCTAAATATGACCCCATATTCCAAATCCATTTATTTTCGTTACATCTCCGTATTTGGGTCACAGATATTCATGTGTGTACCAAATTTCAACTTAATCGGTCCAGTAGATTCGGAGAAAAATGACAGTGACAGACGGACAGACAGACAGACACACGAGTGATCCTATAAGGGTTCTATTTTTCAAAAGAACTTTCGTAACCCTAAAAACTAAAAAACACGCTTTTATAGTGACGTCATTTAATTTTTCGTTTATTAGAATGCATAACAAATAACTACAAGTCCGCCACCTTTGGGAGTCCGCCATATTGGATTTATAATGACGTCACTTAGCTAACCATGTATTGTCATCCAAACTAAACATGTATGCAAAATCTCGGCTCAATCTGAAACTGGGAAGTTGGTCAAATTTAACTTCTAATATTTTTTACATAGTTACAGATGAGGCTAACAAAAGCGTGTTAAAAAACTTCAAATCAAGTCAAGTCAGGTAGATAAACGAGTAGAATATGAAACTAAAGGCCTACGAAGACCAGGACGGAATGGCAAAGGATTTAAATTTTTGCCAAAGGACATTTAAACTTAGGTAGTAGGAATACGACATAAATTCCAATGTTTTAAATGGATGCCGTGGCATCGAAAAATCCCTTTCGATCAATTTTTTTTTCAATTCCTTTGCCATGCCGTCCCGGTCGGCGTAGGCCATTACAAAGTTGCAAACCAGCCACCAAAACATTAGTTCACAATGAACGAAAACAATGTGCTCTGTATAGACAACTTGATTTAAAATGTCAAGCACTGGAGTGAAGCACATGCGTGGTTTTTCCAACGTAAGCCAGTCACGAACTCAACTTTAAACTTTTTATAGGCTGAAGACGACTTCAAGCCTCAATACTGCAAATAAAACCTTATTCTTAAGTAATAGACGCACGAGATTGCAGTGCTATACGATATTTCTCTGACGGGCACAGTATCGAGAACCTAGCAAATGAGAATAGAGGTCCATAGTGTTCAGATGGAAAGGTCTCTTTCTTTTTTTATTGCCTGTATTAATTTTCATGGTATCTCTTCAGTCATAAAAAGGACTTAAAAATGCTACTGAGGTGTGCCTTTCCATGTAGAGGCCTAAGTCCCATATTGAACTGCTATACTGTCATAGACTGGTAGATAACAATACTTTTTGAAAACTGCCATATTCCAAATTCCTAATTCAAAAGCAGCCGTTACCAAACGTGATAGCTCGGTGCTTTTAGCGTGGTTCTCGGCATCAAGAACAAAGAGTTCTTGCAAAGGCGGTCGTGCGTCCGCGCTGCATATCAATCGCCATCCGCGCGCGACATGCATTATGCATGCGACTTTGCCTGTGGGTCTGCAGGTGCAGAAGGTTAACTAACTGCACCCTATCAGTCACGGTACATTCATTCTATCCTTTAAAACTTAGTAGGTGCAGCTGGAAAAGCAAGTTTTACTGATGCTGCTACTATACCTACAATTCATTCACCACTCGCCGACTGATTGACTATGCGTGACCAGATGGGTGACTCGTTCTTCAACCAAAGAATTAGCATTGCCATACAACGTGACAATGCTGCCAGTCTTCTGGGCATGCTTCCGCCTTCCCCAGATGACAGTGAGGAGTACTTCGACCTAAGTATGTTCTGTTTTTGTATATATGTACCTATATGTAGTAGTTAAGAATTAGATAATATTTAAGTAATTTTTACGGGTATACAGAGTTTTAATAAATTAATAGACTTTTTTATCCTCACATTGGAGACCGCAAAGTAATAACTTTACATTTTTGAAGTTGATAGAAAAATTAGGTTGTATTTACCACAGATCCCAGCAGTTATTTGCGCCACTGGGACTCAGCCTTCTGACTACAACCTTTTATTCTGAAGATACCTGCGTACTACGTCCCAACATAACTTGCGTCTACCGACCTTTTTCAGAACAAAATATCACCTATTCTGTTCTGCAAAAGGTTGCCGGCGACATTAAGATGGTTGCCAGCCATTGCAGTGAATTGCAATGTTATTGCACGTCCGTTCGATGCAAAAAAGGAGCAATGGGAAGATTGCGCTTGGCCTAAGATTGTTCTATGAATGGAAGTTGTTTTTTTATCATTACTTATGAGAATGACGGAAATAAAAGAGCTATTGAAGAGCCACCATCCTCAATAGTTATGAACCTAAGCAAGATGAGAATAGGAACAATGATGGTGAAACAGAACTTAGGACAGAGTTCAGTGCGGTCAGGGATAATGAATTACTGGCAGAAAAAGATTTTTATGACTGAAAAAGTTTAAATTTTCAAACTTCCAAACTGAAAAGTAATATTGATTTCAAGTTTCAACCACAAATGTTGTGATGACAACACTCATTATTTTTTATTTTTATAAGCAACAAGTTTTATAATTATGATACCTTGAAGTTATTTTAGAATTTACTATAGTTAAATTTCCTTCTGGACTTCTGGTCTCTGCGAACAGCAAAGAAACCAAAATGGTCCCGGGTCAAAAAAGGGTGGGAATCACTGTATCTAGACCATGGGTGACGTTACAATTTGCGATAAGAAAACATGGTTTCAAGCCCATACTAAAGTTTCATAACGACACAAACAATGACCAAGACTGATGGCTATTCAAGAACTGTCAAAAAATCACTTACAGATATTTTCTCGCTTAAAGCCAAAGACAGGGAAAAAGCGAGCATACTTCACAGCCATGAATATTCATACGAACATAACTCTTATGTATATTACATTCTGCTAAGCCTGTAACGAACTGACAAAGGACCAGTCGTGACGAAGGTTGCAACACTCGAGTCGTGATGGATACGAGCTACAACCGAACGCTATAGTTCAAAAGTGAAGGTGAGGCAAATGCCAGAGCTTTGGGCTTGCTCGCTAGCTTACGTATTGTTAAGAATCTATTTTAGATTCAAACACAATGCATACTTACTACCTACACATACCTTCGGTTTCCGAATTAAGAATTTGAAGTTGTGAACTTACAAACTCTACTGTACTATCTCTACTACGAGCCTAACTCTACTGTATTTATCATGAGAACTTTAGAATTAAAATACTTAGATATAGTTACGTAGTATCTGCATGGTTAACATTCTAAAGCAGAAAATTCTCACGTACAACATTTTGTATCTGAGCATTTTCAAAGAAACACCATCTCGGTGTTCGAGTAAAACTCAACCCCAACCAGTAGATACTGTGACGTCCAAGGAAGGTTGTTGATCCAGACCATATTAGCAGACAGGGTGGATGAGCAAATATACTTTATAGAGTGTCGCCAAATTAGAATATTTTAAATTTAGTAACACATATTTGTTTGGAGTTTGGAGGGCATTCCCACTTCCGATGTAGTCACTCGCTTGAATCAATATAATTCATCAAGTATTGAAGACTGGTGTTTCCTTTATCACACTCCTCAAGATAGAACCACACGTTAGGAGTACCTACATGCTGCTGAGCCACTCCACACGCCCCCAGTCATTATAATATTAATAATAGCACTTCGCCCGCGACTTCGTCCGCGTGGATTTCAAACCTTTATAACCTATGACTTTCACAAATAACGTGGCTTTCTATTGGTAAAAGAATTTTCGAATTCGCTCAGAAGATCTAGAGATTACCCCCCTACAACCTCACAAACTCACAAACAACCTCTTTAAAATATTAGTAAGTATAGAAGTATAGATAAGTGGTGGTCCTGGAACGCCTTTTAAGCAAAATAACAAAGCTACAAGTTTCCAACTTGGTAGGTAGCACACAGGTGCACTAAAGACATCAAGCCGAGTTACAACTTGTTTTATGCAAATCGTTGAACAAAGTATTTGCTCATTGTAGACCGTTGGACCAGTAACCTGTCAATGCAAATCTCAAACTTAATTCGAAACACGTCAAGCTGCCGGAGTTAAGACACCTGGTCACGACAGCACTGGCGAGAGCCTTAATATTTATAAAGACATTACAGCATTGTAACAATTCTTGGTTTAGAAAATAGGTACTACAGTTCTATCATAGTGTATCGAGTTACAGTAGTTTGATGGAGCGTTTTGCTATGTAGATAATCGTGTGAATGGCCGAGGAGAATCTAAGTGGGCAGAGCTTATTGCCAACAACTGTAATACTGCACTACGAGTCATAATCATGATTATCTTACTCTCGTCTTAATTTATTTGGGGTCGGCGCAACATGTCTTCTTCAACACTTCTCTATAAAACACTGATTAACAGATTCTTATTTCAACATTTTCTACCCAAAAGAAGGAGGTTTTGTCCTATAACAGCATTTAACAAAAACCCTGTCGGATCTTAAAGGGTATTATTTGGTATCGTACTTGCGTACACATACGTAACCTTTGAAATATGAGATTGTTATATTTCCCCAATGAAAATAATTAAACAAAAAGAACTAATTATCAAAGGCAAGTCGACAGAGTTCACCTACAGTTTAGTGTGGAAAAAGCCGCCAGAGTGAGACGGTAATTATGCGCCCCTTGTCGCGGGCCGCCAAAACGAGAAGTTGTGCCTGCAGCCCGCCTAGTGCATGGCAGTACGCTTTGAAATAAAAATAGGTAAAAATAAAATGATTTCGCCGGCTGGTGGAGTGTTGTCAACTTATAAAAATTTGCCATACTTAGTGTTAAATTTCTCATTTTTTTATAAAATATTAAATCAATAAATTTTCGTTTTTGTGTTACATTTTTTTTACTATTTTTTCTAGTGCGTATGTTAAACCAAAAATACGCCTTTATTGGATCGGACAAGGTTTTGATCGGGAGGGCCTGTCAGACTCTTACTGACTAAAACCCACCCCTGTTCCTCCCTGCCCTGAATGCCCAGGGGCGTGGTAACTCTTTCGAATTTATCCTCAACCCCCGGGCAGAGATATCGACAGCTGAATTTGATGGATGAGGTGCATATAATTTTTTAATTATTTATAGGCTCGCGTTTGAGCACTATCTATTTTTTGTGTGCAAACCGGCCAAGAGCGTGTCGGCCTTCGCACATCAATATATTGGTAGTTGTTAGTACAAACCCTAAAAAAACAAAACCCATAATCCGCTTATCAGTATCCTCTGAAATACCGGCAGGCAATTGCGTAGTTAACGGCTTTGTGATGTGTCTTTTTACATCCTGTATAACGCTGACCATCTTTGACACAGTCCATCAATCATTTCGTTGGACTGTCTCTACTCTTATAACTTTAGAAAACACTACTACTAATAGTTTGTAAGCTGTATCATGTTCTATACGGAAGACTTGAGATAAGATCTACGGAAACTTAATTGAGTCTACGATCACTTCTGATTGGTCAAGGTCGTAAGAATATGAGCTTAGAGTTGCCTGCCGGCTACACAATTTATTAAATTATGCATGGGTACGATAAAGATATTAGTTACTTTGAAGTCCTTGAGAAAATTGTCAAAACAAATTGCATTCTAGATGATAAATTACCGTAAATCTCCGCACTAGGACAAAACCTACTATAATAATGCCGTAAACTGGGACACTGACACAACTGGGAAATGGGAAGAAAGTTTTTCATTTCCATGGGCTGAAGCCAGTATCTAAAAACTTTTTTACAAAAAAAAAACATCCGACTTCCAAAAAAAATGTAATTTTTTTTAATTTTTAGTGTATTTTTTTATTTGGAAGTCGGTTGTTTTTTTTTTTGTAAAAAAGTTTTATATTTTTCACTTTTTAGTTGTTATACCCCAGAACTAAAAACCCCAATAACATGGAACGTGGAATTTTAACATAGTCGTAATTGGAGAACACCAAAACGTCATCTAGGCATACGTATTTTTCGTTTTTGTTCAGTTTTTCAAAAAGCGCTGAAGCAATTTCGTTAAAATTTATATTGGACCACCTCGGGAGTGTATTCTATCGGATAAAAAGAGAATTTTGAAAATCGGTCTAAAATTGACGGAGAAATCGGTGGACATACATAAAAAA
Organism: Polia nebulosa; assembly: GCA_951329385.1. NCBI lineage: Eukaryota > Metazoa > Arthropoda > Insecta > Lepidoptera > Noctuidae > Polia > Polia nebulosa. Next base: position 25,946,036 of record OX589607.1, on the reverse strand, counting down.
AAGACGTACATACATTCGAACATAGAATCTCCTCCTTTTTCGATGTCGGTTAAAAATAAAATATGGCCACGACCGTGACCTGCATTGATACCCATCACATTAACGGAGTCTCGCTAGCTATTTTATTTTGACCCAGTACAATTATTATATCATTCAATAAAAACATATTTAAAAATACATATAAAAACCTGTATTATGTACCTTGACTGTATTAATTACGTCATGTTAACCTTCAATAGGTGCAGTAAGCTTGCTCGATGAAGAAGAAAGTATGCGCAGGCGCAGAGTAGGCGTGACCCCGCGCGAGGTCAAGGATAGCGCAAAGTTCACTCAGCGAGCTTTAGCTTAGTGCACTGCGCATGAGTGTGCAAGGAGACACTTAAATATAGGATGATTTCAACTCGGCACCGACAATGTCAAAAAGTTTTCGAAATGTAGAGAAATGAGAAGTGTTTGACAGTTTGAGACAGATTAGATATTGCAAAAGGTCACGTATAATTGCCATTTTCTTGCTGACTTCACATTATTACCAAAATCTGGGAATGCAGTTGACAATTTCTAGAGAGGGCAGAGTCCTAAGAACGTTTCCTGTAGCTACAGCGGTTAAATTACCTGCTCTTATAGTCCCGTCTCAAAAATCCACCCGCAAAGTCATCGTTCCTGACAGCTAACATATCGATCGAGAATAAGAAAAAGATCAGTATTATAAAAAAAAACTTCTAAGAGCTCTTAACCCACATCACATATCCTAAAAAGCAGTTAATCCCTGTAGCAGCTTTTAACGAGAAATCTTCACTAATGACCAAGTATGCGACTAATGACCAAACGGTGACAGGTCAGCGTCATCAACCAATTTTCGGACAATCTGGCGCCCGCGCAACCCAGTTCACAAAATATTGATGTCAATTAGCGCCAGAGCCCGCTACCTCTTTGTGTTGTGAGAAATATTCGGAAAATATGAACTCAAAACATTGAAACACACATCCGAATAAAGAAAAGGACAGTGCTTTTTGTTTATGAAAATAAGTGCATTAGCCATTTGCATTCGAGGTCTTCGAAGGGATATAATAAGTAATTATTTTATAGGTGTCTTAGATTGAGTAATTATTGAGTTAAATTCAATATATGCATTGTTTCTTTTTATTTCGAAACTATACATCATTTTTAAACCTTGAAGATAATTACAGTGAAGACGAAAGCACATAAAAACCTGATAAGTTAATTCTTCTGTCAACAAATAACAGTGTTAAGGTTCCTGTGGATAATAACAGCAATCATATCTCTGTCACAACGAATAGCTTTGATTTATCGGCCTTTGATTATGCGCACGTGTTGCGCAAGCCACGCTGCAAATGCAAACCTGCAACTGACTTCATTCAAGGTTTCACAACTCTAAACTACACTCAGTAATTAGGACTGGCTGAAAATGTAACAATTTGTTCTTGATCAAAGAGTTTTTACTTTTCATCGATACTGGCAGCTTAGTAATTAGTGATGGCAAAGAAGCTAAAGAAAACTTTGAAAATAGTTAAATTGTGATAGTTTAAAGCAATGCCTTTTTTGTTAGTATCGAATGTACGAGTATTTACTACAATACTACCTTGGAAATTATGCCGACCACCTTGATTATATTGTAAAAAACAAAAAATCCATGTAAAAATCTAGAACAGTGAAAAGTTGTCAATGCGCAAAAGAATAATTCAAATTCTTGTCGACGACGGCACGATTTTTTGCGACGGCGCTTTTAAAACAATAGGTTAACTGTCAGAGTGACACACGTCAGATGACTTTCCGCGGGAAACAAAGCGAACTCGAAAGTAGGTTGCACAGCCACAGACAAATTAGAGGTTACCTTGCCGTGTCATGGAGTTCGCTGAGATTTCTATCGCGTCTTTTATTTAATCACTTTCCCCATACACCATAATTATGTAAAAGTATCGCTTTAATGCGTGTACTTACCTACTCTAACACGAAAATCATTTCCTCCATGTTCTTGACAGAGAGAAAATAAATTGCTTTCGTGCTAGTCTACAGTTCATTATTATTAAGGAAATTGTTAATTTTATGATTTACTTTCTTTACAAGAAAAATAAATCAGTTAAATACTTCAAGTTTTTTTTTGTCCTTGCAAAGTAAACATTATTCATTTTTTGATTTTCTCGTGTGTAGAATGATTTTTTTCGATGACCATCGCGTTCGCGAAGTTTAATATCTTATCGCCGCGTGGGCAATTGTTGGGCATGGCAGAACAAGTCAACACGTGTGCGCAAAAAAAAACTCAGGCGCGGCGGTATAATGTCATACTATGTGTGTACGGTCAACCACGCGTCATCGTCACATTTAAACTTCGAAAACAGCCCTTATTGCTACGAAATAAAGCCGTTGGTAATACCAAAATGTGAATTTGAAAGTGAGGTTGACTGTATGTCGAAAAGTCGATGAACCTAGTCCTTTGCGATACGAGTAAGTATAGCTTTGTGAAAAGATGAATAAGCATTGTCTGGCTAGTTGGAGCTTTTGAAATATTTCCTTGAAATGGTCTGGTGAATGTTAACTAGCATTTCTCTCTCACAGGAATCATGCATGTTTCCGGGATGAAAAGTACCTATGCCTATGGCACACGGCGAAAACTCTTTCTGTGATAATAAAAAAACACACACAATATAGCTATATTGTTTATTACCTAGTGAAAAGATTTTTTTTTAATTTCATACGAACTATTTTATCTCTTTACAATAACAAACACCTAATAGGTAGGTAGGTACTAGAAACAGTGAAAATATTATCAGGTTTAGCTTTCCTTAAAGAAGAGCAGTGTCCTCGAAGTTTTGCTTAAATATACCAAACATTGTGTTTTCGAATACTCGAGAAATTAAATAAATAAAATACTTAAATCAGAGAACGTTAATTTCTACGAAAATTACAAAGATTTGGCGCCAATTACAAAATGTGAATGCAAGATCGGATTTTTCTAGACTAAACCACAGTTTAACTTTATAAAGGTAAATTGCCGTAAAATAGTGCCGCAACACACGTCAAACCTTAATGTTCAGTGACCGTGTTAAAATAATATAACCCACCATTTAAACTCATATTTAAAGCTCTAGTTTATTAAGGCCCTTCTACCCGCCAAGTCGTGCCCTCATTGAATAAAAAATCGTAGCCTAACATAGAAAATAAAGATTAAAGAATACTACCGAAAACGGCCGTTTTTGACACTTTCAATTATTACATTGGATACGAAACATTTTGAGTCCTGTTAGTAAAAATACTTTATCCACTTTGTAGAAAATTTGAATTTCGCGGGCTACCTTGGAGCATTCACCTTAAGGTGGAAGTGCCAGGGTAGCCCGTGAAATTCAAATAATCTTACGTTTTTAGCAATTTGTAGGTCATTGTCAGGTTCTGTCTAGGTCAAAATTTGATTCGCGGTCGTACGAGTGTGTTTATAGAATTATAATCATTAAAATCATCAGTATAACTCTTTCAGTTAGAATTGATGTCAAATGTAAGTATTTCAAGAAATCATGCGACAAGGTCGACAACGACCAAGATACAACCTGACACTGACCTGCAAATTACAAAAAACTTAAGAAAATTTGAACTTGCCGGGCTACCCTGGCGCTTCCACCTTAACAAGCCTCAGGGCATGATTTTTGCTTTTTGCTTTTTGCTTTTTGCTTTTTGCTTTTTGCTTTTTGCTTTTTGCTTTTTGCTTTTTGCTTTTTGCTTTTTGCTTTTTGCTTTTTGCTTTTTGCTTTTTGCTTTTTGCCTTTTGCTTTTTGCTTTTTGCTTTTTGCTTTTTGCTTTTTGCTTTTTGCTTTTTGCTTTTTGCTTTTTGCTTTTTGCTTTTTGCTTTTTGCTTTTTGCTTTTTGCTTTTTGCTTTTTGCTTTTTGCTTTTTGCTTTTTGCTTTTTGCTTTTTGCTTTTTGCTTTTCCCTCTTCAGAACGACGCAAGAACCACCAAAGAAAACCATCCCAAAAAAAAACAATAGAATCATGAAGACTAGTTCCAAAAATAAAAACAAAAAAAGCAAAAATCAAAAAGCGAAAAGCGAAAAGCACACAGCAAAAAGCAAAAAGCAAAAGCAGTGAACAACTACTCTGTGGTCTCATCATTCTCCTGCCCTTATCCCAATTTATTTGGGGTCGCCGCAACATGTCTTTTTCTTCCATACTCCTCTATTAGTCGTCATCTCTGTAGTCACCCCCTTTTTACCCATATCCTCTTTCACACAGTCCGACCATCTTTTCTTTGGCCTTCCCCTACTCTTATAGCCATCCACATCCATACACAGGACTTTCCTCACGACATTTTCTTCATTCCTCCGCATCACATGCCCATACCACGACAACCGATTTCCACACAATTTTTCAGTCAGCGGTGCCACTTTCAGACTTCCTCTTATATACTCATTCCTAATTTTATCCATGCGCGTAACACCACACATCGCTCTTAGCATTCTCATCTCAGCTACATGCAATTGCTTTTCATTCATCCCTTTTGTGGCCCATCATTCTGAACCATACAAGACAGCAGGTCTGACCATTGTTTTATAAATCTTCCCCTTAAGTTTTAGGGGAATGCGGGAGTCACAGATAGTCCCGGTGACCTGCCGCCATTTCATCCATCCAGTGTTAATTCTGTGCTTAACAGTCCGATCTATTTCGCCATTGCTTTGCACGAGTGAACCGAGATACCGAAAATCGGAGCAGACTGGGAGAAGCGCGCCATCTAGCACTACAGCTTCAGAACTGGAGAGACCGCCGAAATCGCAGAACATGTATTCAGTTTTGGTTCTGCTGATTTTCAAGCCAACTTTCTCCAGCTTCTGTTGCCACTTCTCCAATCTGCTCTGGATCTCAGGTCCATCTTCACCGACCAGAACAATGTCGTCGGCAAACAGCATGCACCAGGGTGCCTCTTCCTGTATTTCCGACGTAAGAGCGTCCATAATCAACAGGAAGAGGTAAGGACTTAAAGCCGACCCTTGATGCAAGCCTACAGCCACACTGAACTCATCGGTGTTGCCAGCAGCCGACCGGACGTAGGTACTAGATTGTCTGTACATAGCACGAATCAACTCAACATACTTCCCAGGCAAACCTTTCTCTTTCAAGGCCCACCACAACACATCCCGAGGTACCCTATCATACGCTTTCTCAAGATCAATGAACACCATGTGCAAGTTCTTGTGCACACGTCTGTACTTCTCGCACAATTGACGGAGAGCGAAGGTGGCGTCCATTGTCCCTCGACCTGGCATAAACCCAAACTGGTTCGGGGTAATCTCACTCTCCTCTCGCAATCTTTTCTCTATCACTTTCTCCCATACTTTCATAGTATGTGACATGAGCTTTATCCCTCGATAGTTGTTGCAGTCCTGTACATCCCCTTTATTCTTGAAGATGGGCACTAGCGAACTATTGCACCATTCTTGTGGGATCACTTCTTCATACAACAACTTATTGAAGAATAAAGTCAGCCACATACATCCATCCTCTTTTAAACACTTCCATACTTCTACTGGTATGTCATCAGGGCCCATGGCCTTCCCATTTTTCATACATTGAACTGCCATTCTTACTTCATCCATGCTAATTTCTCTCACCAAACCCATATTTACTTGTACTATTGATGAAAAAGGTGCATGGAGAGCCTAAGGTCGACTTTTGACTGTGAGGTTTTGCATTACGTATCATGACTTTCATGAGACGACTAGATGGCGCTGTTCAATCATGAAAATAACACTGCAAAGCTTATAAACCTTATTAAGCAGAGGCAGATAATAAGGTTTTTAATACCTAAAATAATTACTAAGTAATAATAATATATTTATATTCAAATAAACAAAAATTACTATATTTTCTTATTTCCGAGTACTTAATACAGCGCCATCTAAACCAAACTAAATAAGCCAATTGGTACTATATCGGTGAATTCGACTACAGATGGCGTCGATCACAAATAATAAAAATCCCTACATTCACAAAGTAGCTCTTATTTTCACGTTCCAGAATAAATAATCAGTAGCTCAGGTGGATAAGCATGGCAGAATAACATAGATCGTTCAACAGGGCACCGGTTCGCAACCCAGCTCTCTGTCGACTTTTTTTAAATTTAATTATTATAATATATAATTTATATTCTATTTTTTGTATTTTTAAACGTTTTTATTTTATTTTTTGTTATAAATAATATAAAAAATATGAGGTATAAGATGTATAAATGAATATAGGGATAATATACAAGTATACATATACTACTATATATAACATTATATAAATATATATTATATAAATTACTTTCATAATTGGTGGTAAGTATTAGTATTATTAGTAAAAAACATTTATGCATTTATGTATTTAGATATATTTTTCTTACAGCTTAAGATTTACTAAGTTTAATTCTCGTAAAGGATAAGAAATGAAACTATTTTATTGATTATAGTTTAAGACATTTAATTCTCAAAGAAGAATACAATTTATGTCTTTCTTTCTTATAGAATGTATAACCTAACCTAGCAGTTTTACATCCAATTAACAATGATTTAATTCACTTGTTAAGGAGAAATACAAGTAAAATTTATAACTGAATAACTCTATTACAAAATAGAAGACCTTAACAAAGTAAAACTGTATAATAGATATTATAAGTATTCTAAATCAAAACTGTGTTGTGCTATTCTTCTATTATTTAGTTTTATTTACATTATGTTATAATAACTTTCACTATATATGCAACCTTAGTTCTGTAAATATTTTACCTACTCATAAATTATAAAAATTTTACGTTTTGCATAATTATGTTTCCCGGCAACCCTATTTGCCAGAAAAACAATGCTCTTGAGCGTTATGGCAAACGCGGTTGCCAGCTTGGTTTGTTCACTTTAAATGATTTTTTTGCTGTGGTTGCGTTGATTGAGCTTTGAGAAGTAAAAAAAAAATGGCACTGTATTAAATTTCACGTCTTTTTTTCACTGGGCCCGCAAAGATGTATCAAACAACTCTGCGTAATATCTTGTTGGTGTAAAGCCATTTTCCTCATAACCTTGCACCATAAGTTGACGCTGGTCTGAGTCAATATGGCGTCTTCTGCCAGATCTACTGCGGTGTTCCAACGAACCCTCTTCTTGAAACCGCTTTATCCATAAAGTAACAGTCTTTACCTATAAGGGAAATATATTATTTATTATTTTCGTGTATCGATAACCATGGATAATAAAATAAATAACGAACAGTGATTTTAAAACATTACTTACGTTTAAGCCAGTTTCTCTCGAAATTTCAGAATAATTTAGGCCTTGATTATGCAATGCTATTATTTGGGCCCTCGTAGCCATATCAATATTAGAACGCGAACTCATGGTAAAGATAAATATTAATAAATTGTTAAATGCAATCGTAACTGAACTCACTCAAAGATAGTAAAGAACGTTATGATTGAACAAAAAGATTTAATTTTTATACAGTCAATATTAAACTACCCTCAATTCTTTTGAGATTTATGATACAGGTTAAAGTCGCTAAACAACTTCGATATAATAAAGAGTAGGATAATTTCAACTCATTGCGTAATGACGCAATAGTCCAGTGGCTATGGTATCGGTAAATTTTATGCCACCGAGTTCGAATCCTTGTTATTACGAGCTTTGCTTTATAAGGTTTGTAATGTCGTAGGAGAATTTGTGTTAAAATTAAGTAATATTGTAACTAGCAAAAAACAAGATAATGTTCTTTAACGAGACATGTATATTTTCCAATCCAACTACTATACTAGCGCCATCTATGTCGTTCAAGACGTATTATTAAGGCGATGAAACCCTGTACAAACGATTTTGGTTTGGAATTCTCCATGCAGTTCTGTCTTCATTAGTACCTCTTTGAGCACACCATTCCATTCATTCTCTTCGTTCATCAACTTTTCAAAATAAACCTTCCATCGTTCTTTTATTTCGTCATCTTTCGACAAGACTTTACCGAGTTCATCTTTCATACATTTTATGTGCATTATATCCCTCGTTCTCCTTTCTCTTAATTTTGTAATCCGGTAGAGCTCCTTCTGGCCTCTAGGGCTGTCCAGTAAATCATATAACTTTTCCTGCGCCTTAGCCCTGAAACTGCAACCGCCTTTTTTGCCTTCCTCTTCCATTCTTTATAAATTTTCTTTTTCTCTTCTTTCAAATTATCATTTCCGGTTTCTACATTCTGCCATACTTTAAACGAAATTTTCTTTTCTTTTAGCATCTTTTGCACATCTTCATTCCACCACCACGTATCCTTTTCTATCATGCCTTTACCTTGCGATTCTCCAAACACATCTTTTGCTACTCGCCTTATACAATCCGCCATCTCTTTCCAACATTCATCCACAGATTTTCCTTCCATATCCTTCATGTCTATCATTTTATCTACCACTTGACTCTTAAACATACTTGCACACTCCTCATTTTCTATCATACGCCATCTGATTTTGGGTGGGGGCCGTTCTTTGTTCCTACTTGACGAGACACTGACTGTTACGTCCATCATTATGAGCCTGTGTTGAGAGACTAAGCCTTCGCCTGGCAACACTTTACAGTTTTTGACTGTTTTGAGACTGTTTCGTTTCACCAAGAAAAAGTCAATTTGGGTCGCGTGCTGGCCACTTTTGTAAGTGATCACATGATGAACAACTACTCTGTGGTCTATAGTATGGTAACTCTATGGTTTCGCTCTTTTATAAATACACTAATCAACTTATAGAGTAAGATCCCAGAGCAATCAGACATAACTTATTTTCACACGGATGAAACCTGAAGTTTTCAGTAGCGTCTCGTGTGCCTTGAATACCTACGCGCTTTGTGGAACTTGCCGAGTGACACCTGGGCAGGTACCAGATGAGAAAGGTAACTAAAAATAAGAATTATTTAACTTAAATTCACATGGCACTCACACAAAATAATATTCAAATATTAAAATAATATCAAATATATATAAAATATAGTATATATATAGTATATTTAGTTAATAGTATATAGTTTAGTATATTTAGTTATTTGGTTATATTTAGTTTAGTTAGTTGCTATTTAGTTTATTTATTTTTGTTTAGTGTATAGTATATTTTAAAGTAATATCATAAGTGTCAGACACTTTTGATGGACAAGAGCTTTTTTCAGACGCTTTTAAGCTTCCCAAAAAATAAAAAAGTGCAAAAACATTTTAAAACAGCGAATAATCCATAACCTCAAATTCAAAGATGTAGTTTTACCGGATGACTTGTATGACAGTGGTTACCATCGAGAATGTTATAAAAATTTTACTGCTCTGCCAAAAAAATATTTTTCCGCCATACCAGAAAAACCAAAAAATGCTGAAAAAAAATCATCGAGTATTGTTAAAAATTTATTAGTTGCATCGACATCAAGCCAACCTTGTAATCTTAGTACTAACGATGATCTATGTACAGCGTCTACCTCAAGTCAACAAAATAATTCAACAGTTCCAGATTTAGATGTAGTGTCAAACTCAAGTCCAGCTAATTCAATGCCTGAACCAAGTGTTGAGCCAAATGTGAAGTCAAGTGTTGACTTAGAATCAGTTGAGTTATGGATTATTCGCTGTTTTAAAATGTCTTTGCACTTTTTGCATATTTCTTCGGAGAGTAATATAAGTTTATCATGAGATTTTTTACAAAATGTACATTTCAATTTCTCTTCTTCCATGATTATCACTATTACAAACAACTTAATAAAACACTCACAAATAACCTGATGTAAACAACAAAAACATGTGCTCTCGCAGGCTCGGACTATACTGTATACTATAAGTTAAATTACACACAAACAGCACATACACAGTAGATTGAAACAGATGGTGAGTATAAGAAGGGGAACCGAGTTATTATGGACGTCTCACTCACTCTGAAGCGCATGCATAGTGCTCTCGCCCTCATACTTCTGGCTGAATAATTTTTGTCTTAGGGGATGTTTGATCACTCTAATTTGTCTGACTGATTGAATAGAACTTTTAAATAAATACTTCAATAACATATTAAAAAATCAGACATGTAAAAATAAGTAAAGTTCATTTATTTTTTGGGTAGCTTAAAAGCGTCTGACAAAAGCTCTGGTCCATCAAAAGTGTCTGACACTTATGATATTACTTTAAAATAATATTCTACATGACATATATAAAAATCAGCCATGTGAATTTAAGTTAAATAATTCTTATTTTTAGTTACCTTTCTCACCTGGTACCTGCCCAGGTGTCACTCGGCAAGTTCCACAAAGCGCGTAGGTATTCAAGGCACACGAGACGCTACTGAAAACTTCAGGTTTCATCCGTGTGAAAATAAGTTATGTCTGATTGCTCTGGGATCTTGGACTACTATCATTGCAATACATTTTGTACTAAGCGTTAGCGTAAACGATAATAGAAAAGTATTAAGGCTAAGGGGGGCTGGAATATATTGCAACTAAAAAAATCAATCTGCCTAGCCTTTTCAAAACTATCTTGAGGTCGGCTTCCAGTCTAACCAGATGCAACTGAATACCAGTATTTTACATGGAGCGAGCGACTGCCTATCTGACCTCCATTACCCAGTTACTGGGTAATACGATACCACTTAGTAAGACTGGATGTCAGACTTTCGGGCTACTGACGACCCGTAACAACTGTCAAAGATCCACGATTGACAGCCGGGACCAACGGCTTAACGTGCTTTTCGAGGGACGGACGAGTCTCGGTATGTAAAAATGGTCACCCATCCCCGGACCAACCCCGGCAAGCGTAGTCTAACCTGATGAATCGACCTGTGCGGCTGTTATTACTTTAGCCACGAGCTCCTATATTATATATTAGAATATATTACAACTTAATAAAACTTGGTAAATAGTCTCATTTTTAATTAATGTATTGAACGTCTACGATTTCAGTTTTAGTGGAAGCAAAAAATAAATAAATAAAAAAAGCAATCGTTTATTGTAAAAGTTAATAAAGGGAAAACAGAGCCCGTTGAGCACTGAAACTGACCAGTGAGTTTTGCGATTCACTCGTTATTACCTCTATTATTACCAAAACGCAATGTATTTTATGCTGTGGCAACATTTACACGCTTGGCCATAGACATTATTGGTCGTCTCAGGTAACCTCCGACAAAAATATATGCTGTCATAACTGAGAAAAAATGTCAAACTGACACTTGAAATCCGGTTTGTCGTATGCGGGCGGGGCTTGAAGGATGTTTACGTTTGACGAATGGCGAGCTTCGGAGGTTAAAAGAAGCAATATTTTATTTTGATTTCATTTTATTATTTTTAATGGGGGGCTAGAGAAAATACAAGAAATCCTTAAACACTAAAATTACATACACGTAATTGACACCAATATCTACGTCTTAACAAAAGAATAACAAAAGTTTAGGACTCTCACGACTGTGGAAGATTTTACAAGATACAGAATATTCTGTGAATATAAATTAATTCAAATTTATTTATTTCCATATAATTCAATGCAATTTATCTTAATTCCGTTTGATTAAAGCGAATACCATACCAACCTAGTCACAACGCATTCACTTTAGACCAGGCTTTTTTTATTTTTGTGGGGTGGGAAATCATCCAATGACTTGGCAGGCATCGGCCATGACGGGCCCCGTCCTTATTGCTCACAACTCTTGAGGCGCGCGTGGAACACTACGCGCCGTCGACTCTCGGGCCTAGTGCTGATCGGACGGCGAGCTACCCATTAATCGCCGTCCGCAGGCCCGGGTATACGGTGGCCGGAGATCGTCTAGCGGCGCCGGAAGTCCCAGGCGTCTCCTGAGGCGGCTGCTACTGAGGGCGTGAGGGCGACTCTGTTGTTGAGTCTCCCTCACCCATGCCGCCTCCCTCTTCGTGAGCATTACTGCTTCGCAGAAGGAGGAGACGGCTTCCCATTCCCTCTCGCTCCGTACCATGGCCTGAACCAGGGCAGGCAATGCAATGAATGTTACATATTATACAGGCAGTTTTCAAAAAGGCAGTCTGTGTGTTTCCTACTACGACTAGTCTTATTTCTTTGAAAAAATATGTCTAGACAATTTCCTTCGTAATTCGATTTGTGAATATTTGAAATTATATTTACTTATCATAGGTTAATTAATTTGTAAAGTTATGCCTATTGCGGATAAAAAATTGAGAATCACGCAAAAACTATTAAGCGTATTTTTATGAAACCTTCACCATTTTAAAGATCATTTAATTACTTATATTTTAGTATACGTGTTTTAGTATAATATCTGTTGTTTTATGTATAATAAATTAATAATGCGTTTAATTTCGGACAGCGCTCCTTGATGGGCGAGTAATATTACTGGGATGACGTACGACGCCTTACGTGAACTCAGGACAGAACACGCAAGCTAACCACTGAAGGTCATTAGCAGTTAATAGCGCCTTAAGACAAGAATGAATAGGTTACTTCTAGGCAAGTGTGCTCTATTGTCGACCACATCATGGCTTACCATCAGGTGAGATATTGGTCAAGCGCGAGCCTATCAAGTTAAAAAAAAGTTAATGCAAATAGAATAATAGTCATAATTTCACACCAACTTCTCCAGGAAAACACAAAACAATAAATCAAACATCTAATTAATTTACAGTACAATTTTATTCGTTTTCGCAATGAAATTATGCTTTAATTACGCAAATTACAGTTTGCGAGTGTTGAAAACGTAAAAAAACAGGTCGACGCCCCTGACGATCGTGCGAAAAAACTTGACATGTGCTTTTATTTTTAAACTACTGTTAATATAACTGGAGTTTATGTTCCCTGCAGTAGATCACTAGGACTTTCATAGTCATTTGTGGCAACGCGGCATGGGGCTGAATGATGTCGGCTTTTTTTAGGATGTAGAAAATAATTACAGTCATGCATGAACTCCGCGAGTCACTGTGCAGTAGGAAATTCATGTGACGGCGGGGTTGAGGAGTGGGGTACTGCGCAGCGGAACACTAACTTCACACGTCATTTTAACTTTGATTAAGAAAGAAAGAAAAGAAAGAAAATAAATTTATTTGACCCAGGTTAAAGCACACAATATTCACATAAAAACACTTATAGAAATAACCTAAAATAATATTATGTGCCCCACGGCTGCGCCAAATAGGCCCAGTTCAGCATAAATGCCGGACAACTAGTGCCTGAACTATACCAACTCATAATCTCATAATTTAATGTAACTGGAGTTTTATGTTCCTTCCGGTAGGTCACTAGGACTTTCATAGTCATTTGTGGCAACGCGGCATATGGCTGAATGATGTGGGCTTTTTTTAGGAAGTAGTAAATAATTACAGTCATGCATGGCTGACAATAAAAACATAGCAAACTTATGGCAGATCGAAACAAATTCATGTGACGGCGGGGTTGATAGGTGGGATACTGCGCAGCGAAACACTAACTTCACACACTTCATTTTTCGAACTATACCAACTCATACGGCCGCTTTCACTAATTTCTAAACGACCAGTTTTCGACGTTTAAGCTCGCTTAAACGCGTTTAGCCACTGTCATAAAGCTGAAGAGTTTGTTTGTTTGATTGGTTGAACGCGCTAATCCTGGATCGAATTGAAAAATTATTTTTGTGTTGAATAGTCCATTTATCAAGGAAGGCTATAGGCGATTATAACATCACGCTGCGACCAACAGGAGCGAAGCATCAATAAAAAATGTGGTAAAAACGGGAAAAAAATCCTTTTGAGAGCTTCAGTTGCGTGCGCTGCGTAAACGGTTAAAGTTACGCAAAAATAATGTATGACGGAACTGTTCTCCTTTTAAAGTTCTAAAAAAAAGACCGCGACAGGATAATACGAGTATGTCTATCTTTTAAAGGTTAAATCGCTATAATCTTTATTATGGTTTTTATTTTTTACGCTAAGCTTAGTTCAGTAAAACTTAGTTTATAGAGCGAATGGTGAAATCGGCCCATAATCTCATAATTTAATATAACTGGAGTTTATATTCCCCCTCCAGTAGGTCAGTAGGACTTTCATAGTCATTTGTGGCAATGCGGCATGGGGCTAAATGATGTGAGCTTTTTTTAGGATGTAGAAAATAATTACAGTCATTCATGGCCGATAATAAAAACATAAGAAACATATGGCAGATCGGAAAACTCCGCGAGTCACTGCGCAGTAGCAAATTCATATGACGGCGGGGATGAGGGGTGGGGTACTGCGCAGCGAAACGCGAACTTCACACACGTCATTTTAACTTTTATTCGAATTAAACCAACTCATAATCTGGGTAAGGCATTTCATAGGAACTAGCAGATTTTTTATTCAACTGGAGTTTGATTATCCACTGGCACTAATGTATTTAAAACGAATTAATTTTAATAATTAATTTGCCTATCTCTACTAGCATATAGACTTGTAAAAACTATTAATGTGTGTTATTAATAGTTTTTAACTGACTTCGAACAAGGAGGAGGTTCTATGTTCAACTGTATGTATGTTTTTTTTTAATTTTTTTTTCTTTATGTATGTCCACCGATTTCTCTGTCAATTGTGGACCGATTTTCAAATTTCATTTTTCATCCGAAAGAATATACTCCCGAGGTGGTCCCATATAAATTTTATCGAAATTGCTTGAGTACTTTTTGAAAAACTGTACAAAAACGAAAAATATGTATACATAGATGACGATTTGGTTTCCTCCAATTACGAGTACTTATGTTTAAATTCCACGTTCCACAACTAAAACGTGAAAAATGAAAAAACTTTTTTCCAAAAAAAAACAACAGACTTCCAAAAAAGAAAATACACTAAAAATTTAAAAATAACTTTAATTTCGGAAGTCGGTATCGAATAATGAAAAAGTAAAATACAAACACTGACTTCCGAAATTAAAGTTATTTTTAAATTTTTAGTGTATTTTATTTTTTGGAAGTCGATTGTTTTTTTTGGAAAAAAGTTTTTACAAGTCTACACACTTGGCATTTCTCTACAACACGCCATTTTATTGAAGGACAAGAAACTTCTAGCCAAAGCTTTTATCGGCTAGCTGGCTAGCACTATACAGGGTGTAACGGAAGTTAGAGGTCATGTTTTAAATACTGCTTCTGGTCATGGAAACAAACACATTTTTATAAGGAAGCCATACCCAATTCTCAAAAAAAATTGGACTTACTATCATTAACAAAGTTTTAAGAATTAGGTAGATGACTAAAAAAAATTAATTAGTCTGTCAGATAGAATAACAAAAAATATTGGACACGTATTTTTTCTACTGTCACGTAAACAAAAAACGAAGACGATACTGAGCGTTGAACTTGCGCATGACATCACACCTGAATTAAAATTGTACCTCTTTTTACTCGAAAGTGACGTAGCAAGCCCCCACTCCAAAACTTTGATGCGTTTTTATCTTTGTCATTTTTTATTATTTGATTAAGCAATAATATGTGTTTTTTTTTACCTTAGAATCATCCCTGTTAGTATAGTTTTCGATTTTATCTATTACTTCCTTGAAGAAAGTTGTTCCTTTCCATAGGCAAAAGCAAGTTGAGTCGAAACTCCAAAGTCTAGAACATAGACGCCGAGTTGCTAGCCTGTCGGTTTTCTATCGTTTACATTTTGGGGAGTGTGCGACGGAATTGCACAATTTGATTCCGCCAAGCCCGTTTTATCAACGGACCACAAGACGTACGGCGAAGTGCCACCGGTTCATGGTGGACATCCCATCCATACGCACAAAGCGTTTTGAGAAAACATTCATTGTGCGTACAGCTAGGGAGTGGAATTCCCTACCGGAGTCTGTGTTTCCTGATAGCTACAACCTGGGAGTCTTTAAGTCAAGAGTGAATAGGTTACTTCTAGGCAAGCGTGCTCCATCTTCGACCACATCATCGTTTACCATCAGGTGAGATGGTGGTCAAACGCGTGCCTATCAATAATAAAAAAGCAGAATTTAAAATATGACCATGCTTTTCCATGACACCCTTGTAGATACTAAATCAAATGTTTTTATTAGCTCGGCCCTTACTCTTTGAAAACTCATAAAGCATGAAGTTTTAATAAGGAGTTTTTCTCACAAAACCAAGCTCAGTGAAACAGATTAAATATACATAATCAGTCAAATAAAACCTTTATTAAAACGTCTTACCTAACTCTGATTGTACAACCGTTACAAAATAAAATTATCTTCTTACTCTCGAACATCATTTTAAGTAAAATTTTAACCCGGTCAAAAATAATCTAGATGTTGCCAAACAAAAGTATTGAATAGTACATTTTTTCACAGACATTTTCTTATTACGAATGGACAGTGAATGCGCTGTTATGAATTTAAATTTTGTAATACTTATTCGACACAAATAATTTTTAATAACCAACACTGTTTTTAAAGGTTTTTCGCACGCGATTATTTGTTAGTGACCCTTAATTGATTAGATCTTTAGAACCGAAATTATGAAAGCAAATGATTTCTATATGATTTTTATTTGAGTTCTCGTTTTTAGGGTTAAGTAAGTTTAAAAAACGCAAAGTTAGGAATATAAAGTGTGTTTTTTTAGAGGTATAGAACTTAAAATTGAAATAAAACACAGGAAAATGTTTTTAATATCAATGAAATTGACTTTATTTGAGAGACAGGTTTATGGCATTTGTGTATATGTAAGATTTCGGATAAATGGCCAGCGCGACTAGCGGATACAAGGTATAATCTGGAGGTCCAATTTTCACACACTCTTCGCAGTGAATCAGGCTAAATTTCGGCAGTAACGCATCGAATGTTGGCGTCCAAGTGCTCAATGGTTTCTGGTTTATTGTCGTAGACTTGCTGCTTTACATATCCCCAAAGAAGATAATCTAATGGCGTCAAATCGCACGAACGAGGAGGCCGAAAAACGCACGAAAAAGTTAGAACTCATGTCTCGGACATTCGCATTGATTTTCCGGATTATACCATATACGCGCTAGTTGCGGTGGTCATTTGCCTGAAATCATATTTGAACATAAATGCCATGAACATATCCCTCAAATAAAACTAATTTCATTGATATTAAAAACATTTACCTGTAATTATGTGAATTTAAAGGTATACCTCTAAAAAAACACCCGATAGTAGTCACAGCGTTAAGGAGAGATTAACCTTAAAATAATTTAACTACATTCATCATCATCATCATCATTTCAGCCGAAAAACGTCCACAGCTGGAAATAGGCGTCCCCCAAGTGTCGCCACAACAAATTATATTCTCTTTGGCCACAACCACCAGTCCTGTCCGTCTTGGATCCATCGCCTACCCCCGACCCTCACCAGGTCTATGTACAGCTAACTACGCTCAAACAAGTGAAGCTAAAACAGTACCTACATCTAACTGTGTCGATATACAGGTACATTACAAGTTATAAATAACGCAAAAGACACATTTTACAATTACAAAACGAAAAACTAAATGCAATGAAAGCGTGCGTTTCCTCCTTTCACGAAGTAGAGCCAACTTTCGACCGTTTCACACATTCCCGTTCTCTTCATATAAAGGTCCACATTTTCTAAATGCGTTCCCGAGAAGAAGCGAAATCGACGTCGCTATCGGTCAGTGAGTGAAAATGTTAAGGCTGCAATTCATTAACGCGCGCAGTCTACGAATAACATTAATGAACAGTATTATATTATCTGTGACTGAGCTGTCAGTTATGGGTGTGTTCTTTTGTGTCTGCTTTTAAACTATGTCTATCGTCATACTTATAGGTAGACGCCTACAAAAAATGTATTTACACAATTTACTTTAAATCTACGCAAACACTTCATTCTATCTGAATTTTGTTTATTATGCAGCATTGAAGTCCGTATTTTACTATTAACCCAAATATAATGAGTGAATCATGTTTGTAAGAATTTCACAATCATAATTTTACAGCTATTAAGTCTACTCTATTTTTGTACAATCTACCTATGACAAATATTGATAAAACATATCTAAGTATTAGTAAATAAAACCTATCTGTTTCTAGTTCCTGAATGACTCTGC
This sequence comes from Polia nebulosa, assembly GCA_951329385.1. Lineage (NCBI taxonomy): Eukaryota > Metazoa > Arthropoda > Insecta > Lepidoptera > Noctuidae > Polia > Polia nebulosa. Next base: position 25,928,041 of record OX589607.1, on the reverse strand, counting down.
GATCAGTAAACCCATTATCCCAGATTATACTTTTTTTGCACCTGGTCTTTTGAGGAAAAAAGACCAGGGAGTGTGGGGGGTCCCGTGGAAAGACCACTTCGGAATCCCTTATGTGCAATGCCAGACCTACCTACATCTATGAAAAAAGTACACTTATTAAAAAAAATATGATCCTCAGGGACTTCTATTGACTGAATTGCCTACATACGTGCTAGTTAAATCATTCGGTTCGCCATGAAATGTTCAGTTCAATGGATCGGCAGCTTTGCAAACAAAGTTTCTAACCTCTTAGCAGCGATGTTCAGTTTCTAGATTGGCGCATGCTCTAGAATGTTAATGTTCCAACGTTCGCGCCAATTTGCGCGTAATGGCGTCTGCGACCATACGCGGCCATGTTGCTGCCATTACGCTGTAATTTATTAAGATTTATTGCGTGCGTTTATAAAATTATGGCAGTTTGGGATCAGGAATCTGTTTGATGAGAGCTTTTGGTGATACATTAAAAGGGTTGTCTAAGTAAAATCTTCTTGTGTAAATTATAACAATTCGTGAATTTACCAGATTTTTTATAAGACTTTTTTTTATTGATCTGTAAAAGCTGAACCTTAAGCGTTTAGCTTGTATTCTCAACATCAACTCTCCATTATTAAATATTCATACATGAACACACTTACTTAACTCTGACAACTCATGGCCTCTGTCACATCGTTTGACCACACCGAAATAATTGACGGAAATGCAATTGCGCAAACAACACACAATTAACGAATATAGGACGGAACTTGAAAACCGCCGTGACAGACAGACAGAACGGAACCAGATTCATGGCTAAACTAATTGATTAGCCAATAAGCGAACAGTACCTACGTGGACTAAACAATGTCGTGTTGTGAAAACTAGAGGCGTTGTCTATTGCCACCGCTATACCAAAGACAACTGCAAACAATACTCTTTTGTCCTTGAAAAGACGGTGAAAGTTGACACAGCGTTTTGCGGAATTACTACAATATTAAACGGTGTTCTCTTTTTGAAAATGGCTGTTTTGTTAACCTATCGGTAGGTAAGCTGCTGTTTAGTGTTTACGCGATAAGTCGCTGAATGTTTGCGCAATTAAGATAAAACGTAATGCATTTTTGTGATTTTGACGTTAGTTTAAAGCGAACCGATTTAGATAAGGATTTGGGTTAAAAATATTTTTAAATTAAACTAATTACCTACTAATTACTTTACTTTAAGTTTTTTTGTGTACATTATGGAATTAAGAATACAAGTCATGTTCTAGAGTCCCGGTTTCTATAAAGTAAATTGCATTTTGTTATTTCACACAATACTGCATGTTTGTATATTGTAGTTATTCATTTTATTTTGTTCACAAAATTTAAAGATACAAGTAGGTAAGTACGAAAGATTCCTACTAAAGATTCGACTTGGTCCAAAAAAAACTTTTTAACAAAAAATTCAACCGACGAAAAAGAACTAAAAAGCAAAAAATAAATAAACCTTTTAAGTCTTGAGTATTGAGCTTATTTACCTACATAAAATATCAAATTTTATATAAACATATTTTGAGTCGGCGCCAAACAACAATCTGATTATTAAATATCTAAATTTTATATGTAAATTACTAATGGCAATTAATCATTTTATTAATTGGCGCCGACTCAAAATTTGTTTATATAAAATTTGATATTATATACTCAAGACTTAAAAGGTTTATTTATTTTTTGCTTTTTAGTTCTTTTTCGTCGGTTGAATTTTCTGTTAAAAAGTTTTTTTTGGACCAAGTCGAATCTTTAGTAGGAATCTTTCCTACTTACCTACTTGTATCTTTAAATTTTGTGAACAAAATATATATAATCATCAAGATCGGTTCATAAATCACGGAGCGAGGGCTGAACATACACAAAAAAAAAAAACATATACGGTCGAATTGAGAACCTCCTCCTTTTTTGTCGTCGGTTAAAAAGTACAGTCGGCCAGACAAAAATTCGTTCAAGCAGATGCTTTTAATTCGAATCAAATCACAGAATTTTCTTCAGCATACTGTGAAGAAAGCTAGGTGACAAATGTATTTTAGCATTACTAAGCAATACTCTATCTTCAACGCTTTCTCTGCTAAAAACGTAGTGAAAACACTTGAAACATTTCACTGCTCAGTAACTGATGTTCTACGGTTTGGTAGCGTTACCTCTTTTTTATGATGTATTTTTAACTAAGCCTGTCTATGAACATGTACATTCAATTATAATTATTATGTAACCGGAGTAACCGCGTGTTAAAATAAACAGATATTGTAGTGAAACACGATACGCAATTGTATTTGTGTGTATATATATCTGTCAGGGGCGAGGACATCTTGAAATATGAGAGCTGATCATTGAAGTCATCATGTAGTTGATATCAGATTTTTATTTATATAGTTTGTGCGTCTCATATTGTGTGTTACCTAAGTAGCGTAGTGCTCCTCTTTTCTCGTTTTTAAGAATAGAATAGAATACTCTTTATTATACTCTTCTCTCTCTCTCTCTCTTTATTATTCTTCTTCTTCTTCTTTACTTTTTACTTAACTTTTTTTACTCTTTATTTTATTTTCTTTAGTTTAAGTTACTGTAGAAAGGTGTGACGTAACAATGCGATCGCGATGCTATGATCATTTTTAAACCCCGACATCCTAATCTTATTATAATATGCGAAAGTTAGGATGGATGAATGTATGTTTGTTACTCAATTACGCTAGAACGACTGAACGGATCTGGATGAAAATAAAGACGGTACAGTGCGTTGAAATTTCGCATGACGTCACACGAGTTAAAATTGTACCTACCACTTTTTACTCAAAAGTGACCTAACAAGCCCCCACGTCTGAACTTTGATGCGTTTTATTTTTGTCATTTTTCATTAATTTGTTAAAGCAAAAAATATCCAATATTTTTTGATAATCTAACTTACAGACCTAATAGATTTTTTTTTTTTTTTACTCTTTATTCATCCCTATTGCGGACGAAGCCGCTGGCAGAAGCTAGTTAGGGAATAAGCCTTTAATAAATAGCGCATTGCAGAAACAGAACATTCAATAAATTCATTCATTCTCCTGCCCTTATCCCAATTTATTTGGGTTCGGCGCAACATATCTTTTTCTTCCATACTCCTCTATTAGTCGTCATCTCTGTAGTCAACCCCTTTTTACACATATCCTCTTTTACACAGTCTAACCATCGTTTCAATGGCCTCCTCACATCAACATTCAATAAATTAATTAATCAAACAAAAAAATCATCTTCATAATTATTTTTAATTAATTTATCCAAGCGAATGTATTTCAATTTGAAATTAAAATAACTCGACAAGTCTTCAAACGCACATTTTATTGCTGCCATATTAAACTTGACAATTAAGCACCTCGACAGTGGCTCACTTTCGTTTTCTACCAATTAAAAGTATTCGCCCGCTGAAGACTGGGGGCTATCGTAACAGATGATAATTTGGCACTAATTACGAGCTACTGATTACACGTCACGTTCATATAATTACCGTTGTTACATGAGATTTTTCCTTGTATTCACTTTCTTTGGAAGTACTGAGAATATTTTGTGGACTGAAGTTTGGTGAAAGATCTATTTAGTTCTGCGCTTGAAGCTGATTGAAGAGAGCCAAGATTGACATTGACATGACAGTGACATGCTGTCATGTAGTTCAAAATGAATGAGTTTTTTTTATATAGTAATATTATCATTTTTTTTTTTGCGTAAAATTTGATAGGTTGGTCCAAGAGATATTACTTTATTAATTAGTAAAATAAGTACAAATACACATTCCGCAATTTAGTGATGGCATGCAAATATTTATAGTGTTTTAGTAACAGTATTTAGTTATTGAATTTAAGAGTTACATTAAGAAAATAACAATACAATCAAATTAATACCTTATTTATTTAAACTAAATATTAAACACACAACTTATTTTGTTTTTTAATTTTTGATTGATATACGCTACCGAGAAATCACGTAAAATTCACTATGTGACATATCGGTAGGGTATTTTATTTAGACTAACGCACTTGAACGCGTTTACGTAAACGTTCGCTTAAATGTCAAATCGTACCTATAGAAAAAAAATGTTACCTATTATTGTCACCAGGTGGCGCCTATTCAGTTTTAGAACAAATTGAGTAGGTACGTTAAAAAACCCACACTCGATTGAGATTCGTTCGGTTTTGTGATTCGTTTACGTTCATATCTGTACTCCTGTCCTCCATCCTAGTAAGGATCGTAACACGTGGCGTTCTGTATAGTAGGTAGTTTCTGCCTATTCCCATGGGGAAAAGGCGCGAGTTTATTTAAAACTTTTTCTCAAATTACTTATCGATATGATCCCAGGTCACTGTATTTTGAACTAGAAGACTAGTATTTTGTTAAATAAACATCTACTAAAAGCAAACTTGGCCCGGCCTCATAGCAAAAGCAGGCCATAACCTACCTGTGCCAAATGTGGTTTCAATTAGTGTTGTCATACTAATTGTAACTTTGTTTACTCTGTTAACAATCATTAGCATATAGATCGTAAAACATGACGACCTGCGATCTGCGCGTCAATGGAAACGCACCCTAATTAAGAGATGCCTAGGGGGGGAAGGAACAGGGGTGGGTTTTAGTCAGTAAGAGTCTGACACACACTCCCGCTCCACTCAGAGCAGAAGATGTCATTGGATGATTTCCCAACCCACAAAAAAAACCCTAATTATAAGGCGGTGAGCGCAAGAGTGGCCTATCATTTCCAGACACAAAGAACAAACACTCATAATTATGTGCATAGACCCGATCCGATCGTGTATGGAGTACTGCTCTCATCTTTGGGACGGATCTGCCAGATACCAGCTTGATGCCCTTGAGTCAATTGAGAAACGAGCCAAGAGGATCATCGGCAATGATAGGCTCGTTGAGTCGAAACTCCAAAGTCTTGAACATAGACGCCGAGTTGCTAGCCTGTCGGTTTTCTATCGATTACATTTTGGGGAGTGTGCGACGGAATTGCATGATTTGATTCCGCCAAGCCCGTTTCATCAAAGGACCACAAGACGTACGGGAAGTGGTGGAACGGTACATGGTGGACATCCCATCCATACGCACAAAGCGTTTTGAGAAAACATTCATTGCGCGTACAGCTAGAGAGTGGAATTCTCTACCGGAGTCTGTGTTTCCTGTAAGCTACAACCTGGGAGTCTTTAAGTCAAGAGTGAATAGGTTACTTCTAGGCAAGCGTGCTCCATCTTCGACCACATCATCGCTTACCATCAGGTAAGATAGTCAAACGCGAGCCTATCAAACATAAAAAAAAAAAAATAGACTAAATACTACGACCATTTTCGATCGAAATAGATACGGATATTTTTAAAACACGTTGTCTCAAGATTAATTTCAACGATTTATGTTACAAAAGTAACGCCTGTCTGGCAGTAAAACCTTGCAAATGCACTGTAACTGGATTAAATAGTCAGCATTAAACGTACTCAATAAAATAATCAATAATCTTATGTGCAATGACCGTCGACCGCTATCACAGAATAGGGCTAATGTAAACCAATACAGGCTTTTTTAAATTCGCTGCTTAAACAACGTGATTTTGGATTCCCCATTGGTAAAAATGACTAACTTCTATCCTATATTTCAACCCTTTAGACTTTAGGATTTAAAGTGGAAGCGCCAGGTTAGCCCGCGAAATTCAAATTTTCTTACGTTTTTTGCAAATTGCAGGTCAGTGTCAGGTTGTATGAGATAGAACTCTATCTCGCGGTAACTACCGCGCCCCTGGGCACTCAGGCAAGGAATGAACAGGGGCGGATTTTAGTCAGTAAAAGTCTGACACGGGCCCCTCCCGCTCCACATCCTCCAGAGCGGGAGAAACCATAGGATGATTGAGATGATTACTGGTTGTATCTTGGTCAAAATATTGGCCACATAATTAATTAAAGAATATAATAATTGTTTAACAAGAAAACAATAGGAAACGTTAATATTTTAAAGGAAACGGATGAAATAAAAATTAATGCATTCTTTACATAACAATAATGAGTCAATAAATAAATCTGTTGTTGATTTTAAAATACGTAACGTTCTGTTATCAGGTAACAAATAAGATTATACAACAAGAGTACACATTTGATTATTCTACTAATAGTTTGGATGGATATTTGTACCTCGATCACGTCAAAACGGCGGAACGGATCTTCATGAAATTTGACACAGAGATAGATTATAGTCTGGAATATCATAATTTATAGTAGGGGAATAGGCTGTAATCTATAGTAGGGGAAGTTTCAATATGGTATTACACCCATTTTTGAAAAATGTCTCAATTAGATTCTATAGTGTTAATAAACCAATAACAACAAAAAACACAACATTTTTATTCAATCAACATGTGCCATAAAAATGCATTAAAATTTTACATTTTCGCGTGTAATTTGACGAAAACGCTGGACGCAATGGACGCCATATTGCTCTGTGGTTATGACGTCAGTTGGCTATGTAAATAAAAGTACAAAGCATAGATACGCTGATCAGTTGAAAATTGACACTTTATAGTTTACACACCCGTATGACGTATAACATGGCGCCTACTCCATGGTGTTCAAAAACAGATTTAAAAAAACTGTCATTTTTTAATTGAATTTGATATTTTATTTTGTTATTTTATGAACTAAAACTAACATTTACCGACTGCTTTTTGCCTAAGCTTTCTCAATAATATATTTTTAGATCTTTCTCATATACTTAAAGTAGAATACCCTATTCTACGCGGGCGAAGACGCTGGCAGAAACTAGTGTATGTATACATATAATACCTATGTACACAGTTTCCATCGAGGAATATAAGGAAGGCTAACCGGTTTCTAGATTAATTTTATAGGTAGAAGATAGCAGGGTGTTATTATGATTGTGTGAAGCTATAACACGATAAAGCACCGTATTATGTATCACAAATAACATTTATATAATAATTTATAGCTAATATCTACTCTATTGTTATTTTTTAACAAAATATCAGTTTGTACAACCAGTAACGAGTGTGTGACATTCTAGCATTAGTTTTTTTTAATACTTTATTACTATATTTTTAGTGAATTTTATTATATAGCAATATAATTTGATATCTGTGTATATTTTTGTTTGATTAATTTACATAGGTACTAGTAGTAGGTACACCGCAGACTCCTTTTTATTTTAAGTTCTTTCAGTCCATCCAAAGGTCTGGTAGATATCGCTGTCAGTGATAAGACCCTTATAGGTCATCATCTTCCTGGCCTTATCTCATGTTACTTGGGGTCGGCGCAACACGTTTTTTTCTTCTATTCTGTCCAGTCAGCCGTCACAATATCACTAACTCCCTTTTCTTTCATATCACTCCTCACACATACATCCATCTTTTCTTTAGCCTCCCTCTCCCTCTACATCCATCCACATTTATATTCATAACTCTTTTGGTTACATGTGTTTCATCCCTCCTCCTCACATGACCATACCAAGATAAGCGGTTCCCTTTCAACTTTTCTGTGACTGGCGCCACTTTTAAACTACCTCTAATGTACTCATTTCTCACTTTATCCATTGTCGATACTCCACACATCCATCTCAACATTCTCATCTCAACCACATGCTATCTTTTTTCATCCGTCTTTTTCACAGCCCAACATTCTGACCCATACAGTACGACAGGTCTAATCACGGCCCTTATAGTATAGCCCATATTTAACCATAGATTTAATTTAACGTATAAGTTTTGTAACAGTTTTGGTGTAGGTACATACATTAAAGTGTATTACATCTATCTATCTACAATATTTGATCTTCATTAGCATACTTAACTCATTTATTCAGTGCTCTTAAAGTAAGCTACAATTATCACTGCTACTGTTTCTTCTATAGTTGCTTTTATTTGTTATAAAACCAACTGAAACACTTATCTAGAGTTTTAAAACACCCAAAAAAAAGAAGTTACAAATGCTAGAATTAATTAATCTTTGCATGATTCAAGTTACCGGTAACTTAGGTGTCAATAATATCGTATCAATTTGCACATCACTTCCTATGACCATAGATTATAAATGTGTTTTATCAGCAGCAGATTAAATATTTTTAATCTGTGACCCACTTAAGCGTGTTGCGAGGTGTGTTTGTTTGTATCTACTACTAATCGTAAGAAGTTATGTTTATTTGATAGTCGCTAACGTAAAATGTTTATGATTAATATGTCATCGTATTTTCATTATATTGTATTATGTATGAGATATTAAATGATGTAGTTTCCTTGTGGTTTTTGCAGCCCGGACAACGATTTTCTGTACGGAAACCATTACAGCCCCAGATTTAAATATGCTGGCTCTTGGGACTTAGGAGAGGCATAACATTTGCCTTCAAAATTGCCTTCAATTTGCCTTCAATTTGCCTTCAATAGTGCTGCACTAGAACAAAAATAGTTTGGACTTGTATCTGTCACAGTACATATAATTACGAACACCGTTATTTTATGAAAAATCATGTAAAATTGTAAATTTATTCGTTTCAAAAATACTCTGTTACATTGTTAATTATCGAATTCGATTATCGTAAGTTTACAATTCCGCGAGATTATTTACAATTTTACGGTGTTTATAATTGTCCGGTGATATATCTACCAAACCTCGTTGACTATAATACGTATTCCCCGCAGGGTAACGCAGCAGAAGTGTACCTACCTATAGTACGTACTCAACATTTGGCCAAAAAAATTATTGGGTAATAAACAAAAAAATATACCTACAGTCTCTGGCCAGTATGAGTAGCACGTATAAGTAGCATAAAAAACATGTTACACTACCAAATGCCGTGTTTTGTTTTGTTTCTCTTTGACGTAGTAGTTCTGTAAAAAACATCGTGGGTTGGTACTTTTCTTCTTGTACGGACAAATAGACAGTTTTTCTTCACAATATACCGTTATTTGTTGTTGTTTTGGTTTTTAAAACGGGTACGTTGAATCACCCGTTGTTTTTAGTTGTACTTTCTGAGAAATACGATCTGTTTTTCGGATTGAAACGAATCATTAAACTATGTAGATACCTAACTTAAGCTTTAACACTCGGTACCTAAGCGAAAAAATCTACACTGATGTTTGGTCCAGATGTTGAAAATTCCAAAATAGTGAATGGAGGTAGAAAAAAAATAATCTCCCATCTTCTCAAACAATCTAAAAACAAACAGAGTGACAGGAGAGAGCAAATAAAAACATAAATACCGAATTCAATAACCATAATCGTGCGCAGACGCATCCTTTGACGACACCGCCGCGCATGCGCGAGAGCATTGTGTTTCGGAACTGGAGCAGAAATGAAACATGGCCTCACGGTGTCGCTTAAACTACACTATTAATAGATTCCCATGATCATCGCATCATGAGCTAGTCAGGAAATAGAGTAGAGCTGCTTATCTACCGGATGAGCGGGTGAGGGAGTTTTTCTGACCAATGAGATAGAGGTATCCTGGATGTTTGATAGTCGACTAGTGAAACCGCTCTGATTGAGCGGCGGAGATAATGGGTATCCCCGTTTTGACAGTGCTGAACTGTGTTTAATAACGTTTAAAATTTAGGGTGAATTAGATAACGACATTCTAAGTCTGAGTTTTTTTTTTAATTGTTGATAATCTCGCGTTTGATCACTATCTCACCTGATGGTAAGCAATGATGTGGTCGAAGATGAAGCACGCTTGCCTAGATGGTTGCGCTTGCGTTTACACCAAACGTAACAACACAACCAGCGTCACAATAAACATTTTCATACATTTTAAACCTGATTTTACAGTAGCTGGCAGATTAAACCTACGTTTGGTGTGTACACGGCCCTAGTGGATAAGCCGGTAAATTGTATAATTTTCTTACCTTTTATATCCACGGGGCTAGACCAAAACGTAGTAACACATCAATACCTGAAACAAACAATGATGAAAATAAACTTCCATTTGCTCTTCGTAACTAAGAAATATTTATCTTGACATATAAGAACTTATCAACACGTGATGTTATGCATAAATCTCGTATTGATTCAGATGAAAATAAACTTATCAGTTGTTATTTTATTATTCACAATTACTTGTTGATTCAAACAGCCTTAATAACAGAACTATAAACTAGATATATAGCTATATAGTTTTTTTGGGCCAGAAATCTTCAGGACACTACCAAAGTTTCATCACAATCTGATCTATGGTTTAGGAACGCATAGAGGACAAACATACAAATGTTCATTATTTATTTATATAGATATATTATATATACAGGATGTAATGAAAAGGTGTCGTCATATTTTAAGAACCGGTTCTGCCTATGGAAATTAACGACTTTCTCTAAGAGAAAATAGAGAATTCTCAAAAAAAAGTTGGGCTTTTGGGAGGTAAAACATTTTTTTGAGAATTTCCTCAGGTTTTCGTGAAGAAAGATGTTTCATATCTATGGGCAGATGCAGTTCTTAAAATATGACCACACCTTTCTGAGTAACAGAAATGTATAACATATACTATACTCGTATATATGTAATATTACATAAGATAGATAAGGCCCTAAATATCAGTCCCGGGCTCGGGGTCGATCTTCATGACTTCCAGTATTAGTTATTCGCACTGTCCCCTTTTATAGTCTTAGCACTATCCATACATCGTCAGAACTTCCAGTGCATGTAAGTTATTAGAAAGAAAAAATATTTATTTTGTACAGGCAACAAACGCATATTTAAAAACTAAATTTACAAAAATACAATAAAAAACTAAACTAAATTAGGTACTTAGTGATCTCATAATAGATATGGTCACACATGACAATCATAGATAAATACACGCCATAGAAAAAAGTAGGTCTATGGTTATTCGCGTTTACCATTTCCTACACCAACAGGAGAGATCCCCAGTCCTCACACGATTTACTCAAGTCATTTAAGAGAAAGACTCACTAACTCTTAGAGGGAAAGTCGGTAAACGCTATCTAATCCACGATAGCTGTTTGCAAAGCACTTATAGCATAAAATTTCACTTAAGACGATGACAATGTCAGGGATTTTACCAGCATTGTCTCATATCTGTCGCTATTCTTTATCTCACGTCGACGGGTTGATATTATCTAACGAGAGCTCAATAAATATTGTGTCTCAGTTTCTTAGGAATCGACAAATAGAAGATAGCGGTTTCCTGATTATTTGTCTATTTTTGTTCCGTGTGTGTCGTTACTTTACCACGATTTTTTTATTATCATTTCACATTAAACCCTCTGGGCCTCGATCTCACCTGATGGAAGGTGTTGAGTGAGGTTTACGACAGAACGCGCGAGTCTAGAAGATGCCTAGTTCTCTCTTGCTTTGGCTGACGGATTTTTGCTCGTTCGCCCGACTTTACTCGTACAAACGCACGAAAATTTGAATGATATCTATTAAATTATTCCTTAATTCAAAAGTAAACTCGCTGATCACGTCCATCTTTGTGCATCACGTCTACCTATGGATCATAACTGCACTACATGAAGCTCAAATAAACTAAACATACTCAAATTAAAATTCAAATTATTTATTTGTAAAACGTAAGTACAATATCATCATCATCAGGAGCGTTTTAAGGCCCCTCTCGCGGTCCAGTGGCGCCCTCATTGAATAAAAAATCGTAGCATAGCACAGAAAATAAATATAAAAAAATCCAACTTGACGTTTGTTACAAAGAGGATAAAGAATTTTTACGTTGTTAAAACAGATCTCAAAATGTTTCGTATCCAAAGTAGTAGGCAAAAGTGCCAGAAACGGCCATTTTTGGCACTTTTGCCTACTACTTTGGATACGAAACATTTTGAGACCTGTTTTAACAACGTAAAAATTCTTTATCCTCTTTGTAACAAACGTCAAGTTGGATTTTTTGATATTTATTTTCTGTGATAAGCTACGATTTTTTATTCAATGAGGGCGCCACTGGACCGCGAGAAGGCCCTTAATGTCTCCACTGCTAGGACACAGGCCGCCTCTTTGTGAGAGGGTGTGGGCCATAATCCACCACGCGGGCCCAATGCGGATTGGTGGATGTCACATGTCTTCGAATGTTTGGTTTCCGCACGATGTTTTCCTTCACCGTTTTGAGAGCAGTGGTGATGAAATAATTTACACAAAGTAAAGCCCCTCCCTGGGTTTGAACTCACGACCTACAACTTGTAGGTCGCGGCCAATACCACTGGGCCACCACTGCTCACCACTGCTGCACTAATATTGAAAATCTCGTCCGGAGTACTCATATGACTAAAAGATTTTGATGGAACTGAACCACGTAGCTAAATGTGGCAGTAGTTCTACTTCAATCAGTCTACCTAGCCTTTTCCCAACTATCTCAGGGTCGGCTTCCAGTCTAACCGGATACAGCTGAATACCAGTATTTTACATGGAGCGACTGCCTATCTGACCTCCACAACCCAGTTACTGGGTAATACGATACCCCTTGATACGACTGTTTGTCAGACTTTCGGGCTTCTGACGACCCGTAACGACTGTCAAAGATCCGCGGTTGACAGCCGGGACCAACGACTTAACGTGCTTTCCGAGGCACGGAGGAGTCTCGGTATGTAAGGATGGTCAACCATCCATGGACCAATCCAGGCAAGCGTAGCTTAACCTGATGGATCAACCCTTGCGGCTGTTATTACTTTAGCCACGAGCTTCACTTATTATTATTATTTTCAGTAGTTCTTACGTAACTGACTGAAATATGAGCGAATCCGGGAATCAATTACGTTGTCATTCCAATTAGCAGGAGATTTACGGTTCCTGCTTTTATTAGAGTATATTGCACAGTAACACTGATGCTGTTACTCATCTCCTTAATATAAACCGCAACAGTCCTATTGAAACTTGGAAAGGAAATGGAGACGGCAATCTGCAGTTATAAATATTTTTACGAATTATTACGTTTCGTTTATACCACTGTGAACGAAAACATCGTGAGGAAACCGGTACGTCCTTGAACCAGAACCTTCGAAGACAGTAGACATCCACCAACCCGCATGCCCAATGCGGGTTGGTGGATTATGGTCCACTTTCTCTTACGGAGAGGCCTATGTCCCAGCTCGCAATTCTGTAACACCTTGCTATCGTCCCCTAAAATTCCTTACGTTTCATTATAATGAGCCCTTGGAGTTCACTTGGAGACCAATTTTTGACTTCCACGTTTCCCAATCCAAATCTCTGTTTTATATTGACTTCCTCTGTCGTTTTGGATATTCAATCTCATTGGTAATTAATGGCTAATCTGAATCAAGTTTCCAGTGAATTGGATAACATATCCGTCGCTCAATCTTTCTTATGCTCTCCTGAAAAATGCCTTGATTTGGTCCCTATACCCTGCAGTGATAACCTAAATATAATTCACATTAACATTCGAAGTATTAACAAAAATTTAGATCAATTTATTACTATGATTTCAACCACTAAGGTTGAGTTCGATGTCATAATCCTAACAGAATGCTGGCTGCAGGTGTCAGGACCTATTCCCATTTTACATGGCTACTCATCATTTGCTACGACAAATAATCCAATAAAAAATGATGGTGTAACAGTGTATTTCAAGGAAACCTTGACATGCGTGACGATAGAACCCCCTTTTCGCGATGGAAACTGCGTGATATGCCATATAGGCACCACGGCAATAGTTTCAGTCTATCGTTCTCCATCCTACCAAAACCCTGAATTTTTTTATGACAGTCTACAAGATGTAATAACCTCCCTTCAATCCCACAATAATATAATTTTGATAGGTGATATGAACATCGATATCAAATCAGGCTCCAGTGACCGGCTCGCCAATGGTTATTTAACCCTCGCTGCCACTCTCGGCCTACTCCCAGCGCACTTACTACCGACCAGGGATAACAACTGTCTAGACCATATAATGCTCAAATCTAAAAAGTCTTCTACGGTACTGGTCCTCGACGCCCACGTTACAGACCACCTGCCCATCTGCTTGTTTTTAAATTTAAAGTCCAGATCAGGATGTATTGGGCAAAGGACTTCAGTACAATATGATTATGAGGCTATTCGTAGAGATCTGGATTGCACAGACTTCAGCACCATCATTAGCATTACAGACCCCAATCAAGCAACTTATTCCTTAATTAATGATATCCAACAGGTGATCTCTCATCATACCCGAGTAGTTCGAATACAAAAAAAATGTAGAGTTATAAAACCGTGGATGACAGCCGGCCTGGTTCGATGTCTAAGAAACCGGGATAGAATGCATCTTGAAGCCAGGAAGAAGCCTGATGACACTTTTACTAAAATAACGTATACACGGTATAGGAACTTTTGTAATACTCTCGTAAAGAAATTAAAGCAAGCATATGAAAGAAACGAATTTCAGAAAGCTAAAAATAATCCTAAAGCAACGTGGAAAGTGATCAAATCCATTACAAACACCAGCTTCCAAACTCGATCCCCTCGTGAACTTTTAGGAACCGCAGCTAATGAAAAAACGTCTATAAACCTAGTCAATAAATTCTTTGTTAATATTGGAAAAATCTAGCGTCACAAATAGCAACCAACCACAACACTCCGTCCTTAACTCAACATCCTGGCCAATTTTCTAAATCTCTTGTAATTCTTCCGGTGGATGAGGGCCAAGTAGGCAGAATTGTTCGTGAACTTCGGAGTGATTGCGCTACCGGATGGGATAACATCCCAGTCAGGGTTATCAAAAACTCCTCTAATGTTTTAATCCCCGTAATCACTCACATTTGCAACTTGTCCATCGGTACTGGAACCTTCCCTGAGGCTTTTAAGAGGGCCATAGTACATCCTATTTATAAGAGTGGAGGAAGAGATAAAGTGACAAACTATAGACCAATTTCTGTATTGAGCTCCCTTTCTAAAATTCTAGAAAGAGTATTGAATAACAGTCTTCTGAACTTCCTAACTTCACAGAAATTAATAGCTCCAAATCAGTACGGTTTTAGGTCCGGAATTTCCACAGAGGATGCCGTTACAGCGTTTACAAATAGTCTGGTTAACAAGCTGGACAGCAACCTGAACTGCTACGGTATCTTCTTGGATTTAACTAAAGCATTTGACACTGTCTCTGTCCCTCGGCTCTTGTCAAAGATAGAAAGCCTAGGAGTACGTGGACTCACTCTAAAATTATTTGAGGATTATCTTTGCCATAGAAGTCAGTGTGTACTAATTGACTCGCTTACCAGTGAATACGAGGAGCTCACCTTTGGCATTCCGCAAGGTAGTATATTGGGACCTACGCTCTTCCAAATATATATCAACGACCTGTGCAAGCAGTCCATCACTAATTGCGAAATTTACGCTTATGCAGATGATACGGCACTACTTGTGTATGACAAAAACTGGGATCTGGCCAAAGAGAAGGCAGAAAACTCGATCAGACTGATCATGGAGTGGCTATCTATCAACTTGCTAACTCTGAATCTGGAAAAGACAAAATTACTTAGGTTCTGCCGCCCTCAAACACCACTACCACCCAAAACATCTTCACAAATTAAAGCCCACACTTGTCCTCCTAATCAATCAAAACATTGTAATTGTCTTACACTTGGCATGGTTCCCAATATAAAGTACCTAGGAGTCATTATAGACGACAAACTGGACTGGTACGCGCATATTGAGGCGCTTTGCTCTAGAATCAGAAGATTGATATATATTTTTAAAGAGCTCAGACATTCTGCCGACTCCGTGACTCTGACTCTTGTATACCACAGCTTATGTCAATCTATTATTATGTACTGCATCCCGGTGTGGGGTGGAACTCACAAAACTACGATGCTCCGTGTTGAACGTGCACAACGAGCGGTTCTCAAAGTGATGCTCTTTAAACCAAGAGACTTCCCTACTGACCAGTTATATTCTAGTACCCAAGTCCTTACAGTCAGACAGCTATATATCCTCCGTTCTATACTGCGAAGACACTCCTCTCTTCCTTTGGACCAAAATCTACTCCAAAGACGCCAAGGTTTTCCTGTTTGCAAAACAGTCCCTTGCCGATATGCATTTGCAAGTCAACAACTCATGGCTCAAAGCTCACGAATTTATAATAAAATAAATAAAAGTATTCACATCTATAGACTCACAACCCATGAAATTAAAAGTAAATTAAAAAAATGGCTTTTACCTCTAACTTACGACGAGACAGAAAATATATTAACAATACATTCATAAGCTTAATCTCCTTTGAATTAATGCTAAGCACTCATCCTTACTCACACATTTACACTCCTTACACACACCTTACCCATAGTTCACCTTTCAAACACCCAATTACAAACACTCACTTCATTTGCTGTTAACTTCACTAATAGGTAATGTGTATAATTATGTAACTGAAAGTCACGGTTGTATTTTATCATATAAAATGGAAGCCGAAAAATGTCCGACTCCTAAGTTACAGGTCTACGTACCTAGTTTAGGGGCCGGATATCTGCCAATAATGTTCGACTCGATTGTACAACCTATTGTCTGCATGTGTAATGTACCTACTTGTTTCCTTTTTTGTACAAATAAACATATTATTATTATTATTATTAGCTATAGGAACATAAAAAGGCTGATTAGTGTACGCATTCGCCTCAATTTCGAAAACAAAGAAATAATAATAATAATACAAGCCTTTATTTAGACAATAATTATTGTTTTTACTAATTAGAGAATGACTCTTGAGTCGACATCGGCAACTTGTCTGTTTGCCCAACTTTGTCAAAGGCCTCCTCCATTCCTTTCCATTCATCTCTATTTAGTGCTGTCCTTGTCCATGTATTTCCTGCAGTTGCTTTGATATCGTCTTCCCATCTACGAAATTGTCTTCCACGTTTACTTTTTGCGTTTCTGGGATACCAGAATACCATGGCTTTATTCCATTTTTCTAATCCTCTTATTATGTGGCCTATCCATTTCCACTTCAGATTCCGTATTCTAATATTACATCCTCTACTTTCGTGCGCTTTCTGATTGCTTTGTTTCTTATTCTGTCGCTTTTCCTAATACTCAGCATGCTCCTTTCCATTGCAGTCTGGCATGTCTTTAGTTTTGCGGTTTGGGCTTTGGTGAGGGCCCAAGTTTGGCAGCCATAGGTGAGATCAGGTAGCACACAGGTGTTATAGAGATTCTTTTTGACGAACATCTTGATTTCGGTGTTTTTCATTACATCTTTTAATCTCCAATAACTTTTCCACTCGTTTCCTATTCTTGTAAGAAAGATATCCTTTAAATTAAAATTGGGGTGAATGTGGAACAAACCATTTTTACCCAACTACCCAAGAATGACGGTAATGTTTTTATAAGTACAGTTAAGTATAACAGGAACTGACTCATTCAAAATTAACAATGATTCAAGGTACTTAACGGTTGTTATTTGTTAACCAATTAACAAAAAGTATTCAAACCAACATAAAGACTTCTTTAACAAAACAATGTGTCAACGTGAAACACTGTCACAATATTTACTAAAAAGTTTGCGCACGCCTCATAACGTATATTTCTTTTTATACTGAAAATAAATTGTATTGCTGAATAATATGAAAAAAAAATTGCGACTTTGATCTTCAATATCTCCAGAACCAGTGGATTCCCAGGTATGGTCTAGTGGAAAAAAAAATATCCAAATAATGGGTAGAATGTGTGGCTTTCGGCTTCGGAAACTGTCTTTTTACACCCGTTTATCAGTCATCACTTTTAATTAAATATTTAAAAAAAACGATAGAAACTTCGATAGTGAATATCGAAAGGGATCATCTTGAGAAAATTTTGAAGAAAAAAAAAAACGCTCTCGATACGATATTTTTTTCAGAAGTTATTCGGACTACATAGAGTTAATACATACAGACATCCGGACGTCCAAGTCAAATTTTTTTCAAACTCCATTTTTCTTTAATCCTTCTCCATCCTCCATTTTTAGTAAAGTAAGTTTTCTCAAGTCTTTTCTTGATATACGTGTACTCCTTAGACTATGAAAGGTTATAGACAGAGTGTCAAAAGCCAGCAATCTGAAGTACCAAAATGAGAAGCCGGCTTGTATCTGTACACGCGAAATAAGCTCACACAGACAAAATGAGAAGCCGAAACGTCATCGTTATGTTCGTCGAGGTCACTCACACATTTTAACGATCCTGCTTCATTTAATGCCCAATGACGTTGCGTCTGTAATCTTTCATAGTCTACTATCCTATGGATGAAATATGAACGTAATAGAAGGCCAGAAAATTGCGTGGCCTTGACGTGTTGAGTTGAAGAGTAGAGCACTACCTCAAACGAATCGCGTTATGAGGCGTGCAAAATACAAAAGACGCAGTTTAATAAGTTAATAGATAAAAACATTTTTTTTGAACAAGCTTCTAAACTTACTATCACAATTAAATGCGTACCTACACTAAATATCGTGTCTGTGCTGTTGAGCATAAAAGTGTTGCTTTATCTGGAGCTAATCCTGGTTGTCGGTTTTTGTCATGCTTACCATAAAAATGCATTTTCATCGGAACTGAACCGCCACGCAAAAAATCAACTGCGTAAGATAAGAGGAAGTGATTCTATTTCAGCTTGCAAGATTTGACCCGAACATACAAATATTGCAAAATAAATAAAAACTTGTAAAAATAACAGTTCCAATAAGGTTCATTTCGCATGAAATTATCATTGCCAATGATTTTGTAAGAAGTTTAGCATAGGGAAATGACAATTCGCCTCTTCGCTTTTGTTTTTAATGCTGATCAATTTGAACAAATGTCACGTAGGTACTGGTAATGTGCATGAACACTTTAAATCGATTATTCACACCTCTAGCTACTTCCGATCACATAACAAGCCACTGCACTGGCTGAATAGAAATGTAGATTTTGTTTTAAAAAGTAAATAAGTCATTCCAAATTCAAATGCTGTTCCATTTTGATACGCTGCTTTACTATGTGAGATAATATTGGCGGGGGAAGTTGTCTCGCTTTGTAACCGTTGCTATGGTAAAAGTAAAAGGGTAGTACTGTACAGGCTACATCATCACGCCTCAAAGCGATGTCAGCAGTAACTGACGAGCGGCCTTCTTTTCTGTTAGCGTTCACGCTAACGCTTAGTACAAAATGTATGGCAATGCCATTACCTGGACGTGAGTCACGTGACAATTTTCTCATTTTGTACTAATCGTTAGCGTGAACGCTAACAGAACATTATTATGTCTCAGGCCCGGGGTCCGCTAGGCCCGATGCCTGTCTGGGAAATTTGAAAGAGTCACCTCGGCCCTGGTACAGGCAACTGAAGGAACATGGGTGGCTTTTTAGGTGAATGCTCCAGGGTAGTCAGCGAAATTCAAATTTTCTTACGTTTTTTGCAATTTGCAAGTCAGTGTCAGATTATATCTTGGTCAAAATTTGATTCGCAGCCGTAGCAAGTATGTGTCTATAGAATTATAATCATTAAAATCATCAATACAACTCTCTCAGTTAGAATTGATGACAAATGTAAGTATTTCAGGAAATCATTCATGGTATGTTATTAGAACTCTAATCCTATAAAGTGTCCGAAATCCGATTTTTCTATTTCATCCTTACTCTTTTTCTATTTCATCCTTGCTATTTTCTTGGAATATTATTGAAGACTGTGTGATGTAATGATGGATTGGTAATAATAAATTACTGTAGGTAGGTAAACATGTTTGTTTACCACATGGCATTACAATCCACTAATGTTGTTTTTTAGTGCGAGTCAGCGAGATAAGCATCGAAACAATAAAATATTTTAATTAACCTTTCGACCTAGTTTTATTCATCGATAATAATAGCCAGACTGCTCGTAAAAAATAAGTGGTTATTAAATTCTATATTTTTTTGTGTAAATTGAATTACTTAGCAAAGTGCCGATTCACTTAACGCGAGGTTCAGACAAATTATAAATTATTCAATTGATTGTCAATTCTTGTGTTTTGTCGTAAAATTAACCCGAATTTTAGCATTACAAAAATTGAAAGCCTATTATTTTTTATTTGACGACATAAGATGTATTCGGTCGGTTTCTTAAATGTTCTTAAAAATAGCTTCTGTTTTTGTTGATTTATCAAAGTATTGAAATTATTTTTACACAAGATCTTTAAAAAACAACCATCAGTATAAAAGCGATAAAGTTGGGAAAAATACAAATACCCAAAACAATTTTCATATAATATTCTTCTCCGATTTTTTTGTAACAAACTCGTTCCTTTGTGTAACCTTTCTTGACCCTTAGCAAACCTGTCAATACACGTTGAACTGACGCAATCCCTCCACTGTGTTCTGAATGTTCTGATTTGTATGCACAGTGCACACTTCCCGTTGTCCAAGCGACTCAGCCGCCAAAAACCGTGGCCATTACATAACCCTGTGAGAAAGCGTGGCCAACCTGTCAGTTATACGACTATCATAACCAGCATTGTTGTAAATACGGAAATACGTGTTTTGTATATTATTTCGTTGGTGTTTAAATGCGGGTTGTTGTCACAATTAGGGCTTCCATTACGTAATTACGTAATTACGCAATTACGTAATTACGGACAGATTTTAGAAGTTCCATAAATACGTAACTGAAGAGTTCAATTCCGTAATAACGTAACTACAGGATAATATAAATTAATTAGGTATCTATTTATTTAGTTCTATAGTTTCTGCCTACTCCATGAGAAAAAGCCTTTTGCCCGGGTTTATGTGTGTATTTATAATTTACCTTAATACAAAATCATTTACTTTAGTTTAACCTACGACTTACATTATGGCAACTCTTAACGCTATGAACTTATTTATGACAACACCAAAACCATTTCAGTGGGTATCCCCCGAATTCCCGGGGCTTACTTTATAACTTCCAATTTGAGTCCGCAAGATTTTATTTCTTAATCTTACAGAATAGAGTTCATTGTTGAGCAATCGGGAAACGAAGGGAATCCCCGTTGGTTGGGAATATTTGGGTACGTAAGTAAACACAGATCTTGAATCCATCATCAGAGTTGAAATGTGTATCTACGATAGCGCTGGCGGCGGTCGTGAAGTTTTTCTAACAGCAGCTTATCATTATTTACTGTCTATAATGCCTACTAGTGTTGAAGCAGAACGAGCCTTTTCTTCTGCCGGTTATCTTTGTTCCAAACTAAGAAGTTCCCTTGGTGACAAAACATTGCATTCGTTATCATTTATGAGATCATATTATCAAGAACAAAGATTGAACAAATAACCGTATTTTATATTGTTTCTTACTTTTAATTATTCGTGCAATCGTGCGAGGTACTTACATGTTTTGAATTGTTGATTGAGTTTAATCGCAGATATTTTAGATTTATTTGGAATTTAATTTTAAATTTATTATTTTATTCTGTAGTTTTCCTTGTAATTCCTTAATATAATATTTTGTTCATTTGAAGTTGTTTGATTTTTTACTTTTAAAATACCTAATACACGCAAAATTATCGTGCTTTAAAAAAAATCAAAACAGTTACGTAATTACGTAGTTACGTAATTGAAGAACCAAAATGCGTAACTAGTTACGTAATTAGCAAATGCGTAATTTTGGAAGCACTAGTCACAATACATGTGGCGAATGATTGAGTAGTGCAGTGCCGTGTTTTCTATATTTTCAATTGTGTACGAATCTTTCATAACACATAGGAACTATTAGGTGGTCTGGTCTGTCTCGTAAGTATAGGTACTGTGTTTATGCTGTTATTTCTTGTGATTCTTGTACATACGCGGTAAAAAGCGAAGTAAGGCTTTACTCAGAGCAGGGCACACGGTGTGGCCTACTTTTGGAGGCTTTAAACACCTTCATTTGTCCAATTGTCCTAAATTGGGATAGCGAACGAATGACACGCAGGCCAGTACTGGCACGATACAAAATAATTCGGACTAAAAAAAAGACGATTGTCAGATGACTACAGTACAGTTTCAGTTTTGCTGCAAAGTATGAGCCTATTCTTTATAAGATTATCATCTAATTTTCAACAGCAGATATCACATATTTTAGCTGTGTTTATTATTGTGTTTCTTTTTGACGCTTTAAATCACTAACTCGATGGCACGCTATGCCACATTATTATTATTTTTCATAAAGGTTCATCAATAAAGGTTCTCCATCACTGTCCTAAATCAATCAACGCTTTCAAGATGAGTATTAAGGAACAGCCGACCTTTGCAGACAAAGCAATATTAAAGTAACAAAGAAAGAAAAGCACCAAATGTTTTAATTCTTTCCGCTGTCCGTTATGAAAAAGTCACCGGTTACCGTAAAGTTTTGCCCGAGATGCCGTTATTGATTTTAAATTGACGACAAGGTGACACAAAAGAAAATACTTACAAAATTTTATGCGTTGGTGTTGGGTTCATAAATTAAATTAAAATATGGACAAGGGTATGTCGAAAAAACAATCAGAAGCGTGTCTTGAATATTGTTAAAGCAATCTAAACTTATTTTACAAAGCTATTTTGTTTGTTTCTTGGAATGTTTGTAAAAGGTTCGGAATCGGATTAAAGAAATAATCCGATTAAGAAAATTTTGTCACTGATACCTATCGATGACTACAGTCAAAAGTACAGTTCCTGCGGGATAACTAGTTAAGTAACTACATTTAAACATTTTTTTTCTAAAACGTTTAGCCTGCACCTAAAAACCTCTTCTCATGCAAATAAGAGGCAAACATTGATCAGTACGCTTACTCACTGTGCTTGATTTCTCACGATGTTTTCTTTTACGCAAGGTCAGTGGCGTGAAGCGTCTGACTAATTAGAAGTAAGTTTGAGTTGAGGATGGAACCAATCATCTCCTCTAGGTTGTTAAAATGCCAATTGATCGATGGTAGAATGGATCGGTCGACATCGATCAATAGTTTCTACTACACCAAACAAATCGATTGACATCAACCAATATCATCGTTCAATTATCTATAGATTGGTGTGTAACACCCTTAAAAACGTGATAACAAGAACACCTTCGGAATTTTTAAAACATTATTCGAATACTTCGTTCGAATATTATTTTTAAAAATAACTCCTTATTTAGAAATTTTTAGTAACAGTAAAGCTGGAAATAAAACAAAGTCATGGAAGTAGTGAACCATAGAGGTCGCTGGGCCTACTTAGCGCGTTCCATTTGACTTTCGTTTTCGTCAACATTCCACCGTTTTGGGTTCAAGGCTGCCAGCATAGATTCCAAAGAGGTTAGACATCATTGGAACTTTACTCTTTGTTTCAAGACATGCGCGCATTCGTTGGTATCATGTTAGTTAATTGTTACTCGCCTCTGCTCTATAAGATTGAACTTGTCACTCAAGCAAAAGCCATATACGCACACCCAGTAGATCTAGAATTCTTGTCCGTTTTATTATGCACAAGGTATACATCATTCCTTGAAATACGCCCATGAGCCAAGACAGAACAATATTCATAAATGCTGCCAGAATTTGGACGTGTTTCCGGAGGACAGCGACGTGGAGGAATTTTTGATAAGAAGCCCATGTTCATATACTTTTTGTGGGCGTTTATATTTAAAAAAGCCTGAACATTCCTTTTCGCCACTTTAACGTCTACTGCTAAATCTGAAGTGAAATATTCCTTACAGATTCAGTATTTACAGTCCATGAATGATGATTGAGGGTAAAAACGTATATGATAGCGTGTCCATAAAACACGTTTGACGTTTTGTAACAAAATAAAATACAGCGAAATAACAATTGCTACACTGACATTTGATTGTACACCGAGATAAATGTTCCCATCACATCAGAGCAACGTTTCCACTCTGTAGATCATAATTTTATGAGTCATATGGCATCTGTGTCATGTATGGATATGTAATGTATGTTTGTAATTCTAAAGGTCTGCCCATATTAACCTAATTACGAAGTTACGATCAATCGTGAGATCGATACAATCTTCTTACTTTTGAAGTGTGGTTTAATATTTGATTGCTCTTTGCATCACCAATGCAATGGAATTAGTTTTCCGAGATGAGTTTTTGAGTAATCTTGATTGGTTTAGTTTATCGTGATCAATGATAATCTTATTATCAATCAGATCATCATCGATCACAATCAGCAGATTTTCTCATTATAAAATTGTTTAGAGTTTTTGTTTCCTTTGTGTGCATGGGTCAATCAATGGGAACAAAGTGGAATAATAGTCATATGTCATGGAATATTTCACTAACGCATCTAACGTTGTAAAATGCTAGTAGATTCGCAACAAACTGACGCCTTGTAACTGTTCCTAGCTTTTACCTGAACTCAAAGAGCAATGATCTATGTAGCATCTTCGCGCACAATTCCAAGATTAAGCGTGGAAACCGCTACAAAATTCGTCAATGTCTTAAACAATTTTCACTTTTTCCCAGATCACAAATTAAAGACTGCCATGCAAGGTCACGCGAACTGTTCATCGATATTTCAATTATGTAAGCAAACAATAGACATATGAAAATGTTTTCCCATCTTTTTGTTATTATTAAATCACTGTTACAGATATTGACGCTAATTTGAATGAAAAAGTGTTACTGATTTTGTCGTTATGTTTAATTATTTAATAAGTGATTTGTTAGGTTTCTGGCTCAAGTACAAAATAATGAGCGTAATCAAATACCACTATGTCGTCGGGTAAACACAGGTGCACCTTTAAAGACGCTATCTGTAATCCCAAGGCTTTAAATGCCAACTTTTTGCGACGGCTTAAGGTCCCAGTAAAATACAGCAGATATATCAAAGAAATTACGTACATTGGTACGTCATGTTGTCACTATAACTTGGTATTAACGTGCCTTGAAGATAACCTCGAGACTTAGCAAACACAGGCGCCACATACCGAAATATTTCTATCGGATTTCCATACAAATGGCCACTCTGTCCTATCACGGAACTGCCTTCATTGTAAATAAAATGTGAATTCCTATTCACAACAACTACTGCCTCACCTTAATCTTGATGTACAGCTGGTATTCCAAAGAAATAAGGTTGATAATTGTAGGTTTCTTGACTTGTACTTTTTTTCTTATAGACTGGTATTGTCGATAAGGTCATGTGTACGAGTATGTCTATGATGTATGACCATAATGTAACGTTCGATACGATCTTCGAAGTTTGAAAGTGTGTATACGTTTTGTACAGGAATCAGCGTGTTACTTTTTTTATAAAGAAAGGCATTCAAAGTGAGGTTTTATTTAGTAGCCAGAAATTACGCTCATGCATGTTAGATACCATATTTTATTATTTTAGATACTGCTTAGTCGAAAACTTAGGTATCTATCTACTGTACTACTAGTGAGTGCCGTGTTATCATTAGCTGAATAGCTTATTTCCGTCTTATTAAATCCTTGATTATCAGATTACAAACCTACAATAAAAAGGATTATTCATAGTCGAATTAAGATACACTGACTAAATGATTCACTTTGTCAGAAATAAATAGAAAAACCCTGAGCAAGATCGCGGCTATCTGCGATAAGTATAATTACTTTTATCAATCGCCTTCTGAAAAGCAAATAAAATGTTCCTGAATACCAAATTGTAGACATTATGCTAGATTTAAAATGATGAATCGTTAATTGTGTAACGTTTACAAACCAATCAAAAACACAATTTTAAACAGGGTCAAAGAAGAAACAGGAAAAGAAAACATGTTATCTTGTCTATACCCACCTAAAGAAAACTGCTAAGGTCACCTTAATCTCTCCCTATCTTATCAATCCTTACACATTTTGACGTACAAACACATTATCTAATCAATTTTTATGTATATTGACAAGGATTAATTTATATTTTTCGGAAATCATATTGTGTTTATAAACATTGCTATAATATTTTCCTCACGATGTTTTTTTAAAGTCGGAGGTTACGGGCATAAGTAGCGCCCTCATTGAATAAAAAATCGTATCTTAGCATAGAAAATAAAGATGAAAGAATCATATGTTGCGTTTGTTACAAAGAGGATAAGGTATTTTTACGTGGTTAAAACAGGACTCAAATAGTTTCGTATCCAAAGTAGTAAGCAAAAGTACCACAAACGGCCGTCTAAGACACTTTTGCTTACTACTTTGGATACGAAAAATTTCGAGTCCTGTTTTAACAACGTAAAAATACCTTATCCTCTTTGTAACAAACGCAACATAGGATTCTTTCATCTTTATTTTCTACGCTTTGCTACGATTTTTTATTCAATGAGAGCGCCTCTTGGCGGATATATACGCCATCAACATTTTATAGCTAT
The DNA here is from genome assembly GCA_951329385.1 of Polia nebulosa. NCBI lineage: Eukaryota > Metazoa > Arthropoda > Insecta > Lepidoptera > Noctuidae > Polia > Polia nebulosa. The sequence continues at coordinate 25,901,788 of OX589607.1, read as the reverse complement.
CGCTTGATCTACAACATACATAATTAGTTACATGTATACTTAATGGCATTATGTATGTACGTATGTATAGGTAATAAATGTCACACTGTTTTACAAATAGATACAATTGCAATTAAAATCGAATCAATTCAAGGCAAACATCGATGAATAAAAACCTGATTTAAAAAAACCGGCCAAGAGCGAGTCGGCCTCTCACGCAAAGTGTTGCGAACAAATCATATTTTTTTCAGGTGTTTTTGAAGTGAAACTTCTTTAGAATCGTTGTGATTTCAAACCGGATGCAACGGAAAAAACGACAGGTAAGAGACACAAATACAAAAGAGCGAGAGAGTAGATGACGGCGAGAGGAGAGGGCGCGCGCGACTCGGGGCCTGGGGTCCCGTCACTTCGCTACCGATCATCAACTTTAGACAACTATTGCTCACCTTTGGCCACCTTTTGACAATCTTTTCCCACCTTTGATCACCTTTGACCACCGATTGCTCACCTTTCGCTCACCTTTGACCAACTATTGCTCACCTTTGACCACCAATTGCAAACCTTTGACCTACTTTTGCTCACCTTTGGCCACCTTTTGACCATCTTTGCCCATCTTTGCCCACATTTGCCTATCTTTGCCCACCTTTGACCACCTTTGACCACCGATTGCTCACCTTTCGCTCTCCTTTAACCACCTATTGCTCACCTTTGACCACCAATTGCAAACCTTTGACCAACTTTTGCTCACCTTTGGCCACCTTTTTGCTCACCTTTGGCCACCTTTTGACCATCTTTGCCCATCTTTGCCCACATGAAGTTTCACTTCTATCGTGTGTGAATCGCACACACACCTTTTTTTTTAAACTACCTGCTCCTTACAAATAGACTTTCCTGTAATCTAAAAGTAAACTTAAAGATTGCCTTTCTGTATTTTTTTCAAAATTTTAGGCCCAGTGGTTTCGGAGATAAGGGAGTATGGTCATATTTCATCTATTTTTTTAATAACTTTAAAACTATACATATATTATCTTAAAATTAAGAAAAAAGTACATTCGAGACAATGTACCCTTTCATTTGATATTATGTCGCACGACACAATTTGAAAAACTTTTTTTTTTAATTTGCCGATCTTCACCCCAAAACTGACCCCCTTATTCCAAATTTATTTATTTAGGGTACACTTTCGTGTTTGGGTCACAGATATTCATGTGTGTGACAAATTTTAACTCTATCGGTCCAACAGATTCGGAACAAATTGGCCGTGACAGACAGACAGACACACGAGTGATAACAAAGGGTTCCGTTTTTCATTCGGACTTTCGGAACCCTAAAAATAAGTAGGTACTTGTCCATGGGATTCATTTTTTTCTATCACTATTTTTATGTAACAAATTAAAGACATCATTTACAACTAATGACTATATGTGATTGCGAAACAGATAAGCCTACCAAAGATAAGAATGACCAGCCCTATTATTGTCAAATGGTTTATCAGGATTGAGCCAAGCCCATATATCCACCACCGTGATGTAAGCAACATGATTCATGTTGGAGAACCACACATACATACCTAAATATTTTTTACATTGACACATTCATCCCATCTCCTACTTAATCTATATTTATAAAAATGGATCCCTATTTCCTTGGTCACGGCATGACGCGTGTACGGCTGGACCAATTTCAGTTTCCTTTTGAAGTTATACTTCTTTTGGCGCATTGGGAAAAAATTATCAGAGTAAATTTATACAATGCGCGCGCACACCGTCACAAAAAACCGACACCCTGAAGTTAGCTAGAACCAACACACTGAAGTTAGCTAGAACCGACACCCTGAAGTTAGCTATAGTCTGTGGTTCGATAAGAATGATTGTTTTCCTTTTGTAAACTTTGTGACAGTTTGGTGTTTTATCTTGTTACGCCAAATAAGTATGCCCGGGGGTGGAGGATAAATTCGAAAGAGTTACCTCGCCCCCGGGCGCGTAGGGCAGGGAGGAACAGGGGTGGGTTTTAGTCAGTAAGAGTCTGACACGCCCTTCCGCTCCACCCCAGAGCGGAAAGAGTCATAAGATGATTTCCCACCACGCCAAATAAGTATTAAGTCTTACGTGCGTACATAAGTACACACACACTTTTAAAATTGAGAAAGTTGCACGGAAAATTAGAAAATTTCAGAAACTTCGCGATATTGACAGTTCATAGCTAAGACAGGACAACCAGGTCAGTTAGTTTATTATAAACTGGATTAAATTTGTCACAAAGATGGCTAGTTTTAACATACATGGAATTAGTCATTTCAAGGTGACAGAAATGCCTAGGGTTTTTTTTTTTTTTTTTTTTTTTTTTTTTTAGGGGTAGCGGATAAATTCTGGAAATGAGTTACCGCACCCCTGGGCACTCAGGCAGGGAAGGAACAGGGGTGGGTTTTAGTCAGTAAGAGTCTGACACGCCCTCCCGCTCCACCCAGAGCGGGAGAAATCATTGCATAATTTCCCACCCCACAAAAAAAAAAAAAAAGTTACTGAACTAGATCTAATTATGTAATAATCTGTATAAATAAAATTCAAAGTCCTGACTGACTGATATATCAACGCACAGCCTAAACTGCTGATTCTGAAAAACGAGTAACAGATAATTTTAAAAGGTAATGCATAAAATTCCGATCTGAAGAATGTGCGAACAGGCCTTATTAGAGAGAGTCCAAGTACTCACTAACGCAATACCAGGTACAACTCGTACTTAAATGGACCTGTTTCGAATGCCGCTGCACCTACTCGTAGATGACTACCCAATCTAATTATTTTCTAACGCAGAAATTGTAACAAGGTAAATTAACGACGCTATAAGTAAATGTGTAAGAAACAAATAACATAGGACTTATTTTAAATAAAATAAACGGCCAATGCGTGTCGGGCACGTGCAGGGTAGGCTTCCGTAGACCGTACTTCACCTAAGTATCTAATACTAAAGAAATCGAGAGAAAGGACTACCAATAAACATTACCAAGTTATATATTTCATCAAACCATATGCATCGACAGAAGAAATATTATATTGCGCCAAATTATTCAATATCACTCCTGAAGATCGAATAATTGTTTCTGTTGGACAACATGACTCAAATGTACTCAAAATTATGTCCGAACTATGTATATTTCTTAAGAAAATTCAATGTCCAACATTTGTTTTAAAAGTTTTTAATAATGTACATTTAAATGAATCTAAAATTAATGAAATGCTAATGATGATAAGCTACCAGTACGAGAACTGCAATTTCATTGACTTTGACGACAGTTTAGAGTTGACTATGTATGATATTTGTAGGCAGATAAATTCTACTCTGGATCAAATAGACTACAATCTTAAATTTCTTAATTTCAAAACTAATTCTATGTTTACTGGGAACGTTACTTTGAGGCAAAAAGACATTGACAACTTTCGAAACACACAGGTTAATCAAATAAATCAATGTTCAAGTCGTCCTAAGAATAAAATGGTAGACCGTAGTACACAAACAGAACAAAATATACTACAAGATAATAGTAAGACTGGTACGAATACAGATGAGTTTTTTCGTGAATAACTTCTTAAGAGTACTTCATCAAAATGTAGCCGGTTTCTTGAGTAAGCGTTATAATTTAGAAATACAATTATCTAACCTATGTTTACAAAATACCGAGCCAGACGTTATCTGCTTGACCGAAACATTTATAGACAAGGGTAATGAGTGTCTTATAAAAATATCTGGTTATGATTTGGCAGTATCATATTGTAGAAAAAAAAAGCGTGGAGGTGTTGCAATTTTCATTAAACGTAGCATGAATCATAAAGAACTGTCTTTTCTGAAGGATCATAGTCTTGATAAACACTTTGAATGTTGCGGCTTGGAATTACCTTCACATAACATTTTCATAATAGGGTTATATAGAACGCCAGGTTCTGATTTTTCTTTATTTATGGTGAGGCTCACTGCAGTACTTTTCTACATAAATAGTAAATATAAAAATAAAAACAAAAAATATATTCTTCTAGGCGATATAAATGTAAACACTTTACGACCAGATAGAAAAACTAAAGATCTTCAGAATCTTGCTGCAAATTATAATTTAATTTTCCATATTACTGATCCAACGCGGCAGAATACCTGCATCGAGCATATAATAAGTAATATCCCACTTGCCAAAGGTGAGCTTTTGAATTGGGATATATCTGACCACAATACGGCACAAATGTTAAGTGTCCCTATCAAACGTAAGGAAATTCCTCAACACTACTTCATCTTTAAGAGGGACTATAGTTTGGAAAATGTACTTAAATTCAAGGAATGTTTGTCTAAACTTTCCTTTTCAGAAGTTTATAGCCAACTTAACACTAACTCTGCTTATGAATCTTTCCAGGAGTTATTTCTATTGTTTTATAAGTTATGTTTCCCAAGTTAGAGTTAAAATGACAAACAAATGTAAGAAAACCAACTGGATTACTAAAGGTCTAAGAGTTAGCAGTAAACGTAAACGCTCATTGCGTTTTATATATTATAAGAATAAATCTGATCGCAACAAGATGATATATAAAAAATACAGTAAATTACTAAGATGTTGTATCACTAGTTCTATTAAAACATCAAATGACAACATACTCAGGTCTTCAAAAAATAAAAGTAAAGCGGCCTGGACACTTATAAAGCAAGAATCAGAATGTACGAATAAATTATCAATGATAACTAATTTAAATATAGATAATACAATGATAGACAACCCAAACGAAATTGCAGACTCGTTTAATAACTACTGGATAGACTTAACTAATCAACAGAATGACAATATAAAGGATACATGCAAAACTAACACGTGCGATAGTTTGTTCCTTCGGCCTTATGGTTACAATGACATACAAAAATTTATACTTTCCTTAAACAACACAAGAGCGGTCGGGTATGATGAGATTTCGACTAGAATTCTAAAGGCTTGCTCAGTGGAAGTAACTCCTGTGTTGACACACTTAATAAACTTATCATTCTCAGAAGGCTGCTTCCCAGAGTCCTTAAAGTTTGTGATTGTTAAGCCTCTTCATAAAAAAGGCGATAGCTCGAAAGCGGATAATTGCAGACCTATTAGTCTTATACCAATAATTTCAAAAGTTTTTGAAAAAGCTATGCAACACCGTCTCTTAGAATTTATTAGAAAACATCAGATTCTTAAGAAAGAACAATACGGATTTCAAAAAAGGAAATCGACCACTCTTGCTTGCTTCAATCTTGTAAAGAATATCATTGATGAAGTAGACATAGGAAACCGGGTCGCTGTTATCTTCTTCGACATGTCGAAAGCTTTTGATTTTGTGTCTCATAAATTGCTACTATCAAAGTTGGAACGATATGGTATTCGAGGTCCGGCCCTTAATTGGCTTGAAACCTACCTAGTAGGTAGAAAGCAATGTGTTGAAATTTTAAGTATGACTGAGAATAAAGAACTGGTTGGAATTAGGTCTCTTTCAAAATGCAACAACTCGGGTGTACCACAGGGAAGCGTTTTGGGTCCCCCTTTGTTCTTATTATATATAAATGATCTTCCTGAACACACACCCAATCCATGCACATTATTTGCGGATGACATTTCGATTATAATGACTTCACCAATTAATACTGACATAAATAATTATAGAAATGACATTAATAATACAATTGAATCAACAATTTCTTGGTTAAGATTTAATAATTTACATGTAAATATAAATAAAACAAAAATTGTTCAATTTATGACATATGGTCGTAAGCGAGAAAAACTTAAAATTAATTATAATGGACAACCTCTATTAGAGGCAGAGGATACTGCTTTTCTGGGAGTTGTATTGGACGACTACTTCTCCTGGAAGCAACACGTAGAAAAAGTATGCAACAAATTAAACAAATTCGTTTATGTTCTCTACACACTGCGAAAGACCTCGTCGCAGAGTACGATATTGACTGCTTATCATGGCTGCGTTGCATCTACTCTACAATACGGTCTTATACTATGGGGTAATTCAACAGACGAGGATAAAGCCTTTAGGATACAAAAAAAATGCATTCGAGCCATTTGTGGCTTTCCACCATGGGAATCTTGTAAACCATTATTTCTAAAATTAAAACTCCTGACATTACCCAGTATGTATATTTTAGAATGTGCTAAATTTGTCCGACAGCACTTGGACATGTTTAAAAAGGCTCAAGACCGTTTCCCTAGAAAAGTAAGAGATCCAGATAGAATAGTTCTGCCTAGGGCACCAAGGACTTCTCTGTATAAAAAAAATTGTTTTAGTATGAGTGGACTTATCTACAATAAAATACCAAAGAACTTTAAAGAGTTACCTAATAATTTATTTTTTATAAAGCTAAAATTATGGCTGCTGGATAAACGATTTTACTCTATAAATGAATTTATAAATTGTAATAGTCTTAAATAATAATCTGTTTTAAATTAATGTGACGATAATTAATATTTAATGTATTTTAAACTTAATGAATAATGGAATTGTACGAATAATAGAGCATTAACAAACTTAACAAACATTACATTGTAACACTTTGCATGTCAAATGTCTGATTATGTATTAGGAACTTAATTATTAACTTAAGACCAACACTGTACCAATACTTATTGCAAATAAATGATTATGATTATGATTATGATAAGTAATTTTTCTTTCAAGGATTTTGTGTTTTGTATGAAATTTAACAAGTAGAAACATTTTATAAGTTGATTGGTTGTACGTGATAGTTTTCCTTTAAATTTCATTACATATACTATTTTCAAGCCAATAGTTTAGCTTTTAAGGGTGAACGCTCACTCGAACAAAAAAAATCAATTTATAGTTTAATATTTCGCAAACGAATCACTGAATCGAAAAATATTCAGTCCAACACCGCAATGATTTTGAAAGCCTTATCCAACGATACCCCACACAATAGGAAAGCCGAGAAAAAAAAAGTCATCACCACTTTACATGTATCGGAGTTACCTTTAAAAAAATATTTTTCCAGATTTTATTATTTCGTTATCGTAGCGTGATTAATGAAATACCCAAGAAAATTGCAGCTTTCTAGTACTAACAGTCTCTTAGCTATGCCTCGGTACGGACAGACCGAAACTATAAGGGTTTCTTGTCCTTGTTAGAACTACGAAACCCTAAAAAAATATCCATGAGATTAGTTAAAACACTGGGGGTCTACTCCGAAGTGTTTTTACGAAGTATCAGTCGAATGTTCGGACATATTTGTGTGAAGTGTTAAAGTGAATGTCCCATACCTAAAATTGTAGCGAAATGGCATTACGTATGTTAAGTGGTGTATTGAAAGATTTGGCGCCCCAGGCCAAATATTTATGCCGCCCTATAGTTAACAAAAAACGGAATACTCTTTTTTGCAATTGCTCCTTTAAAATTTGACCTACACGATTCGGATAGGTAAAATTTTCTTGTGATAGACAAGAAGTTACGGGGTGGTTAGAAGAGTAGAAATACTAGTGCGTATTCAACTTTAAAAAGAGGCAGCGGGAAGCATTCGTCGCCCCTTGGAGTCTGCCGCCCCGGGCCATGGCCCTCTTGGCCTAAGGGTAAATACGCCATTGCGTATGTTTTTGGATGAAGAAGCTCTCAGAGAAGAGCTACAATTTTAGGTTTGGCACATTCACTTTAACACTTCACACAAATATGTCCGAACATTCGGCCTATACTTCGTAAAAACACTTCGGAGTAGACCCCCAGGATTTTTTTTTTAGTTCGAAATTTAATTCAGAATACGCTAATCAATATTTAAGCATATGTTTAGTAAGTTTTATAAATAAGGCTATTTAAATGCGTATTCTAAGAGAAAGCAATGCACATAAAATGAGTCGTAAAAACCATCCTTTCAAACATAACTTGACGTGTCATCGTCAAACGACACTATTTGATCAGTGACATAATGTTTATAGAAACATTTTTTTGCTCGTAATCTTCATAGAGCGGAAACAGCCGCTCCTTAGTCAGTAAATTTAAAAAATATGAATCTTGTTAGTCGAGTTGGTTGACAGTCATCATCGAGTTTTAGACGCGTTATCGAATACACGCTACTTACTACTTATTAACAACTTGTTTTTATTATGTAACTTTAGGATATACTGCTAACCGGTTTTCTTTTTGAAGTTATACTTCTTATGCGACTTGCAACAAAAAAGCGTTAAACGTTTAACGCTCCTGGGGAGGGGGAATAGAAAGAGACAGAGCGAGAGTGAATGCGAAAAAAATAGAATATACATAATAGATTTTTTATAAACTATCGGAATGGGAAATGTACTCGACAAGCCATCGGCAAAAATAAAATTAGCAATATGCCAAAGGAAAGTGCTAAATATTTAAAACTTAAAGATGTTGAACTCTACACAGGTCACTGCTTTAGAAGAACTTCGGCGACTTTCTTGGTGGATTCAGGGGCGGATATTACATCAATAAAAAAACTTGAGAGGTGTCAAGGGACACCCAGATGGAACGAAGTTCCTTTCGATTAATTAGTGAAGGAATTGTAATATAATTTTATTTTTTTTAATTTATAATATTTTTTTTATTATTAACTACGCACACACGCACGCACGTAAGAAGTTATCTTCATCATCTCATCTCATCTCATCTCATCTCATCGCAGCTCAGTTCAGCTCAGCTCAACTCAGCTCAGATCAGCTAAGCTCAGCTCAGCTCAGCTCAGCTCAGCTCAGCTCAGCTCAGCTCAGCTCAGCTCAGCGTTCCTAGCTCCGCTAGATTTAACACACGAAATTGGTTAGATAATGCTTGATCTGCTTGCAAACTTTGTACCTACCCACCAAAAATACAAGAAGTTTTTATTAGATTGTTTTTCCAACACAATCTTTTTGGATGGACAGCCTCATTAGTGTCGTCTCGACTTTTCGTAAGAATTTTTTCCGTCTAGCCCCCTTTCACAACGCGCGATAAGGAACTTCGTTCCAATAATAATTATTATATTATATTATGATAATGATTACGATTACGATATATGAGATGAGATGAGATGATGAAGTATAACTTCTTACGTGCGTACATAAGTACACACACACTTTTTTTTTTACTATTGTAGAGTGTAGAGACTCTTTCATTAGTAGGTACCTCTTCAGAGGGTTTAGAACTCATCGCATATCTGTATCTATATAAAATTCAAAGACCTGCTGACTAACTGACTGATTGACTGATATATCAACGCACAGCCTAAACCGCTGGTCCTAGAGACATGAAATTTGGAGGGTATGTTCTTTGTGAAGAGTAGGTATTCACTAAGAATGGGTTTTTCGAAATTCAACACCTAAGAACCGAACCTCAACACAAAATCTAGGATATTTAGGAAAAACGAAAATTTTATCAGCTTATGGTCATTCACAAACAGTTACATAAAATATGATGCCAACGCAGTATGGCGATTACTTTACTATTTGATGGTGTAATAAACTAATGACAAAACAAAAAATTATATCAATTTATTTCGCCATTATCTAGCTCTGTATGGAGTGTCTAATGTAATCGCCATACTACGTTTGTATGGAAGAATGAACGACTAAAGAACCACACCCACCGCAAGAGAGGTACTGGGCGTAGGACGTCGCGAGACGATCTCCAGCCACCGTAGACCCGGGCCTGCGGACGGCGAGCAGTGGGTAGCTCGCCGTCCGATCAGCACCAGGCCCGTGAGTCGACGGCGCGTAGTGTTCCACGCGCGCCTCAAAGAGATTAGTGTCAGCCACCACTGACGGAGCCCATCGTGGCCGGTGCCTGCATGCCTAGGGGTAGAGGATAAATTCTGAAAATGAGTTACCGCACCCCTGGGCACTCAGGCAGGGAAGGAACAGGGGTGGGTTTTAGTCAGTAAGAGTCTGACACGCCCTCCCGCTCCACCCAGAGCGGGAGAAGTCATTAGATGATTGCCCGCCCCCATAAAAAAGCACCCACTTTTAAGGGGGTGGAAAAGGGGTTGAAACTTGTAAGTTTACAACGGGGGAACGGGCAAAGCGCTGGCAGAAGCTAAGTATGAATAAAATAAATTAAAACTAATTCAAGTTTTAAAATAAATTGTAGGTATTGTCAGAAGTCAATTAAGTGTGTGTTGTCAATGTAAAGTCATAATACATTAAGGCCCTTCTCGCGGTCCAGTAGTAGGCAAAAGTGCCAAAAACGGCCGTTTCTGACACTTTTGCCTACTACTTTGGATACGAAACATTTTGAGACCTGTTTTAACAACGTAAAAATTCTTTATCCTTTTTGTAACAAACTTTTTTTTTTTTTTGGGGGGGTGGGAAATCATCCTATGACTTCTTCCGCTCTAGGGTGGAGCGGAAGGGCGTGTCAGACTCTTACTGACTAAAACCCACCCCTGTTCCTCCCTGCCTCGAGTGCCCAGGGGCGAGGTAACTCTTTCGAATTTATCCTCCACCGGGGCAGGCATCGGCCGTGGCAGGCCCCGTCCCTTTGCTGACAACTCTTTGAGGCGCGCGTGGAACACTACGCGCCGTCGACTCTCGGGCCTGGTGCTGATCGGACGGCGAGTTACCCACTACTCGCCGTCCGCAGGCCCGGGTTTGTAACAAACGTGAAGTTAGATTTTTAATATTTATTTTCTGTGCTATGCTACGATTTTTAATTCAACGAGGGCGCCACTGGACAACGAGAAGGGCCTTAACAACACACACTTAATTAATTAGATATAATATAATACATCAATTATTGAAGACTAGGGTTTCTTTTATCACAGTCCTCAACATAGAACCACACATTAGGAGTACCTACCACCACTGCTATAGAAACCTGACGTTATAGTTAACAAAGGTAAGTAAGTATAAAGACGATAATTCTGTAAAAAAATCTCACCTTGATATAACTTTACTGAGCTTCAAGTGTGCTGTATTCTGGTACTAGGGACTGACAGCTTCCCCCGGGGGGTCGCGGATAAATTCAAAACAGAGCTACCGCGCCCCTTAGGTACTCAGGCAACTGAAGGAACAGAGGTGGGTTTTAGTCAGTAAAAGTCTGACACATGAGAAATCATTGATTGATGATTTCACACGTCCACAAAAAAAAAAGGGACTGACAGCTTCATCTATGTTTTCGCGCTGTGATTGTTACAGAATAGTAGTACAGGATCGCCCAATTTTTCAGCTATGTAACTTAATTAGGTATTACTCCACCGTGAGGAACCTGAAGAAAAACAAGGTGGACCGATGAACCGGTCATTGTGGCGACACTTGGGGGAAGCCTATGTCCAGCAGTGGACGTCTTTGGGCGGAAATGATGATGATGAGCAAATACTTAGCGTTTTTAATTCGTTCTTTATGTGGCGAGACTACTAGTACAGCTATAAAATAAATAATAACTTCATTGTGGAGATATGATACATCAGTACGTTATAGAGAGTAGGTACTTCGTCCCACAGATCTTGTGATGAACGCTACCCAGGGCTGCCAGTAGATATTTTTAAATTATTCGGCTATTTTTCTGAAGTTATACAAAATTGAATGTCAGCAGGATACTAACAGTACTTAATTTTTTTTAAACATACAATAACGATAAATCACATGCCGTGCCACCTAAGTATTTTTGTTATTTATTATGGTACTCATAGTTTTAACGCGCATCCATGGGGTAACTCAAAAAATATCACCATAGATTGTGGTAAATAATAATATAAATAGTTTTATTCCGAAATTTAAACAAAATCTTTGTCTTAAACTCAGATAATAGAATTTAAGCTTTCTGTATCCAATTACACATGAGGGTCCAGGATACAAAGAGGATACAATCAGTAACCAAATTATACAGTTTTTGTATCCAATTATACAATCTGGCAGCCCTGACGCTACCCGATGAGTCAGGGGCTTGGGCAAGTGAACCAATGAGTCCACACAGTAAAATACCTACCTAAGACTTTAAATATTATCATAACGAAAAATATGTTTACGATCCCTGACAGTTCAAACAGAGTAATTGGAGTTAAAATTAACTAATGACCCATACGTGTGTTTATAATAAACATTACGTTTATTTATTTAAACGTTACAACTACAAGCCGTTTGGCAAGCCATTTCAAAGGTACAACGGACTTAATACGGCCATGCCTTTTTATCTAAATAAAGAAGTTGACACATCAGCGGTTTCTACATGAAAATATCAATAATTTTACAAAACTACACACAAACAAATAAAATGCAAAAGATATTAACTGACGCATTCATTTTAATGAGGACAGTTTAACAAATAGTTTTTTTTTTTTTGTAAGATGTTCTACAACAGCTGCTTCCGTAAAAGATTAAAATTAATTGCTACAGCTGCATTTATGCAAGCTTCACGACTTTAAATTAATTAAGAAAAGTAAATGTACGTAACTATACTTTTAATTTACCATCTCACTGAACCGGATATACCTAATTTTTTTTTTAATACTCACTTGTCCTGTGTCAAATTCACCTGTCCATTCCCAGCCAGAGAACTTAGACTATACTGAGTCTGCCAGGGTCGCAAGAAATATTCATCGTGGTCCCTTTTTTTTTTTGGCACAGGCAACTGAAGGAACACAGGTGGATTTTAGTCAGTAATAGTCTGACACGCCTTCCCGCTCCATTATTTGCAGATTTTCCACCCCATAAAAAAGAGACTATACAGGATGTTCTGTTATTATTTTAAGAAATCACTGTCAAAGGAATAAAAAATAAAACTTGAGAGGTGTCAAGGGACACCCGGATGGAACGAAGTTCCTTTTGATTAATTAGTGTAGGAATTGTAATATATTTTTTTTTTTTTTAATTTATAATATTTTTTTTTATTATTAACTACGTACACACGCACGCACGTAAGAAGTTATACTTCATCATCTCATCTCATCTCATCGCAGCTCAGCTCAGCTCAGCTCAGCTCAGCTCAGCTCAGCTCAGATCAGCTAAGCTCAGCTCAGCTCAGCTCAGCTCTTCTCAGCTCAGCTCAGCTCAGCTCAGCTCAGCTCAGATCAAATGCGAAATAGAAATGAAAAAAATACAGGAAGTTTTTATTAGATGGTTTTTCCAACACAATCTTTTTGGATGGACAGCCTCATTAGTGTCGTGACAACTTTTCGTAAGAATTTTTTTTATTAGATTGTTTTTCCAACACAATCTTTTTGGATGGACAGCCTCATTAGTGTCGTGACAACTTTTCGTAAGAATTTTTTCCGTCTAGCCCCCTTTCACAACGCGCGATAAGGAACTTCGTTCCAATAAATGATAATAATAATGATAAATGATGTTTATTCAGTAAATAGGTTACAAGGAACACTTTTACACGTCAATGTCAATAAAATGTCAGATGCACTAATGTTCATTGAAATGTGTTCAACATGGGATGAAACCTTAAAGTATGTAAGTAAAACAAAAACAATGAAATTAATGTGAAATGAAAACGTTGCATGTCCAATTAGAAAATTCTTCATCTTCTATTTCATAAAATATTTGTATTAACCTTGACTAATTTAAAATTTTATTTCTTGACATTTAGAAACGTTTGAGATAACAATAAAAATATTATTGTCAAGGAGCCATTTAAAAAGGTATTGTTCAAATATAGCCTCCGTGCTAATGTTAGCAAGCATTAATTTTAGGAATATTTTTATATTTTTAAACTTAGTGAATATTATTTTGCGTACAACCCCTAATACGTTCAGCTGAAATTTTCACCAGATAGTGCCTAAAAACAACCGATTAAACTTTACAAAATTATAAACGAATTAAATAGAGCAGAAAATTTAAATTTCATGTGTAGAGAACATAATTCAATATAGTTTACATTTCCGCAATACCATACACGACCGCTGCTAATCTCCTATAGCATTTTTACAAAGAATTATAACAAAGCACAATGTAGCTCACAAAAACAGAATACTTACACAATAAAAAAAAGTAAAATTCCTTTTTCGAATCCTATAAAATGTCACGTGGTCACTGAACAGATTATGCACAAATTAAAAACTTTTTTAGTCAACTTTCAAATTGGCGCAGTTTTTGAATATAGAACGTTCGATACGCAACGCACGCCACGGCTGCGCGCTCTCGACCGACTGACTGCGCTCGCGAACGAGAGAATGTATGGCGCAACGCGATCCAGCGATTGTAGCAGCCCGTAGGTAGCCGCTGAATTGCGCGCTGTACATTTTATTGCACTGGCTGAAAGCAAAAATGTGGTAAAACTTCAGACTACAATAAGTCTGAGAGACCGAAAGGAATTTAGAGAATTCATATGATAATGCAAGATTCGACGATAGTACCTACATATAGATTACCACGAATTAAATGAAATCAAAAAACCGGCCAAGTTCGAGTCGGACGCGCGCACGAAGGGTTCCGTACCATTATCTATCAATACGGCAAAAAAATCACGTTTGTTGTATGGGAACCCCCTTAAATATTTATTTTTTTCTATTTTTTAGTATTTGTTGTTAGGGCGCCAACAGAAATACATCATTTGTGAAAATTTCTACTGTCTAACTATCACGGTTCATGAGTTCGGAGTCTTAGTAATAGGGTTCCGTACCCGAAACATAAACATCATGTTAACGAGTTTTTTAAAAATGACTTTTTTTGATGTGATTTATAAAAAATAGTAAAATTGAATACGTAACCAATAACTTAGCAGCAATCTCGCCAACGAAGTAAATCTGCAGCTCGAAAGCAGCTGCACAGTACCGCGCACATATTTAGCGAACAAATCTTTTGCTCCATAGCGAAATGGGTTTTTTAGCATCATGTCCCATTTCTTTTTATGGGAACACAGAACTGGCTATAAAATTTAATTTCATGGAAAATAACGACACACTGTAACTGAAAAATTCTGGAATAATGATTCCTGCGTGAATTCCTAAGCTTTCATACCAGTAAAATATTAAATAACGTCTCGAAAACTTATCTGGGCCTACAGTCTCGACATTGATAGCGATGCTTTCGTTAGCTACCGATCGCTATATTACCAGCCGTTAAAAAACTCCCTCATTTGTGAGGAATAATTTTAGATCATGACCTGAAAAAATAATTTAGTTTCTTGAAATATGTACAGTGACGGCGTAAATTTTAACTTGCAAGCACTATTTTTTCACGAAAACTTATAAGTTATTTAAAATTTAATGAATAAATTTTACCGCTTCTAACAATTAAATTAACTTGGCAAAATATTAAAGGACATAAAAGTTTGCCTCCTTGCAACATTTAATTTCTTAGCGAAGGAATTCGGTTGTTACGCGATCGCTATCAATGTCGAGACTGCAGGGCCTGGCTGAAGATCATATTGTTTTTTAACTTCCTACAAAATGTTTTTTTTTTTTACGTAATTCAGAACTTGAAAAAGATTTCATAATCTGTACTAGTTTTGTAACAAAAGTTTGTAATATCCTTATGAAAATTCTTGTACACAATATCGGGTGTAAAAAGACAGTTTCTAAAGCCGAACGCCACATACATATTCTACCCATTATTTTATAGATTACCATTATATTACTAGACCATACCTGGGAATCCACTGGTTCTGGAGACATTGAAGGTCAAAGTCGCAATTACTTTTTCCTTTTTTACGAAAATACTACTACACTAAACTATTTTCCTAACAAATATTACCTGAATTTTCTTTTTCGAAATTATGCGACCGACAAGTACCTACGTGGCTTAGAACGAAGGGGCGGGGTTTAACTGCCTTTTTTTCTGGGTTCGCCTTAAACAATTTTTCAGTAAAAAATTGTTTTTTTTCATACCTAAAAATAAAAGTCGTTCCCCGGCAATAATTTTTGCGCAAAACTACTTTGTTAGATGTACCTACAGTATGCGTAGTTGACGGCTCTGTGATGTGTTTTTTTACACCCTGTAAAGCCCGGTCGAAATAGACACTCAGGCAGGGAAGGAACAGGGGTGGGTTTTAGTCAGTAAGAGTCTGATACGTCCTCCCGCTCCACCCAGATCGGGATATGTCATTGGATGATTTCCCACCCGAAAAAAACTTAAAAGAAAGTTACAATAATTCGCATAAATCCGAAAATTAGTACGAATGTTCAGAACACCACCACCAAATAAATGAAATCTGAAAAGTCCCCATCGATACCACACCTGCAAAAAAAAATTAAATACTAAGTTTGAAAAATGTTTTTTTGCATTTTTCAGCCAAACGGTAAGTATTA
Source organism: Polia nebulosa (assembly GCA_951329385.1). Classification (NCBI taxonomy): domain Eukaryota; kingdom Metazoa; phylum Arthropoda; class Insecta; order Lepidoptera; family Noctuidae; genus Polia; species Polia nebulosa. The sequence goes on along the minus strand of OX589607.1, from coordinate 25,885,618 downwards.
TCTTAAAAGTCCTAGCTCAAACTAGACCAAAAAATGTAGAACATTAAATTATCTATAAAAATTGGTCTTAAACTTTTTTTAGAATTTTATTTTCGAGATATAGCGATTTAAAAAGTTGAAGAACTCATTTTCTTCACAATATGCAAGTTCGAATAAACTTTATATTTAAATAGGGGTATTACTACACTTCTTCTTCTTCATAGCGTGTCGATGGCATTCTCGAAAATAGAGTATTTACTTAAATAGCTTGCTTGGTCCAGAATTCAGCCACGGTAAAGCCGTCCGCTGACGCTGTCATCAGATCCATACGTGAACAGGTAACAGGGCATGAGGTTCAAGATGGAAGGTGGGACATGGTCTGCGGAGAGACACCGCACAAACACTGAAGATTGGAACTGTCTGAGAAACCCCCTCTGTGGAGATTGTCTTTGCTGCGGCCGACCTGAGTACATACACTGAATCAGGGCCCTGAATTCAAGGTGGGCGTGGTCCCTTACGTGGACCTATACTGCCTTAGGTACTCTTATTACACCTCTCTTATTAAGGCGCTATTAGCTGCCAATGACCTTGAGTGGTTAGCTTGCGTGTTCTGTGTACATAATAAAGAGTATTCTATTCTATTCTGTGCTGAGCTCACGTAACGCGTCGTACGTCCACCCAGTAATAGGACTCGCCCATCAAGCAGCGCTGTACGAAATTAGACGCATTTTTAATTTATTACACATGAAAGAACAGATATTAAAAAAAAACACTGACACTAAATTATAAATAATTAAATTATCTTTAAAATGGTGAAGGTTTCATAAAAATACGCTTTATAGTTTTTGCGTGATTCTCAATTTTTTATCCGCGTTAGACGTATCTTTACAAATTAATTACACTATGTTTTATAAATATGATTATAAACATTCCGAGATCAAATTATGACGTCGTAATTTGATCTCAGAATATAACACATACAAATTGACTGAACTAATATTGCATGTTTAAGGAACAAACATTATAATAAACGTTTAGTTTTTTTTTTTTTTTTTTTTTTTTTTTTTTCATGTTTTGAATATCATTTAATTATTTATTATAATATCTAATTAAAATAGCTAATTAAACTAATAAATAACTTAATAAATAAAATATGTACAAGAGGCATAAAAAATCCGGTAGTGGTAAAGCTCATTGGGCATCAAAAAATTCGTCCACCTCGCTGTCAATGGGAAAAGTGCCCAGAACGCTGGCAGCATTGCCACGTTGAATGGCAATGCTGATTCGTTGGCCGAAAAAAAGGCCAGCCCTCTGGTCACGTGAAGAGTCGACTAAAAGTTTGCTGATGTCATGGAAAACGTTAGTTTATTGTCAAAATAGAGCAGTGGTGTAGTGGCCCAGTAGTATTGGCCGCGACTTACAAGTTGTAGGTCGTGAGTTCAAACCGAGGCAGGCGCTTTACTTTGTGTAAATTGTTTCACCACCACTGCTCTCAAAACGGTGAAGGAAAACATCGTGAGGAAACCGGCATGCCCTAGAACCAAAAAATCGAAGACATGTTGTGACATCCACCAACCCGCGTGGTGGATTACGACCCACACCCTCTCACAGAGAGGAGGCCTGTGCCCCAGCAGTGGGGACATTAAAAAAAAAGGCTGATGATCATGATGAATTGTCAAAATGAGTAAAATCATGTACTTCTATTTTTAGGACTAGTTCTTGTAACTGGGTCAATTTATCAGTACCTATGTTTGATTAGCAGCCAGTTATTCAAATATTTTTAATTTTAAATACAGTCTGGTTAAATCGTGATAACATGATTGATTATGGTTCTTTCCCTAACCTAAAATGACGGTGATTCAGAGTAAAACAGTAACTCATTAATCTGTTCTCTAGCAAAATACAGATTGAAAAACCAGCCAAGTGCATGTTGGGTCACGTGCAGTAATAGGGTTCCGTAGTAGCACAATAATGCGGACTAAGAATAGGGCTTTTTGTTGTTTCATGAACATTTAAACGGTTTGAGCGGCTCACTACGTCTAAACGGGCCCACATAGGATAATAGTAACTGAAGAAGCGAGTGAATTTATTTTTAACCGACTTTCGAAAAAGGAGGAGGTTCTATATTCGACTGTATGTATGATTTTTTTTTTTTTTTTTTAATTTTTGCCCGCGCATTTCTCCGTCAGTTGTGGACCGATTTTTAAAATTCTTTTTTTATCCGAAAGAATATACTCCCGAGGTGGTCCCATATAAATTCTATCGAAATTTGAGAAACTGAACAAAAACGAAAAATACGCGTATCTTGATGACGTTTTTGTGTTCTCCAAATGTTTAAATTCCACGTTCCATGTTATTGGGGTTTTCAGTTCTGGGGTATAACAACTAAAAAGTGAAAAATAAAAAACATTTTTACAAAAAAAAATACACTAAAAATTTAAAAATAACTTTTAATTTCGGAAGTCGGTGTCAAATATTGAAGAAATAAAACACAAACACCGACTTCCGAAATTAAAGTTATTTTTAAATTTTTAGTGTATTTTTTTTGGAAGTCGGTTGTTTTTTTTGTAAAAAAGTTTTTTGTATATTTTTACATGGTTTAAAGACGTATATTCGTGTGTAACGTGAGGACAAATTACGGTAGAAAGACTGTCGTATATGAGGAGGCTGAACTCTATAACTCTGTACCTAGAGTAATAAAGGAATCGAAATCACTTCCAACTTTTAAAAGGCTATTAAATCACCACATGATTAATTAACGTCATGAATTTTAAGTTTTTACCATTTTTATAAAATAATTTTAGTTTATTAGCGAAACCGTCGCATATCTTAATCATTGTTTTTCCTCTTATGAGTGAATCATTGTATTCTTTTTGAGCGAAAAAAAATTCTTAAACCGGTATATAGTTTTACACAACAAACGTTAATTTTAAGTAATTATTTTTCAATGGAATTTGTAATTTTTTTTTACTTTTCCAAGTACATTTTATTTATATGTTGGTCGACTATTACTCGTAAACTTAAAAAGCTTCTTTTAATTTTATTATATATACTACCTACTGCCGTGAATTTTTTCACATATCCAAAAACAACCATTTAGCTGGCAGAGGGGACACTTGACTCTACAAAAATTAGCAATTTAAAGCTTAATTTTACGCAAACGGATCCCTGAATCGGAAAATGGTTTTCACAGACCCGTAATATTTTTGAATGGCCTATCCAACGATACCCCACCCCATAGAAAAGACGAGAAAAAAAAACATCCCCACTTTACGTGTTTAAAGACGTAATCCCAATATTTTTTTTCATTTGTCGGCGTGATTAATATGTATTTCCATGCCAAATTATAACTTTCTAGTACCAAGAGTGTCTGAGCTAAGCTGCGGACGGACGGTCAGACGGACAAAGCGAAACAATAAGGGTTCCTTGGTAACTACGGAACCCTAAAAAGAATAATTTAACCCAATACCATAAACAAAATAGTATAGTAGAAATTGATTGCACTTATGACTAGAAGAAAAAAATAATAAGTTCTTCCTTTGTCTCTGGCCAGTCCATCGCAAATAAAAAGAAACAAAAAAAAACCATATTATGCAAATATTTGCAGAATCTGTTCGTAGTATTGTACACACTGCACAAACTTCCGCGGGCATATCGAAAATCGAACAACATTGCAAACTGACATTGCGATACAAAAAAGCATTTCTGCGTAATAACTGGGTTCGCAACTGTATGCGGATTAAATGGCGTGCGTCGAAAACCATAGCTGTGCATGACGCAAAGCTACGAAATACTAAGAAAAATTATGTGATGAAATGTTTGCGTGATTGGCGAAAATATTTGGAACTGTAAAATGAATCAATCAAATAAGTTTATTTGTGCACACAGGTACAGTGGTGTTGCAAAATATAAGAGTATCTGTGTTCTGCCACATTAAGTGGCAAACAAATATTAGTAAAAAATAAAAGAATAAAGTCGTAAAATACCTATATTAAAATTGGCCCATGGGTATTCTAGGTTTAGTAAACAAAATTAAGATCACTTAACTAACATTAAGAAATAAAATTATTTTTTCGTTCTTACGATATACTCGCGGAACTGCCCCCCTAGCCAAATAACTTTTATAATAGCGCTAACGCTAAAGGACCTGACCTGCAGAGAGAACTGTCACGTGACTCACACCCAGTAATGTCGTTGCCATACATTTTGCACGAAGCGTTTTAGCGTTAGCGCTATTACAAAAGTTATTTGGCTAGCGGCTGAGTCGAAAGCGATAACTCTGTCACTGATAGAAAGCTACTTATTCGCTGTGTGTCATGGGCTCCTTAATTCCCGCAAAAAACATGCACGATTCCTGTGTAATAGGCCGCAATAGCCAAAACCGCGAAAAAAGGAACCTAGGTAGGTAAGCAATTGGTCGCGAGACGATCTCCGGCCACCATAGACGCGACCCGAGAGTCGACGGCGCGTAGTGTTCCACGCGCGCCTCATACATAGAAAGCAGAAGACGGGGCCCGTCATGGCCGATGCATGCATGCCAAAGGGTCGCGGATAAATTCGTAACAGAGTTACCGCGCTCCTGAGCACTCAGGCAAGGAAGGAGCAGGGGTGGGTTTTAGGCAGTAAAAGTCGGACACGCCCTCCCGATCCACCCAAAGCAGGAGAAATCATTGGATGATTTTCCACCCCACAAAAAAAAAGGTAGGTAGGCACTTTACCTCGTGTAAATTATTTCATTATCATATCACTGGTCAAAACGGCGACAGAAAACATTGTGAGGAAACCGGTATGTCCTAGAACCAGAGAAGATATTTGATATCCACCAAACCGCGCTGGGTCCGTGTGGTGGATTAAGGTCCATTCCGTCTCACAGAGAGGAGACCTAAGTCCCAGCAGATTGAACGTTAAAATGATGATTAAGCCAGATAAAATCTGCTAACTTGCAGGAGAGATTGTTGTATTGCCTAATCTAAGTGTATCAAAGGTCACCCGGATGCCAAGCCCCCATGAGAACCGACCCGTGCTATACACATACGTAGCGCGAAAGTAAAACAAACTGGCTAAACTTAACACTGGCTTTTGTACAATAGGCTTTAGTTATTCCGTTGTAAAAACATTCTTATTCTTATGGTTTTGTTTTATAATAAAACTGATTGACAATGAATGAGAATAATAAGATAGCACATTAAACATAGGTTCTTGTAGGTTTTTTAATTATGAACAGAAGCCACATTGTAACAATCCCTTTTTTTATTGGTGGGGAAATGTCAGATGTCAGACTCTTACTGACTAAAACCCACCCCTGTTCCTTCAGTTGCCTGTGGCAGGGTAGCATTGACTCCTTTGATCACTCCCGAGAGTCTTACAGGATTGCAACTTTGTCAGAAAGCAATATTGTTAGCTCAAATCCCAAACTCAACTCCTCTGACAAATAAAAATCTTTTTTTACAATTAATTTCGGAAGTGTTTGTATTTTATTTCTTTGTTATTTGACACCGACTTCCGAAATTAAAGTTATTTTTTGATTTTTAGTGTATTTTTTTTTTTGGAAATCGGTTGTTATTTTTGTTTAAAAGTTTTTTATTTTTCACTTTTTAGTTGTTATACCCCAGAACTAAAAACCCCAATAACATGGAACGTGGAATTTAAACATAGTCGTAATTGGAGAACATCAAAACGTAATCCAAAAAAAAAAAAGCATAAGTACGTATTTTTCGTTTTTGTTCAGTTTTTCAAAGAGCGCTGAAGCATAAAATTTATATGGGACCACCGGGAGTATAATCTATCGGTAAAAAAAGAATTTTGAAAATCGGTTCTCAATTGACAGAGAAATAGGTGGACATACATAAAAAAAAACCTACATACAGTCGAAAATAGAACCTCCTCCTTTTTCGAAGTCGGTTAAAAAGGAATTAATGACTGGCCAGCCACAAAATTCATTCCAAGTCAGTAAAATTGCTGACTGACAATAACCCCTAAATTCATTCCGCTAACAAAAAAAAAGAGAAAGAGATAGAGATAGAGATTTATATGGTGTACATAATACAGAGTATTCTATTCTATTCTAAAGAGTGGCACTCCGGGAGTGCCGACAGAAGTGAAAACTTGAACAAAAATGCTTAACGCACCTAAAGAAGATTTTAGAGGTGTAGGTGTCAGTGTCGGTGTCGGCGTCAGTGTCGGTGTCGATGTCGGCGTCGGTGGCGAGTTCAATTGTTTTTTGCCATCTCAAAAATGCCCAACGCGCCTAAAAAAGTTTTCCCTTCAAAAAAATACACAGCCCATTTCTCTCACTGTAACAGTACCTAAGGGAACAAAAGACACGATGGCACAAACATTTCAAAGCTCGTACAAAAATTCCACGTACGTGTTTTAACACAAACCTGTACCTAATGTGTTCACAAAAGATCATGAATGAGAGCTTACGTAACTTTCTAAAACTGGCCGCTTTCACTATCGATAGTCGATACTCTGTCAATACGATAATGTCGCCACTCATCGTAGAACAGACGATTGATAGGAAATGCACGTCATTTCTTATAAGATATGCATTAGTCATTTACAGTTTTATGATTTCTAACGAATATCGGAGTACATTTTGAAGCCTTCACGAGAGAGAAAACCCACCTACTTATAGTGATATTATAAAAGAAAGATACGCTATGTTCATACAAAGCGGCGTTCATTCAAATATCGTTGAGTTTTTATTACAAATGTCCTTACTAAGTGTATAGTAATTATGGTATGAAATGCCTTCACTCTTAATTTTATCTTGGAACCATTGTTTTTACTCTCTTAGCACACAACTTAGCATCATAGATATATTATTGTCACGCCACGGATACGCTTTTCTTCGCTCGCTGCTGTTAGCCGACTAAATCAAATTGCTACATCATCATTCTCCTGCCCTTATCCCAATTTATTTGGGGTCGGCGCAACATGTCTTTTTCTTCCATACTCCTCTAGTAGTCGTCATCTCTGTAGTCACCCCCTTTTTACCCATATCCTCTTTCACACAGTCCAACCATCGTTTCTTTGGCCTTCCCCTACTCTTATAGCCATCCACATCCATACACAAGACTTTCCTCACGACATTTTCTTCATTCCTCCGCATCACATGCCCATACCACGACAATATAATACATAATACACAACAATACAATTGTAGCAATTTGATTTTTTGCAACTAAATCAAATTGCTACAATTGTCTGAATTTGTCTGCAATCTGTTTTTTAAAAAATGTTGTAAAAAATTAACTCTCGAAACTGTAAGGAGTGCTTTGGACCATCGAACTGAATAACTTTTACTATGGGACCAACTTTGAAATCGCGGAAAAAAAATCAACTGTTGCCTACATTTATGTTCGCAAAACTCGTCAAAATGTATGGAACAGCTGATTTTTTTTCGCGATATCAAAGTTGTTCCCATAGTAAAAGTTATTCAGTTCGATGGTCCAAAGCACTCCTTAAAGTTTCGAGGGTTAATTTTTTAACACCTTATACAATACTTATCTTTTCATAAATAAGGACTTACATACGAACACGGTACTTATTCAATCTTTTTATCAGTAGGTAATGCTAACTGGCTAATCTTTCCATAGACTGTATCTTACTCGTCTTTTTTTTCATTAGCCTACTTTTTGTCCTACAATAACACCCAGTTATTTTTTGAAGTTATACCTTCTTTTGGCGCGCTAGGGAAAAATGATGAGGGTAAATTTTTACGATGCGCGCGCACACCGTCACAAAAAACCTACAGCCTCAAGTTAGCTAGAACCGACACCCTGAAGTTACGAGTAGCTATGGTCTGTGGTTCATGAAAAATGATTGTATTCCTTTTGTAAACTTTGTGACAGTTTGGTTTTTTTATCTTGTTACGCCAAAGAAGTATAACTTCTTACGTGCGTAACAAAAAAAAAGTGTGTGTGTACTTAACACACACACTTTTTTTTTGTAAGATTTTGAAATTAAAGCAAGACAACTCCTCTTTAGAAACCCTCTTAAAATTATAGAGAATCTAATTTGGGTCTCCTAATTCAATTTTAAGAGGGAAAAAGGAGGGCAAATGGATAGATAGTCTTGGACTGATCCATCCGTCTAGATGGATCAATCCAAGACTATCTATCCATTTGCCCTCCTTTTTCTCAAATATGTTGGGATCGACTTTCAGTTTTATTAGATGAGGTAGAATACCACTGTTTTACATGAGGTTACTGCCTATCTGACCACCACAAGTAATACCTAAAAAATAAAAACTGGGTTTGAGTATAAGAGTAGTTACCTTTTTTTGGCGTCGGGCAGTCATCCTATGACTTTTCCGGCTCTGGGTGGAGCTGGGGCGTGTCAAACTCGCGACCCAAGTGAGATACCTAGGCTTTTTTTTTTTTTTTTGGGGGGTGGGAAATCATCTTATGACTTCTTCCGCTCTAGGGTGGAGCGGAAGGGCGTGTCAGACTCTTACTGACTAAAACCCACCCCTGTTCCTCCCTGCCCTACGCGCCCGGGGGCGAGGTAACTCTTTCGAATTTATCCTCCACCCCCGGGCAGGCACTGGCCGTGGCAGGCCCCGTCCTTTGCTGACAACTCTTTGAGGCGCGCGTGGAACACTACGCGCCGTCGACTCTCGGGCCTGGTGCTGATCGGACGGCGAGTTACCCATTACTCGCCGTCCGCAGGCCCGGGTCTACGGTGGCCGGAGATCGTCTCGCAGCCCCTGGCGTCTCCTGCGGCGGCTACTGCTGAGGGCGCTAGGACGACTCTGCCTCTGTTGAGTCTCCCTAACGTGTGCCGACTCCCTCTTCGCGAGCATTACTGCTTCGCAGAAGGAGGAGACGGCCCCCCATTCCCTCTCGCTCCGTACCATGGCCTGAACCAGGGCACGGCGCGAGAGGTCGCTGCCGCCTATCGCATCCACGAGGACAGAGATACCTAGGGTAGCGGATAAATTCCTAACAGAGTTACCGCTGCCCTAGGCACTCAGGCAAGGAAGGAACAGGTGTGGGTTTTAGTCAGTAAGATTCTGACACGCCCTCCCGCTCCACGCAGAGCGGAAGAATTCATAGGATAATTTCCCACCCCCAAAAAAAAGTGTACATACCTAACAAGCCGCCTTAATTACCACCGGAACCGTTTGAATCAAAAAAATACCTAGGCAGTCACGGAGACTGCCGACAGAATGTGAATTTGGCATAATTTTGTTCTTTTTACAGCATATCGGAGACGCGAACTCACAAGATTTTACCAATCCAAAGAGATTCCGGCACGCACATGATACATGTACACACATGAACACGTCAATAGAATGTCGGAAGCCCATAAGTTATGCACCTATATACGAAAAATCGCTCAACGGTGCTCAAGAAGTTTTCACTTCAATAGTATATACTGTGACGATTGTAGTCACAGCCTAATTTTAGCAGGTCTATACCGGCCTTTAAGGGCCTTCTCGCGGTCCAGTGGCGCCCTCATTGAAATCAGAAACGGCCATTTTTGGCACTTTTGCCTACTACTTTGGATACGAAACATTTTGAGACCTGTTTTAACAACGTAAAAATTCTTTATCCTCTTTGTAACAAACGTGAAGTTGGATTTTTTTATATTTATTTTCTGTGCTATGCTACGATTTTTTATTCAATGAGGGCGCCACTGGACCGCGAGAAGGGCCTTAACTGGCAGGTGAGATTGTTGGAGAGTCACACATGTAATTCTATTTAACGTTCACCTGTACATGACGGAAATGGAAACGGAATATACCAAATGTTTTTCTGGCGTTAGGTAAATGTTCGTATTAGGGTTAGGTAGGTGTCGATCGACTCTCCAAATGTGTAATGAATAGAAGACTTACTAGCGTTTGTGCTTCTATTCGTAGGGGCGTAGTTCATCTGACGATTGTAGTCACAGTCTAATTTTAGCGGGTCTATACCGGCCTTTAACTGGCAGGTGAGATGGTTGGAGAGTCGTTGGATTATTTTAGAAGAATAGGTTAATTTTGTTTTATGTCAGAGATACAAATTTAGCCCTTGGAAGTGGGCACACATATATTTCTATTTAAAAATCAATATAGAGTATATAACTCCCTCAGCGTATAGTCCTCTCGCGCTAAGCCAGCGAGTCGCCAAGCTACGTGACATCCCCCGGGGCTTCGAAGAACGTCCCAGGATCCCTGTAGGCCGTACTGGTGCCTTGGGGTCCTACAATACCATCACTAAGGGCCGATTTCACCAATAAAACTAATCGCGATTAGCTTAAACTAAACTCAGTTCATGCGTTTAATCGAGATTAGAGCTCCATTTTGCGTTTCACCAAAACTGGGCATTTAGAATTTAAACTAAGGCTTAAACAGTAAACTAGTTTAGTTTGTAGTGGTGAAACACAAAATGAAGCTCTAATCTCGATTCAACGCATAAACTGAGTTTAGTTTAACTAATCGCGTTTAGTTTTATTGGTGAAATCGGCCCTAAGACCTTTACAACAAGGTAGTCACCTGACAGTTCATTGCCATGTCGACACATGTCGCATAATATGTGGGTCATCATCATAGCGTAGCGCTCCGTCACGGTACGATGCGGTAAACATCACTCGATCGATGGAGGTCGATGTCTTGTGGTAGGTACTAGTCGATACTCACTGCGGCAAGCCTGAATACCAAACCATTTGAACTGTCAAGAAGTCGAAGAAAGATGAAGCTAACTGCACATTCCAAAGCGTAGATGTCTATTGAGAGCAACGTGCAAGAAACTCCGTGGACACTCTTTTAAATCGTGTTATGAAAGTACTGCACTGTATGTCTGTGTCTGTAGTAGCATAGTTCAGTTCAATATTATTAAAAGAAAACCCCTTTTTAAGGTTCTGTCTGTACAGGGACAGGATGGATGGAATCCGGGACCGGGACCGCGGTCCCGAATTCCACTTATATAATTTTAAAAAAGCCCCACGACCCATAAGAACAACATGTATGAGTTAAAGAAGAATTCAAGAACTTCCCATAAACGACTATGTAATTGTGTCTTGTGTTTTTATACGGGGACCCTCATCCTGTAAACAATGGGGTGTTACCATAACATGCGGGCTGTTTACTTTACCCGGACAGGGTTTATAGGAACGGCAAACAAAGGGCAAACACGCTATAAAAATTAGGGGCCGCCGTGCCTTTATTAATCAAGACGAAAATATTAGTGATCGACCAAAGGTTCGGTTTCGGGTTCGTCCAGTTTCGGTCAAAAAACACGATTCGGTTGGATTTTCAGTTTTAGCCAAAAAGTGGCCGAATATTCGGCTCGACCGAAACAAGCGTCTGTTACCTGAAGGTTGTGATAGAGACCTATAAACTGACTCTGTCGTTCTTTTATGTATGTAATCATTTGTGATTAATCATCGTTTTATTAATTTATTTAGTACTAGCTGCGCCCCGCGGTTGCACCCGCTTAGACCGGGATGAAAAGTCGCCTATGTGTTAATCCAGGGTATAAGCTATCTACATACCAAATTTCATCCATATCGGTCCAGCCGTTTGAGCGTGAAGAAGTAACAAACATACAAACACACACACTCACAAACTTAACCCTTTGTAATAGGTATTAGTGTGATTTTATGAAAGTTTAGGTTGGTCCGAGTATTTACCCGGGCCTGCGGACAGCGAGCAGTGGGCAGCTCGCCGTCCGATCAGCACAAGGCCCGTGAGTCGACGGCACGTAGTGTTCCACGCGCGCCTCAAAGAGATTAGTGTCAGCCACCACTGACGGGGCCCATCGTGGCCGGTGCCTGCATGCCTAGGGGTAACGGATAAATTCTGAAAATGAGTTACCGCATCCCTGGGCACTCAGGCAGGGAAGGAACAGGGGTGGGTTTTAGTCAGTAAGAGTCTGACACGCCCTCCCGCTACACCCAGAGCGGGAGAAGTCATTGGATGATTTCCCAAACCCCCCAAAAAAAAAGAAAGGAGTGAGGGCCTCAATACTTTTGCTTATTTTTTTTTTATGCCAATTAAGAATTATGTCGTTTATTCATTTGTAAATACATATAAATTATATTTTAAAATATTTCAATGATCTGATAAGTTTCACATTTTTTTTTTAGATTTTTGTTTCCACGTTTTTTTTTTATTTGTTTAACGCCACGTTTGTTTAACGAGTTTCGGTTTCGGCAAAAAATTCGTCGGTCGGACTCTATAAAATACCGTTTTCTCTATAGTGAACTCGCTATGACAATTCAAATCGATTTGTAACGTCGATTCGTCCCACTTCTTGTTAACCCAATACTGTTAGTTAATTGGGGTGAATAAATCAATTAGACCTCGTCAATACCACAATGCACTTAAATTATAATAAGGGGTTACATGTTCACTTTGTTCTGCGTCGGTACTATAGTGATCGAAGAAAAAAACTTTTTTACAAAAAATGCAACCGACTTCTAAAAATTGCAAAATTGCTTTAATTTCGGAAGTCGGTGTTTGTATTTTGTTTCTTCGTTATTTAGATTTTTCACTTTTTAGTTGTTGTAGGTACGCCAGAACTAAAACTAAATAATAAAGTTTTTTTTTTTTTAAAGCAATCTATCATTCTTGCAGATATTCAGCAATATGTATGGAATTATTAACGGGTTTGTACGGAAGCTGTCCAGTGACTGCCCCGTTTATTCTTTCAACCTTTTAAATAATGTCTTGAGGAATCTTTCTCTTTAGTCTTCTAGCGACTGTTTGGGTGTTCATCAGGTTTACTGCTAGGATGTTTGGATGATTTGTGATTCGCTCTTTGTACGCTTTTGTCCTTTCGGTAATTTCTTCTGTTACGGTTTTCATGCAGAGGTCGTGATGGAGGCTCTTATTTGAGACATACCAAGGTGCGTTCGTTATCATTCTTAGCATCTGTGACTGGAATCTTTGAATTATTTCAATATTTGATTTTGCCGCTGAGCCCCACAGTTGTAGGCCATATGTCCATATAGGCTTTAATATGTATTTGTATAGCAACAATTTGTTTTCGAGTGAGAGTTGTGATTCGTAATTTAGTAGCCAGTACATTGTGCGTAACTTTTGGTCCATAGCCAACCGCTTGGTGAATATGTGTTTCTTCCAAGTTAGGCGTCTATCCAGATATATTCCAAGATACTTGACGTAATCCTGTTGCGGGAGAGGTATTTCATTAAGAGTGACAGGGGGACATGTTCCTTTCTTGTTAGTGAAAGTCACCTCGACGGATTTGGTTTCATTGGCTTTGATTCGCCAGTCTTTGAGCCATTTGGATACCTGATCGAAATAATAAAGTTATGCCCATTATCATAACCCCAATAACATGGAAAACATAATTGGAGACAACAGCTTATATTTATTACATATTTTTTGTTTATGTATTTTTTTTCAAGAAGTGCTGAATCAATTTCGATAAAAATTTATATGGGACCACTTCTGAAGCCTACTAAAAAAAAAAAAGAATCATTAAAATCTATTCAAAAGTGGCGGCGAAATCACGTATCAAACATACAAAAAAAAAACATGAATTGAGAACCTCCTCACCTCCTTTTGGAAGTCGGTTAAAAATGACTAACGACGCAAATACACTTTTTCAATCCACCAATTCTTAAGAATCCATTGAATTTCAAAAAGTTTAATTCTTGTGTCAGAGTGCATGAGATATAAAGCAAAAAAAAATGCATCGTAACCGTAGGAAGACGTGTACAACGTAGGTATTGTTAGTCGGCGAAAGCGGTTACATCATTAAACATTTGAAGCGGGCAACACTAATTACTGCAATTCATTAACAACATTTTACTCATACGCCTTTATTAATAAAGACTTAGTTACGTGACGTGCGAATATTTTTTTTTAAATCCAACTAGTATACTGTAATTAAGATTTTTTGATTACACCTCTATTACCTATTCTTATTTAACTTTTTAAATGCGCATTCGAAATATTGTGTCATTTTGAGTTTAGTTAATTAAGTATTCTATTTCCGCACGTTAATCTAGAAACACGTACGTAGCAGACATAATAAACTAAAGTGGTCTAGGTAAACTAATTAGATTGTAATCTAGTTAATGTAATGCGATTCTAGGTTAAATTGTCACGCGTCACCGACATTCGACAGGTCTCTTTGATGCTCCGTTGAATTTGTTTGAAACTCAGGAACGTAAAGCAGACATGTTTAGGAAAGGCACACCGTGTCCGTCAATAAGCTAAATGGGGATAGTAAACTGTTAATTTAACATAAATAAGATGACAAGAAACCAAAAGGAATAGATAGACCATTGCAAATGTAGATTAGTAACTACATGGCAATCGAAACCTCGCCCTAGAATTTGTCACTAATATTTCCAGAGGACCGTACGACGGGACCTGTAGGACGTACCCGAAGGGTAACCAACGGGACCCTGTTACTAAACCGCCGCTGTCCGTCTGTCTGTCAGCGGAGTGTATCTCATGAGATACAGGCCGCTGACAGACAGACGCATAAAAAAATAAATTTCAACAATTTTCTCAGAATGTGTATTTCTGTAGCCGCAAGAAAAAAATATTAGACGCGTTTAATCTTATACGCTGATACGGAACCCTTCATGCGCGAGTCCAACTCGCACTTGGCCGATTTTTATTGTCATAAAAGGCTCCCAATAGTGAAGCGGGGTGGTTAGGCGCGACTCGTTTTTAACCGACTTTCGAAAGGAGGAGGTTCTATGTTCGACTGTATGTTTTTCAAAATTCTTTTTTCTTTCGAAAGAATATACTCCCGAGGTGATCCCATATAAATTTTATCAAAATTGCTTAAAAATACTGCTGAAAAATATGTATACATAGATGACGTTTTGGTTTTCTCCAATAATAATTACAGTATGTTTAAATTCCACGTTTCATGTTATTGGCGTTTTTAGTTCGCAACTAAAAAGTGAAAAATAAAAAAAAATACAAAAAAGCAACCGACTTTCAAAAAAGAAAAAATACACTAAAAATTAAAAATAACTTTAATTTCGGAAGTCGGTGTCAAATAACGAAGAAATAAAATACAAACACAGACTTCCGAAATTAAAGTCATTTTTAAATTTTTAGTATTTTTTTCTTGTTTGGAAGTCGGTTGTTTTTTTTTAACATAAATGATAAATAAGATAGCAAGAAACCAAAAGGAATAAGTAGACCATTGCAAATCTAGATTAGCAACGACATGGCAATCTAAACCTCCCCCTAGAGTTCGTGATTAATATTGCCAGAGAAGTAGAGCCTCGGTGAACTCTATATTAAGGTTCCGTACTCGAAGGGTAACCTACCTGTTACTAAAACTCCGCTGTCCGTGTGTCCGTCCATCGGTCCGTCCCACTGTCTGTCAGTGGCCTGTGTCTCATGATCGGTAATAGGTATAAAGTTGACATTTTCACAGAATGTGTATTTCAGTACAGGCTTAAAAAAAAAATTGTTGCGTATAATCTTGTACGATGATACGGAACCCTTCATGCGCTAGTCCGACTCGCACTTGGCCGGTTTTTATTATCATAAAAGGCTCCCAATAGTAAAGCGGGGTGGCTAAAGCCGCGACTCGTTTTTATGTATATGTTTTATGTGTACCTACAATAAAGAATAATACCTTGCAGGCTGTTTTGCTCTCGCCGCCACTAGAGATGAAGATACAGAATAGAAGAAACCATGGCCTTGATCAATCTCCATAACAACAAACAAAATAATAATGAACACATCAATTGGAAACCACCCGTCTACAAACTTATTGAACTGACCTTACATGAACAAAGTCACATGACGACCAATTGACATTACTGTGATGATGGGATCACTCACGGGACATTATCAATGCTACGACATTTTAATTGAATGTCATCAATCTTGCAGGTTGAATGATTCTGCTAATGATAAGGTTGGGGTTGGGTATGTCAAAGTTCTTCATGATTTTGCCGTGATGGGCAATTTGAATAATGATATGATACGTGATGCGTGTGGTCTTGGATGTTATGATGTCGATATGTAGATAGGCGATGTAGAGATTAAGAAATATTACTCCCTTCACCTTCCTATGGCCCGACGGCGAGCTACCCATTGCTCGCCGTCCGCAAGCCCGCACCTAAGCTACGGTGGCCGGGAATCGCCCTGTGACTCCCGACGCCCAGGTCGTCTCCTACGGCATCCTAGAGTGTGAGGATTACCTCTCCCTCACGCGTCTCGCCTCCTCCTTTGCTTGCATTACTGCTTCGCAGGAGATGTCCGCCCCCCATTCCCTCTCTCTCCATACCATGGACTGGTCGCCACCGGTGATATCGCCTCCATGAAGACACGCTGGTGCTCCGCCCATGCGGGGCTGAACTCGACCATATGCTCCACCGTTTCCTCCGGGCGATCCACACAATGGTAACACCCGAGCGACATACCACCCTTGGCATCTGCATATTATGCTTTTTGATCCCTTACAAATTAATCATGTGTGTACCCTGTGAACATTCCCATAGATTTGGACACATGTCCAAATTATCTTTCACACATTCCTTTTCCTGAGGCTTCATACATAATATGAAGCCACAGGAAAAGGAATGTGGAAAGATGATAGGGCTATAAAGGGGCTGAGTATTGAATTGGAGTATGGATGACGAAGACAAGTTGCGCCAACCCCAAATAAATACGGGTAAGGGCTCGAATGACATTTTTCTTCCACAATGCAGCTAGTTTATCCTTTCTCCGCCAAATACAGACAGGAGATTGAGCATTGTTGTTCGAAGACATATTGGTTTTCTGAATAGGAATTGGCACACAATTGGATTTCTAAACATGGTACAAAAATGTGAATCTGTTGCTAAACAATAGAGACATTGGTAGCATAGTTGTTGCAGATGATGTAAAGGTACCAAATAGTATGTAAGTATGTCAGTAACTCGGTAATGTATTAGAAGATGGTAAAGATATATATATGACGGAAAGGATACCTATTAGAGTTCAATGGTTTCCAGAGCAGCGTTCATATAGTACTCGTAGGTCTATGATTTTATCATCATACTAACAATTTGAAGTTTAAAAAATCATATTAGTTTTTTTTTTTTAGATGGTTTTGCTCTTGACTCTAGTCTAGGTCAGAGGTGACAGAGACAAAGTCGACGATGGAGCAAGCTTACTCAGAAGAAGCCTGTTCACTATAACTTTGAAGAGATTAGGGTTGTATTCATTCGGAAATACAGGCGCAGGTAGAGAGTTCCACTCCTTTGCTGTGGGCATTATGAAAGACGTTCGGAAACGCTTAGTGCGACTTCGTGGAATAGCAACAAGGTAGGGATGGTAACTTGCAGTGCGTCTGTCCGACGGTAGAAGGGGGCCGGTGGGATGAGGTCGTGGAGTTCTTGGGCACACTCTCCGAAGTACATTCTGTAGAAGACTGACAAGCAGGCAACCTTGCGGCGATGAGCCAAGCTATGAAGGTTGGCACCCACCAGTTTTACGTCGCCAATGAGCCTCTTAGCTCTGCGTTGGATTCAACACATATTTTCACGCAAAAGACATAAATACAGCAAAGTAAGAGGACTCTTATATTTATTTGCGACTGGAACTTTAAGGTTTTTTCACTTTGTATTTAAATTACTTACTAAAAAATTTAATTTCTATTTGGTTTGATACTACTATCATGTTAACAAAAATCATGAACTTAATTATATTAGAACCAACAACCATCGGCCAATAAAATATAAATTCAACGCACAGAAATCAGTATGCACATTACCATACAATCGCTGCTTTGCTGCACCGCTTGAGGATGGCGTTACGTACGGAAGACGCCACAGATTATAAAAACAATAAGTAGCTTATAGAAGTACCTCATAAATACGTTCCGGAGATTAGCGAAGACACTGACAGGATTTTTGGATTCCTCGCGATACCATATACCTATCTGGGAGTTTTTAAATCGTGAGCCAATAGTAACCTAGGCAAGCCATAACTATAATAATGTGTCATCTTTAATTTATTGTATTTTTTTAAGCCATACATTTTTGGGGTTCCGTACCCGAAGGGTCAAAACGGAGTCCTATTGCTGTCACTCACGTGTCCGTCGTCTGTCACAAAATTTTGTTCCGAAGATTTTTTTAACTTCCAATTGACCTATGAACTTAAAATTTGGGGATATTGTAAACATTTATCACCAAATTTCACGTCAAAATACAGGTACAAATACGTACAAGTACCCTAATAGCATTTAGTGTTGGCATTTGGTTGGCCCACAATAAATGCTATTATTTTATTGTTGGCCCAACAATAAATGCTATTAGGGTATAAATACATAATAATAAATTATTACGTATTTTTAACTAAATAATACCAATCCATGTAGTGATAAATCAGAATTTTTCTTTAATAAAATCCTCATTTGGTACACCCTCGTCAGGCCCCTCGCGTTACCATAAGGTAACGCAACAATAGGTTTTTAATTGTGTCTGTTATTAAACGACCTTAAATGTGCGAAGTCCGACACACACCCCGCCGGTTTTTTTGTAACCGACTTTCGAAAAAGGAGGAGGTTCTATGTTCGACTGTATGTATGTTTTTTTTTTTTTTGTATGTCCGCCGATTTCTCTGTCAATTGTAGACCGATTTTCAAAATTCTTTTTTTATCCAAAAGAATACACTCCCAAGTTGGTCCCATTTAAATTTTATCGAAATTGCTTCTGCGCTTTTTGAGAAACTGAACAAAAACGAAAAATATGTATACCTCGATGACGTATTGGTTTTCTCCAAATGTTTAAATTCCACGTTCCATGGTATTGGGGTTTTTAGTTCTGGGGTATAACAACTAAAAAGTGAAAAATAAAAAACTTTTTTACAAAGAAAAACAACCGACTTCCAAAAACAAAAATACACTAAAAATTAAAAAATAACTTTAATTTCGGAAGTCGGTGTCAAATAACGAAGAAGTAAAATACAAACACCGACTTCCGAAATTAAAGTTATTTTTTAATTTCTAGTGTATTTTTTTATTTATTTATTTAATCATTTATGTACACACAGAGACACAGTAACAATAAACATAATTATAAATATAGTACAAAGGAACTGCTAAATTTCTACCAGCAGACCTGCGATAGGAGAAGTGAAAAAGAAATGTAGACAAAAGTGTGTAAGAAACAGAAAAAAGAATACGAGATGTCCTATACTAAAAACAATTCACACACACAACAATACACACAACAATTATACAAAAGTCTGTTGTTTGTTTTTGTAAAAAAGTTTTTTTGTAAATATGGTTTGCATAATGCATATACCTAATTTTTTTTGCGATTTGGAAACATGTTGATCGCTCTTCGGTTACCCACTCGATCTCTTTTGCTTTATAATCTCAGCCATAAAACCTCAACTGCTAGACATAGATATCCCCGAAGCGTCGCCAGTTCAACCGGACCTGTATGAGCTTAGGTTCTGGAATGGTGACAGCTTAGGTACCGGAAGAGGCTGCGTTGGTAGGCCTCCCACAAGGTGGACCAATGACCTTTTTGGGGTTCGGAACATCCGAATGTAAAATCCTTATAGGATCACTCGTGCGTCTGTCTGTCCGTCCGTCTGTCACAGCCAATTTACTCCGAATCTGCTCGACTGATCGAGTTTTTCTGAGATTCGAATTTGGTAAACACATGAATATCTGTGGCCTAAACATGAATGTGTAACGTAAATAAATAAATTTGAAACATGGGTCACTTTGGGGGTGCAAATCAGAATATTAAAAAAAAAGTTTTTTTTAACTGTAAGGGCTACATATCAAATGAAAGGGCTTATTGTAGTGCATCGGGGATGTTCGCGCTATATCGCACTGACGGTTTTCACGCCGTTATTCGCAAAAAGATGGTATCCCTGATCTGCAGATTGCGTGGCAGCCGGAACAAAATCCTGGAGACTGTAGCGGACAGGATCTCATCCCCACTCTGGAGATCTTTTGTGAGGAGGGTAATTTAGTAGTTTTATATTTAGTAATTTGATAATTAATGTATTTTTGACATGGTATTATTGATTATTATTTTATTGTCGATTAATTATTATTTTATTTTAATCTAATTGTAATTGTATTTTAATTTAATTGTAATCTTAATTTTATTTTATTTTATTGTAATTTTTAGTTTATTTCTTGTGTCTTATTTTATGATATGGGTTATTTTATGCCTGAAATAAATGATATTTAATTTAATTGTAAGGATTTCAAATATTTTTATTTTTCATAATTCCAAAAAGTACAGTTTTAAAGTTATTTGAAAAAATAGATGAAAAATGACCGGAATGGTCATTTTTCATCTATTTCTTTATCTATTTCTTTCATTTTTTATCTACGGGGCTTCCTTAACTACGAAACCACTAGGCCCAAAATTTTGAAAAACAATACCGAACTTAGTTCTTTACTAATATCTTAGGTACAGGAAAACCTGTAAGAAGTACCTAAAGTAGTTTAAACCTGAAAAAATATTTTGTTCGGAACCCTTTGCGCGCGAGGCAGAGTCGCTCTTGACCGGTTTTTTTTTATGTGGGGAATCCTTCATGGATACTCGAAGTACGGAGTACGGAACGTTATGTCGGACTCTTACCGACTAAGACCCTAAAGTTCCTACTGCTACCAGAAGTCGGGCGTCCGGGATACAAATAAATTCACGCACTTCCCCGACTGACCTATGACCTGGTGAGCGCCGCGAGAGCCCGCTGGTTTCAGGAAGTACCTACAAGACTACTTGCTTTTTCTTTGGGTTTGGAAGTCATCATATAACTTCTCCCGCCGGCCTCCCGCTCCACCCAGGGATGGAGCAGGAGCTGTCAGACTTTTTGTGACTAAAACCCACCATTGTTCCTTCAGTTGCCTGCGCAAGGGCTGCGGTAACTCTTTTTCAAATTTATCCGCTACGCAAATAGACATCGACCCTAGCGGACCCCGTCAAAACTACTTGCTAACATCACCTGCTTTACATACAAAGATACCGTCTCATCAGCAATACAAACAAGTTTTTAGTTTCCACTTCATCGCAGGATGTCACTGACTTCCCTCACAGCCCTCACACATCGTCCTTATCTTTGCATATTTACTTACTAACCAAAAATATACCTTATTGCTTCGGACAAAGAATCACTGTCGAATGAAATAAACATAAATAGTTGACATATTTAATCATTTTGAATATAATAAGCGGAGGCAAGTCGTGAGCAGTTTACTGCTTGGTAATAATCTCATTATAAAATTTTGCTTCAGATTTTAATAGAAAGCCACTTATTTAAATGGAATAGCCCACAGCGCTATAATTGTAACAATACGAAAAATACGAGCACCTTTTTTTTGTGGGGAGGTAAATCTTCCAATGTATCTCCCGCTCTAGGTGGAGCGGGAAGGCGTGTCAGAATCTTACTGACTAAAACCAACCCCTGTTGCTTCCCTGCCTGAGTGCCCAGGGGTGCGGTAACTCATGTTAATTTATCCGCTACCCCTAGGCATGCAGGCACCGGCCACGATGGGCTCCGTCAGTGGTGGCTGACAATCATCGCGTGGAACACTACGCGCCGTCGACTCACGGGCCAGGTGCTGTTCGGACGGCGAGCTACCCACTACTCGCCATCCGCAGGCCCCGGGGTCTACGGTGGCTAGCAATCGTCTCGCGACGTCCTACGTGAGGGAGACTCCATTGTGTCTCCCTCACCCGCCTCCTCCTTCGCGAGCATTACTGCTTTGCAGAAGGAGGAGACTGCTTCCCATTCCCTCTCGCTCCGTACCATGGCCTGAACCCGGGCCGGGCGCGAGAGGTCGCTACCGCTTATCGCATCCACGAGGAAATACGAGTACCTGCACTGATTATTACTCTTGACTGTCAAAATCATTACATTAATTGCTCCACAGTCACCGTAATACTCTATGGTAATACTCTATGGTAATATTTATTTATTTATTGTATTCTTTATTGTACACCATGCATGATACATAACTAAAGAAACTTAAAAACTAAAGCAAATACAATCGGCGGCCTTATCGCTTTCCGCGATCTCTTCCAGGCAACCTAGAATGGAGAAGTAATTGCCTGGACAAGATATGGGGCTGTCATTGGTGTGACAATACAATATTCAATACAATACAACAGATACACATATACATACATATGCTGTATAATATATACACAAATATAATATATATACACATATAAAGTAAAACTAAATGACGGCCAACGATAATCACAGTGACAGGTAGTGTTAGTTGTTGAAGCTGCTACCAAATGCTAGTATACAGTAAATAAAATACCTAAGCCTTAGTTTTAAAAACATGTCACTACATCCGAATTTTTTCGAGATAAATGACAATCTCGATGTCCATGATATGTGCGGAACAAAAGAGTAGATACACAATATAAAACAATTTAATAAACATTTTGTAACATCATGGCGGCCGGTCCAATTACTGCGTGCATGGCTGACTGCGCGGGCGCACCAGGGCTGGCCACCTGTGCCATAGTAGTGCAGAATTAAAGTTAGGTATATTGACATATTATATTCAAATACAGGGTAGTGAACGTTGGGAGGTCTCCCACAAGGTGGACCGATGAGCTGGTAAGGGTCGGGTAGCCGATGGAAGCAAGACGCACAAGACGGGTCGTTGTAGGGACACTTGGGGGAGACCTATGTCCAGCAGTGGACGATTTCGGCTGAAATGATGATCATACAAGGCTGACTTCCATAACTATCGAATAGTGTTGAATGTTCAGTTGTATGTTCTATCTCCTAACTATGTACTTTTCTAGAGAATGACGGTACTGTTACGTCATTCTCTAGAAAAGCGAATTCGATTCAGAATCCGAAACAGTCTCCAGAAGCGTTGAACAAATAGACTTTCTATCACCACTTAGTTGTTATCGAAAAGACAAAATATAAAATATCAGTCGACATTTTAGTACGACATGGCAATCCCATATTCCAATAAAATTTGGGTGTTTTGATGGTCGCAATCGCTAATAGACTTTGTCTAGAGCCTTACAGATAAACCTAATATTTATATTTATTGATAGGATCGTCAATATTGCATACACTATAGCATTAACAAAACATCACTTAAAAAACTATTCAAGTGATGCTGCAACGCTCACTGTCTGTGCCACAACATTGAAATACAAACCCTTCGCAAAAGGGGTAAAGAAACAAAACTAAAAAACTCTGCCATCTAGTGCCGCAAATCTGAAACGTTCACCCAATCAATATTTTACACTGACACTTTATGCTGCCATCTATTCCCAAAATAGAGATTGTGTTTTTTGCAATTTGAATTTTTACTTAGTGTTTTCGGTAACCCTGACCGCTGCCATGCAGATGAGCACGGAACCAGTTACATCATCGTTTTGGTCGAAAATCCGACATTCACAGACACATTCGACGGACGCAAGCGCAGGTGTGAGATCACCAACAATTATTGCTTGCACAGGTGTTCCGATCAATCTGTGGTCCTGCATCATCACACAGACCGATTTTATATTGGAGGCATCCTTTTAAATAGCATTGATACTAATTAACATTTGAATATTGAGACATTAAAGATTACCATTGAAAATTATATCTCAGTAATAAAGAATATCTTCACACCATCACGGCCCAGTAATTCTGCGATTTCCCCGCGTTCACTAAATCTACGATATCTCAGAAATTACGCATCGTAGCTCTAAAAACCCTATTGAAATTGCTATGCAACAAGCTATCTGATATCTTACATAGCGTTTAGTACAATTTTACCTTGTAATTTATTGTTAATTCGACGTTGAAAGTAGGGTGAGCGACTTTTTTCCAGTTTGTCGTACAAAAGTCGTCTTATTTGCGTGCGGCGGAGGGGTTGTAGGAACAATAGTTAGATAGGTATAGGGGAAACTAATGTCACAAGCAACAAATAAGCAGAAAATATTATAAACGAGCTTTAACCAAGTACACTGCTAATGGTAAAAGTGACTCGTACACCTTGTGAAAGAAAATTGCCAAAACAAATAGCCAGTTAGTGAAGAAAGTTGGTGTTAGGAAAAATAGGTACAAAGTTTTAATCGTCGCATCGAATTTTTAATTGAAGATCCACCACAACAACAAAGTTTATAAAAAGAAATGAAAGGCAACAATAACTTTCAAGAACAAACTCTCTCGAGGTTGCCAGTCGGTACGTATCAGTGCCTATTTTCCAACATTGATCATGAACTTAAGATATCTGTCAATGAAAGGTACTTAATCAAAAATATCACGATATTCCTATATCTTATCATCAATTTATCCAATCTTCTAACAAACAAACGCAGAGACAGCGGCAATATTTTCTCCACAGAGATTAAGATATTTCGTAAAGTTGTTCTCCCAAATTTTTACAAAAACAGAAGAAACGTACTCGTATCTATGCCTTTATCAGCAATACCTGTAAAGACATAACCCAATACAGAAGCGCAGAATAAATGAAGATTGAAATGAACTAAAATGTCAACACAGGTGAGTAAAGAGTCGTTCATTTTAACCCTAAATCTTTTCAAATTGGGTTGGCCTTGGCAACACCTGCGATTGTTTCACTGTCT
The DNA here is from genome assembly GCA_951329385.1 of Polia nebulosa. Lineage (NCBI taxonomy): Eukaryota > Metazoa > Arthropoda > Insecta > Lepidoptera > Noctuidae > Polia > Polia nebulosa. The sequence goes on along the minus strand of OX589607.1, from coordinate 25,861,132 downwards.
GAAATATCCCACAAAAACTCCAATATATTTTTGGAAATGCAACAACTGTTGTGAACAGTGGTTTGGGAATAGTGTGGCGGGCTTGTCCCAATGAAAGAAAAAACTGTTGTGAAAACACAGATGTGCTTTACAGTTACTGCACTGCAAGATTGAAGATATTGTAATAAGCAATTTATTAGGCTGGCCAAGGTTAGGCACCTTACTTTACACATTATTTTCGAAATCTGGATTTGCCAATACATGCTAATTTTAGGTTGTGAGAGCATTTTTTCCTTTTAGGCTGGCAATGTGGGTTTTGAATAGTGATACCGACAGTTAAAACGTAACAAGGCCAGTGCAACCATATATCCATCTCTAATTCTAGTAGAGAAAATTGATCACAGTAACAAAGGAGGCACTTATTAATATAATTGGCAACATTCACATTGTCAAAAAGTCGGAAACGCAAAGCAGTCATCCGACAAGCGGTGAGCTGGCCTTGGTACAGACCTTCTGTGAGTGGAAGTACGGGTCGATGGGCCGACGGTAAGTAGGCAGGCACATAAACATAATACAAACATGGTATGTTTCGTGATAACTCTGTTGAGTTACCACTTTACACTCTAGTGATCTAAGAATCCCTTCTAAGGACAAGAGTATCGGCGGTGTGACAGCACCGTGCCTCGGATTCGACACCGTTGGTTCTGAGCCTGATCTCTCCCTGCCTTTTGATCGACACAACGGAGTATGACCGCAACCCCCTTATTGAATCGGCTACCTGATATACCCTCTCATCTCACAAATTTCCAGAATCCGCCGCCCCCGGCATACCCTCCTAGTCCCAGACGATGCTACCACCCTGCTCCAAGAGAGCCGTAGGGAAACTAGCACCTTACAAAGACACCACAGACCGCGCGCCGATCTTCCGCCCTCGCCGTCGAGGCCCGTCGCGAAGTCCACGCCAACGTCCTCCCCGTCTCTCGCTCGAGCCAGCACGTGCCGCTGAGCCAGTAAATTCCCCAATTAATAGAAACTTGATCCAGCCTTCCCTTGCTACCTCCCGCCCCCCCACCCCCCTCCAGTGACGCCCTAAGCCGAGGGTGCCAGAGTCATGTGTACTGTAATATTTACCGTGGGGCTGGCTAGCCTTCTCTGAAATTCGCCACCGCGCCATGTCCGAAATTCGGTCTGTAGGACTATATCGCCATTTGGGTCACTCGCCAAACCTTCAAGCAAAGTGTCAAACATTCACCTGCTAACCCTTAATACGACAACCGCCTTATCGTCAACACTAGTAGATATTTTAGCCAACAGCTATAACCATTTTCAAAACCAATTTTGCTATCACGTATTACAATCGACTGATTGTCAATGTCAGGCAAAGGCTTCACAATTAATCAAGCTGGACTTCCTTCCAATTGAAAATGTCCAATTAATCAACAGCCGTCATCGGGCATCACAAATTACATACAAATTAAAATTTCTACGGCTTCTTTCTCCCGATATTTTTACGGGTTTGGACTATAAAAGCCAGAGAATTCTGGGAAAGGCATCACACATCCACCACCCTTCCATCTATCAAGTATCAACAGTACTATCACAAACACTCCAAGATGAACAAGATCTTCTTCGTCCTTGTCTTCGTGGCTTGCTTCTGCATCTTCGCCGAAGCACAGCTGACGTTCACCTCCAGCTGGGGCGGTGGCAAGCGCTCAGGCGTTGCCCCCATCTCCTGCAAGAACGAAGAAGCTGTCGCCACGATCTTCAAGTTGATCCAGAACGAAGCCGAGAGGTTCATCATCTGCCAGCAGAAGCCTTGAAGACAAAAGACGAACGACACGTTCCTGAAGACGATACTGCGATATGATAATGGAGAATTTGTTTAGTATACTGTTATTTGTTTATGTTTTGTTGAAACTACATTAAAGCCATAATGAACTGACTGGTCCCGAGTTTAATTTCTAAACCCTCGCCTTGATGTGTAGGTAGAGAATGATTAAATCTCAGCATTGCCGTGTTAAAGTTTAGTGTTACTTACAATCTTGAGCCAAATAATAGCGAGTTCCTTGCCAACGCTCCCGATAAAATAGTTTCGCAGATTATTCCGTGAGCGTGTGTATGTAGGCCTTGTAGGCTTGTCCGTTGCGGGCACCGTTATCACTCTGATGCCGAGTCGCTCAAACGGAACAAGTAATCGGTACGTGGGAACTACTGCACATCACTGTTCGAAAGTAATGCCTATTGTTGAGCCCATATTTTGTTTAGGTTTTACGGTTTTCGCTTTCGTTAACATTTGTTTGCCTGTTAAGGCGCTATTAACTGCCAACGACCTTGAGTGTTTAACTTGCGTGTTCTGTGCTGAGCTCACGTTTACCGCGTCGTACGTTTTTATTTATTTTTTTCGCAGTAATAGGACTCGCCCATCAAGGAGTGCCTTCCGAAATTAGACGCATTATAAATTTATTATATATAAAAAAACAGGTATTGTTCTAAAATACTTAGACTAAAATATAAACAATTAAATGATCTTTAAAATGGTGAAGATTTCATAAAAATACGTTTCATAGTTTTTGCGTAATTCTCATTTTTTTATTCGCGTTAGACATAACTTTACAAATTAATTACACTATATTATAAAAGTATAATTTCAAATATTCACATCATCAATTTCATATCAAGTTACGACAAAAATTGTCTAGAGTTAAATTTTTTTTTTCAAAGAAATAAAGCTAGTTGTTTGGACGTGATGTTCAATTAAAAATCATTAGAAATCGTATAACTGCGCCTTAAATGACCTTTTAAATTTGGAATCCAGTGTATGTTTGTGTTGTTGTAAAAAAAAAACCTTTGCCTGCTGTAGGTATGAGGAAACTAAATTCTTTATTTTTATTTTGCAAAGTTGGGTTGGGCTCTAGAAGACACGTTTATCATTGTCAAAAATATGATACAGACTGGAGAGAAAAAAGCAACATCATATTTCTATATCGCCTTTCATGAAAATTCTTATCTCAGAACTCCATAAGTCACTGAAGAACAGTCTATAGTTTTATTAGATTCTGATTGGGGGGCACTCAAAATTACATGTATATGTCCATCTAATATGGGTTGACGGGTGGATGAAAAAGAAAGATCCAATTAAGATGATCCCATTTACTACACATATATATAATGTCGTGTTTATGAAGTAAAAAAAAACTAATTAAGTACTTCTTTCACGCACATAATTACTTAAATTATAATTTATTATAAAACTTCACATCACATTACGTAACCTACATAAATAATAAACCACTTTCGTTAATACGACAGTCAACACAAAACTCGTTTTAAATTTTTATTATGACGAGTATGCAAATTCGTAAGTCATTTAATAAAATCGATGACTGAATATATCGATGTTTTGACTGCGTCGATGTCATGTCTCGACACTAACATGACAAGATAAAATAAAAAAAAACAATTTGACAGTGACATTTGGACATACTTAATTCTATTTTTATTTTTTCAAATCAAGTTCATTGGCCTTGTGGTTACAAGCGCAACTGCCAGGCCTGCCTGTGTTCTTGGGTTTTCTATTAGAAAATCAATAGTTAGTCGACACTCCAATTTTATACCCGGTCGAGGCCTCAAAAATAATCGTAATACACAGCAATAAATGCTTAACGATATGACGTATGGCATACCAAGACGTAGATTTAAGGACTTGACTCGTACAGGAAGGATAGGATACCACAATAGTAGAAGATAGACGTGTGCCGAAAAGGGAGAAGAGGGGCCCGCTTCTCCCTCGTAGTGGGATGTAACAGTCACAATACATCAAATAGTAGGAGTGCCTACACGTGCTTTGAAACTTGCACATAACCCACATTCCACCACACCTACATTTTAAATCTCAACGAAACCAAGAGTTCGCTCAACTTGTTGGCAAACTAGACTGGGCCATAATATAGATACTACACACACAGGTTGAAGCTAGTCTGAGCTTACACAATGGCCATAAAATCAGTATAGATTTACGTAGGTACACACATACATTCTGTGGCCATAGTATCAAAGTTGCAGCTTCGTCACGCCCATATTAGTAAGACCTGTTTGATAGAATCGTGACTCTTTGTGTTCGCCATATTGCCGATGTTGATATTCCGTTGCAAAAAATTAGACAGGTTAGGAGGATGTGATTTAAGTGAGGAGGACATTTGAAGTTTAAATCACTTGAAATTAAATCAGCCAAAAGGGGTAAGCACAAGCAGCAAGGCCACTAAAGTCCCATTTTGCTCTATGCCCATCTGAGTCTATAGTCTTGTGGTTTGTCCAGGGCTATTCTGTAAAATCTCACCGTGAAAACTTCGGTGAAGTGACCGTGAAGTGGGCTGTCAATCCATACAATCAAGGTGGAATGACAGTTCACTTCACGCTCACTCCACCTATATTTTCACGGTGAGCTGTGAACAGAATCGACCGCCAGGCGGTAAACTACTACTACTACTGTAGGTTCATGACGGTGACTTTAATGACGGTTAACTTTCGACGCAGGTGTATTTCTTTTCTTTCTTCATTCTCTTCCATAGACACGACCTTTCTACATGGCAATGGTTCAAGTTATGATGAAAATATTAAAAAATCTAACGTGTCTTCAAAAGCTGTAAGTTACCTACTTAGATCCAAAGTTCCAAACAAGCGATTGGTGCAAATCATACATCAATGACATAGCTACACAAATCTTCGCCATTTATTGCTCTTTCTATTAGTAAAAACCGTTCAATATCCGTTGCGTGGTTTAGGAGGTTAGAGCGGAGAAACAGACAGACACGGAAAGCGACTTTGTTTCATAGCATGTAGAGAGAGACCAAATAGTGCTACTTCACAATTAATGAATTTTTTGACGACAAACAAATTAGTTGCAAAATTTTTATCCAGACATTATTTGTTACTCTTATTTAGACTTCATTTCAATTTTTTATCTATATGTTTTTAATTTTTGACATCATGCTTTTAACTTTTGACATTGTGCTTTTATTTTTGTTTTAATATATTTGACATGTTGTTTTTACAATAAATTTGGCTGTTAGACTTTCCTTTTTGTTATAAATTTTAAATAATGTTTGCTACTGTATAATTTTAAATATTGCAACCTTTACCTATTTTTGGTTAATTAATTATTTTTAATTTCAACAATTCTTTTTTTTTCTGACAATGTGCTGTGAACCCTTATCAGGGTCCATAATTTTACTAACTATAAGCTTTATGTAACACCTAAAAAACACTATGGAATGCAATAAACGAATATGAATATCAAGTTATAACATACGCTAACCGAACTTGACACGGTCAAACTCATGAACAAAACAAAACGTCATGATTGTTCCCACAAGCGCACTCATCTCTATAGTGATACGTTTTATACAAAACAATGTAGATTGCATTGAAAAGGCTTAATTTATTCCATAAATTGTCGTCACGAACTGCATAATACGGCGACAGAGTGATTTATTGTTTAATATCTGACTTAATTGAGATTCAAGTCACTCCCACGAGTATCCTGTCGAGAAGACTACAGACGATTATGCAGATCGACGGAGACTAAAATGCTTCAGACTATTTATTAACAAACTAGCTTATGATCATTTGTTCTGTGTCTGGGTGTAATTTATCTATAATATTTATGTATTTAGATATATATAAGTATGTTTATCAGTTGTCTAGTACCCATAACACAAGCTCTGCTTAGCTTGGGACTAGATGGCGTTGTGTGATAGTTGTGGAATATTATATTATTATTATTATATATATGCCAGCAGCTTCGCCCTCGTGGAATTAGTACTTCCCCCATTACATATTATAGCCTATGTGCTATTCCAGACTATAATCTATATCTGTGCCAAATTTCATCCAGATCCGTTCAGCGGTTTTAGCGTGATTGTGTAACAAACATCCATCCAATCTTTGTAGCTTCTCCCAGCGGCTTTTGAAACACAAACATACAAATTTTCGCATTTACAATATTAGTAGGAAGTAGGATAGGATTGGTAGCTATAAGGTTTCACACCCACCGGTCTGCTTGTCCCTTATATCGGGTGTAAAAAAAACAGTTTCCGAAGCCGAAAGCCACATATTCTACCCATTATTTGGATATTTTTTTTCCACTAGACCATACCTGGGAATCCACTGCTTCTGGAGATATTGAAGGTCAAAGTAGCAATTTTTGTTTTTTACTTTTTAACGAAAATTAATTCCAAGTGTTAAAAAAAAAAGTGTTATTTACTAAACTTTTTTCCAAACAAACATAACCTGAATTTTCATTTATTTTTTTCGAAGTTTTGAAATTACGCATTTGCAGTTACAAAAACGCAATGAATATCAAACGTTTCCGACAAGTACCTACGTGGCTTAGAGTGAAGGGGCGGGGTTTAACTCCATTTGCCTTGGTTCGCGTTACATTGCGCGCAACAAAAAAAAAATTATTTCATACTTAAAAATAAAAGTCGTTTCCCAGCTTTATTAGACGTAGGTAGTATGCGTAGTTAACTGCTATGTGATGTGTCTTTTTACACCCTGAATTTTTGAACCGTAAAAATTTCTTCTTTACTGACTTACCTACTCGTATCCTTCAAGTACCCGCCTGGATACCCTAGACTTCAGGGTTATTTTCCCAAAAAAATATTTCTGTGAAATTAAACGACGAAGGTTTACTATTTCGAAGCTCCCGTAGTTCCCGTAGAATTATTTTGCTTAATTTTTTTGTGTTTGTTTGTGATAACTTTAGATGTAGAATTATATCTACGCTGAAAAAAGAGTTACCATTATCTTGGACCTGGCGATGAGGAAACTGTCCAAGGTGATGGCGAAACTTTTGCGTACAATCTTTTTTAGATGGCAACACCGTGACACCATCATCTCGAAGATTTGGACATGTTTACCCCTTCGACGTTTCAAACTCCCAAAAGAACCCATACCTATACATACCTATGTGTAGGTATGGGTTCTTTTGGGAGAATAAGACGAGCTCTTGTACAGTAAGAACGATCAACGTCAACGTCAAGAACGATCATGAAAATCGTATCTCAACATGACAACTAAATGAGTTTGGAATGATACTAAAATTACCTAATTAGTGACCAAACTAACACGAATGGATAAATCAAAAACCGGCCAAGTGCGAGTCGGACTCGGGTACCGAGGGTTCCGTACAAACCTGTAGATATATAAGTAAAAAATATTTTTATTATATGATGTAACTAAAAATTAACGCTTTTCGCAATTTTTCCTTTATCTGTGCTATAAGACGTTGCTTCGTACCAAATTTCAATATTCTGATTTCACGGGAAGTACCCTTTAGCTTTTGATTCCCTTGCGAGTGTCGAAAATTTGCAGCATAAACGGCTGTATCTTTTGATTGCGTTGGCTTAGAAGTTTGATTTTTTACAGCTCCAAGGGACAGTAGACCTGAGTATTTGATATGAATTTTAGCTTGATACCTACACGAGTTCCTGAGAAAAGGGATCTTGACAGACAGACAGACGGACAACAAAGTGATCCTATAAGGGTTCTGTCTTTTCCTTTTAAGGTACGGAACCCTAAAGATTAATGTAAGTATACGTATTTGAATACTTATTGAAGCATAAATTTAGGATTAACAGTCCACGCATCAAAATTAATAGTTAGATACGAGTACCTACTAAGAGTTAATTAGAATTTATAAGCAGACGTTTCAGTCAAATTAGAAAATGCAGAAGTAGAAATTCTTTTCATGTGAAATCACAATAGACTGCATGCGCCAATTGAATTTTTTTTAACACTGCTACGCCCGCGACGAATTATTAGAGGAAAGTAAACAAATATGGAATAGTATCCTAAACTGGAATACGGACATTAGTCGTAAATGAATACTTCTAGCCGCACAAAGCAGTGATCTTCTATCTATTTTTAACCGACTTCTAAAAGGAGGCGGATGTTTATATATTTTTTTATGTTTGTTCGGACATAACTCCGTCATATAAAAACGGATTTGCAAAAGTCTTTTTTTGTTCGAAAGGAGTTTATTCAGAAACTAGCTGTGCCCGCGACTTCGTTCGCGTGGTTGTCGAGAACAAAACAACGTCGTTTAGATAAGAGTATATCACCTTTTTGATGATTTAGATAAGAGTCCTGACTTTGGTATAGTTGATTACGTTAATGCTTCTCTATATACTATGTTAGCGGTGGAATTACCCGGAGCATATACAAAAAGGTTGTTTGGGTTGCTAACACGTGATAGAGAAACATAGAGTTGGCCGTGTGAAAAACAATCAAAAGTAAGGTCTACACCCGCAACGGATAACGTCTGGCCTTGGGCTTTATTAATAGTCATAGCGTAACAGAGGCTTACAGGAAATTGCACACGTTTGAAAGTAAACGGAAAATTATTGGGGATAATGGGTATCCTGGGAATGAAAACAACATCACCGGAGCCGCAACCTGTTAAGATTTCGGCTTCGATGACATTTCGTTGGAGATTTGTTACTCTCAACCGAGTTCCATTGCATAGTTTTGGTGGGCTTAAATTTCTGAGTAGAATGATTGGTACTCCGACTTTTAAATAAATTTTGTGTGCTGGAAGACCTGGTGTATTTAGAGAGTCTAAAAACTCTACTGGATAGTGGGTGGCATCTCCTTCTTCTAAAACCGTGTTAATAGATAAATATTCCCTACTTTCTCCAGAAACATGTACCAATATTTGAGAATTTATTGCTGCTGCTTGGTCGTTGCGAGGTGCCAAAATAGCTCGTTGGCATAGCCAAGCAGCGTCATGGTTCGAGATCTCTGATGGATCTCCGTATACAGAGGAAATGAGTTCCTGCTGTGAGGCAACAGAAGAACACAGGCTTTCGACTAAAGTTACTTTACCTCCTTCTTGAGTCGGGTATGTGCCGTTACCAATTTGAAGTAGTAAATTTGAGAAAACCTGCGCGTTTGCGTCACCTCCCAAATATGCTCGCATATTAAAGCTCAAATCTATACATATAATAAATCTGTAGAAAAGTCATTTTTGTACATTGAAGAAATTGAAACAAAAAATAGCCAGCGTGTGAAAAGATAAGTAACAGAACCCATTTCCATCATTTTTGAAATTTTTGTCTGTTTGTCTGTTTGTTTGTGCGCACATCACGTAAAATCTACGAATTCAATGCTGACAATGTTTATATACAAAAATTATACGCAACTTGAGGATTAACTTAGTTTTTGTTTCATCGAAATCGGTTCACTCTATCAAAAGATATGATTAATTTAGTGAGTTCAAGAAGTAAAATATTACGTTACGCAATTAAGTATAGTACTTGCAACGACATCTTAAGACTAAAAATAGAACTAATGTTGATAGTTGAAATCTAAATCCGATAGATGGCGTTGTGCAAATGACGTCATTTTCTGAATCGCGGTGTTAAGATTTTCCGCGCGAGGATGACGTCCACCGTGTTTACTAGGCAAATTGGGTTTCGTTAGGTGTCTTAAAAGTTCTTGCGTGTGTCGTAAAAGTTCTTTGGTTGCTTGGTTTATCGATTTTCTAAATTGGTCGAAAAAAAAGTATTTGCTTATCTTATTGGTTTCGTTTGGTCAACTTTGGTCATTGGTTTGAAGTACGAAGTAAAGATTGTATTTGATTTACTTCGTAGTTTGAATCCAATAGTGCCAATCGTTATACAGTAAGTTAGTGTTGCCAATTCGTTGAGTCACGACCACGAACAGACGATACGTTGTCACACTAGACTGTTCGACGCACCGATCTTTTAAGTTTGTAGGCTATTCAGTCATAAGTGTTGTTAGTTTTGTTTATTGCTTTAATTTTCCTTGAAAATGCCTCAAAGAAAAAAAACTAACCTTTCGCTGCGTAGCCGAAATGCGAAAAGGATGAGACTTTGTAGGTCTCAGGAATCGGAAGAAGATCGTGAAGCACGGTTATCTGCTAACCGAGAGCACATCGCTCTTTCACGTGAATCGGAAACGTTCACCGAAAGGGAGTCACGTTTAAGTTCACAAAGAACACGGACCGCGACTTTGCGGTCTCAAGAGAGTATCCAGGAACGCGAAGACCGGCTGTCTGCTGATCGGGAGCGCCACTCTCTCTCACGTGAGTCAGAGACATTCACAGAAAGGGAGTCGCGCTTAAGTTCGCAAAGAACTCGGACCGCGACTTTGCGTTCTCAAGAGAATATCCAGGAACGCGAAGTTCGGCTGTCTGCTGATCGGGAGCGCCAGTCTCTCTCACGCGAGTCAGAGACTTTCACAGAAAGGGAGTCGCGCTTAAGTTCGCAAAGAACTCGGACCGCGACTTTGCGTTCTCAAGAGAATATCCAGGAACGCGAAGTTCGGCTGTCTGCTGATCGGGAGCGCCAGTCTCTCTCACGCGAGTCAGAGACTTTCACAGAAAGGGAGTCGCGCTTAAGTTCGCAAAGAACTCGGACCGCGACTTTGCGTTCTCAAGAGAGTATCGAGGAACGCCAAGCACGTCTGTCATCTGACCGAGAGCGACACGCTCTCTCGCGCGAGTCTGAATCTCTCTCCCAAAGAGAAGAACGATTACAAATAGCTAGACATAACTATGTAGGTGTACAAAGAAACAATGAAAGTTATCTTGCATCTGAAAGGGAAAGAATAGATGAACTAAGACGAGCAGAAACAGCAGAACAACGTCAATCTCGCCTAGAAATAGAACGAGCTCGATACCATATGAATAGAGAAACAAATAGCGGAGCTGATGAGTCCATGGAAAATGACGATGCAAATATTTTATTACCTTGGGACAATAGGGAAAAATCAGGGTTCACATATTCGTCTAGAATTAATTATGCTGGCTTTACTTTCGTGGGTGACATGAGAGAAATTTGTAATTTTTGTCATGCTTTGAAATGGAGGAAAGAGACAGATGGAATGTGCTGCTCAAATGGAAAAATTGTTCTTCCAAATTTCCAAGATCCACCACACTTACTTAAAAGTCTCCTGAATGGCGATCATCCCCAGTCGAACCGTTTTTTGGATAATATTCGTTTATATAACAGTGCTTTCCAAATGACTTCCTTTGGGGCAAAACAAATAACGGAAGGACCGTTCATGCCAACCTTCAAAGTACAAGGTCAAGTTTATCACCTTATTGGATCTTTGCTGCCAGAAAATGAACCCAAATTTCTCCAAATTTATTTTGTATCCGATTACACGCAACAGCTCAATGTTAGAAATCACAATTTTCCCCAGCTCAATGCTGAGCTTTTGGGTCAACTTCAAGAATTGCTGCATCACGTTAACCAGTACGTTCGTGAATTCAAAGCTGCATTGGAGTCAATTCCACAAGGCAGCAATGATTTCAAAATTGTTATAAGTGCCGATAGACGTCCTGTGGGTGAACACCGTGGAAGACACAATGCACCCGTCGCAGATGAAGTTGCAGTTGTTTTAGTCGACCAGGAGTGTGAGAGACGTGATATCGTGTTGCGTACACGCGACGATCGCCTTCAACGCATTTTGGAAACCCACCGAGCTTACGACGCCCTGCAATATCCACTAATTTATTGTCATGGTGAAGATGGGTACAATTTTGGGCTGTACCAAGTGAACCCTACTACGAGAGTCACTAATTATCAAAAAAAAATATCTGCTCAACAATACTATTCCTACCTTTTACAAATAAGGCAAAACAGTTTCGTATATTTGCAACGATTTCGTGGTTTGTTCAGCCAATTTATTGTGGACATGTACGCAAAAATAGAAACTGAACGTTTAGTGTATATTCGCACTAACCAGCGACGGTTACGCGCTGAAGAATACGTGCACTTGCGGGACGCCATGCAATCAGATAATAACGTCGAAAACTTGGGTCGATTGGTTATTTTGCCATCCAGTTTCACAGGCGGTCCGCGGTATATGCACGAACGAACGCAAGATGCTTTTTGTTACGTCCGTAAATACGGCCGGCCGGACCTTTTTATAACATTTACAACAAATCCAAAGTGGACGGAGATTTGCCAGGCACTTCTCACAGGACAGGCGTCATACGACAGACATGACATTATTGCTAGGATTTTTCATTTAAAACTCAAAGTCTTGATTAATCTACTTACAAAGGAGAAAGTTTTCGGTTCAACTCTTTGTTTTATGTATAGCGTCGAGTGGCAAAAGCGTGGTTTACCCCACGCGCACATTCTTCTGTGGCTGGAAGAAAAAATTCGTCCCGATGCTATAGACAGTGTCATAAGTGCAGAATTTCCGGACTATAATGCAGATCCGATTTTGCATGACATAGTAAAAACACATATGGTTCACGGGCCATGTGGCCTCTTAAACAGGGAATCACCGTGCATGAAAGATGGTCAATGCTCAAAAAAATACCCCAGAGCACTGAAAGAACTAACTATGGCTGGGGAAAATGGGTATCCGCAATACCGGCGAAGATCACCGTCACAAGGTGGTTTCACAGCTACTGTCAGATTCCGTGGACAAGAAATAATTCTAAATAATAGTTGGGTGGTACCGTATTCTCCAGTTTTGTCAAACGCTTTTCAAGCACACATTAATGTTGAAATTTGTAATAGCGTCGAATCTATAAAATATATATGTAAATATGTTAATAAAGGTAGTGATCAAGCCATGATAGCACTAAGAAATAACAACCAATTTGATGAAGTGACAAGGTATCAATCTGGCCGATACATAAGCTCTTCGGAGGCAGTTTGGCGCATTTTGAGTTTCCCTATTCATGAAAGGTATCCGCCAGTCATCCATCTTGACGTGCACCTGGAAGGCGGGCAGCGAGTTTACTTTCAGCCAGAAAATGTGGCAGAAAGAATGAACAACCCAAGACAAACCACCTTGCTCGCATTCTTTCGCCTTTGCGAAAGAGACAATTTCGCTAAGTCTCTGTTGTACAATGAAGTGCCACATTATTATACTTATAACAAGCAGCAAGGTGTTTTTAATCGCAGGAGACGTGGAACTGCTGTAGAAGGCGAGTCCGGCATTTTTAAAGAACACGTGATTGGAAGAGTATACACGGTGCACCCAAATAATGCAGAGTGTTATTATTTACGCCTTCTTCTTCACACAGTGCGAGGACCTACTTCTTTTGCTGAGCTCCGCAAAGTGGACGATATAGAATATCCCACATTTCAAGCTGCTTGCCGCGCACGGCATTTATTAGATGGCGATCAGCATTGGGATGATGCTTTAGCCGAAGCATGCGTCAGTGATAGTCCACATCGTTTGCGCCATTTATTTGCCATTTTGTTGACATTTTGTGGCCTATCGGACGCTGGGCAGTTGTGGCAAAAATATAAAGACGCGTTTGCCGAAGATTTTTTGAGACAGCAAAATATAAATAGTGAAACTTCTGACCAAGTACGTGAAAGCTGCCATAATAGGGCTTTGCTGGCTATACAAGATATAGTTACAAGTATAGGAGGGAACCCCCTCAGTCAATACGGCTTGCCGACACCGACAGTTGGTGGGGAACGAATTAATAGGGAGTATACATCTGAAATAAATTACAACCCCGAAGAGTTAGCAGAAATATTGCGAAATGGCTGTTCAAATTTGACGACAGAACAACGTCAAATCTTTGATAGAGTATGCTGTAGTGTAGAACATTCATTAGGAGAAATGCTGTTTTTAGATGCACCTGGTGGAACAGGTAAAACTTTCCTCACTAAAGTTATCTTGGCTCAAATAAGGAGCCAAAACAAAATTGCCCTTGCCGTCGCTTCCTCAGGAATAGCTGCCACTTTATTACCAGGAGGAAAAACTGCACATACAACATTTAAAATACCAATCGACTTGGACCGCACAGAAAACCCTGTTTGCAACGTGTCTCGCAATAGTGATAAAGCAAGGGTTTTACGCGATTGCGCCCTTATCGTTTGGGACGAGTGTACGATGGCAAATCGTAAAGCTGTGGAAGCTGTAGATAGAACGTTGCGAGATATAAGACAAAATGACCGACCGATGGGAGGCTTAACGGTGCTATTCTGTGGAGACTTCAGGCAGACACTCCCTATAATACCCAGAGGAACGAGGGCCGATGAAATAGGTGCCTGTTTAAAGAGCTCTATTTTATGGCGTAGTGTCATATTAACTAATTTGAGCTTTAATATGCGAGCATATTTGGGAGGTGACGCAAACGCGCAGGTTTTCTCAAATTTACTACTTCAAATTGGTAACGGCACATACCCGACTCAAGAAGGAGGTAAAGTAACTTTAGTCGAAAGCCTGTGTTCTTCTGTTGCCTCACAGCAGGAACTCATTTCCTCTGTATACGGAGATCCATCAGAGATCTCGAACCATGACGCTGCTTGGCTATGCCAACGAGCTATTTTGGCACCTCGCAACGACCAAGCAGCAGCAATAAATTCTCAAATATTGGTACATGTTTCTGGAGAAAGTAGGGAATATTTATCTATTAACACGGTTTTAGAAGAAGGAGATGCCACCCACTATCCAGTAGAGTTTTTAGACTCTCTAAATACACCAGGTCTTCCAGCACACAAAATTTATTTAAAAGTCGGAGTACCAATCATTCTACTCAGAAATTTAAGCCCACCAAAACTATGCAATGGAACTCGGTTGAGAGTAACAAATCTCCAACGAAATGTCATCGAAGCCGAAATCTTAACAGGTTGCGGCTCCGGTGATGTTGTTTTCATTCCCAGGATACCCATTATCCCCAATAATTTTCCGTTTACTTTCAAACGTGTGCAATTTCCTGTAAGCCTCTGTTACGCTATGACTATTAATAAAGCCCAAGGCCAGACGTTATCCGTTGCGGGTGTAGACCTTACTTTTGATTGTTTTTCACACGGCCAACTCTATGTTTCTCTATCACGTGTTAGCAACCCAAACCACCTTTTTGTATATGCTCCGGGTAATTCCACCGCTAACATAGTATATAGAGAAGCATTAACGTAATCAACTATACCAAAGTCAGGACTCTTATCTAAATCATCAAAAAGGTGATATACTCTTATCTAAACGACGTTGTTTTGTTCTCGACAACCACGCGAACGAAGTCGCGGGCACAGCTAGTTAGTTAATATGACACTACGCCATAAAATAGAGCTCTTTAAACAGGCACCTATTTCATCGGCCCTCGTTCCTCTGGGTATTATAGGGAGTGTCTGCCTGAAGTCTCCACAGAATAGCACCGTTAAGCCTCCCATCGGTCGGTCATTTTGTCTTATATCTCGCAACGTTCTATCTACAGCTTCCACAGCTTTACGATTTGCCATCGTACACTCGTCCCAAACGATAAGGGCGCAATCGCGTAAAACCCTTGCTTTATCACTATTGCGAGACACGTTGCAAACAGGGTTTTCTGTGCGGTCCAAGTCGATTGGTATTTTAAATGTTGTATGTGCAGTTTTTCCTCCTGGTAATAAAGTGGCAGCTATTCCTGAGGAAGCGACGGCAAGGGCAATTTTGTTTTGGCTCCTTATTTGAGCCAAGATAACTTTAGTGAGGAAAGTTTTACCTGTTCCACCAGGTGCATCTAAAAACAGCATTTCTCCTAATGAATGTTCTACACTACAGCATACTCTATCAAAGATTTGACGTTGTTCTGTCGTCAAATTTGAACAGCCATTTCGCAATATTTCTGCTAACTCTTCGGGGTTGTAATTTATTTCAGATGTATACTCCCTATTAATTCGTTCCCCACCAACTGTCGGTGTCGGCAAGCCGTATTGACTGAGGGGGTTCCCTCCTATACTTGTAACTATATCTTGTATAGCCAGCAAAGCCCTATTATGGCAGCTTTCACGTACTTGGTCAGAAGTTTCACTATTTATATTTTGCTGTCTCAAAAAATCTTCGGCAAACGCGTCTTTATATTTTTGCCACAACTGCCCAGCGTCCGATAGGCCACAAAATGTCAACAAAATGGCAAATAAATGGCGCAAACGATGTGGACTATCACTGACGCATGCTTCGGCTAAAGCATCATCCCAATGCTGATCGCCATCTAATAAATGCCGTGCGCGGCAAGCAGCTTGAAATGTGGGATATTCTATATCGTCCACTTTGCGGAGCTCAGCAAAAGAAGTAGGTCCTCGCACTGTGTGAAGAAGAAGGCGTAAATAATAACACTCTGCATTATTTGGGTGCACCGTGTATACTCTTCCAATCACGTGTTCTTTAAAAATGCCGGACTCGCCTTCTACAGCAGTTCCACGTCTCCTGCGATTAAAAACACCTTGCTGCTTGTTATAAGTATAATAATGTGGCACTTCATTGTACAACAGAGACTTAGCGAAATTGTCTCTTTCGCAAAGGCGAAAGAATGCGAGCAAGGTGGTTTGTCTTGGGTTGTTCATTCTTTCTGCCACATTTTCTGGCTGAAAGTAAACTCGCTGCCCGCCTTCCAGGTGCACGTCAAGATGGATGACTGGCGGATACCTTTCATGAATAGGGAAACTCAAAATGCGCCAAACTGCCTCCGAAGAGCTTATGTATCGGCCAGATTGATACCTTGTCACTTCATCAAATTGGTTGTTATTTCTTAGTGCTATCATGGCTTGATCACTACCTTTATTAACATATTTACATATATATTTTATAGATTCGACGCTATTACAAATTTCAACATTAATGTGTGCTTGAAAAGCGTTTGACAAAACTGGAGAATACGGTACCACCCAACTATTATTTAGAATTATTTCTTGTCCACGGAATCTGACAGTAGCTGTGAAACCACCTTGTGACGGTGATCTTCGCCGGTATTGCGGATACCCATTTTCCCCAGCCATAGTTAGTTCTTTCAGTGCTCTGGGGTATTTTTTTGAGCATTGACCATCTTTCATGCACGGTGATTCCCTGTTTAAGAGGCCACATGGCCCGTGAACCATATGTGTTTTTACTATGTCATGCAAAATCGGATCTGCATTATAGTCCGGAAATTCTGCACTTATGACACTGTCTATAGCATCGGGACGAATTTTTTCTTCCAGCCACAGAAGAATGTGCGCGTGGGGTAAACCACGCTTTTGCCACTCGACGCTATACATAAAACAAAGAGTTGAACCGAAAACTTTCTCCTTTGTAAGTAGATTAATCAAGACTTTGAGTTTTAAATGAAAAATCCTAGCAATAATGTCATGTCTGTCGTATGACGCCTGTCCTGTGAGAAGTGCCTGGCAAATCTCCGTCCACTTTGGATTTGTTGTAAATGTTATAAAAAGGTCCGGCCGGCCGTATTTACGGACGTAACAAAAAGCATCTTGCGTTCGTTCGTGCATATACCGCGGACCGCCTGTGAAACTGGATGGCAAAATAACCAATCGACCCAAGTTTTCGACGTTATTATCTGATTGCATGGCGTCCCGCAAGTGCACGTATTCTTCAGCGCGTAACCGTCGCTGGTTAGTGCGAATATACACTAAACGTTCAGTTTCTATTTTTGCGTACATGTCCACAATAAATTGGCTGAACAAACCACGAAATCGTTGCAAATATACGAAACTGTTTTGCCTTATTTGTAAAAGGTAGGAATAGTATTGTTGAGCAGATATTTTTTTTTGATAATTAGTGACTCTCGTAGTAGGGTTCACTTGGTACAGCCCAAAATTGTACCCATCTTCACCATGACAATAAATTAGTGGATATTGCAGGGCGTCGTAAGCTCGGTGGGTTTCCAAAATGCGTTGAAGGCGATCGTCGCGTGTACGCAACACGATATCACGTCTCTCACACTCCTGGTCGACTAAAACAACTGCAACTTCATCTGCGACGGGTGCATTGTGTCTTCCACGGTGTTCACCCACAGGACGTCTATCGGCACTTATAACAATTTTGAAATCATTGCTGCCTTGTGGAATTGACTCCAATGCAGCTTTGAATTCACGAACGTACTGGTTAACGTGATGCAGCAATTCTTGAAGTTGACCCAAAAGCTCAGCATTGAGCTGGGGAAAATTGTGATTTCTAACATTGAGCTGTTGCGTGTAATCGGATACAAAATAAATTTGGAGAAATTTGGGTTCATTTTCTGGCAGCAAAGATCCAATAAGGTGATACACTTGACCTTGTACTTTGAAGGTTGGCATGAACGGTCCTTCCGTTATTTGTTTTGCCCCAAAGGAAGTCATTTGGAAAGCACTGTTATATAAACGAATATTATCCAAAAAACGGTTCGACTGGGGATGATCGCCATTCAGGAGACTTTTAAGTAAGTGTGGTGGATCTTGGAAATTTGTAAGAACAATTTTTCCATTTGAGCAGCACATTCCATCTGTCTCTTTCCTCCATTTCAAAGCATGACAAAAATTACAAATTTCTCTCATGTCACCCACGAAAGTAAAGCCAGCATAATTAATTCTAGACGAATATGTGAACCCTGATTTTTCCCTATTGTCCCAAGGTAATAAAATATTTGCATCGTCATTTTCCATGGACTCATCAGCTCCGCTATTTGTTTCTCTATTCATATGGTATCGAGCTCGTTCTATTTCTAGGCGAGATTGACGTTGTTCTGCTGTTTCTGCTCGTCTTAGTTCATCTATTCTTTCCCTTTCAGATGCAAGATAACTTTCATTGTTTCTTTGTACACCTACATAGTTATGTCTAGCTATTTGTAATCGTTCTTCTCTTTGGGAGAGAGATTCAGACTCGCGCGAGAGAGCGTGTCGCTCTCGGTCAGATGACAGACGTGCTTGGCGTTCCTCGATACTCTCTTGAGAACGCAAAGTCGCGGTCCGAGTTCTTTGCGAACTTAAGCGCGACTCCCTTTCTGTGAAAGTCTCTGACTCGCGTGAGAGAGACTGGCGCTCCCGATCAGCAGACAGCCGAACTTCGCGTTCCTGGATATTCTCTTGAGAACGCAAAGTCGCGGTCCGAGTTCTTTGCGAACTTAAGCGCGACTCCCTTTCTGTGAAAGTCTCTGACTCGCGTGAGAGAGACTGGCGCTCCCGATCAGCAGACAGCCGAACTTCGCGTTCCTGGATATTCTCTTGAGAACGCAAAGTCGCGGTCCGAGTTCTTTGCGAACTTAAGCGCGACTCCCTTTCTGTGAATGTCTCTGACTCACGTGAGAGAGAGTGGCGCTCCCGATCAGCAGACAGCCGGTCTTCGCGTTCCTGGATACTCTCTTGAGACCGCAAAGTCGCGGTCCGTGTTCTTTGTGAACTTAAACGTGACTCCCTTTCGGTGAACGTTTCCGATTCACGTGAAAGAGCGATGTGCTCTCGGTTAGCAGATAACCGTGCTTCACGATCTTCTTCCGATTCCTGAGACCTACAAAGTCTCATCCTTTTCGCATTTCGGCTACGCAGCGAAAGGTTAGTTTTTTTTCTTTGAGGCATTTTCAAGGACAATTAAAGCAATAAACAAAACTAACAACACTTATGACTGAATAGCCTACAAACTTAAAAGATCGGTGCGTCGAACAGTCTAGTGTGACAACGTATCGTCTGTTCGTGGTCGTGACTCAACGAATTGGCAACACTAACTTACTGTATAACGATTGGCACTATTGGATTCAAACTACGAAGTAAATCAAATACAATCTTTACTTCGTACTTCAAACCAATGACCAAAGTTGACCAAACGAAACCAATAAGATAAGCAAATACTTTTTTTTCGACCAATTTAGAAAATCGATAAACCAAGCAACCAAAGAACTTTTACGACACACGCAAGAACTTTTAAGACACCTAACGAAACCCAATTTGCCTAGTAAACACGGTGGACGTCATCCTCGCGCGGAAAATCTTAACACCGCGATTCAGAAAATGACGTCATTTGCACAACGCCATCTATCGGATTTAGATTTCAACTATCAACATTAGTCTTAAGATGTCGTTGCAAGTACTATACTTAATTGCGTAACGTAATATTTTACTTCTTGAACTCACTAAATTAATCATATCTTTTGATAGAGTGAACCGATTTCGATGAAACAAAAACTAAGTTAATCCTCAAGTTGCGTATAATTTTTGTATATAAACATTGTCAGCATTGAATTCGTAGATTTTACGTGATGTGCGCACAAACAAACAGACAAACAGACAAACAGACAAAAATTTCAAAAATGATGGAAATGGGTTCTGTTACTTATCTTTTCACACGCTGGCTATTTTTTGTTTCAATTTCTTCAATGTACAAAAATGACTTTTCTACAGATTTATTATATGTATAGATGGTATCGTTTAATTTTCGTATAGATATGATAATGAGTTTCGGAGACAGATAACGGAACTCTTCAACAAATTACAGCAAATCGACTGCGATTGCTGTGATCGTATTTCTATGTATTGTTAACACAATTTAATTGGGAACCACGTTCTTTTTTTGTAAAAAAGTTTTTATAATCTCCTTACTCGCGTAGGTAGGTAGGTACTGGTTTCCACTTATAAGTCGAGCGAAGGGTGAGCCCGCGGTGGGAGAGGTGTTTTTTATCTGTGAGAAAAATTTTTGAGGTAGTTTTCAGAGTTCCGTACCCGAAGGGTCCAAGCGGAGCCCTATTGTTGACACTCACGTGTCCCTCTGTCTGTCTGTCCGTCGTCTGTCACAAAATTTGGTTACGAAGAATTTTTTAACTTCCCATTGACTTAGGCACTTGAAATTTGATGATAATGTTTATTATAACGTATACTTTACTAACAAATACCAATATTTGATACTCGAGGAGAAACATGGATCAATTATTGCCTTATATGTGGATTCTAGGCACACGGTGATTGCGCTGGTGCCAAGTTAGATAACTGGATTTGTGATTTTTGCAAGTAGTTTAAAGTTCCTATTTAGATTTTTTTTTAAATCCTATGTACTTTTAGTTTTATAGTGTGCCATATTTGGGTACCTACCTATTCCATATTTATATACCTTTATGTTAATATCGTTTTTGAGAAAATTTTATTCTTTAAATTAGGTACTCGTACTTGGTATAGATGGAAACAAAGTGTTGACGTTTCTTATAAATAACTATTATTTTTTATCACAAATAGATAATAATTTATCTCTAAGCCAAATTTCATTCAGATCTGTTCAGCCGTTCTGGCGTGATTGAGTAATAAACGTCCATTCATCCATCCATCCAAACTTTCGCATTTATGTTATTAGTAGGATTTATATCGAGATCACTAATATTTTCGCGAAATAATAAATTGCGGACTTACAGACTGTTGCTATCAATTAGGCAAATGTATTTGTATCTAAAGATTGAGCGCCCTCAAAACTATGTAGGTATATATATTATGGTATCCTCTGATTCTGGTACGAACAAAACGAACGAAAGGCAGGGATAGCAGAAGTAGAACCAATAGAGATAGGTTCTACTTCTGCAATCCCTTCCTTTCGTTTTGCTGAATAAAACCTTTTTTAGATTTTTTTTTTATTCCATAATTGAAACGTCAATTTAATTACGTATTGGCTATCACGGCCGAAAAACTGCAGTGAAAGCCGTTAATCAAACATTATTTAAAAATAAATGACTTCTTTTTTTATTCAAGTTTTTATGGCATTTGCGTTATTTTCATGGGACATGTGCCAGCATTTTGATAAGATTATGTAAAAAAGGTTACCTATAACAAAAATACTTTAATCAAAAACTGCGGTAGGTATTCTAGCATAATCTCATTATTTCAAACGTGCATTGTAACATCTTAAAACAATTTTAACAGCATCTCATCAAAAATTTCGCGAGAGTACGCGTTGACGCGAACATAAATCGCGCATTTCCCGGCGCGGGCGCATACTGTCGTAGCTAAATACTGCACTTTCGTGTGCGAATCTTCTAATTGCTCGGTAGAAAGTCATCGCGGCAGTTTTTTTTATCAAACTATTCAGTGCTTCCGAGCTCCGGCAGTATGATTTTTGTGCGTTACTTTACTTTATTATTATTACGTTTAGATTCCTCTCTAACAAGATGAAAGTCTGATCACACTTTTAATGAATTCCGTTGGCATTCCCGCGACGACTGCCAGCGGTCTCGGAAAGTGAATCACGTTTTAGAGCTCACGAAAGTCGATAATTAGGTAGTTTAATTCGCTAATTGGTTGGGTCCTTAATTAAGATTAGATTGTCAAATGAAAATAATTAATATAGAAGGTAGGTATATATTAAATTAAAGAAATGTTTAATACGTTACTTCTACTAAGCTGACTGAATCGACACAAGGATATTAAGATAGGTACTAGATGCACTTGATAAATGGATAAAGATATATACGTATAGGTCCTATACTACACAGCTTGCCGCTGTAACTGTAAAATTCAGGTTTCTGCAGGTAGATCGCTTGGTGGCCGTGGTTGGCCACCCGACCTTGATCTACTTCACACGAGTAGGATAGTGGGACTAGATATGTACCTAGTACCTACAGTAGTACGCACAAACGACCAGCTTCATCTGATCTCCAGAAAAAGACCACTGTACCTTTTAAGAATTCAACTGGTCGGAGTTATAACCGAAAGACTGTAGGAGTTCCACAAAAGGGACTTTGAGAACAGTAAAGAATTTGGCAATGCAGTGGGACTAATTTTAAGAAGACTCCTTTTTCTATCAAAGCGGTGGTTGTTCTGTTGGTGTGTGGTGTATACTGTAGGACCCCAAGGCGTCCTATCCTACGGCCTACAGGGATCCTGGGACGTTCTAGTAAGTTCAGGGTAGAGGTCTCACTCGCTGGCAACGCGAGTGTGGTGTATGAGAGTGACTGGTTTATTTGTGCAGTGTTATAAAAGAAAGAGGGATAGGGCACTCTAAATAACTATATTGGTAATCACGGCAAAATACAAGCCCACTTCGACCAGGCAAGCAGAACTGATCCCTAAAACAAATGTGATGCCTACACATTGAATATTCAAACGGCTCTCAAATAATCTTAACAGCCAGCTGAAGGCCGGTACAGACCCGCTGAGATTAGGCTGTCTACAATCGTCACAATACCTGGCAGTCGTGCAGTTCTTGGAACCAACACCTGTGAGCCATAACAGCATATGATGCATGAAGTCCCTATAGCAGTGTGTTGAACTTCGTCTTGAGAAGAACCAAAGGATTGGCCTTAATTCAGGCTGAATTTCACCGACTCGATAGGTAGATACTAGGGCCTACTGACGTAGGGAAGTTGGGCAAAGAAGCCAGCATCAAAAACAACACCTAGACACTAGACATCTTTGGCCTAACGTGCTAGCCCGAATCATTGTTTTTTGGACGAGTTCGTATCTTTCAGCAGATAATTGTCTGCTGTTGAAAGTGTTTTTTTTTACCTAGCTCAGTTGTTGGTGGAAGCTATGATACGCTGATCTCCAGGGCACGTTAGATGCCGGGTTCAGACCCTCATTCGATCTTTACATGCGAACTTGTTTCATGCTTTATTCCTCCATGAAATTAATGTTCACAAAATAAATATTTGGTATCGACCGCAAGTTGTGGAATGAGTCCGCTTAATTGTCTTACATTACCTAGCCACTGAAACTCCAACTGCACTGAAGCATACCAAGTCAAGAATGTCTAAAACTAAGTGTGGTTTATGTTCGTAAAAAAGATAACAACCCGTAGAAATGCACTATCGCTAACATGGAGTCAAACACCAAAACGTTACGTTAGATTCGGTGATTGCAGTAGTTGGCAGGCAAGCCGATAACAAAATATTGATAAGGACTAAAGTGCATTTCGGCAAATTTATTCATGCAACACACTGGTGCGAACTAAACTCCACTTATGGAGTCAGCTTTGGAAGTTTTAAGCCCAGAAAATCATAATCCAACGGTCCTGCTTATTTATGCAAAAACTTAATTCTTCATCCGTAAACTCACCTCACTCCACTGCATCCAAACGCATACACAACACGTTCCGAGACTGATTTCGATAGAAAACAATCGAGAAGCAGCTGCCCTCGCGCGCGACCGGTCGCGGGCAAGGCGGCGCACCGACTGACCAACCACTGCTGCCAGACAATGGACGTTACAGACCAGTCTAAGAAGTAAAACAAAAAATTTCACTACGCTGTTTTGTTTACGGCGCAAGAGCAACGCGTTGCCGCGCGTATTCGCCCCACTTTGGGAGATGATTTCGCTTACTGCACCTGTTGCAAGTTTAACGGAGTTATTAACGAATTAAGGTTTAACTGTATTTTGAGTTCTCGCAATAAGTCCATTTGTTGTGAAGGCGTGCCAACCCTCGTTTTGTTTCGGGATCCAGAGACTTCAGCGCTGAGATGATATAATGGTGATGGTGATCGACTCATCTTTCAAGGAACTTCGAAGTGGATACTAAATTTTGTCGGGCGGTTCACCCAACTGCGAACTAACCCCTAGGTATTTGTTCAATGCAGCAAACCGCAGTAGTAATCATACTGTTTCTTCTTCGTCTTTAAGCAGCGATCGACTCGACAATATTTCATTATTACTGACAGAAAATTGAGGCATTAAATGACGTTTTTCTTTTATTGGCAGAATAATCAACATCGACTTAGCTTGCCATTCGAAAACATAGAGTAAAATAATCCTCCTGACCGAATTTCGATTACGATGGCCAATCTCAACGGAGATATAGCCAAGTCCGGTGGTACGGCTATCTGATACGTGCGGCGTAGCACTCGTAGCACACGTAGCGCATCGCGTAGCGCATTGAAGTAAAAACTTCTTTAGGCGCTTTGGGCATTTTTGTTCAAGTTTTCACTTCTGTCGACACTCCCGGAGTGCCTTTTTTTTTCTTTGCAGCCAACATTGGTGGCCAGCCACCAAGACAAGCTCGACAACTAGACAGTAACACAGGACAAACGACCCCAACTACCAAACAGAGAGCAAATTACGCTGGTATACTGAGAACCAATCAAAAAACACCATGAATGTGGAAATAACTACGCCAAATAAAAACTTTTTTACAAAAAAATACAACCGACTTCTAAAAAAGAAAATACACTTAAAATTGAAAAATAACTTTAATTTCAGCAGTCGGTGTTTGTATTTTATTTCTTCGTTAATTAACACCGACTTCCGAAATTAAAGTTATTTTTCAATTTTAAGTTTTAGTTTTTTTTTAAATTGTTATAGGTACCCCAGAACTAAAACTAAATATTAAAGTTACGTCCGAATTGATAACCCCACTATCATGGAACGTGGAATTTAAACATACTGGAGGAGACCAAAACGTCATCTATAAACATTTTATGTTTTTGTTGATTTTTCAAAAAGCACTAAAGTAATTTCGTTAAAATTTATATGGGACAACCTCTGGAGTATATTCTTTCGGATATAAAAAGCGAAGACCCATCTTTACGACGTTTGAAAGGCGGTTTGGATCAGTCGGCCAATGAATAGGTTCAGCAGTTGAGATTGTAGTCAGGTTGTTCTTATCTATAGATTTCTTGAGTTCTCTTCCTCTCGTGATATTAAGTCTGGAAGCCCAGTGCATATGTTTATCACTCCAGTCTCAACTTTCTTAAAGGAAGCCATTGCGACATTTTAACTACCACAGTCGTTATGAGGTGCTTATTTGTTGTAAGATGAGATCAAACTTTTCTGCTTGTTTGAGAAGCATATCTTCTATTTTTAACTATTGTGTTTGTATTTTTTAGGTTTTACGAAAGAACACGCGACTGTTGAACAAGTATAGAGTATGCAGAGAAATCAGGACGTCTCTAGAAAAAACAGAATACTGTTCATCAGTTTTTCTGGATTTTCAACAGGCCTTTGACAAAGTCTGGCACAAAGGTCTGTTGTACAAAATAAAATTATGTTACCAAAACCATTCTACGGAATCCTGAAACCCTATTTATCAGAGAGAATTTTTCAAGTGAGAGAGAACGAATGCACCTCTAACTTCTACAAAATATCGGCGGGAGTGCTACAGGGATCTGTGCTGGGACCTGTCCTATAATAATAATAATAATAACTTTTTATTTCTCACCACAATATACATAAATAATTTTTCATTGATCAGACAGTGATACATAATTCTGGTAAGTATATATTGTGGGAGACTGGTGCCTAAGCTAGGCTCGTGGCCTGTGTTTCAGGACACCAGGACCCCACCCCTTTACATTTTTCCATTTTATAAATTATGCACTAAGCGCGCTGACAGAATGTAGTAAGGTTTCATACAACATTAATTTATAGTTTTATTTATTTTGCTCAATATCTAGGTTAAGTATGCGAGACGAATGTTAGTAAGTGTGTAGTTTAATATGGGCGAATATGTGGGTGTGTGAGTGTGTGGGTGTGTGTGAGTGTGTGATTATGTGTTTAGGTTTTTGTAAGCATGTTTTCAGTATCATTATAGTTAAGTTCTAGCAGCCAGTCAGTTAACCTCTTTTTGCATTTATTCTTGGTGAGACTAAAAATATGTAACACCTTATGAGTTTTATTGTATAAGTAGCCACCTAGATAGCAAAAGAAACGTTTTGCAAAAATGGTTTTGTGACGAAGATAGAGGCGCTCCACTGGATCATATCGTCTTTTCCCCTGGACAGTGTTGGATTATAAACAAGGAGAGTATGCTGTTTCAACAAGGTGTGCAATATAAACAGTTGACGCACTGTAAGGACTTTAATTTCTTTGTATAACTGTTCAGTGGGGTAGCGATATGGTCGAAAATACGACACTTTCAGTATAGCTCTTTGGGTTCTTTCAATTTCAATTAGGGTAGTTTTCGGAGCTCCACCCCAAGAGGTGATACCGTAGCATATTATAGATTGAGCAAGGGCATAGTACACTGATTTCATGATATTTTTATCGACTACAAGTCTCAGCGTTTTGAACACATATATTAGTTTCCATAGTCTGTTACTAAGAGTGGTTATGTGGTCTTGAAATCTTAGGTTTTTGTCGATTGTTATTCCCAGGTATTTTACATTCTCAGCCTTGGTGAGTGGTTCACAGTTACAACTACCGGTGAGTGGGTTTGTGCAGGAGTGAGCCACAATAGTATTAGGTAATGTTTGAGAGGATCCATTGTTTTTCATGCAGAATGCTATGTAACTGGTTTTGGTCGTATTAAGTGTCAACAGATTGTCGCGTAACCAGTTGGATACCGTATTAAAGCCTAGTTGTGCACGCTCATAGACATCTTCCCACGAGCTCCCGCTGAACAAAAGCGGTGTCATCAGCAAAGCTAATGATTTTGCCATTAGGGATAGTGAGCGTTCCTAGATCGTTGATATAAATGAGGAATAGTGAAGGGCCGAGGACACTACCTTGAGGCGTGCCGTAGTTAATTATTTGTTCCTCACTGATGAATTCATCTATCTCTATACACTATTTACACACACTACTTACCGATAAGTCCAGAAGCTACCGTTGCAACCTTCTCTGATGACACAGCCTTACTCACCTCGAACAAAATTAAGGCTTCTCGGCTCACATAACTTTATTTTTTTATCGTTTATTGGCACGCGTTCGACCGCTATCTCACCTGATGGTAAGCGATGATGAGGTCGAAAATGGAGCACGCTTGCCTAGAAGTACCTTATTCACTTTTGACTTAAAGACTGCCAGGATGCAGCTATCAGGAAACACAGACTTTGGCAGGGAATTCTACTCCCAAGCTGTACGCACAATGAATGAAAACTTTCACCGAAAAGAAGATTGTTTTCCAGTCAGTCTAAACGGCATTAAACTACCACACCAACATACAGTAAGGTACCTGGGCATGCACCTAGATCGTAGACGTACCTGGAGAAATTCAAACAAAACGAGATGAAATCAACCTTAAGTACAAGGGTCTCTATTACTCCGCCTTCTGCGAAGCAGTAATGCTCGCGAAGGCGGAGGCGGGACGCGTGAGGGAAGCTCAACGGAGTGCCCCTCACGGCCCCGGCCGTTACCACCGCAGGAGAGGTACTGGGCGTACTGGGCGTAGGACGTCACGAGACGATCTCCGGCCACCAGAGACCCGGGCCTGCGGACGACGAGCAGTGGGTAGCTCACCGTCCGATTAGCACCAGGCCCGTGAGTCGACGGCGCGTAGTGTTCCACGCGCGCCTCAAAGAGATAAGTGTCAGCCACCACTGACGAGGCCCATCGTGGCCGGTGCCTGCATGCCTATGGGTAGCGGATAAATTCTGAAAATGAGTTACCGCACCCCTGGGCACTCAGGCAGGGAAGGAACAGGGGTGGGTTTTAGTCAATAAGTGTCTGACACGCCCTCCCGCTCCACCCGGACAACAAGCTGCTCATATATAGAACGATTCTGAGACCCATTTGGACATGTGGCATCCAGTTGTGGGGCTCTGCCAACGCCTTCCACATAATGATAATACAGAGAAAACAAAACTATATCTTGAAACAGATATCTAATGCACCATGGTTTATAAACATGCCTATGGTAAAAGAAGAAATAGACACTCACAGAGAAAACTATAAATTAAGACTATCGAAGCACCCGAACCAGCTAGCGAGGCAGCTTACTATCCCTGAAACTATACGTCGTCGGCTTAAAAAGCGGCGAGGTAAATGTTCGACGATTATAATAATAATAATAATGCGGTTGGATCAAGGGCCTGATACAGAAGGCAGTACTCCTTGATACGGCTCGCATTGTGAGGAGGTTCCTGTCTCTGGAACCCTAACCACCGGTAGCTTGGACCCTGCTACCAATACCGGCGGACTACTATTTTTTATATTTTTAAATGTTTTTTTTTATGTTTTCTTTTAAAAATATTTAAAAATGTAAATTATATGTGAAAAAATAAATAAACGAAATAATAATAATAATAGCCTTTATTAACAAACATTTACAATTACAAAAATATATATGTTTTAAGACATCGATACAAATTGTTTTGCTTGCGCATAGGCCTCCCCCAGGCTCTTCCAGTGATCACGGTCTTCACACAATCTACTCCATAGTACCCTTGCGGTGTCTTTTATATCATCGCTCCATCTTCGACATGGCCATGGTTCGACGATTAGTGGGTCTTAAATCCCGATAATGGTAAAGAAAGGGCTGGCTCTGTTGCGAGCAGCGCCCTAACGACAAAAAGCACCTACCTCATCTGCTTTTATAGTCTGGAATGTCTGATTGCAAGATAAAACCAAAACAAACAAAAAAGTAAGATTAGGCAATAGAAAGACCTAACCAAAAAAACCGGACAAAAGCGAGTCAGACTCGCGCGCAAAGGGTTCCGTTCCGAACAAATCATTTTGTTTTCCGGTTTTTTTTTAAACTACCTTCTCACACAGTTACAGAGTCGAGCATTATATCAGTGAGGGAGGAGAACTGAGCATTACAGTGCACAAACTGTAATGATACAAAACGAGTTTACATCAGTGAAGGAGGAGAACCGAGCATTACAATGCGCACCTTGTAACACCTTGAAACAACTAAATCAGAATGCTCGCAAATTCAAATCTATACTAGATGTTACATTATACACGAATTTAATGCTCGTCAGTCAGAGAGTTAGTAATAATAATAATTTATTTTCTTACACAAAAAAGTACTTATTATAAATTACAAATAAGTGCTATGAACAGTATTATGTACACTAAAGTTTTAGCATCTGGAGCCGAACTAGGAGGAACCTGTATTTCGGCTTACAGTGCCAACCCCCTCGAGTTACTTCAGATAAGATTTCTTAAATGCTAGCATTTCACAATAACAATTGGATATTATGTACTCAAGAATAAGGCTTTGTAAGTGTACGTACGCGCAGCGGAATGTTGTTGAATTTAAAGATTTTAATTATGCAGATATTTAGTGTATGACGTCGTATAATTGTGTATGGTAAAAAAAAATTTGTGCACGCAACCATTGTGGAGAAATTCACCAAAAACTGATTCCGCTGGGCGAACGTTGTCCTGGCGGAACTTTTTTTAATTCATAGACTTTAGAAGAAAAGAGATGTGTCCAAAAATTAGTGTGTATTTGTGTGTAATTGTGTATGTATGAATAAAACTAGTGCTTGCATAAACTTCGGAGAAATTCAAGTTTCCGCTACGCGAACGTTTGGCCATTAGCTAGTTTTCATATAAAGCGCTTACATAGAGAACTGTAGATTTTTACATACGTTGTTTTGAATTTGTTTATATTTGTTTAAAAAACAGATTTAGAAAAAATCGTAGGGCTTAAAAGATAAAAATATAAACGTAAAATACGCTTATTAGGTCTTAGTTCTTAAAGTATGCACTTTGGGGTCTAGATTTTCACGTTAATACAAACCTTGTAAGTGTCTGCAACATGTTGCCAAGTATCAATGATGTTCCGTTAGTAACTAAAGAGTTATAGGACAAATTTACCATGAACAGATCACTGTTTACAAAGCAGTCAAATATCACGACGTTCTGAAGGAATTGCATGGTAATATGTATGTCAATAATTAGTGTATTCATTCAACTATTCTTATGCAAAATTTCATGTCATTAAATTCAGTAATTAAAGAAAAACAATTATAATACTGACGAAGCATCGAAAACCTACATAACCCGACCAAGTTCGGATGGCTACCAAAAAGCGGCCGTGCCATATATCTAAGAAACGTTCTTAACCTTCCAATATAGTATTTATTAATATGGTACAGTTGCGTACACAAGCGTTAGGAAAAAGTGAAACAATTGCATTTCTTGAATGAAAAATATTTTTTTAATAATAACCATAAGACATTATTATATCGACGCCATGCGTCAAGTTAATGTGACCGAGTCTTACTAACACACACAAAATTTCAATTCAAAAACCGATTAGGTACACAAATTAAACTCTATATCAATAGACCTAAGGTCTAATTTACAACAAAATTACAACTAAATGAGCAAGTTCCTGTTACTCGGTTTATCCTTACCCAGGAAGGTGGTGATCTTGTTCTGGAAGTTGTTCCAGGTTGCCGAGGAGTTGACGATCTGTGAGAGGCCCACATACGTATATCATTACATGTAGGTAATAAACATAAGGTGATTATTTAATAACAATATTTCTTTTCAACATTTCGTTATAATCTGTTCGGTCGTTTAGTAGTTTAGATCTATTCAGTAGTTTGTCTTTAACCAGGAAAAACATCTACTTTGTTACGATTATATTATAATATATATCTTGTATAATTTATTATTATAGATTTAAGTAAATAGATATAGAATAAGATCAATCAGTAGATATTAACTTGGGTTTATGGTGTCTGTCCAATGTTAACATAACACAATTATTATAATTTATCTGCCTAATAAATTACCTACGTAAATGAATAAGTCTATAGCTATTAATTTATTATAAAATCTTACCTTATATCTGTTATCAGCTTCTCACTATCATTCACTCAATATTCCTACTACATAATTATGTTATGCTTCACTGTTACACTATAACATTAATAACACACTTTGTCAATATTATTATTACAGAGATTACATTATGGCGCTTACATATCAAATACTATATGATTGTTATTTCCTTATTTTTAATTTTTGCATTAACAAGCGTTTTAGCCAGCTGGCCATAAATTATCGAATAGCCGCCATTCCTAAGCCTGGTTAAAGTATGAAGGAAGATCGATTTTATTTATAATCTTAATTCTTACATTTTAAAATGTACTATATTTTGTACACTTAAAAAAAAATACAATGCAACATTCGGCGTTGTTTACATATAATTCTGACTCAGTAGTAAACGCTCTGTATTTCATATCATTTGTTTCGTTCTGTATTTTATATCATTTGAGCCGATGATCCAAATGATCCAAATGAAACATATCAGTGATTCGGATCATTTCAGTGATCCAGATGCAAATGTTCCAATCGCAAAAATGATACACTTTGCCCACGCCTATTTGTGACTGGGGATGAAACAAAATCAGGTTCAAGTTCAACAGCAAACGAATACGCGCGAAAACATATTGCCCTCTCTTTTCTTCAAGGATGACAGTACCGTTTCAAGCGGGAAGCCGCCTATCGCTCGTTGCGCGCAGCGCGTTGTCTATTTTTTCACACAAGAATATTTTTGATCAATTCATAACTACAATACTTAGACTATTTAACTAAAGGATTAAGCGTACCGAACTTCGAACAAAATAATTCTGCATATTTTGGTGAGGTGCGGGGGAACACGCTCACATACATAAAAAAAAAACGATTCAAGAAGTAGTTTTTTTTAAGTTATTAGATTGTTTGATCCACTAAAGTTGCAAAGGGGAACGCTCGTGCATGCCTAGTCTATTGGTTAAATAGTGTAATAAGCTACAATATGATAAATATTTACCTAAACAGTAGTACATACTTACATGTGGTAAATATTTAATTTCCCTAAGGGGTCTATAGTTAGAATCCTGATCCGTGATATCTTCAATAGAAATTAGCTGTATGGTTTTTTTTTTTTTTTTATCACTTCACGCACATACAAGTACAGAGGCGGACTTAATGCCTCAGGAATGAATTTAAGGATGAATTTTATTTGTCTTAAATAATATATTTAGATTATATCTCAAGTCTCAAGCGCATACTTAAATAAAGTACCTACGTAAATAGTACCTACTTTCTGTCATAGTCAAATACATTTAAAAAAGTAGGTGTACAATAATAAATGACCTATAAATTATATCGAAACAACAATTGTGTTATCACCTATACCAATTAAATACCGGTATTATACTGTAAATTTTGGGATGTTACCTAAATATATTGCACGGCCGCTTTTTTGTAGCCATCCAAACTTGGTCGGGTTATGTAGGTTTTCGATGCTTCGTCGGTATTATAATTGTTTTTCTTTAATTACTGAATTTAATGACATGAAATTTTGCATAAGAATAGTTGAATGAATACACTAATTATTGACATACATATTACCATGCAATTCCTTCAGAACGTCGTGATATTTGACTGCTTTGTAAACAGTGATCTGTTCATGGTAAATTTGTCCTATAACTCTTTAGTTACTAACGGAACTTCATTGATACTTGGCAACATGTTGCAGACACTTACAAGCTTTGTATTAACGTGAAAATCTAGACCCCAAAGTGCATTCTTTAAGAACTAAGACCTAATAAGCGTATTTTACGTTTATATTTTTATCTTTTAAGCCCTACGATTTTTTCTAAATCTGTTTTTTAAACAAATATAAACAAATTCAAAACAACGTATGTAAAAATCTACAGTTCTCTATGTAAGCGCTTTATATGAAAACTAGCTAATGGCCAAACGTTCGCGTAGCGGAAACTTGAATTTCTCCGAAGTTTATGCATGCACTAGTTTTATTCATACATACACAATTACACACAAATACACACTAATTTTTGGACACATCTCTTTTCTTCTAAAGTCTATGGATTAAAAAAAGTTCCGCCAGGACAACGTTCGCCCAGCGGAATCAGTTTTTGGTGAATTTCTCCACAATGGTTGCGTGCACAAATTTTTTTTTACCATACACAATTATACGACGTCATACACTAAATATCTGCATAATTAAAATCTTTAAATTTAACAACATTCCGCTGCGCGTACGTACACGCTTTGTAACAGTGGTCTGATCCTCTCTTTGTGTGTTATGTTAAGTGAATGAGTGAGTGTGAGAGGGTGTGTCTATAGTTAGGTGTGAGTGTGATATGTGGCAGTTTATGAGTGTAATTTTAATGACTGAGATACGGCTTTGTAAATATAATAATAAAAATATGTGTATTATTGCTACCTTGACACAGCCAGAAGCTGCTCAGTTTCATCATAAGTGAGACTATGGTATTCCAATACTTTTCTCTTGCAACAATCTGTATTGAGAGGATATATGTTTAGGAGTTTATTAATTTTGTTATAAATATACGGGCCGAAAAAATTAATAAATTTTGTTATAAATTTTGTGTTGGAAGAACTTAGTTGTGTGCAAACTGTGTAATTTCTGCGTTTATTCAACATCACTGGGGGTTGTAAATTATTTGTAAGTGTTGCATTATGATTATTTTTAATGTAAATAATTGTCTCACTGTTAGTACTCCACATAATTGAAAAGTGAGGCAGTCGAGAAAAGTATTGGTTTAAAGGCCTTTAATATTGTACGTTGGGCAACCTCAATTGATTTGAGCGTTGACTTTGAAGCACCTCCCCACACGGATATACAAATGTTATGAGTGACTGGCAGAGGGCAAAGTATATCCGTTTCAAGATAGGAGGAGCGGCGATGTGTCGTATATTTTTAAAGATGTATATTAGTTTTCGAACCCGTCCCGTTAAAGTTCTTATATGTTCTTTAAAGTTAAGATTTTTATCTATAATGACGCCCAAATATTTGATTGAATCAACCCTCTTTATTTTAGTACAAGAACAATTATTATGAGATGTACATTCGTGTGGGATAATGGCATAATTGTGATCAATATCTAAGTCTGATCGAATACTAAAACAAATGTATTTGGTTTTATCGGTATTAAGAGTTAAGACATTATCATTAAGCCATTTTCTGACGGTATTAAGACCAGATTGGGCAGCATCAAAGACTTCATTCCAGTTATCGCCGGAGAAAAAGAGAGCAGTATCATCAGCAAAGGAAATGATTTCGCCCTGGGTAAGTTTTAGGTTAGTGAGGTCGTTAATACGAGAAATAAGGTTGGACCTAAGATGCTACCCTGAGGAACTCCATGTGTAGCTGGGAGGTAAGTGCTAGTAAAGTTTCCCATACGAACACACTGCTGGCGATCAGTAAGGTAGCTTTTAAAAAGTTTCAACTGCGTGCCTCTGATTCCCAGTATTTCCAGCTTGGCCAAGAGTAACGATTCGACTTTGAGCATTACATTACAATCTCTATTGTAATGTAATGCTCAAAGTCGAATCTTTAGGGTTACATTAAACGCTAACGCTCGTCGGTCAGGGAGGTAGTATTGTAATGTAGGAATGCTCAAAGTCGAATCTATATGTTACATTGCACGCGAATGCTCCCGGTGAGAGAGCGCCTTTATAGGTTTTCCTGTAATCTTTAAGTAAAGAACTATCTTCTGTATTTTTTTTCAAAATTTTAGATCCAGTGGTTTCGGAGATAAGGTAGAATGGGTCATTTTTCATCTATTTTCTTAAATAACTTTAAAACTATACATTTTAAAATTATGAAAAAAAAATATATTCAAGAACCTTACAATGTGCCCTTTCATTTGATATATTGCACGGCCCAGTATTTTTTTTTAATTTTCTGATTTTCATCCCAAGTGACCTTAGTCCAAATTAATTTATTTAGGGTACACTTTCGTGTTTGGGTCACAGATGGTCATGTGTGTACCAAATTTCAACTCTATCGGTCCAGCAGATTCGGAGAAAATTGGCTGTGACAGACAGACGGACGGACGGATGGACAGACAGACAGACAGACAGACAGACACACGAGTGATCCTATAAGGGTTCCGTTTTTTCATTCGGAAAAAACGGCATAATTTACTTGCCACAAACCCACAATAAAACATGACAATTTCTTAGAATTTCAATTAAAGTTAATCGAAACTGATGGAACAGTTGATAATCCGAGGCGTACAAATTCAACTTTTGCTGATTTAAGTAGTAGGTACGTGTTCACTGAATTGATAGTTTACGACGTTTCATTAGGGATTATGCCAAGATAAAACAATAATAATTCTATTTAGTCCCTAGGTTAGATTATCAAAAAATAGTGGACAAATATTTTTTGCATTAGCAAATTAATGAAAAATTACAATGATACGTTTCGCGAAAACATTCATTGTGCATACAGCTAGGGAGTGGAATTCCCTACCGGAGTCCGTGTTTCCCAATAGCTACAACCTGGGAGTCTTTAAGTCAAAAGTGAATAGGTTACTTCTAGGCAAGCGTGCTCCATCTTCGACCACATCATCGCTTACCATCGTGGTCAAACGCGTGCCTATCAACAATAAAATAAAAAACAACAACGCATCTAAGTTCAGGAGTGGAGGCTTGTTACATCACTTTTGAGCAAAATGTGTTACAATTTTAACTTAAGTGTAACGTCATCCGAAATTTCAACCCACTGTATCGTCTTAATTTTTTTTTTGTTAAAGTGACAAGAAAAAATACTTACGTGTCCAATATTTTTTGGTAGGTAACTAACTGACGGACTAATTAGATTATTTTAGTCGTCAACCCCATTAATGTCGTAAGCTACCCAGTCAAATCTCTACAAGCTACTTGCTTCATGCCTTGAGAAACGCCTTGCTATATACACCGAAGAGCACCAGCCAGTGGAGCAAGCAGGATTTAGAAGTACGTATTCAACTATAGACCACATTCACTCATTAGAACTGATTATAGAAAAATACGAAGAAATGAAACGCCCGCTCTACCTAGCGTTCATCGACTACGCTAAAGCATTCGACTCTATATCCCATATCAGCATGTGGAGAGCCTTACAGGAATGTGATGTACCATCAGAAACCATAATGCTTATACAAGACATCTATAAGAGAAGCACAAGTAGAGTAATATTAGACAAAACAGGCACGGAAATTGATATATGTAGAGGCGTTCGTCAAGGGGACCCCCTCTCTCCCAGAATTTTTGTTACTGTTTTGCAAAACATCATGAAGAAGCTAAAGTGGAAAAACAAAGGTATAGACATCAAGGGTCAATTTCTAAGTAATCTCAGATTCGCTGATGACATCATACTCTTCGCAGAGAATCCATCGCAATTAGAGTCAATGATAAATGAACTAAATTATATTAGCAATGAAATTGGTTTAGAACTAAATACAACGAAAACAAAAATTATGACAAACAGCATAAAGACATCAATACACATTAACAGTGTCCTACTAGAATATGTCCAAGAATACACATATCTAGGCAAACAAATATCGTTTAAAAAGTCTAGACACCAAGATGAGCTAATGAGACGTGTAAACATGGCCTGGAATAAATTTTGGAGCCTGAAAGAAATTCTAAAGTCAAATATTTCAATGAAGCTGAAGAAAATTGTGTTGGACTCTTGTATCTTACCTTCTCTCACCTATGCATCCCAAACATGGATTTTCAACAAACAAACCAGAAACAAAATAATAACAACCCAAAGATCCATGGAACGGAGCATCCTAAATCTAAAATTGAGACACAAAAAGAGAAGCACAGAGATAAGAAAGGCAACAAAGCTGATTGATGCTCTAGAACACTGCAAAAGACTGAAATGGAAGTGGGCCGGCCATATCGCACGTATGAACGAAGACAGGTGGGCCAAAAAGATATCTTCATGGAAAGGACCTGCAGGCAAGAGAACTAGAGGCAGACCGGCGGAGCGATGGCTCGATGAAATTTTGAAAACAGCGGGCAAAGATTGGATTGATAAAGCGAGTGATAGAAATATGTGGAGAAAAATGGAGGAGGCCTTTACTCTATAGAGAGGTCCTTAATAAAAAAGTAAAAAAAAAATATATAAATAAATAAATAAAATAAATATAATTATGAAATAAAATTGAATTGAATATTCTAAATTTAAATGAATTAATACGTTAATTGCATGATCTTTAATCATATTGTCTCTGTAAAAATATTTTTATTTTTTATTAAGGAAATAAAAAGGCTTAATTATTATTATTATTATTCCATTTATTTTATAATATATACATACAATTTACATTTTTAAATATTAAAATATCAAACTATAAAAACATTTAAAAATATAAAAAATAGTATCCCACCGGTATCGGGATAGGGTCCAAGCTACCGGTGGTCAGGGCTCCTGAGAGAGGAACCTCCTAACTATGCGCGCCGTGTCCAGGAGTACTGCCTTCTGGATCAAGCCGGGCTTGATCCAGCTGCCCAACGAGAGCCTCCTGGTGTTCGTTGAGGCTCTTGGCTATTAAGCCATTGGCCGTCACGACTATCGGCACAATGACTGCTGTATCCACCGAACATGTCGATAACCTCGCGAGCCAGATCAAGATACTTTGTTTTTTTATCTTTCTCAGCCTTCACGAGGTTCTCGTCATGAGGGACAGCTATATGAACAATCATTGTGCGACACTCTTGTCGATCTATCACCACTATGTCAGGCTTATTGGCAACAATAGTCCTATCAGTGATGATAGATCGATCCCAATACAACGTGATATTGCCATTTTCGAGAACTGAGTCGGGCTCATACCTATAGTACGGTACTTCAGATTCCACAAGATTTATTATTATTTCGTTTAGTTTATTCATTCGTTTCATATTACATTATATTATTAAATATTTCAATTAAAAAAAAGTAAAAAAAAACATTTAAAAATATAAAAAAAAAAAAAATATTATTATTATTATTATATGGGCCGGTTTCAAAATTGAGTATTAAGAGATCAAACCCATGCTTTAAATGCCAAACCTTAATAGGTTTTCTGGAGTTTGACAAATACTCAATCCAGGAATTGGGGATAAATAGGTAAGATGGGAGATCAGGAACAGCGCGATTAGGGACAGAAAATCGATATAAGAGTTAGGTTAGCCGATGACAATGAGACTGTTTCCTTGTAAACTATCTTTTCTCTATCTACGATAGATGGTGTCACTAGCGCCATCTTTCGCAACAAACTAACAACATAAGAACAGACTGAAGAAACCAACAATAACGATAAAATATAATATTTTATTTAAAATTCAATGCATAAATAACGTTTAATACATAACATGACTCTAAAACAAAAATTGTGATAAAATTCACTTCAACTCGGCGGGCATAACGCAACCTTTGAGCGCCGCTAAGATATTGTTAGCAGTGAGTTCACTCATTGCATTCCTTGTCTCTATTGCTGCGCTGCCTATGTGGGGCAATACCACGCAGTTAGGCAGCTTAAGAAGAGGGTTGTCTAAAGGCAAAGGCTCTGGAGTAGTCACATCTAACCCAGCCGCTCTAATAGTGTTATTTTTCAAGGCCTCAATCAAAGCATCCTGGTCAACCGTACCTCCACGGCTAGTATTCACAAATATTGCTGTCTTCTTCATTTTGTTAAAAGCTTCTTTATTGAAAATCTCCTTAGTTTCTGGTACTAATGCAGCACAGCAGATGATGAAGTCGCTATTAGCTAAAATTTCATCAAACGTGACTTTGATAGCACCGGTTTCTTTGGCCTCAGGGCGCTCACTGCGGTTGTAGTAGAGAATTTGCTTGGTGTTGAATGCTTTCACGCGACGTGCGACGGCCTGCCCTATGCGGCCGAACCCAACGATGCCGACGGTGGCCCCTGCCAGGCCGGGGCCCGTCATCCAGGTGGGGGCCCACGATTTCCAGCCGCCCGTACGCGCTTCATGCTGCGCCTCGGGGAGACGACGGGATGTAGACAGAAGCAGGGCGAGCTGGAAGCAGAAGATTTTTTTGTTTAATTATAAAAAACTTAGAAGAGAAAATTATTTATAATCAGGAGTGTGTGTTATATTCACTTCAACTCGGCGGGCACAACGCAACCTTTGAGCGACGTTTAGATATTGTTAGCAGTGAGTGTATACATTAGAGGTACTCAGTTTAAAAGTGGTGCCAGTCACAGAAAAGTTGAAAGGGAACCGATTATCATGGTATGGTCATGTGAAGAGGAGGGATGAAACACATGTAACTAAAAGAGTTATGAATATAAATGTGGATGGTTGGAGAGGGCGAGGGAGGCCAAAGAAAAGATGGATGGATTGTGTGAGCAGTGATATAAAAGAAAAGGGAGTTAGTGATAGTGTGACGGTTCACAGGACAGAATAGAAGAAAAAAACGTGTTGCGACCCCAAGTAACATGGGATAAGGGCAGGAAGATGATGAATCAGGAGTGTGTCATGTAACTCTATGTCATTACAATAAGGTAAAGATTGGAATGTTTGTCATTCATTTATTTGATTTAAAGATGCCGTGCGACCCACGGAGTATTCCAATCTGCCGTAAGCTTTAATTCTACATGTACAATGTATCTACATTATTTTGGGCATCTGCCCAAAAATATTTGAATATTACTTAAGAGTTACTCACAGTAAGTTCAGCCGTAGCATCAGTAAGTACATCAGGAGTGTATCCAATCTTGATGCCTCTCTTCTTGCACTCAGGCACATCAATATGGTCATGGCCCACAGAGATGGTGCCCACTACCTTCAAGCCCGGCCCAGCAGCATCCAGCAACTCCTTATCAATCTTGTCAGTTAGTGAACAGTAGATGGCATTTGTTCCCACCACCGTTTTGAGAAGCTCATCTCTTGGCATGACTGAAGGATGGGTGGATATTTTTACATCGCATCTGTAAATTGAAAATGATTTTTAAATTAGAACTGTCAACTTTTTCTTTGTAGATGAAGAGGTTTTGCAAGTAGAAATAAAGATATCAGCTAAGTTCAAGTATTTTCTGTTGTCTAACTTATATGTCATTTAAACAAAGTTTTAAATCAACTAATCAAAACTACTGCTTTGTGCCTAAAGAGGCGTATTATGCACTATATAATATTGTTGTTGTTTAATATATATGTAATAAAATGTGTCATATGGAAAAAAATATAATATATATTTTTACATACCTCACTAACCTATAAATTTTTATCTAAGACCATGTTTAGAATGATACAAATTTTCAGGAAATCTGACTGGCCAGAATCTTGAGGAAAATTTAACTACCCGTAAACTCATTTATCGTTGCTGCGTCTGCTATGTTCCTTTTTTGATTTTTGTATGGTTATTAAATGAAGAAAATTACAAAAAAAACACAAATGACTGACCATTTGTGTTTTTTTTGTAACTTGTCAGATACAACAACGATAATTAAATCTAACCAAATAAAAAAAAACAATCTGCCTAGCCTTTTCCTAACTATCTTGGGGTCAGCTTCCAGTCTAACCAGATATGATACCAGCTGAATACCAGTATTTTAAATGGATTGACTGCCTATCTGACCTCCACAACCCAGTAAATGGGTAATACAGTATCCCTTGGTAAGACTGTTTGTCAGACTTTCAGGCTTCTGACGACCCTTAACGACTATCAAAGATCAGCGATTGACAGCCAGGACCAAGTACAATGTGCGTACCAAGCTTAATGTGCTTTCCGAGGCATGGAGGAGTCTCAGTATGTAACCCAGCCATGGAACCCCGGCAAGCATAGCATAACCTGATGGATCGACCCTTGCGCCTGTTATTACTTTAGCCACAAGCTAAACAAATAACAGATGAGTATTTTCTTCTAATATTAAAATAATTCTAATATGAATAAGAAAATTTGAAATTTATAATCTTAGGTTCATGAAAAGTATAGTAGTAAGCTCTTTTGTAAATTAAGTTTTAGAAAAATTTCTCATGAGTTAAGTATAAGGCAGCTAAACAGTTTATGATAGAATCAAATGATGAAAGCAAATAATTACACTACACTTACTCTTTTTTCAGCAGATCTACGCCACCTTGCGGCATGTCACTTCGCGTGACAAACATCTGGTATCTTCCGGAACTCATCTTCCTCACACTTACAAGTACACCGCGAACTAAAGACGGCGCAAACAACGCTAGTCTTTTATAAATCATCAATCGATGGGTTGTTTTCCAGTCGATTGGGGCTTCCTCGTTCGCAAGCGAGACAAAGCCGTTTATTCACTTCGGTAGGTAGCTAGGCGGAGACGGTTCACTTTTTTTCGAATTTTCGCCCTTGAAAAGCGAAGGTTTCGCAAAGTATATTGTCATGTGAAGTGCAGCCACCGTAGCAAGTATAACCTTGCCTCTAGTTGAACTTATAAAAGAGGATATAACGCTCATATTATCGAGGAACTGTTATTATGACGTATAATTTAATAGCTTATGTCCATGGTAAGTATTTTTCTTAAAATGTGCTAATATTATCAGATATGGTTATCATCACATGGTCAATGACGACTATTTGACGACCTGTAATGTAGTGTTGTGGTTGTGGGTATGGTAAGGTCGTTTTTTAGCGAGATCGAGATTCGAAAAATATTTTACTTAATGATTTTATTTTTTTGCTAATGAATGAAGTTTCGATAATTATTAAGAACTAGCTGCACCCCGCGGTTTTACCAGCGAGAACCAGGATAAAAAAGTAGCCTATGTGTTAATCCATATCATCCAAATCTGTCCAGCCATTTGAGCGTGAAGAAGTAACAAAAATACACACTCACAAACTTTCGCCTTTATAATATTAGTGTGATAGTGTGATTAATCCCAATCACAACTTTAATTCACAACAATGGACACACAGAATTGTAAAAAAACTTCGATCTTCAAGGATCTGGATAAGCAACGCTTGTCGAAGTTGGTTCGTGCTTTATACGAGGCATGGACCAACTTCTGTAAAACAATCACCGTGAAGACTTAATTAAGTGAGTATATAGTGAGCTTTCATTTCATATGGCAGCTCCCTCACCTTTCTACGGTGAGATGTTTACAGAATATCAGAATAGCACTGCTGTTGGTTGATAAAGCACACGTGTAAGAACAAAATATACCCTCTACACTTACGTCTAGTGTTAGTTGACATCATGAAAAAAATTAAAATAATTACACATATGTACAGATTAATTCCGTGGCGTGAACCACCGCAACTCTTTTTTATTATTTAGCATACCCAATCTAGACATTTTACTTTTTTAAATATCGACACATTCACCATTATTTCGCATCCCTATTGTAGTACGATTCGGCAAGCTGACATGTCAGTGTCAAATTGACATTATTGGAAAAGTTTAGAAATTGAGAATACAAGAACCCGGCGACTGCATAACCCAGCATAACCAGTTCCTAAAGGCTCAATTACACCTTCCGATTTCAAGAGACCCAATTTAGGAAACAGGAAGGTGTAATAGCAGTTAGAATTGCTCGCTTCCTACTTCCTAGTTAGATCGTTCCTAAATTGGGTCCCTTGAAATCGGAACGTGTAATTGAGCCTTAAACAGAAGTTTAAAACTTAGTCCTTTTTAGGGTTCCGTACCCGAATGGTCCAAACGGAGCCCTATAGCTGTCACTCACGTGTCTGTCTGTCTGTCACACAGGTTTTAAAGCCAAACGGATAGAGGTACAGTCTTCAAATTTTCAGCATCCTGTTGACCCAAAACCATGTCAATTTTAACAAAAAATATTTTAAAATGATTTCTAAAAGAAAAGAAAAGATGGATGGATTGTGTGAGGAGTGATATGAAAGAAAAGGGAGTTAGTGATAGTGTGACGGCTGACAGGACAGAATGGAAGAAAAAAACGTGTTGCGCCGACCCTAAGTAACATGGGGTAAGGGCAGGAAGATGATGATGGTTTTTAAGGGCCAAGGCCCATTCGGCTAAATCCCCTTCGTGTGGGGTTTCGTTATTTAGAGCTCGTTGAGTAGATACGTGTTGATTCTGTTATGCACAAACAAACTAAACTTAATTTAGGCTATTGCTATCTTTTTCTCTCTAATAAAACAAGAAAGAGACGGACGTAAATTAGAGCTGTCAAATTTAGTTTGAACTAATATTTCCATACAAATTAAGGGTACACGTAAAAACATCTCGTCTAAAAACACGGCGAAGCGCAAGGCGTAAACTAGTTTGACATCTCTAACTTAGTGCATAGCTATAGCCGTCCTTTTCTCGCACTGCCTTTTAGTAAAAGATAGCAATTCTCTAATTTTAGTTTAGATATTGAACAAGAGAATCCGT
Organism: Polia nebulosa; assembly: GCA_951329385.1. NCBI lineage: Eukaryota > Metazoa > Arthropoda > Insecta > Lepidoptera > Noctuidae > Polia > Polia nebulosa. Next base: position 25,817,697 of record OX589607.1, on the reverse strand, counting down.
ACCACTGTATTTTTTGTTTTAAACAACAGTGTAGCGACATCTATGACGCAACATACGAACTAGAACAGCAAAATTCCTACATCGCGCAAGCAGAGTTCTCCGCGCGATTTGAACATATACAACAGCCCGAAATCAACTATCGGGCAGTTGCCCGGACCAGACACAACACCCGTCTGGTCGGAGGATCCTCCCTTTTCAATGGAGGTTTGCGGGACTTTACACCCTGTTCCGCATACCTCTAAAATGGTGACCCCCGACGTGATCGTCAGCGCAGCCTTCGTGCAGCTACTCCAGCGTGACGTCATCATCATCACTTCCTCCAAGCTCTTCAGCAACGAGTCATACAGCCAGCCAGTACAACGATAACGCCGACAACGAATACGCCGACAACGATACGCCGACAACGATACGCCGACAACGATAACGCCGACAACGATACGCCGACAACGATACGCCGACAACGATAACGCCGACAACGATACGCCGACAACGAAACGCTAACAACGATAACGCCGACAACGAAACGACGCACCGCTCCGACTCACTGGAGCCCGCAGCAGTACTCCGACTCACTGGAACCAGCCTTTCACTGGCCCGGCAAGCATCACGTATAGACGACTCATCGAGAAGAGAACAATCGATCTCCGATCTCTGGAGGGGAGTGATGTAGCGACATCTATGACGCAACATACGAACTAGAACAGCAAAATTCCTACATCGCGCAAGCAGAGTTCTCCGCGCGATTTGAACATATACAACAGCCCGAAATCAACTATCGGGCAGTTGCCCGGACCAGACACAACACCCGTCTGGTCGGAGGATCCTCCCTTTTCAATGGAGGTTTGCGGGACTTTACACCCTGTTCCGCATACCTCTAAAACAGCAACAAAGGAATGAGAAGCCACCAGTCAACTTTTTTTACATGTTCTGTAGAATTTTTTAACTTTCCATTGACCTATGAACTAGGGTTATTTTACTAACAAATACCAATATCTTCCTAAAACAGATTTTGTCTTTGAAATTCTCTAATTTTTCCTATTACCCATAGATTCTACATTTGGTACAGAACCCTAAATGTGAGAAGTCTGATACACACTTGGCAAATGACGATAGGAAAATTGCACAGTAAGATTCTTATAGGCAGGCATGTCATTTTTGTATTCTCTTTCTCCAGGAAATGTAGCAATCGTGAGTTGCAATATTTCATATTGTTAAGCAACTTAAGCCTTTCCAAGCATCAAAATTAATTTTACGAGAATTTGCCAGAAATAGCCAATAAAACCCACTATATAATAGAATTAAAAGTATTTTAATAATTCTCACCTACTAATTAAATAAACATAACAAATTATTCATTGTGTTCATGTTGAGCCTCTGATTCTCGCCAATTATTTTGGACCATTTCCACAATCATTGTCCAGCATTTGGACTGCATGAAATAATAAACAGAACAAACAATAATAAACAACCATGATAGGACTAGAAAATAATCAGTTTCTGTCTCAACAACACTTGAGACTGGACCTTGGAAATCCTTAGATGTAACTAAGAGATTTAACGCACTCTTTCCTGTAACAGCATGGAGAAATTTACTGAATGACTGAATGTTATAATCTGTGCCATTAAATTTTCCATAGGGTCTGCCATTATGAAAAACTTTCAGTGTGGGTACACCCACTATTCCATAGACAGTATTTGTTCCACCATACTTCAAAGCATCCAAAGCCACCATCTTCACATTAGGATATGCTCTTGCAAGGGCATTGAAATGTGGTGCTGCCTTAGCACTGAATGGGCAAGCTCTGGCATAGAAGAAGACTAGCAGGCAGTCAGCTTCCATCTCTCTGCTTGTAATTTCTGGGTTGACATGTAACAGTTTTATTAACTGTGAGGCGTTGACTATTTCCACTGTAGGTTCCACTTCCTCATTTGGGTCATAGACAA